>VDFB02271358.1:292149377-292304673 GCA_007258455.2 Sequoia sempervirens
AGCTTACAAACACGAGCTGAATCTGTCACAACCTGCACAACATTAGAAGGCCCAACCTCCTCTACAGCCTCCCTCAAAATGCCAAACTGAAAATCAGCATCCTTACACTTCCCAGAACAATCAACAGCTCGAAGAAAGTATGAACCAGCAGGGCATGTAACAATAACATTAATGAGTGGCCTATGTTGAATATCAGTCCACCCATCCATGACAATGGAACAACCAGTCCTAAGCCATGTTTGCCTCATCTCCTCCATCAACAAGGTGGCTTTTGAATATTGTTTGTCAAGGAGGGAGGTACGCAATCTATGTTCTCCAGGGGGGGCATAAGAGGGTCCAACTGACAATATTTCTTTCACCATAGTTTTGAAATAAGGTGACCTTGCCAAATGAAATGGAAGAGCATGAGCATAAAAGAATTTGGCCACTGCATCATCAGCTTGCTCTCGTTTTTGTGAATTCATCAACCCCATGATTGAAGTTTTCTCACTTGCTTTCTTCTTCCCTCTATCACAATTCTCTGAAACTGATATATTGGAAGAGCCTTGCAAATCAGCTAATGGTCATTTTTTATTTTGAATGGTAATGATTTGGTCATCACTGCATCCAGCCAACTTTGCAAATTGAAGCTGCTGCTCCAATGTTATTGATGTACATACTCTAACACCCTTTCCACAGTCACCCACTAGATGGCCTCTAATCCTAGTATAGCTCCCATGGTAATGAGTTTTACAAACATGACAAAGCCATTTCTTGCTGCCCCCTGAATTTTTTTGCTTGTTGACAGTCACATCTGTGGCAAACTGACGCAATGGTTTGTTGCGGTTGAAAGGGCCTTTTGCAAACCTTTGAAGAGAGGGTATAGGGCATGCAAAATAGTCTGAAGAAGCAGGGGTTGGATTTTCAGAGGTAGAAGAAGGGTCTATTGACATTCTTTGAATTTCATTTTCACTCTCACTACCCTCACCCTCATGACTGTCACTGCCATTGTCACTGCCATTGCTGTTGCTGCTCATTTTGAAATTTGTATGGCTTTTTTGAATTTTTCTTTATTTTTTTAAAATATGAAGTTTGTATGCTGGTTGAAAATCTGTAATTTTGTAAAAATGATACAAAATCATTTAAATGAAAATAAAACTAAAAGCATTAAGCAAAAATTAAAAAACTGATAAAGATAATACAGAAGCAAAAAAATTATTTAAATTTAATCTCAAACCTGAAAGTGGTAGGAAATGGAACTAAGTGCAGCTCCCAGCTCCTCAAGGCGTCCAAAATACAAACAAAATGCAGCTTGAGTGGAGAAAACGCAATCAAATAGAGGTGCCCAGCCGCGACTTTACCCTAGGCGTGTAAAACAAAAACTTGAGAAATTTGTTTCATGCGTCCTTAAAATGCAAAAACGCCTCTGTCAAATGCCCAAACGCAGGAGTAAAATGGTAAAAAAATGATGCTAAGAGTCTAAGACAGATTTTTGTTTGCTATGTGAGCTGGGAGTCGTCGCCGTCGCCGTCGCCTGCTCTTGCCATGAGAGCCAAAACAATATATTTTCAATGTTTTGAAACTTTAAAGTTTCATTTAATTTTTTGTTTATGGACTTTATTCATTCGCCTTTACTTGCTGTGGGCCCACGTCAGAATTAGAAGCAATATAAAATGTTTAAAAAACCACGATTTTATGTTATTTTATTTTCACGAAGGCGATCCCATATCTGGCAGAGGACTGACTAGCGTATCCACAGGGGTGGCCGGACCGTTCCCCGGACAAGCGTCCCCGTTTCACAGCCAGATTTTTCTTCGATGAGGGGCGAGGATTGTATCTGATCGTCCCCTGTCTCGGGCCGGGTGGGAGCAGGTATAGGGAGTTTTAGGGGCCGAGAGGGACACATCCCGAGTGTAACATGAATGTTTTCATTTCTTGATGGATTTGTGCTATTGGAATTTGAATTGAAGCTTTGTATCACTTGTATGTAGTTGGATATGGAGAATATTGTGCTTCTTGATGTCTTTTGTTGTTTCCATTACATATTCTATAGGTACCTGGAGACTTGTACTCGCTTCCTAATACTTGTCTCCCATACTAAAAATGTGTCCTTGACTAGAAGACACATATGAGGACATCTATAGACATTGGGAGACTTTAGATGAAGTTTCTTACCATCTTTCTAAGTCTATTGGAAGCATCCCTTGAAATTTGAAAAATTGGAAGATTTGAGGTTTCTTAGATATATAATATTTATTACATTGGATTTTCCTCATGTGCTGATATGTGGTTGACTAGAGCTAAAATAACTAAAAAAAACAATAATAGACTTGTAGTTTTCTTTTATGTGCATGTAACTTTTATGATTTCTTTTGTAGCAAATTTTCTTCTTATCAAATCTCAAAGATGGTTATAGTACAAATAGAAACATCGATAAGGCTTAAGATGTGTACATGTATTGGAGTTTTAATAGGGCTTAAGATGTGTACATGTATTGAAGTTCTATCATTAAAATTATAGCCATCTATAAGGACCTTGAGTCCTGTTTTTAAATTAAAGGCACTAGGGCTTGCATGGTAAAACTAGGACAAATACAAGGAGGAGAAACAAGGTGATAAATGGTACCGTCATTATCTTACTAGCTCCTAGAATGACAATAAATGTTGTGTGGAACAATCTTTGGTTGCATAATCCATATCAAACCTTGTACAAGTAGAGGATATTGATATAAAGACAACTCATGTCAATTGCTAGCGTTGTAGCTATTAACACTTTAGAGGAATGTGAGCATCTCTTCTATAGTTGCATATCATCATTGTTTGGAAGCTAAAAGAAAATTGTTATTCAAGATAGGGTCAAGTGTCTAGGTCTCCACTAAAGCACACCTAAGGCCTTTCTCTTTGGGATGGTTGCAACAAGCAAAAGACATTTAGGTAAAACACCAATGTATATTAGGTATATAGAAAATCCCAAGCATGACCTAGTCATTTGTGATGTTGTGTTGCTAAAAGTTTGTGATGTTCTACTTTGAATATCATGTGTACAAAAGAGATGGTGTCCATCTAATCAAGCTACAATTGTGGATGATGCATGTCGATAATCCCTACTTCAAACTTTTGGAGTCTTTATTGAAGCCCAAGGTAACCTTGGTATCTACTAAACAATGCCACAAAACCATTTCTCATGTGTATAAGTTAGTGCTTCTCATGGTTTGTTCAAAGGTGCCTATGCAAGAAAGTAAGTGTGCATTGATGAGATGCAAGATTGTCAAGCATTGTTGTAGGAACAACTTGACAAGGTAATGCAATAGTATGGAGATGTCTTGAGAGACAAAAGTGTCTTCCTATAGTTTGTCTGGTATAGCTCAAAATTGATTTGGATCTTGGATCTCCTTGTCTAAATAATCTGCTATTGTAGATTTTCTTTGGAGAATGATGAAGTTCAATGCTAGATCCAGGAGCTGATTGATCAAGGCAATATTAGCCCCAATTCTTTCAGGCAGTAGACAACTAGTCCTTGTGCAAAAGAAAGATGACACATGGTGTCTTTGTATTGACTATTGTGAGCTTAACAAAATCATGTGAAAACCAAATATCCATTGCTACACATTGATGACCTCTTGGAATAACATGCGGTGTGCAATACTTCTCCAAGATTGACCTCAAATTAGGATATCATTAGGTACTAGTGCACTTGAAGACATTTTGGAAGATAACATTCAAAACCAAGGAGGGATTGTACAAGTGGATGGTTGTGTCGTTTGGCTTGACCATTGTGGCAACAACATTCATGTGCTTGATGGAACTTCTTCAACCTTTCACCAATTGCTTTGTCATTGTTTACTTGGATGATATACTTGTCTTCAACAAGACTTGGGACGAGCATGCGAAGCATGTCTTGTGCATCCTACACACTTGTGCCAACACAAGTTGTAGGCCAACCTTAGCAAGTGCCCCTTTGACATCATGCAAATCCAATATTGGGCTACACCATTGATCACATAGGCATCTATGTAGATTTCGAGAAGGTTAGGATGATTTGAGGTTGGCCAATTGCATAGAATATCATAGAATTGTGTAGCTTACTCGGACTTGTAAACTTCTATTTCAATTTTGTCCTTAGATTTTCACACATTCCTTGACAACTCAATCAAATCATGCACCCCCAAAGTAGTATTTTTGTGGACACTTGCACAATAATGTGCCTTTGAAGAACTTAGGTGGCACCTTTGCACAACACTTGTTTTGACATTGTGTGACATCACTCGTTTTATATCAATGCATCTGACCATGTGCTTAGTACAAAACTCACACATCATGGGCACCTGGTTGCATATCACAAAGGCTTTTAGCAACATAGTTTAGCTCTACTCCACCAATGAGAAGGAATCATATGCAATTGTTCAAGTTGTCAAGTAATGGCAACACTACATTGGATGCTGTCATTCGTTTTGATCATAAGCCATTTCATTTCTTGCACACAGTGTAATGCCCAAAAAATCACTAAGGACAAAATAGGTGAAAACAAGGGCAACATTTTTTTTGCTACAATTGCATCATAGATGTGTAATAATGACCACACATTTACCAAAATCGTCATCATTCTTGACAACAATAAACACAAATGGAGAGGCATTGTCACCTCAATCGACATAAGATAGTGCAAATACTTATTTGGCACACAAAATCATAGACTCTAGCACTAGAAAAAGACATAACCTGTATGAGACAACTTGCCATGAGCATAGAAGAAGGAATAACTCCGCGCATCAAGCTAAACACAAAGACAAAATAGGGGAGATGGGGTCTCACTCTATAATAATTAACTAGTTACTTGCACCGATCACCTAATTCAATACAAGAATTAAAGCAATAAGGAAAAGATTGTTCATTGACCAATTACTTTGTTCAAGAATAAAAGAGGAAGTAAATGGATTAAGCAACATCATTAAATTCGCTTCAATTCCACAAATACAAACATAAATGAAAGAGAATAACATCAATCTTTCTCCACAATGTCCAATACACGGCTAGTTCAACTCTCTCTAGCATACTATAACACAATCAATTTCTTTCATGCAAAGGAGTAAAATTGTGATAAAAGTACATCAACACTATATTTTGAGCATTCTAAGCTATGGAAACAAATATAGTGGAGCCTAGGGAAGATGTTTCATTTTTGTTTTCCCAAAAATTCAACATAAACATTCTATAAGTGTTTGCCTCTTCTCACAAGTCAGTGTTTGCTCCAATAGATAGGTTGTTTGCCTTGGCAAATTAGCATTCATCTTGATGAAATCCTGTTGGTGAAACCAACAAACAGATTGTTGCAAAAACAAGTTTACAAAATCCTCAAAATATATTTTTTTTCATTAGGCAAGAAGGGAAGGTGGTCACCTATATTAAGTCTAGGAGTGGAAATCAATTCTATGAAAAAGTATGAAAACAATTCACTACTACATATGCATAAACACACATAGCAGCTAGCATTTAAACACCAACAAGAGGGCTAAATACACAAATTGTTCTATATCTTTTGATAATTTAAATCTGCAAATGAATGCATAAAACCATTGAAATCACTAAGTTGCCAACCACTCTTTAAGTTATAGAAAATGAAAATTGCTACTTCTCATTTTGCACACACATTTACATTTATGACTATAATGAAAATTCCCAATTCAAAGTCCATTATCAACTAAAACTTAAAACATGAGTAAGATTATAATTTACAACACGGATCCATAGAGCACAAGGTTCAATATGTTTCAAGTTCATTTACAAGCTCAAAGGTACAAATACTCCCAAATTATAAATTTAATTCAAATTCACAAATGCAACAAATTAAATAAATAAAACTAGGAACTCTCTAAGTTCCAAATGAGATTTTGATGGCCCCATCTACATAAATCAATGGTAGCAAGTTAACCACTCAACTTGTGTGAACCAATAGGTCCTCCCCACCTTGTTGGGAGATGAGCACATGGATAACAAATACCCTTACAAACACTCAAGCTTGGCTACATGCAATGACATAGTTAAGCACGGTTTTCACAACACAATTGGAATCACACATGATCCAAATAAATAAGGAAGAAGATATGGAGTGTCATTCACCTTGGCTCGCCAAGTCCAAGATGGGAAATATAGGGAGAAATAGCAAGTCATAGCAAGCACACATTAAATGTATGCTTCTTACTTGTGAAGGTCCTTGCTCATGACTTGCATTTTGGTATTCATTATCTTAACTACGTAAACAATTTACATCAAATACGCTCAAGTTTGGAAGAGATGTTTACATTTTGCATCAAACTCAAGTTTTAGAGTTTGGAAGAAGTGGTCACTTCAAGTCCCCATATTTTATCAATTCCTAAACAACTAAGAAGACTAAAATTGCAAATTGGCTTTTGGGAAGGGTTAAAGGGACACGCACAAGCATTAAGACAACACCAATGCCTAAGCTTTTACCTTACCCTAAACTAAATTCAAAATTTAACATTTTCAAGTTTCCATTGAAAGTTTGTTAAAACACACCTCCATTAATGAAGTTTTCTTCAACAAAATTTTGGAAGAACAAGAAATCATCCATCTTCAATACACATAGTGATAAGCACACCATTTACCATTCAAATGCAATAAAGAATAATTTCAACCCTTAAAGGGAAAATACCTTTATTTCACAAGATTGAATCCAAGGGCTTGAAGTTAACACTATACTCTTTCCAAGCACATTTCAAGGTTTCCAAGATTAAAATTCAAACAAATTCCAAGTATAATCTTTCTTCAATAGCTCAAGAACACACTAGGGTTTCAAGAAAATTCATCTCCAAGCTCTTTCCATCCAAAAAATATGAACCACTCAAGAATGAGGCATATAGAAGTATTAGGTAATAGTATACGTAACCTTCACAAGGAGTTAAAGGATTACAACTAACTTACCTCCATTCCTCACAAATAAATTAATGTCAAGTGTCAAAGGTCTTAACCCTGGCCAAAAGTCAATACGATATTGAGGAGATAACAACAAAACAAACAAATAAATAAATACCTTTTTTCCAAAATATCTATTTGCCACTCACATGGTCAAAGATATTCAAATCAAATCTTATTGTCTCTAATAATAAAATATTGCATTAAACTTGCTTTCCAAGTCAAATAAATATTTCTACACATTTCCAAAGAATTCCTATATATATATACATATACTCTAAAGCTTATTTTTCAACAATATCAAATCAAAATTTTGAGCATATTCTTCCAAGTGATTTTAAACATTTCTAACAAGCATATAGTTTATTCCCACATATATGAAATACATTAATGCACACGGAGATAACATATAAAGCACTTTACTCATTTAACACAAGAGAGGTCCTGAATTGAATAGAACTAGGACTACTTAGTTGCATGGGTCTAACACAAAACAAGTTCAATCACCCCAATGGAGTAAGACAGTGAAACACAACACACACACACACATATCCATGTGTAGATCTTTCTATTTTCTTATTGTTGAATCACACTTGCAGCGCATGCAGGTCATGTGAGAATCGAAGTGGGAAGCAGAGATAGTAAGAGGGAGATGGAGTTGAACTTTTGGTTCACCTTGGACTTTGGCATCCAAACTATGTTACCAAGATACTGGTACAAGGGTTCACTGATTTGTTTTGGGATATTGCGTTTAATATAGCTTGGATACAACCATACAAAAAATGCCATCTCCCTGCTCCCTGCCCTATGACAAAAAAATAAAAATTAAAGAAACAACTAGTGAAGTGATGATTCAAAATATCAGACGAGTTATGATATATGATATATGCTCATATTATTTGTTTAAAACAGAAAAATGGTCGATAGTCATAATCAAACTCAAGAACTATGTGAACAAATCATCATATTTCTCTTTATCGAGAGTATCTAATTTAGCAATTGGTTAATTGGGACCAAATGTGGAACTACAACAGAAAAGAATACTTGTTATATTAACCATCGTTGGTTCATTAACAACCCTCAGAAATTACATCCACGACATTCAGCCCCTATGAATATCTCTTCCTATCAACTATATAGTAACAACACTAGCAACAACCTAACAGAATCAACAACAACAATGATCTAAGAATACATCAATAGAACCATCCCTCTCAATTGAGGGGTAAACCCCTATTTATAGCACAAAGCAACTATACATGCAATCTCTGAGGCTGTCACGTGATTACACACATTTTGCATGTACCATTCAATTAACAAGTGTTCCATGCATTCTTCTAAGTCTCTTGTTCCATGTTTTACAGCTTGCTTAGCCACATGTCTGTCCTTTAGAGTTGATGCTCTTCTATCTTTGTTTCTCATGGCACTCCTCCGCTTTGGATTCTGTTCATTTAGTGTTGTTTCCCAGGTAGCGCTATGAAGAAAGAGTTTGGAGGGCCAACATATCCCCCAGACTGATTTGTTTTTCCATCCTGAGTAAAACTTGCTTTTGTTAGGACCTTTGGGCACTTAGGCAATAGGGTCTCTATTGCAAATGTGGTGAATTCCTGTAAAGGCACCTTTACCTTCTTTGAAAAATTGTTCATGGTTTGGACTAAGGCAGTAAGTTTGTCCATGTCATCTCCTTTGTCCTACCCTTGTCTTGTGATTTGAAGGATTATTTTTTGAAGCTCAAAGCTATCTTCCATTTGTCTTTTGAGAATAATCCTAGGTGCTCCCCTTCCATAGTGATTTTGTATTTGAGTGCCAATTCTGTTTGCTTTTAAGGGATTGAGAGACCAGAAATGTGGCATAATAGAATGATGCATTAACCCTTGCCCTTTTCAACATAGATAGTAGTGGATTATTGGTTGACTTCAGCTTATTTTTTATTTTATCTTGGCTAGAGGATGCCTGTATGGAATGCAAGGGCCTAAGAGTTTGTGTGGTGATCTAAACATGATTTTTGAACACCTTTCTTTGCCACTTCCACTTGCTTTTGTACTTATTGAAGTTGTTTGGCAGTTTTTTCTTTAATTGTTAATTTGTTGGTCATGGAAGAGGAGTGGATGCCAAAATATGCAAATATGATTGTAAGTATGCAAGGCATTCCAGGTTTAGTTGGATAGAAGCATTTAGCCACTCATCAATAATACAAAAACATCTCTTAATTGGCATGTGCCACTTGGTGAAGTTGTGCTTTGATTTGGTTTTCCATGGTGAGGGTTTGTGTCGCTGTGACTTAGCATATCAAAATGTCTACGGCATTTTGAGCTATTCATGACAACCATGGTGATGAATTGGGCATCAGACAACTTATTTGGTGCAATGTATTTTTTTGGTTTTCCCATATTGAGAGTGGATCCATCATAAGCAACTACTACAAGTGTCACATTGCATGAATAGTTGAATAATATGTAGATCAGTTGTTTGGGCTTGGGAGGTGTCAAATTGGTGGAGTGTTTGGGTCACCCCATTGTGGTAAAAACGTGAACAGCAAGTTGCAAAACATGGAATACTTCCAACAGAAAAATGTTCAATGGTCATAATCAAACTCAAGAACTACATGAACAAATCATCACATTTCGCTTTGTCAAGAACATCTTAATTAGCAATTGGTTAATTGGAACCAAATGCAGGACTACAACAAAAAATAAAACTTATTTTATTAACCATAGTTGACTACATATTAACAACCCTCAGACATTTACATCTACTTGGTTCAGCCCCTATAGATATCTCTTCCTATCAACTATATAGCAACAACACTAGCAACAACCAGTAGAATTAAAAACAGACCATTTATTAGGAATCAAGTCTAGGCCAAAAGTAGTTGAACTTACAGATGAGACCCAAATTTGAGTATTTTTCTTCCTGAGAAGGGACCTCTTTAACCAACACTATCACCAGATGTAACCCTGAACTGGGAATCAGCTCGAGCATTTACATTAGATCAGCTGTGACCATCATATTTTCTTGAGATTTATCCTTACTGCAGCCCTTATTTTGACAATATGATCAAGAGAAAGAATGGCTGATATACCCCATTGCATCACTAGCCAGATTTGAGTAGTTTCCTTCTGCTTTACTCTTCCTGTTGGGTATGACTGGAGCCACCAGCATTAAGCATGGCCCACATCCATAGAATTTGTTGCTTGCTTCTTTGCTTGATAGATACCATCCATGACATTGAGATCAGCACATCCTGTTGTAGTCTACTGCACAAAATCTGCAAAGCTCATCACCTTGGGGTTTGAAGAGGGAGCAGGAAACTCTACTCTGAATCTCTACTTTGATTGGAAACCAAGAGCCATTATCTGGAAAAAGAAGTGTAATGATTATCAGTGGTTACATTATTATTATATTTATGTAGACACATTATTTTTAGTCCTGTTACTAAGCAAGGATGTTTATTTGCTTAATTGTTTTGGTCTGTGGTTGAACTTTAATCCGTCCAATTCTTTGTTTGATAAATTTGCCTCTTCAATAAAGGTGATTATTCTCCAATTTTGACAATCTTCATTTTGCACATTGATGCTAATTAAGGCCAAATTACCTTTACAGCAATGCCTTTGAGATTGCAATTAATTACTATCTTTAGGCCAACAGTTAAAGCTTCCTTATTGATGTGAATGGAGCAAATTCCTAGGTCTATGGCATTAAAAACTAGTGCCACATCCACCTTTTCCTTTTATAACTTTGTCAACTCTTGCAAATTTGGAAATGTCATTGGGGGTTCTCTCAAGTTTTAACATTTCTTACCCTATAGGTGGGTAGCTCTAGTTACCTTTGGGCTTGCATGACTTATTATGCCCAGGACCCCTTTATTAGGAGAGGAGGGTAATGTTTATTCTTTACTCAAGTTGATGCGTGTACTAGAAATTATGCTTGATATAAAGCTACATCTTGCTTGTCCATTCTTCTTTTCTTCAACTATATGATCTTTGTCCTCTTGAAGGTACACTGCAGTCTTTGTTTTGGAGAATTTGCTTATATCTCTATCCTTATGGTCCTAGTGTTGCATGACTGATCATGAAAAATTGTCTTGTTCTCATCTAACAAAGTGAAATGACAGATGTTGTTGGGCCTATTTTGCAAACAGGGATAACTTAGTAAAGAAGAGGCCCCATAATAGACACAGAAAAATACCAAGAATCAGTGGAAGATAGACAGCCTGCTCTTTTACTATTCAGTGATCTTCTTATGGAAGCACAAAATCCTCAACTCCTGAGATTAAATTGGTTTAACATTCTATTGCCTACAGTGCTAAATTTAAACCACTATTTTTTCTCATATCTCTGATTTATTTTCTTCCAAAGTTCTTCTAGGTAAATTAATCCACTCTTCTGTTAATGTAATCTTATGCCTTAAGCAGCAGGATATTAATCATTGCCTTTATTGAAGAGTGACTTTGTCCCTGCACATAGGATTCATGTGTTCTCAAGGATCATCTTGATTTATATTTTTTGTTGATCAAAGCACCCTCTACCCCTTTAGAGCTATTTACTTGTACAATCCTTTATTCCAAATACCCCTTTCATGCCAGTGCCCCCTTTCTTGTCTAGAATCTTTCTCAACTTCTCTAATTCCATCCTTTTGAAAGATAAATGCTTGTTCCATGTATTGCCTTGGACTCTACTTTGGATCATCTTTTTTAACCAAAAGAGGGCCTACAAGGTAAGCTAATGCATCAGCTGATATTATGTTGATTGGTACATCCAGCCAATTAGGATGTTCATTTGGATAGACTAAGCATTAGTCACTTCCACCGGACTATGCATAAAAAAAATATGCAAACTGGGGCAGACTTTAATAACTGATTTTAGCAACTACACTGACCTGTCAAGGACAACCATTTCCCTCTCTAGCAAGTTAATTTATTTTCACGTCATCAATAAGCTCTTTCACAAATCTGCTGTCATTTATTAAAAAAATGAAGGGTCCCCTAAATCCTTTTGTATGGGGGGATTTTCAAGAGACTAGGATCTTGCAAATATTATTTGTTTACTCAAACAAAGTTGGACTCGACCATATTTCTTTTGACCTCCTTTTATAACTTGATATAAAAATCAATTCAAGTCTACTCTAATAATCCAATTTTTCTATCCTGAAAGAGTTTCTATGAAGAGGAATTCTATTCCAACACGCCTTGCTAAAGGTTGGGCCACTCAGGTCATAAATGTTAGTTAAAATATAATTAATTCTAGAGCACGAATGTGGCAGGAAACTATTCATTTTTTGATTCATTTGCACATGGATTGTAACAAATTTTTAGGCCTGGTGATTACAGTTCAAATTTCGTTGATATACAAATATTCTATATTTTTGCAGTTACATCCTTAGGTGTTCCTCCCTTGCCTTTGTTCCATGAATTATCATGATTTTCTGGTTTCTGTGCTTGGTTATTGATTGAAAATATACTTGCCTTGTATTTTTTGTCACCTGTAAAAAAATGTTGATCAAGGGTAAACAACATATAATACTCAGAAGCATATTCTATATTTCTGATCTTATCTACATGTTAGCTCAACATAACGTCATAACATAAACTTCAGATAATTTCAGAAAGCTTAAGGGAAGAATTTCTACATTATATTCAGTTTCCAGGACTAAAAGCTTACCAAAGCTTTTTGAAATAAAAGAAGCTGAATTGGGAGGGGAACTGAAAGCTGCAGTTAGAATTTTAATTATTGTGCAAATGAGGATTGAGTTTCTCAACAAGCTGGAAGACACAATTCATTCGGTACTGATCATGTGCGGACATTCTATAATTCACATGTATACATTTCTTTCTGTGGCATTGGTTTAAAAATATTAAAATCATTAAATAATACCATTGGGAAGTCTCATACTTTTATGGCAATCAATTTGCTCCTCTAAAGATGAGTATATGTGGGTAAATTTTGCATTAGCTATTACATGAATATGAGAGTTGAGGCACATTTTAAAGAACCTTCCATCTGAAGGTGGAGAGTGATGATTTCTTCAGAAAAGAAATTAGATAGAAATTATGATAATGTTCATGAAAGACCAATAATAGGTCAAAGGGACTGGAATGCTAAGTTGCCGAATTGGCACATATACAGGTCGATTCCGGGTACGAATTATCCTGGAATTGGATCCTGGTTTGAAACTCCTACAGATTCGACCAGGGTGTGAATTTCTCCTGCCTGAAACGTTTGCAAATTTCATGTGGTGAATCTGGCCGACTCCAGCGATGATGTGACGATTCTAGAGAGAGTCTCGAGCATTTTGAACTGCAGACAGGATTTTTGAAGGTTTTTTTTTCGGTTTTTTGCCCCAGTAGAAGCCCTAAACTGCATATCCGCCATGAGATATATAGTCCATTCACGAGATATTGTTTCGGACCTGCAGGCCACAAAGCTATCTGTTTCAGTTCTATACAAGGGTCAGATGAATGGATTGCAAATATGGCAGAATGTATTTATTAAGTATGGTCGATAACCATTTGTATAATACTTCGATGAGTATATAATTTTATATAATTTATTGAATAGTATGATTAAATATTATATTTAATATTATTAATTTATTAAATGTAATTATACATATATAAATATATATAGTTTATATATATTATTAAATTTAAATATAATTATATATGAATATATACAATTTTCTGAAATATAGTATATTATATAATAAAATAAATTGATTAAATAATATATTTAAATATTAAATGATTTTAATTTTTTTAAAATTATTTTATTTGTATGACTAAATTAAATTAGTAATTTTTTTTTTTGCTTCGTAATAAAATATTATATTGATCTGAAACCAGATTTACAAACATCTGCAAAATGCAGGATCCTCCATGATTATCAGGGCTTAACAGCCACATACCCATCACCAAACAAAAAACAAACAGGCCCACCCCACCACCATACCAGCTTGAAACCAGTGAAACCGACGCACCAGACTACCTAGAAAGACGAAATGACAAGTAACGGCCAACCAGCCCAGAGCTGAACCAAAACAGAGCGTATGAAAACACCAAAAAACCTTTATACCAGAGACACCACAAAACCATGGAACCATCTGACCTACATGAAACCGTTAGCCTTTGCACGTCGAATTCCAACACCCATTTGAGGTCTTCCACTTCCACTAGCTGCAAAATGTTTTTGAGGAAATTGGACCTGACCATCGCAATCATCTTTTGTCAAACCAATGCCATGCCCTTTAGGTCCAGCAGGAACGGGTAAATCTTGATGACTTCGCCTGGCTTTTTAACCAGCTCCAAATCTGTTGGTCGCGGGGCCCCTGCTCCAGGTATCGCCACCTTGAGGATCTTGTCCAAACCCTCCATCAACCCTTTCCTGAACAATTTGCAAACTAAAGCTTTGGCTTCCGCCTTAGCCGTGTGAATATCCAAAAGGGAGGCCAAAAAATGTGAGACAATCTGCGAGTTCACCCTAAACGTTTCATGCGGCGCCAAATGCCCCTTCCCGAGCACCATTTTTACCGCCATGACTGTTAAAGGATCAATGTTTAACAGAACGCACTTGAGGCGTTGGTCTGTAATGCCTGAGAAGTCGTTTTGCCGTTCTTTGCAACCCAATTTGAATTGCGGTGTCCGCTCCAAAATAGTCCAGGGTATCCACCGACATATGCACCATGAACTTAGAGCTCTCCGCCATTGACACAAACCACACCAAAACTAGAGCTAGAGAAAGGAAAATGAAGCTTCAAATTACCATCTATCAAAGAACAAGGATGCGAGGGCGTTAAAAGCTTGTTGTGTTATCACGCTGTACAATGCGTTCCCACCACCCTAACCTGCCTGAAAACCATAGCCTGCTGCCATATAGATGCATGAGTACATCGAATTAAGAAGCAAACTGACGAGATGTGACCACCCGTATCACCCAAATCTTTCACAAGTACCAAAGCCCTCCTCACCATTATTGCTTCCAGCTCAAAACGGTACGAACAAGAGTG
Organism: Sequoia sempervirens; assembly: GCA_007258455.2. Classification (NCBI taxonomy): domain Eukaryota; kingdom Viridiplantae; phylum Streptophyta; class Pinopsida; order Cupressales; family Cupressaceae; genus Sequoia; species Sequoia sempervirens. Next base: position 292,164,287 of record VDFB02271358.1, read on the forward strand.
AAAGAGAGAGTTTGTGACGCAAGCAGCAAACTTGACGCCCACGTCACCCAGTCCGGAGATCCAACACACCGACCCGTCGGACTTTCCACAATCCAAGTCGCCCACCCTGCCACCCACTAATTAAATTAGTAAATTTAAATACAATATAATATTTACTATATTTTCAAATAATAAAATATAATTATATTATATGAATGTATATAGTCTATATTAATATATAATATTTATATATTATATTCATTTTTTGGTACAGACGTACCCAAACATACCGAGATGTACCCAGCCCCCCCAAAAAATATTCTGTACCAATGTATCATACCCATGTACTCGTACCCGTACACGATTTGGCAACTTAGCTGGAATGTACATCAGGTACAGTAGCAAAAATTTAGGGCAAAATGGGCCCTAGACTTGAAGCAAATACAATAAAGCAAGAAAGGGGTATTTGCTTATCTTGCTGGAGAGTCGAACCACAGTTCTTTTGTCATGCTTCAAGTTGGAAATAAGGTACTGGTAGTATTTGCTTTCCATTCCATCGCATTAAGCCTGCATGTTTGTGTTTATGAATTTTGGCTTTGTCCATTCTTATTAAATATTAGTTAATGTGGAAAGCAACCACTATCTGCTTATACAAGATGCTCAGTTATTTTTGTAATACTGCATTTTGTGTTTTGCCTGTTCTTTATATTGTGTCTCATACTGACATTTGTTCTCATGACAGAAAGATTTGAGTACTGATGTTCCTGTGGAGGATGGGAGCCACAACTCTTCAAATAATGTACCCTGTCAACGTTTTGGAGCACCTCCAATAGCATATTCAGCTGGATTAACAGAGGGTTTGAGCTCTTCAGCCCATCCTGGTGCTGAATATGGAGTCTTTCCAAGCTCGAATCTTTCATTTCCAATGCAAAGTTTTGGCCAGCATCTAGGTGCACCGTCTATCTTGAAAGGACAGCAAGCAGTGTCTGGTGCATGTGGTGGGCCTTCTATGGCTAATCCTTCTCCCATTCAACATTCGTTTTTTCCAGACTTTGCGGGTAATTATCCTAGCACAAGAGCAACAAGGTAACATAAGATCCTATGGACAATGATGGTTGCATGATTCTTTCCTTCGTTATTTATTTGTCATTAAATATGAGAGTTATACTACAGAATTTTGGATTCAGACTATCTGTTGGTTGATTTTGGCAGCAAGTTTCCGAACATTCCAGGAAATCCACCTTCTGCACAGCTTACAATTTTCTATGCTGGGACAGTGAATGTGTATGATGATATCCCTGCTGACAAGGTAGGTGTTTTTTGTAGGCGTTATTATTTGCACAGACATATGATGAAGGAGACTTTATTCAATGGGTCTTGGTTTGGTCTTTCCTGCCTGGGCTATCTACCAGTGTGTCAGAAATATGAAAAATCTTTATTCAACATGGGTTTTGGCTGAGAGAGCAATTCATTTTGCTTGGTTAATACTAGTTGAGTGTTTGGGTTGATTGGCTGATCTTTGTTGCCATTGTATATTTGTTGTCCATATAAACTTTTACCGACCAACAGGTCACTGGGGTACGCCAAGCCTAGTCATTATATTCTCTTATTTGTGCAGTCTGTTAAGATCTGATAAAACTCAAATATGGCCAAAGATTTCATAAGGCACCAAATACTGATTTTGGCAGAATGTTAGCTGGCAGTAGTATTCTCATGTACATTGCAATATTCAATTCTCATAAATAACAATTTAGATACTTAAAATTTACTATTTCCTGTAGGCTCAAGGTCTCATGCTTTTGGCTGCAAGTGCAAGGCCTACAAAAATGACTAATCAGCCTCCACGAAGCTCATTAATGTCAATGGCCATGGCAACTGGTGGTCATACTCCAATTTCATCACCTTTTCCTCCAAGTTTGCCAAATCGAGTGTGTCCTGTGACTCAACAAGCTCCTTTACAAAAGCCACAGGCAAGCAGTCAGCCTAATCCATCAGCAGCAGTATCCTTGAGCACTGGAGACTCTCAGGCAAATCAAAATCTAGTGACTTCAATTAGTCAGCAGGAGGCTTCAATGTCAAGTGCCACGGTGATAACCCCTGCACCCGTTGCACCACGAGGTAAGAATTGTGCTGAAGTAATGGGTTTCAATAATTTGAGCTTAAGTAATGTGTATTCTTGGAACGCAAAAAGTTTACTTTTTGAATTCTCTTTATGCTTTCAGCAGTACCACAGGCACGGAAAGCATCTCTTGCTCGCTTTCTTGAAAAACGAAAAGAAAGGTATTTGTTCATTTTTTTTTCATAGTTTTCTCCCATTTCATGAAGCAACTTGCCCTATAGGGAGACATTTGAGATGTTTTCTTATGGGCTTCTCTATTTGGCATGACTTTCAGGATTGGTACAAAAGCTCCTTATCCTACTAAAAAATCACCTGATGAATCACCTCAAAGAGAGCAATCTCCTAGTTCTAAACACTCTTCACCTCTTGATGGATGTCTAACAAAAAAACACCAATTGACTTGTACTGGACTGGAGGAGAAGAATCCCTTTGATTCAGAAAACGTTGAATCTTATCTTGACGAGGATCAAAAGGAGCATTTGTGTTTACAAAAAGTTCCGAAGATTGAGCGAGAAGAGTGTGAAATTACTGTCTAGGTTCCAGTACTTTGATTTTCAATGATGTCATATTTTCTTTGAATTTTAGAGGCGGTTTGCAGAGCATAGCCTAAAACAAACGAAAACACAAGAAGATTTTCAATTTCACTGAAAACTAATTTATTGATTAGGTTTATGAATACTGGTCTTACATATATTACAATATTTTGTATGCCACGGAATGAACTTGAAGGTTCATAACACACACCGTTTTTCTGATATGTTTATGACTCAACTTTATCTGCATTAAGAATATTATGTAATCAGTAATATTTTTTGTATGGATTAATTTTTTATTCCTTTTTGTATGGGTTAGCTTCATTATTCCTCGTTGAATTGGTTAGGTGAAGGAAAAAAATCTGGCCAGAATTCTATGTTTCTGGTTTACTGCTGCATCTGCTGTTTTTATCTCGTTCTTTGAAACTGAAGCTTGTTCTTGCCATGTAAAAGATCAGGGTTAATGTTTGGAGGAGTTTATGTGTAGTTGTCTAGTAATCTAGCTCTATTCCATATTAAGGCAAAGTCAAACAACTGATAGAAGTAGTCATTTGAAATGGAAAAAGTAGTGTTATATACATATGATTATTGCTAAATGGCGCATATATTAGATGAGAGCATAAAGCTTTCTCTGATTTTCTGTAAACATATTTTGTAAGAAAAGTGTTGAGTTGGACTTAATGCATACAGAGGGGGAGAGATTTTCCACCAGAACATATATTTAGAATTAGCAGACTTCCCAACAGAAAAGGAGAAAGATTCAGATTTGGCATTCTATATGTAAGAGAGTTTTCTTATGCATGTGTAAAGAAATAAGTATGTGTGCATGACAGAAGTTGTATTTCTATCTTTTAACTGTTACTGTGGTGTTAGTGTAACATTCCCTCTTCATATAATTGGACAATCTTGTTTTGTTCGGTTTGTTGTTATAACCTTCTGCTTGCTCTCATCTTCTTAGCAAGTTAAAGATTAATTCTTTATATTTAAAATTTTGGGAGTTAATGTGCATTTGATGTTTACAGAGTGTATAGTTATTTGATGTGACTCCTTTTAGAATGAACTGCATGTTCACATTGAGCCAATCTTCGTTGTCTACCATCCTCCTGAACTCATCTCTAATGAACATGAATGATTCATAGGAATCCTTCTGAACTCGTCTCTTATGAACATGAATGATTCATAGGCATCCTTCTGAACTCATCTCTTATATTCATTGCATCTAGGTAATGATTAAGAGGGTGGAAACACAAGGATTTTCTTGGAGGTCATCCATCTAAATCGTATTCCTGATATAGCATGCCTTTTATGGGGTTTATCACATAATATGAGCTCTGCATATCTTGTACCCCATTTTTATAACTTTTAGCAAGTTATGTACCATGGAACTATTCATTGTGGAGGTTTGTAGCTCTTCCATTTTCACATTTGGATTTTTTGCAGGGCACCATTTTGTAGTTGTGGTAAGCATAAATTGACCTTGGTATGTTTTTGTTTAATATGGTTGTACCCAACTGTATTATTTACTTCTTGGCTTGCGGATAGTTAATCGAAGAGCTTGACAGAAAAATATCTGTTAGCTTTTTAATCAACATATCGGATCACGTTTCCTGAACCATCACCAGGACAAGGAAGAAGAGTAATAGTTGTTTAAGAGCATTTTTAATAGTTGCATACAGATGTATTCTCTTTGACAACCACGATGTGTTTTAAATATGCTTGTAGTTAGGGAAGGAAGTCTGGTCTTGCTAGATGCTGCCTGGTCTATATTTTGTACAAACAACACTCTGAACGAGTAAAGCATTCATTGGTATTGGTCTGCAATTTCTTGGTATAATTCTGTTATCTCTGTTTACTTCGCAATAAATAGTGTTATCATTTGCTTGTAAACAGTAACATCACCTTTAGGGAATCAACTAGACAAAGCCAATCATCATGACATATCTTTTATGAGTAGTGTTAATATTGAGTCAATCTTTATGATTCATCTTTCATGATAGTTGTTCCAAGAACACATATCTCATGAGCTTGAATGATCCACTTGGAACTTAATACATCTAGGTGATGCTCATAGGGGTGAATCAGTAGGTTTCCTTGGCTCAATACGACCTTGGGTGAAACACACTTAATTGAGTTTTTTGTCATAGGGATGTTTAATTTGCTCTCACTTGCATGATAGTCATTCGCAAGAAGACATTTCCCGAGCTTGACTAGTCCTCCTGGCACTCAACGCATCTATATTATATTCAGGTGAACTAGAAGTTTTGCTGGCCCAGCTTGAGTCAAGCGCATTTGGCTATTGAATTTCCCCATTGAGGCTTGCTTACCTAGTGATCAATTCATTATGAAGCTATCCAACTCATTCATTTTTAATAATTTTTCAATATTATGATGCACAATTTCAAAACATTTTGGTAAATGAGCTGTTAATTATCTTTAGATGCCTTGATCCTTTGTGTTATTAGATCATTTTAGAACAATGGGGTTTTAATATGATGGTGAATTTTCAAAGAAATTCAAAGTAGTGTGTTATTTGTTTCTATAAAGGTAAAATTTATTATTTGTTAGAACAAACAAAAAAATAGAGAAAAATAAGGTCTTTAGCTTTAGATCCTTCTAGTGGGCTCTTGAAGGCAAAAGCACTCTTCTAGCCACTATTAGAGGTTGTTTTGCTAAGTTTTGGAATGAGTAGGGTATTAATTATGTTTACAGTGTTCTTGATAGGGGTTTGATGGATTGGTAGCTTATTTAGAGCAAGTTGGGTATTCCTAATCTGCAGAAGATGTATACATTGGGATGATATTTGATGGGTGGGAGATGACTCTCTTAAATTTGTGTATGCTTTAGTGCCTTTCATTGTGGAATGGTTCAACAAGCTAAACTCATTATTGGGCCTTCATACCTTGGAGAATGTTTGGTCCAAGAGATTAAAAAGCATTTGGTCTTATTATATCGAATCCATTTTTTTCAAGATGTTTGCTACTGTTCTAATAAATTGGCTCTTGGTGCTAATATGTCAAACCTTGGGTCTACATCTTGTTTTGTTTGTGGGATGTTTAGTTATTTTTGTTCATTTGTTATGAGTGTCTTTGTGAAAATGTGGCAAAAACTTATTTAGGGCAAGTTTGGTATTCCTAATCTGCACAAGATGTATATTTTGGGATGAGATATGATGGGTGGGGGCAAGAAATTTTTGCATGATACTCGTAAATTCTTGTATGCCCTATCGTCTTTCACCATGGGATGGTTCAACAAGCTGAAGTCCTTGGGCCTTATATTCTTGATACTATGTATTGAATAGTGTAATTACTCAAGAATTATTGTAATAGAAAGGACTCAATTATTATCTTGTCTTCATTTATAGCAAAGACTATTAAGTGAAATTTAATGATAGTGAATATGATTACTATTATAGAAATGATTTTACTCATCTTTAATTTGGTAATTTAAAGAATGTTGTTGTGTAATTACATTATGTATTATTTTTTTATGGTGTTTTTCCTACTTAACAAACTAGTGAGGTTGTTATATGTTGTATCAAAGCACGACTTAAACACTATGGCCTATGAGCCTACCATACGAAAGTGTCAAGATATAACTCTTTGTGTGACTTGAACGCATAAATGGGCATATCAAAGGTTGGGAGAAAGAAGGAAAGGCTAAGAAAGCAAAGAAAACTTAGCTAAAAGTTAAAATTGATAAGAATGTGAGCTACATAGGAGAAGCTTGGCTCTCTGATTTTGAGACCCTTATTGATGCTCTTAAGAATATTAAACTAGAAAGGGAAAAATGAATTGAACAATTGGATGCTAATCCTATTAAACTTAGAAAACCTTGGCGGTTCGCGACGTGTTTTTTGGGTGTGGATGCAACATGCCAATACTAGGAAAGGAAGTGATTGGAAAGTACTTGCAATTACATTCATGTTCCAAATTTGTATTACTAGATTCCAAGGGTGAGCAAGAACCTGAAGAAACTCCTCTCAATTAGTGACTTCTAATGTGAGAAAAACCTTATATAAATAAAGATGTGTAAATCTATTATTATGAATAAATTTTCCATGTGCTTTCTTAATTATTGGATTATGAGTGCAAATTATGAACTCTTTTGCTCAAATTTTAGACTCTAATTATTTTTCTATGAATAGAATAAATCTAGAATCCTTTTTTAAGAAATTGATAAGACCATGATAACCTACCAAGTGTAATCATGGTGCGAACAAGGGTAAATCCTAGTGGTAGTCAAGATGGTTTGGGTCAACCATCAAATATTGGACAATAGAAAAGTTGGATAAGATCTTGACTATTTTAAATGAAACAAGAGAGAGACTAGGAGCTTTGAAGCAAGAAGCAAGAGGGATAGGTGGACATGAGAATGAGGATGAGAAAATCCACAAAAATGGTGAAAATAATGACCAAGAGTAGAATACTAGTGAAGAACAAAGGGGAGATGGTCAAGACCAAGAAAATCAAGGAGATTTAAGATCTCGCTTGACCAATGAATTGGCAAGGGATGCGAAAAAATTTACTCCACCTAAGTTTAACAGAACCATGATAGGAGATGGAGCCAAAGAATGGCTCACGAAGATGGAAAAATATTTTGAGATAATGAATTATTCAAAGATAAACAAGGCGGTTTGGGGAACATATAAATTGGCGAGAGAAGAATCCACTTAATGGATGAATAAGAAAATAAAACTAGGACTGAGTTCCAAGAGAAATTGTTTGAAGGAGAATGCAACCATCAAGATGAAAACCAAGAGCACCAAGAGAACGCACATCAAATATCTAAGAGGAGACACAAGAATTTGTAAAGGGGTAAAAGCAAAGGAAAAAACCCCAGTATTATGAAGATGGCATAAAACCTAAGAATATTATAAAGAGAGAGAGAGAGAGAGAGAGAGAGAGAGAGAGAGAGAGAGAGTTCAATCATAGAATGCTTCATATGAAGAATGAGAGCACCTCAAATAAATAGAGGTGAGAAAGGAGTTGCATAAGTAACTCCCATGTCTATGCATGCCACCTTTCATCCTATGTGTGTGCAATGTTGCAAGATCCTCATAAGGAGGATGCTATACCTAAGCCTTAATAGTCATCCAAAAAGATTATAAAAAATGAGTCATTCTCACACATGATAAGACAAAATACTTGTAGGGATTCCTTTGGAATATTCCTACAAGTAATTAAATAATACAATTAATCAATAATCTTCACCTAAGTAAAGATTAATTCATAAGTTATTTTTAGATATAGGTGGTTACCTCAAATCTACTTTGATCAGAAGTTGATTGATTTTCAGAACCTATAACAACAAAACATGTCAATAGTAGAATATTGGAAAACAATTATGAGGTTGCTAAAGTATGTTCCTCAGTATCAGAAGGATGAAAGGTTAAGGATAAATAAATTCAACATGGGCTTGAATGCTCAAGTTGGGAGTGAAGTTGATGTTCATGGTCCAACAACCATGGACCAATTATTTGGGAAGGATATAAAGCAAGAGCAAAAGCATCTCAACATACTAAGACAAGACTAGGAATAAGTTTGGCTAGACTAAGTCATCATCTTCATTCAAAAATAAAGGATGGAATCAAGATCATAAACCAAAAAAATGGGAAGGATTCCAAAAATAACATAAACAATTCTCAAAATAGAAAAAGGAACAAATATGTTGGGAAAAGAGAATTTCAAGAACAATCAACCTGTTAAGAAAAAAAGTCCTCTTTTTAGATTTTAGAAGGTTTATGATGTCAAAAAGTCAAGTTTACCAAAATGAAACATAGAGAAAAAAGGTGATCCTAAGTCTTAAGTGCTTAGAACAATAGGATTCAAAGCCTTTTCCTAGGGTTTCATTCAGATGGAGATCAACAAGGTGTATAGATTGACTTTCAACCATGAAGGTGAGGCAATCAGACTTGGATCTCCATCAATTTGGGGATTGGAATGATTTGGAATTGATTTGCAATGATTAACATAATTAAGCTATATCACCTAATATGAAAAATGCAAGATCCCGATAATGTATAGACTGAAACAATAACTTGCAAGTAGATTTGGAAAGTGTAGAGGACTATGTATTTGTCCAGAAAAATTGGTTTCAGTATGCATAGGAGGATTGATTCGGCCAAGGGTGTATGGGTCCTTGTAGGCCTTTTTTGCTTTGCTTTTGGGGTCCTTTGGTGACAGATTTAAGACTTTCGTTTCTACTTGCAAAGTTGTCAGAACACTATCGTATAATTCAACTACCTATGGTTGAGAAGGAATTAATAACTGATGTGAAAAGGGGCGGCGGTAGTGTTGGTGTACGTTTTATCATCCACCGAACACACAGAATAAAATGTCCAAAGACACTCTATCCTCTCTTGAAAAACCACCGCGTATGCTAAGATTGCGAGAAGATCATATGGCGATTCCAAGGTTTCTTTTGTCGGGTCTCGACGTGTGGATAAGCTCAATGGCCGTTGTGATATGCTGGTAATAAACAAGGGGACTTACGTTAAAGAACTTTTCACAAGTGTGGGACTTAGGGAATTTATCATTAAAGGCTCTCAATTAGGACTTTCAATGGATCTCAAAAAAATGGCAAAAGGACAAGGGTGAGTTCTTCCTGCTTGAATGTATTCCATTGCTTCTTTGATCTTTACTCCAACGGCCTCCTCTGGCATATCTTCACCCACTTGATCCCTGAGCTCTATCACATTATCCTGTTGTGACTTATTCTCCATGCTATTAGATGACATTGTGGTGTCTTCTTCATTTGGTGCTAAAAATACTCGCGTAACATATTCAATCCATCCTTTGTCCTTGAAACATCCATATGGTAGCTGTGGTAATCCGAGGTGACATCTAGCATGGTGGATAGCCTCTTCACATGATGCGCAAGTGAACTCTGGATGAGGTGCATTGTGAATCCGACACCAACGAGGGAGCATAACACCATTCAATTGAACATTACCCAGTTTTATTTGATTTTCAATTCTAAGTATGTACCTCGTGAAGGCCTTATACCTAACTTCTGGGATGCTATGATCATCAGGTTCCACATCCAACACTCCTGGCTTGGGAACATCCCAAAAGAAAATTTTTCCTTGGAGAACAAGCTCTATCCTTGACAAGAATGTCAAGCAATTCATTTCATCATGTTTGGTCGTTTCATGAATTCAACATCTTCCTGGTAAAGCAAACTTGGACAAATTCCTGGGGTATAGTTGTGCACTCAATTTTTCTTGGATTTGAGCAATATGGACAAGACTGTCTTGAGAGCGAGAAATATGGAATGGACGCCCATCCATTGAGAAATCTCCTTTTGGATTTTCCATTTATGTTTTTTTTTACTTTTTTTGGATTTTTCGATATAAAAGAGATCTAACATATCTCTGATTTGGCATTTCAAAGCTCATACTGGCTCCTTCCAGATGAATTCCCTTACTTGTGAAAACAACCTAATGTTCGCCCTCCTTCAAGCGCCAATTCTATGTTGGTGCCTAGGAGGAGAGGCAAGCATATACAAGTGATGTATCAAATATTTCTTTTCATTCAGCCCTCCTTCTAGCGCCAATTCTATGTTGGTGTACGTTTTATCATCCACCGAACACACAGAATAAAATGTCCAAAGACACTCTATCCTCTCTTGAAAAACCACCGCGTATGCTAAGATTGCGAGAAGATCATATGGCGATTCCAAAGTTTCTTTTATCGGGTCTCGACGTGTGGATAAGCTCAATGGCCGTTGTGATATGCTGGTAATAAACAAGGGGACTTACATTAAAGAACTTTTCACAAGTGTGGGACTTAGGGAATTTATCATTAAAGGCTCTCAATTAGGACTTTCAATGGATCTCAAAAAAATGGCAAAAGGACAAGGGTTCAGGAGAATCTAGTCTAAGCCTAAGAACTCAAGAGACAATAAGGATTCGGTGAAGGGGATAAACCACACTTTGTTTCGCCTCCTGCAGGACAACATACGCAAAATGGGTGCAATCTTCAAGGGTTGTGAGAATAATTTTCAAACCTCGAATGAGGCTGAAGTTAAGCTTCCACAATTAAGAGCTCAGGCTAACTTTACGCATCGAATGCAAATCATCCATTCGAAGAAAGTATGAGCTACACCTCACCATTGAATCAATACGATCAATCTCTCATTCAATTAACCAACTTTCAAAACAAATTCTACTTAATCTAACTCTAACTTTAATCTATGGCGGAAGATGATATGCAACCTCGCTTTCTATTTGATAATAAGAAGTTATTCAAGGCAAATCATGCTCAAGAGCTTTTATTATTCAAAATAGTCTCAATGCAACAATTTCATATTCTATCTCCACACATTACAAATGAGGGGGCGAGCTCAATTTATAGGCTCCCCAATTACAATTTAGGGTTTGTCACTTTCGACCAATGAGAAAATTTCATTTGAGGACACTTGTCCCTTTTGCTAAATATAAACCAACAATAATTGCATGTTGATTTGGAACAATTTGATTGGTTGGAAGATGACGAGGCGCCACCTCAGCGTGCTGGATGTCTTCCTTGGTTGCTTCGTTTTTCTTCCACGTGCTTGCCTTAGAATATTTTCCCTGCCGATGACTGTGTCCGTTGTGCCTGTTCCTTCCTAGCTTTGATCTTGGATTCCTTTTGAGACTTTGATTTCTTCTTCTTTCCTGTACTGGAACCTTTGAGGTCTGGAAGTCTCCCCTTGGAGCAGGTGTCTGGACTTGAAGTTGATTGCTTTGAACTTCCTCCTGCTTGAACTGGGTTGATGTTATTGCTCTGGATTTCCTCTCCAATTTGTGTCGAGAAATTTGTTTAGAACACTTCTTCTTGTCACCATCTGATTCTGATTGGAAGCTTGTCTTTAACTCTTCAGGAGATGAAACCCTTCAAGAAGTTGCCCGGATTGCTTCTTTCAAGTGCCTAGAATTTGGAGAAGAATGCCTCTGTGCTTTCGCCACAATGGAGGAAATTGGAATTTCCTCTGTGAAGTATTTCCCAGACTTAGCCAAATTTTGGCTATTCAAGTTCATTTTGTAATATCTTCATCTGGACCATTCAACACTTAGCCAAGATTTTGGCCATCTCCATGCTCGAACGAACTTTGCCTGTGGATTTTCCTTCAATTCTGAATTTGGCTTGACAAATTCCATCTTTGGACAAGGATTTTATCCATTTCCTTTTTACTCCCCTTCATCCCAAGGTATCAACACTTAGTGAATTTTCTGAGTTTTAGCCAATTTTCTCATCCTCTCCTTGGGCGGACTTCACATGAGCTTGGATGTTTTCCTTCAATCAAAGTCGGACTTCATGATGCTCAAGACATTTTCTTATCCAGGTCAGACTTTATTTTGCCTTGAACATGCCTTACAAAGGTTTGGACATGCTATGCTTAGGCAAGGTTGGACTTTCTCATGCTTGTCCCATCCTTTTTCCCTCACTCCATTTGGCTTGAAGCAGACTTGCCACCATTCCACGCCATTGCTTCTTCTTTGAAGATTCGCCTCGTGTCGTCATCCACCTGCAAGAAATAAAATAAACAAATTCAGATTTTCTCTCTCCTGAATTCTAGCTCCGAAGTTAAATTTTTAACACTCTCTCTCCTGAAGTCACGGTGAATTTAATTTTGCCCATCGGATTTTATCTCTGGCCGGCACAAATTATTTTCCTCCAAAACATCGTCTGGCGAATTCGATTTTGTCCAAGGCATTTAAATTTCCGAGTAGTTGAGAATAAATTATTAAAATATTAAAATATTTTAATTTATTCCAACCCGTTCGTTTTGGACCCATGGCTATTTCGATTTTCTCTTTATTTTTCTTGGCTAAGAGTGTATTTTCCAATTTTATCCTCAATTTCGTCTAGCCAAACTAAAATTCAAGCCATTCCGTCAACAAATTCTATGCCAGATCCCTATTTTTCTTTGCCATAGCCAACTTTTCTCTTGCACTGAGCCTATTTTGTTCTGCCAAAGTCGAATTTTCTCTTGCCCAGTCGAATTTTTCTAGGCAAAATCCTTGTCTGGATGTCTTTATCAGGCAAACTTCCTTGACGCTCGACAAATTCTTATTCCTTCTGGCCAAGGACGATCTTTCCTTTCTCCTTGCCTTGCGCATTTTTCTCTGTATATTCGGCCAACTTTTCTTCTAGACATCCAAGACTTTAGGCAAAATTTAAATTTCTCTTCACTTTTGTGCTTGGCACACTTCATTTTATTTCTTGCCATATCCCAATCTTCTTTAGCACGTGTCCTTTCAAACTTGGGACTTACCCTCTCGAAAATGTCATGATTCCTAGCCAAAAAATCTCAATTTTTTTATCCTTTAGCCTCTATACTTAGGCAAATATTCGAACTTTTCCTTGGACTAGGCATCAACACTTAGCAAAATCATCATTTTATCCCTTCATGTGCTTAGGCGGACTTCCTTAGCGCCTTGGATAAGTATGGCAGACTTCTTTGATACCTTGCCAACCTCTTCCAAGTGTATGGTGGACTTTATGAGCATCTTAGACAAGCATTTTGGATGTCCCTCTTTTCTAGGGCGGACTTTAAAGCTTCTTGGCATTTGTCTAAACATTTTACCTCTTGGAAATGTCATGATGTTTAGCCAAAGATCAATTTTCCACCCTTTTAGGCCCCCATACTTAGCAGATTTTCGAAATTCTCTTTGCTGGGCATTAATACTTAGTGAAAATTTTGATTTTTCCTTCTTCTACATGCCTAGGCGGACTTTCCAAGCCTTTTGGACATGCTTCTTTGTGAATGGCAGACTTTCAAGCCCCTTGGCATGTGCATGGCGGACTTTGGAAGGTCTTAGGACAAGCATCTTGAGTGCTGGGCGGACTTTCCTTCCTCTTTGGACATCCTTGGCGGACTTTGGAAGGTCCTTGACATTGCCTCTTGCTGCTGGGCGGACTTTAGAGGATCCTAGGATGTGCTTCCTTAGTGCTGGGCGGACTTCACCAGCTTCTTGACATTCATACCTCTCTCCCTTGACATTCTCCTTCTTGGAAATGGCGAATTTTCCAGACTTAACCAGATTTTCCAAGAACTTCATCTTTTTTGAGCTGATTTTTGATTTCAACCTCAGATCTGACTGGTTTTGACCTGATTTTTCCAGATTTCAATGTTTTTTGGGTCTGATTTTTCATGCTTTTTGACTTTTTTTCCAGATTTTTCAATAATTTTCAAATTTTCTCTTTGATTTTCTGAGAGTTCTATCAAGTTTTTGAACTTCTGAGTGCGTTTTCAGAACTCGGGACCTTTCTAAATATAGAAACTTTCCAAAAATAGAAACTTTCTAAAAATAGAAAAAGCAAACCCTAAAAAATAGGGAACCTTGTTTGGTCCGAAAATGCCAAAAATGAAAAATCGAAAAAGCAAAATTTCCTAAAAAGTAGGAAGTCTCAGAATTGGCCGAATTCACAGTCGATCTTTGTTTCCTGGGTCTTCTGAGCGCTTCCATGACGTCTACGCACTGATTCAAGCATGAATTACTGACTTGGCTAGGGTAACTCTCGTCAAACTGACTAACTTGGAACCCTCAAAATGATGACCTCATTGTAAAAGACAAATGATAAGCAGTTGCAACACCGAGGCAAAAAGCGAAAACAGGGGGTCCCCATTTGCAATGGGGCGATGTTGTGAAATGGTCACAACAGGTAGCAACACTTGTTTATCTTGAATAACATGTACGCTGTAAAAAGAGGTAAAACTCAAATGGATTTGAAGGATAGTTTTTTTAAGATCTCATTCAACTACCTATTAGTAGCTTTTATTCTTTGTAATTTTTCTTTGTTCAATAGATAAAAGAGAGGTAAAACTCTACAACCTATCACATTCTCAATAATTTATTTTTTAAATATTTTTTGTTAAAAAATTTGTGTGTTAACATTTGAAAACATAAATATTTTTTTGAAATTGAACATTTCTAGCTTGTAATTGGTTAACAGGTCCAACTAATAATAGTCAATTAAAGAATTTTGAATACGTTAGTATCTGCCAAAGGCAGGTACTAATAATGATAGAGAATTGAGATAGTGTCCACGGAACCCCTTCGAGGAATGCTCAGTTAACATTCAACCTCCAAGCTTTGAATTCAGAAAATCACTTAGCCCAGAAGAAGCATTAAATCGTCATCCACTCATGGTACTATGATATCACGCTTACACAACATAAATTAAGCTAGTTCACCTTAATAAAATCTAATCTAAATGGAAGAGTGGCATACTAGTACTAAATGAGCCTTGCTCAAGGACAAATCTAGTCCCAAACATTTCAAAAGATTTCTTGATGAAAGTTAGGACATGCAAACACATTTGATTTCTCTGATTTGCATGCATATATTATCTACATAATGGTTAAAACCTGGCTCAAAAAGTTATAATCATGGTCCTAAAATTGTGACATTAATACAAATTTCTGAATAGCTTATTGTAAATGGTGCTCACCAATAATCCTTGCAAGAACATAGTCCATCCTTGAAATGATGGAAACGGTTTTTGTCCCTCACAGTGATTTCTCGTTTGGCAATCTTGGAGATCAACTTAATGAAAATATGACAGTCACCACATACACGAAGGTTCTTTGTGATCCAAATTGGATTTCCAGGGCTTGTGTTGATAAGCCCAAAAGAAATAGCCAGTTTTTCACTGTGGCTGTAAAGCATATCCTCTTTTACATCCTCCTCAACATCATGCAATACAAAGTTTGTACAAGGCACATAACCTGCATCCTTCAGCTTCTTGATTAATTTTTCTAACATTGCATATATTTGATCAGATTGAGGATGTGATTTGTCACCCACAATAAATGCATGAATCTTGCCACTCAACTCAATCAAGCTACATCCCGCTGTCTTGTTTGTTCCCTCATCTTTCATCATTGTTCTTATCTTTGCTACATCATCCCATCTACCAGCTGCAGCATATATATTTGACAGAAGTACAAAATATCCAGCATTTTCAGGCTGTAATTTAAAAAGCTTTTCTGCAACACGTTCTCCTAGTTCAATGTTGTTGTGGATTCTGCAACCAGCAAGCAAGGCTCCCCACACACTTGCATCAGGATCTAATGGCATTTTTTGAATAAAATCTTCAGCCTCATTCAAGTGCCCAGCACGACCAAGAAGGTCAACCATGCATGCATAATGCCTCATAGAAGGTACAATCCCATATTGATCCATGGAATTGAAGTACTGCCAACCCTCCACCACCAAGCCTGCATGACTGCATGCTGACAAAATACTGACCAAAGTTATATGGTTTGGTTTGATGCATGCCTGTTGCATTTGAAAAAAGAGTGTGAGAGCTTCCTTACCGTGGCCATGCATCCCATACCCTGCAATCAGTGTGTTCCATGTGACAACATTTCTTTTAGACATCTTATCAAACAATTGCCTTGCGATTTCAATTCGTCCACATTTGGCATACAAGTCTATAATGGCAGTGCTAACAAAAACGTCTGATTCTATTCCACTGCTAATGACATAATCGTGTATCCTCTTTGCCTGTTGTAAAGCCCCCAACTGTGCATATGATGAGAGTACACTGACCATGGTCATAGAGTTAGGTTTCACATCTGCAAGTTGCATTTGATTAAATAGTTCCAATGCTGCCTTAGCATGTCCATTTTGAGCATACCCAGCAATCATTGCGCTCCATGAGACCACGTTTCTTTTAGACAACTTGTCAAATAATTGGCGGGCCAATCTTATACTACCACATTTGGCATACATATCTATAAGGGAGTTTTCTACTACAACATCTAACTCAAATCCATTTTTAATTATGTAGTTATGGATCCTCTTGCCTTCTTGCAGAGCTCCCGCACTTGCACACCCTGAAAGCATACTCACCAAGGCCACAGAATCTGGTTTCACACCAGCCAATTGCATTTGATAAAAGTATGACAGGGCCTCATCGTTATGTCCATTTTGTACATACGCTGCAATCATAGAAGTCCATGAGATCACATCTCTTGTTGTCATTTCATTGAAAACTTGGTGAGCATCTTCTACACTGCTGCTTTTGGCAAACATGTCTATGATGGCATTTGACACAAAAACATTTGATTTGAATCCCCTTTTAATGACATGGCTATAGATGCACTTGCCCTGGTCCAGAGCTCCTGAACGAGCACATGCTGATAGCACAATAACTATAGTCACAGAATTGGGTTTCACTTCTGCCACTTGCATTTTACCAAACATTATTAACATCTCATTTACATGCCAGTGTTGGGCATGAGCGGCAATCATCATGTTCCATGAAACTAAATTTCTTTCATGCATGCTATCAAAAACTCGACCTGCATTTTCAATACTCTCATTTTGGGAATACATGTCAATAAGGGCAGTTGCCACAAAAATATTCGACACAAACCCGGTTTTAATAGCGTAGGCATGTAACCCCTCCCCCTGTTCCAGAACCCCGAAATCAGAACAACCAGACAACATGTTAACAATAGTAACCGAACTGGGTTTTACACCTGCGCTGTGCATTTGATTAAAGAGTAACAATGCCTCTTTGGAATATCCATTATGCCCATACCCAGCAATCATTGCATTCCATGAAACCAAATCTCTAACAGGCATTTTGTCAAACACATGCCTTGCCTCCGTGGGACTCCAACATTTTCCATACATATCAATAAGTGAAGCAGCCACAAAAATATCTAACTCATATCCACTTCTAACAATGTGATGATGAACTTCCTTGCCCTCTTTCAGAGCCGACAGCCCTGTGCAGGCTTTGAGTACAAAAGGAAAAGTAAACTTATTTACCTTCACACCTTCCTCTTGCATGCGGTAATACAGCTTAAGGCTTTCTTCATACTGCCCAACCTTTCCATATTCTCTAATCATGAAATTCCACAACATTACATTTCGATCAGACATTTCATCAAACAATTGCCGTGCATACTTCAGACAACTTAAGTTAATGTACGTCGCCACAAGTTTGGTTTGCAAAAAGTTGTTCTGGATAAAACCACTTACCAGAATATTGGCATGTAGGTGTTCCAGTTCCATTATGGTTGTAGAAGCCTCCATGAGAGATAAATAGTCACTGATACAGGTATCCATATTTTCTTTGCCATATGGATACTGCTCGGTGGTTTGTGGGTATCGGACTTTAACAGTTGCAGCATTAACGAATGAGCGTCTTCGATTATAAACATTAATGCGATCGTATATATGTGAAACCCTTCTGATGGAAGCCATTGTAGAATCCAACTAATAAGCTCGCGGTTATAGAATTTGTGAATATAAGCCATTTAGTTGCCGAGTTTCAGTGATTAACTCAGTTTCGATAACTTTGCTTGACATGAATCTGCAGAGAGTATCCTTACGTACTTAATAAATTTTAACGTAAAGCTTTGTCTATATGTCCTTAGGGTAAACCATTATAAATACCTTGTGGATTTCCGTTTCTCCCTGGTAGGATATGGTGGCACTTTGAAGCTTGTAAACCGAAGATACGTGAGAGCGAGAGAGTCTGTGGGAAACTGAAAATTGCATAATATCTTTTAGTGTTTAGTTTTGAGTTTTAATCATGATGTACTTGAATTGAATATGAGTATTTATTCTTAGGTGATTTGGACATAATCCTATGTTCTTATGTCTCTCTTGGGTTAAAAGTATTCACATTGCTATGATACTCGATCCTTATTTTCAAAATTCAACTTTAATCATGGGTTCAAAATGACCTGATCCAAACTAGTCATTATTGAAATATGTAAATTTGAATGTTAATGTGTTGTATAAAAGAAGAAATCTTTAAGTCATTTAGGGAGATGACAAGTTATCATTGTAAAAACACAATTCACATTTATACATTATTCTAAGCACCTAGAGTGATCATCACATCAACGTTTAGATACATAAGAACAAATACGACGACTACACAAGCATTCACATAATGCACGGCATGTCTTTAATATGATTTAAAGCATACTAAAATTAGTATAATATGGCTTAACTACAAACAAGACAAGATGTCGATTTCCCCACTTGATAGCAAGTCTTAATGATTCTTATAAGCACCACTTAGATGGGTTTTTGAAGAAAAGGATACAAAGTTCAAGGTTGCAACTATAATATTGGGGCCCTATAAAAGTTTAGGTTGGCAAATCTAAGGATTAGATCCACTTATGCAGGCTTGACCCTAGACCAAGCATAATTTGTGTCTCCATTTGTTGGATCCCTATTGATGTAGACATTATAGTAAATTTAGAGTTGGATCATAGAGTGCATATTGCAACAAAATATTCCCCATTGCATGCATATCTAAGAAAAAATTTCCTTCTTTGTTGAATCAATATGTTTTCCAATATTTATCAAGAATTGACTTATTTAAAATACATAGAAAAAATTGTCTTGGATACATAAATAAGTGTTAGGAAAAAGGGTGTTTTACACCTTGAATAGGAAAAAAATAAAATTATTTAAAATAAATAATTATTTGTAGTGCACCTTAGGAAGTGTGTTTAGCCACATCAAATTGTATTTGTTACATTGGCTAGAAATTTAATGTGTGAGTTGTAAATTGAAAAAATATTTAATATTAGGAAACTAGTATCAAATCGTAAATGTTGTGGTCATTGGTTTCATGCTCTCATGGTTTTGAGACACATGATTTAGCCAATATCACTTAGTGGTTTTAAGTGAGCTTTAAATCTATAGAAGCAAGTACATGTTTAGTGGTAGAGGTTGGATGTCATTTGTATTAAGCTCTCTTATAGAGTGCATATATGAAGCATAGCATGAGGTGTACGGTTATACGGTTAGCCATTATGTAACGCTTGAAAAACATACATATTCCAAAATAAATAATTTTCATGTTCAATGCACATCACAAGTAAGGGAAAGGAGATAACATGCATAACATTTATATCCATGTGTGCTCAAAGGCAAGTTCATTAAAGATACTCAGTACATATAAAATACTGCAATACTATTTCAAAGGAACTTCATACAATTGATGAGTTACTATGTATATCAACAAGAGGCCGTGCCTTTACCAAATCTAGCCATAAAGGCTTAAACAAAGAAACACAGAACACATAAATTCAAATACTATAATGCAAATTCAGGGAACAATAGTATCATCAATGCATCCACAAAAGAACCATAACACAAGAATTTCATGAGTGGAAAACCCTCGTAGGGATGAAAAACCACTCGCAAAAGTGCCTCACTAGCTTAATGAAATGCCTTACTGGCTACATAATTCTTGATGGTTATAAGATGCCTCATAGGAAATGGTCATACTGTCTCACTGGCATGACAATTCAATTCACATTTCTACATATCATACATATTGCATTTAACGAGGAACATTTTGAAGTTCATTACAAATCACATAATTCTACAAGCAACATTTCAAGTTTCACCAATGCATCATCCTTGCGTATGGAATTAAGGTAATGTCAACACTATCTTGAATTGCTCCCAGTATTTGCATTTATAAGACAATTTTACCTTCAATGATCTCTCAACTATCACACAAGTATACTGAAAAACATGACCACTCATGTAAAGCATTATGAAAGTGATCCTAGTCTTGCTAGAATATACACAAGCCTAAGCAATTATAATTAGAATGTTTACCTCCAAACTCAATGATCCATACAAAGTTCAACAATAATAAAATAAAACTATAAAAGAGTTAAGATGTAGGTACCAAAACTCGTACTCATGAATATGTTAACTATCATAACAAGCTTGGACTTGGAAAAAGTGATGGAAAAAATCTAAAGATGTCATTTATTAGTATAAAGAGACAAAAGAGGCTATAACACAAATTTGTCCTAAAGAAAACACATGCCAGAAAACAAGTTTGTGAATTGATTACCTAGAACAAGAACATTGAAGAATCAATAATTTATAGTTATAATATGCACATCAGAAATAAAACTTTCATGAGACACATGCTTTAGAAAAAGAGGGTCGCTTCCATTGAAAAATCTAACCAACTATGGTCAATATACTTGCTCGTTTCCAAATGGGCATATCAATACTATACCAAGATAAAGAAGATGAACAAATCTAGAGGATTTTGACAGTTGAAATCTATGACAATCATCACTGCCCTAATATTACATGATGATATAATTCATCTATGGCACTGTAAATGTAAGCAATAAATAATAATTATAAGACCTTATAACTGCAACCTGTCATCATGCATACACTTGAAGAAATATTTGTACATGTATAATAGTAATTTATGTTAATAACGGGTTGAATGCCAAAAAGGAAATTAAGCAATTGTCCATGATTGTTACATGTAGGAGGAACACAACTTTGATTACTACTATTAGCTTACTTTTGATTGTAACAGTTTAACTTCTTGTTGGTAGATGACTAGCTGGTGTAAATATTGTCTTCACTTTGTGGCCCTATTCCTGTTATCATTCTCCTCTAGGTTTCACATTATAGTTGTATGTTGAGTCTATTTTTCTTTCTACATGGCTTTTCCTTGGCCTAAATTAACCCAGCCTTGGGCTTACCCTTATGTAATTTTCTACGGTTAATATTATTGTTTTATAAAAAAACAAGCAAGTATTCAAGCATTTTAATGTGTTGTTAC
The DNA here is from genome assembly GCA_007258455.2 of Sequoia sempervirens. Lineage (NCBI taxonomy): Eukaryota > Viridiplantae > Streptophyta > Pinopsida > Cupressales > Cupressaceae > Sequoia > Sequoia sempervirens. The sequence continues at coordinate 292,185,496 of VDFB02271358.1, forward strand.
ATTGATATGAAGATTACGTCATTATGTAAGAAGCTATATATATCATGCTTGTGCATACATGTTCATGTCATCACATAAGCTCTTCCTACTCCAATTTGCTTGTAAGGGTTATACCTAAGCCTTTAACAACAACTCCATTCTTCATGCCTAAGGATGCATAAAAAGAAAAATTATTTTGAAGAGATATTAACTGAATTTAATTTCGCTTGGACATCAGTATGATCCTAATCATATTACTTTACACATATTTATCAATGAAGTCTCAATAAGTCAAGAAACGTGTCATACAGGTTACAAAATGACATTGTTGTCGATGATTTTAATAAAAAGCAATGTCAAGGATTAAAATTCTTGCTAGCACAATTGCACAGAAAAATGTAGAGAAAAATATTTTCAAAAGATATGGCACAAAAGTTGTTTGCAAGAGAGTTCGATTTGAGAGGATCATGTGAACCATTTCCATCATTTTAAATATAGGGACAACATTCTTGTGGATATTAATGGCGATGCTAAATGAAATCATTTGACAAATGGTCTTGTACTGTAATAATAAGTATCGTATCAGATATCCAGAAATATCGAGGGGACATCCGATGAAGCATAACAATAGGGGTGTTTTTTTGTCATAGGCTAAAATTTGCAAGTGCCATGATTATCATCCAGGAAAATGGAATCAACAGGATATGAACGAAATGATAGGTTTAAGAGGGTTTAGATTTATCCCTGATTAAATGCAAATGGGCAGGCATTATGCCATTCCTCAAGTATCGTTCGATTGAAGAATCCAAAAATGTAATGGGAATTTGCACAAAAGCAATTAACAAGAAATGAGAAAAAGTATTAGGAGGCATGTGCACTGATTGATTGCATACAAAAGGAAAGAGCATAGGTGAGGTAGGTGAACTGTTCCCAGAACAACCTCAAAGAAATATATGATATCAAGGAATTCCATGATTGCGGGATATGCTTGAGAGGTCTTATGAAGAAGGCTTGAAAGTCAATAAACAAAACATAAAGGCGTGGACTGAACAAATAATTTCCTACACATCTCTAAACAATACAGGAGGAGAATGATTACAAAAAGAGCTTAGTAACCGCAGTAGCAAGATATCGATAGGAGAAAGTCACAAAGAAAAACAACAATACAAAGGTCGATACCTACTTAAGCTTCCCTGTTCTACTAAAGAACATGTGTATAGTGGAGCATACCTGATTGATCTCATATGATAAAAACGTGCCTGGGCATTTTCCTCCATCTCTGGGAATTGGCCTTCTCTATTTCCATTCCATTGAGCAGGATAGAATCCCTCTTCTCATACACTTGGCTATCCAAATCAAGATCCTTTCTTCCCATCAAAACAGTTACAGGCAGTTTTTAAACTACTGCCCTTCTTGCTTCCTGAGAAATGAGTATAATCTTGGAAAAGAATATGAAATAATGGCATTTTTTTATTGCTTTTCCTCCCTTTTTTTTTAAAGACTTCTCCCCAAATTTTCCAATAATCGAATCATGAAAATAATAAAAGAAAGATTTATTTTTATGTAACATATTTATCCTTCGTAAAAATGATAAAAGATATCATTTTAATTGCAATTTAAATATTTATTTCAAATAAATAATAAGGACATATCATTCAATAGGATTTCAAATAATTATTGTAAATAACAGAGCATTACCATTTATTTGCAAAATAAAATCTATAATTAGATTATAATAAATTCCTTTTTGTTTTATTGCACTTTTATTCCACTTACTAATTAATTTAATTTAAACATTCAAATGTATGAACAATTAAATGCTAAATGCATCAAAATAGTATTATTAAATTATAATTTACTTATTAAAAATAGGGGTTGTGACACATTATGCTTGGACAGTTCGAGGATGCATTGGAGGAGCTTGATGTTTTATAAGTGTTAATGGAGACTTTGTATGTGTATTGTAATGTTTCATTGTTGAATAATACATTTGAGTGTGGATGCTTTTGAAGGTTGGGTTTTCCCTGACGGGGGGTTTTCCCAAGATATATCTTATGTCATCTTGATAGTTCGTTTGTCTATTCTATTGTATAGTGGATTTTGAGTATTTATTTGTATATTTTTCTCTTATGGGGCTAAGTGGAAATATTTTTATTGTTATAATTGTTTTTCCTTTCAAGTGGTATCAATGCCTAGCTACCAACTTGTGGGAGAAAATCTCATTGGTTGTAACCTTTGGTATAAGTGTATTTTTGTACATAACTAAATCAATAGTCTTGCAAGAAAAGAACGAAGGCATTTTCAAGGTTAGAGGTGTGATTGCAAACTTAGGTTGTTGTAGATCTAGGTGTTGATGAAGATTTGACAAGTGAGTTCTATGTTAGGTGTCTTTTTTTAGGGGTGATATTTTTTTAGAGACCTCCTAGACAAAAACAAAGACCCCAAACTTATAGATCCATATAAAACATGAATATGTTTGGGGTTATTTTTTTTCTATTTCTAAGGACCTTGGAAGAATCTTAGAGGGAATTGTTTCATAAAACTGTGTGGTCATATGAATTTGTGCAATATGACATGTCAAAAAATCTATAGTTGATGCCTAGCATTGTAAAAATAATAATTAATAAACACCAAAAGCCTACATATAGTTTTTAAAAATATTTATTAATATTTGTTTTTGGTGACAGTGGGGGGCCAACCCCTAGGCTAGTAGATTGTCATGCCCATCCCGCAACAACTAAACCGCCAAGGTTGTGGCGAGTTCATTCCATCGAGCTTGGCCACCACCACCAATGTCACTCCAACCCACTACCCATGCACCACTAACACTAGAAATGCCACCCAAGGCCCATTAACCAACCATTGCCTAACCACCTTGAATGCCATAAAGGAGGCATGTTTTCTTAAGGGATAAAACTATCACATATGGTATCAAATTTTTGAATTCTTATGTGTCAAAAGTCTCTCTTTGAGCACTATGTATTGGTATATATTTGGTCATTAGACTTTGCTATTTTTGTCAAAATTTGGTGCCTAAAGATGACTTGTTCTACAATAGTCAACAAGTCATATCTTTCATATACAAAATTAGATTTTGGATTTTAAATAGATGATGAAGAGAATTTGTAGTGTAGTAAATAGTGGGTTACATGATTTTTCACGTGGATGAGAAGAGAGAGGTTTGTACTTGTTTTATTTCTTGTAGGACCTTGATATTTTGGGTGTGATGGTGTGAACATCCAAACAAATTTAAGGGTAAGAACTTGTGGGAGTACATTTTTTTATGAGATCAATATGATGGTACAATAGGTTATCAAATTTGGTGCTTCTTGATATAGTTTTATATGTATTTTAAGAATATGGACTTTGATGGAGACAAGTACATAGGTTCACTTCTAGTTTGAGGGTGTGGATGATATGTGTGTGAGATTAAAAGTTTCAATTAAGTGAGAGTTGAGTGTAGGTATAATGATGGTGATGATTATGGTGGCATTATTCATGTACATTTAAGAATAAGCATGACATGATCATTATGTGGTTAGCAAGTGGTGGCGAGGTTTAATGTTAGGAGAGTGTTGTTCTCTCCTAGATGCTTGTTTGGTTCTTTGGCCATGGTTACTCAATTATGGGTTTATTTGGAAAATTGGATCTAGAGTTGATCTATTGCTTGGTCCATGAGAGGTCTATCGGCTATTTTATTTTCTATCTTCGTTTGAAGGTGATGTAATGATGAATTTGCATGTTCCATTGGTTTGGGATCAATGAGTTATCTAGGTTAGTAGATTGGTGTCACCCATTGGTTCTAGTGGGAAGAATTGATTGTGAATTATTTATATCCATAAGTATTTTCAATGTTGGTGTTGATTTAATTATTTGGCTTTGTTTGTGGTTATTTATGCATTGGTATGTTATATTGGGATGAGAGGATGGATGATTACTGTCTAGAGAACTTTTTGTTGGGACTTGTAGCATATTTTTTTATCTTGTTGGCTCAAAGATCTTGGTTCTACTTTATTCTTTATAGCTATTGGTATTGTAGTTTAGTTTGTTGATTATGTTGGAGTAATGAATTTCCATTTAGGATATGGTTAGTATTGGTTCCATGGATGGATTTCTATCACAATTTAGTGGGTGTTTTGCTAATGGTGTGGATTTTGTTAAAAATATTATAGTCATATTGTTGTCATTGATGTCAAAAAGGAATGTCACATTATTGTCATTGATGTCAAAGAAGAACCATAAGGTGTTGTTGCTAAAGAAAATCAAAGGAAAAAGGCCACTAATCATACCACTCCAAGGATATAATTTATCTTAACAAAGACAACAATGAACAATGATAAAGATGAATTAAATTCATGATAGCCGACTCCCTTGTGATAATGCTCATGGAGGAAGTACTAATAAAAATATTTTATTTTTATGAGGTCGACCCTAGGTATTTTGGCACTCACATGGGAAGTTAATTTGAATTAAAAATAAATAAATGTATCACCTTAAGGGGCCAACCCCTCATGGTGATAGCCCATTTTTGGGAGTTAAAATAAAATACTTATATTTAAAGTTTGGGGGAGAATCACATCTCTTGGGTGAAGAGATATTTGAAGGGGCATGATGAAGGAATTTAAGAGAGTTGTGGAGTGCATTTGATAGCAAGAAATAATTGAATATAATTACTTAAATATGAAGCAATTAAAATCAAACTTCAAGAGAAAATTTAAAAGAAGTTTGTGAGCAGATCTATAGGTGATTTGAAACAAACCTTTAAGGAAGATTTATAGCAGTTTAAGGCAGATTTGAAAGAGATTCTAGATAATATTTATAAAACATCATTCATAGCGTATTTATGAGAAAAATTTGTTGAAGGTTTGAGCAAACATTTTGAGGTATTTTATTGTAGATTTATGCCAAAGTTATGAGCAATTTTATGAATTTTTTGAGCAGATTGGTGAGGGAGTTTATAGCATATAGTTGTGAAGGTATTACGGAAGATTTATGGAGCATATTGAAGCATCTATACTCAAGAAGGAAAAAATAATATTTATTTGGAGGTTGGTACCTCCTAATTGAGGAGATCGGGAGGTCGGTGCCTCTTAATTGAGGAGATCGGGAGGTTGGTGCTCTCATTATAAGAGATTGGTGTCTCTTGTTGGGTTGGTGCTTAGTTGTGGGGATTGGTGTCTCTAGTGGGTTGGTGCCTGTGAATTTTGTAAGAGAATCTCTAAATAAGCAATATTTTTTTGTGGTTTTCTCCCGTAAGGGTTTTCATGTAAATTGTGTGTTCTTATTGTGTTGCATAATTGTTAGATCTTGTGTGATTGATAATGCTATTTTTGTTAAGTTTTTAAAAAGTAGAAGCTTGTCTTATACTGATTGAATCCCTCCTCTCAATATAAGTGTGTGCTCATCAACTAGTATCAGAGCACGTTCCTTCAAGAATAGCCTAACCACTATAAGGTATATCTCAAAATCACACATGGCATGTCAAGAAGGTTTCTCTTCAAATAGAGACCCATTGTTCGAAAAAATAAACTATGCATTTTGGAGTGTTAGGATGCACACCTATCTTATAGAACTTGGATTTGATATTTAGAAATCAGTAGTGGTTGGTTATGTTACACCACCTTCTTCGCCAACATATCAAGTCAGAAAGAGGGCTAGAGAAAATAATGTGAAAGCTATGTACATCATTTTGTGTGGTCTATCGCAATTTAAATTTATCAAGGTGATACATTGTAGGTCAGTGAAAAAATTATGGGAAAAAATTCAAAATAATTATGAAGGTGATCAAAAGGTGAAGAAGGCTAAGCTCCATACCCACCAAAGGAAATTTGAAAGTATTAAGATGAAGGGTGAAGAAAACATAGTCACTTACCTACTCCACATTGATGAAATTGTGAACACCATTTGAGGACTTGGAGAAGAAATTGAAGAATCTGTGATCATGCAAAAGGTACTAAGATCTCTTCCTTTGAGATTTGGTGTGAAATTTTTTTCTATTGAAGAAATGAAGGACCTAGATACATTGAATATCGACGAGTTGCATGGGATCCTCATGACATACAAAATGAGGATTGAGAAGGAGAAGACATGAAAGCATGAAGTTGCCTTCAAAGCCTCAAAGAAGATGAAGTATAAATAATCTGAATCAAGTGATAGTTCAAGCAATGAAGAAGAATCCCAATTTGTGAGAAAGGATCCAACAAACAAAAATGTAAGTATACTCTTAAATTTTTTAATTGTGATAAAATAGGACATTTTGCTACTAAGTGTCCATGGGCCAAAAGTGAAAGTAGTGATGAGGAAGAAGGCTATAGAAAATTAAAGGAAGGAAGGCATCATCATCACAAGAATAATTATGTACAAGGAAAGTATGAAAATAATAAGAAATTTCATAAGCATAAGAAAACCCTCTAATCCAAGGAAGATAGTAGCTCATTTGAAGAGAGCAATTGAAGCATTTGTGACAGTGATAGAGAAAAGATTTTATTCATGGTAATAGAAACAAATGATGATGCCCCAAAATGTGAACACAAAGAAAAAGAAGAGGAGTCAGAAGGAGGAGAGGATGCCAAATTAGATTTGGAGGAAGAACTCATTTATGCCCTAGATGAGATCAAGAGGCTTAAAAAGAAGAATTCAAAGAAAAAACTATAGCTTCAAGAGGATAGTGAATCTAAGGCAAAATTGTCATAAAATCTTGATGATTTAGAGAAGACGATCATAGATCTAAAAGTTGAAATTGAAGAGGCAAATAAAGTAGAGGAAGAGGAATAAATCACATTGAAATAAAAAGTAGAAAATTGTGAGAGGCTAGAGTCTGAGATTGTTTCTTTGAGAAATCAATTGGAGAAAACAAGTGCTCAATTGAAAAAAGACCTGAATAATGAGAAGAGTAAAAAAATGTTAGATACTTTTCTTAATTCCCAAAGGACAACTTACAATAAGAGTGGTATTGGTTATGAAGAAGGTCAAAACTCAAAAATCACACAATCCCCAAAGAAGATAAATGGAGAAAATCCAAGAGGCTATGCCGATGTTATCAAAATATCCATCAATAGTGAGAGCACCAAAAAGGAAGAAGGTAATATCCATCATAAGGACAACAAGGTTAATTACAAAGGATAATTCCCTTCAATATAGGTGCTCGTGACTAAGTTCCAACACTCTTTCTATGGTTATTATTTTTCATGCAATCAATTTGGTCATAAAGTAGTGGATTGTAGAGTTCATGAAAGAAATGATTTTGGTTTCTTAAATAGGAACTATTTTTTTTTGCTCCTTTAGGAGATTATAATGTCATACATGCTATGAGTGCAACAACTTTGGGAATATAGCATGATTTTGTAGAAGTTGTCTTCTACCACCTAAAAAAAAGAAGGTTGATACTATGGAAAAACAAAAGGAGGAAAATATAAAAGTATGGAAAAAGAAACAAGATAAAGAAAAGAAAAAACAAAAATATGTGCTTGTGCTTCATACACACAAAGTATCACTAAGTTCATAAGGAGAAGTACAAAATCAAGAGGAGCTAATCAATATAATATCTTTTAGCTCCATGGAGAAGAAAATTCAAAGATAGATCAATTGATGCATATTCTATATGAAGGTAATGAGCATCCAATTACCATTGATTGTAGAAAGGGGGGAGTTATAGGAAAAGGAAGAATGATGTTGATGTCAAGAGAAAGTGTTACAAAAAGGGGGAGTTTTATTTGTGAAAGTACTAAACTTCTCTTTGACATTAATGTAGAAGGGGGAGAGATACAAAAATGAGGAGCAATAGAAATAGGGGAGCATTATGTTCATGATATATTCATAGATGGTTTTATTGCAAGGTTGACATCAATGACAAAGGGGGAGATTTTTGGAAATATTGTAGTCATATTGGTGTCATTGATGTCAAGAAGGAATGTCACATTATTGTCATTGATGTCAAAGGAGAGCCATAAGGCGTTGTTGCTAAAACAAAATCAAAGGACAAAGGCCACTAATTGTACCACTCCAAGGATATGATTTTTCTTAACAAAATAAGCAATTAACAATGATAAAGATGAACTAAATTCTTGATAGTTGACTCCCTTGTGATAGCACTCATGGAGGAAGTAATAATAAAAATATTTTATTTATTTTATGAGGTTGACCCTTGGTATGTTGGTGCCTACATTGGAAGCTAATTTGAATTAAAAATAAATAAATATATCATCTTAAGGGGTTGAACCCTCATGGTGATCACCCATTTTTGGGAATTAAAATAAAATATTAATATTTAAAGTTTGGATAACCTCTTTGGGAGAGTCACTTCTCTTGGGTGAAGAGGTATTTGAAGGGGAATGATGAAGGTATTTAAGAGAGGTGTGGAGTGCATTTGATAGCAAGAAATCATTGAATATCATTCCTATTTAGAGTAGATATAAAGCAATTAAAATTAGACTCAAAGAGAAAATTTAAAAGAAGTTTGTGAGCAGATCTAGAGGTGATTTGGACCAAAAATTTAAGGAATATTTATAGCAGTTTAAGGAGGATCTGAAAGAGATTCAAGATTAGATTTATATAACATCATTCCTAGTAGATTTATGATCAAATTTGTTGAAGGTTTGAGAAGATATTTTGATGTATTTTACTGCAGATTTATGCCAAAGTTGTGAGCAGTTTTATGAAGTTTTTGAGCAGATTGGTGAGGGAGTTTCTAGCATATAGTTGGGTATGTGTAGGATCATCATGGAAATAGGCCCTTAAGTGGCGAAAAATTCATAAAAATCAAAGTTAGGAAATTTGACGTAAAAATTTGAATAAGTTATCTATATTATTTAAAAAATATGTAAGAATAGAATCTGTAGAAAATTAAATGTAGTTTCTAAACTACTAGGTTTATTTAAAAATAAATAAATTATTTGGTGAAAATTTGAAATTTCAATGCAATAGTACTTAAATTTCAGGGAAACCATAAGTAGGTGTCTGTCTGACCACCCTAACCGCAATAAAATGATTATTTTTTTATTATAAGATTTTAGATATAAGTAGAGGACTTATGTCTCGATGTGATGCATATTTTTTTGTAATTTTTTTCCAAGTAAATAATTAATTATAATTTTTTTATTACAAATTTTTAAAAATATAAAAACTCGTATGTCTGACCACCTTTACTTGGTCAAAACTTCATGAAATTCAATTTTTTAAAAAATCTTATAGTATGCGAAGCATAGAATGTGACGCTTGTTTCAGATTCAAAAAATGTGGTACCGTTTGAAAGCTATAGATGTTTTTCAATCAGCCTATCAATCAGGACTTTAGTCATAATTCAAATAGAAAACGAATAATAATAATTTATTAAATTCAAAGTAAAGCATAATTTATATTGGTGGAAAGCTGAGAATCTCCTTTAAAAACCCTTTTCGTTTCATCAATTTTGGGTAAAAAAAAAGTCATCAGCCACATACCCTCCACATACCCATCATATCGCCACTTTTTGGCCCATCATGATACTGCACATACCCAGTTGTGAAGTTATTATCATACTATTCCTTCATTTCTATATCATCCTAATACATTATGATATATTTGCTTCCCCACTATATGCTTACATTGTCATATCATGCTTCTAGTGCTATATTCTTAGATTGGAGGCACCTTGTTTTTCCCATTGCTATCATTACCTTATAACTAGTTATCCCATTAATTAGGAGTATTTTTAATTCCACCATTTCATCTTACATCAACATATTTGATTATGCATCTAGACCTATGTTACTAATAGGGAACTATTTCGCTACCTTAAACATAATGTGCTTATGTTCTTAGATGCAACCTTGAGGGTATATGCCCATCCTAGTGTCCTATGCACTTACATGGGTGTTTTAGCTACTAAGGCTTGCATCACCATTTTTATTATCCCATACTAGAGGCAACCTAATCCCTTGATGCTTATATGTAATCCATGTGATTTCATGCCTATTCTACTACAAGTCTTTTTATTTGATAAAGTTTAATTTACATGATCTATGTGATTGCATGTTTAGCTAAATTTTATGTTTCATACATTATTTTTCCCTCTCATTCAATTCCTTGAATTTGATGGTTGCAACCAATTGAAGGGGGGAATATATTATTTCTAACTTTCTATTGTTGAGCTTGCAAACTGTCTCATCGAATTTTTCTTCTCCTAAAGTTATTGAACCTAATTAAGCACTTAATTCCCTAAATTATGTATTTTGTGGCCCATTTTAAACATTTTTTGATAAATTGCAAGCAAAAAACAATGCTTTCATTTAATGCTTTACCCCCGACTCCTTAAATTTTCAAAAATAGGTCTAGGACACTGGCACCTAGGGCGCCTATGTCCCCCTATTTTGGCTCCAAATTCAAATATGTCGGTGTTGAAATTTTACTATTTGAAATTTAAATATCTAAAGTCGACCATTGGGATTTATTTTTTGGGAAATTAGAATTATTGTGTATAAATACCTAGTTATCACATCATTTGAAAACTAAGTGAAAAAATATAATGAGAAATATCTAGCAAGAACAAGCAATTATTGGAGAAATCATTATCAAGAGCATTATCAAGCAAGTCAAGAGCAACTATTAGAGGATTTATTACAACAATTCAAGATCCAAACATCATGTCAAAGTGTATGTGAGTGTGTGTTCATGTTTATGTTTTCATATTGTTTGTGAAGACTAATCCTTGTGGGTCTCCAAGAAATTAAAACAATTCAAGAAAGTAAGATCCAAACCTTGAGGAGATGTGTATGACTTCACTCCATCAAGGAAGCCATTAAAGGGTAGTGAGCTGTAACACTTTTTGGATTCATCATTCCTTCCTATCATTTATCTATTTATCATTGGCATTGCCATTGTGGAAGTGGAAACACTAACATGGGGTTTGACTAAGGCAAGCCCCTAAATGGTACAACCTTTCTTCCCTCTTTGAATGTGTAGGTTTCAAGTCTGAAGAAAATTGAGGAAGTTTGAAGATCAATTATCCATTATTGCAATCAAAACCTTACACCTTGAAAACTCACGAAAACTCATAGAAATATTTGACAGTGATTCGACAAAATTATAGATTAAAAATAAAAGCTATGACCTGGCTCTTGAGGACTACGAAAACATATCTGAAAAATATCTACTAGGACAATGGCACACCCAAAGGAAATGTCCTAAAAAATCAGGCTCAAATTTATACCATAGATGCACAATGTCCTGCTGAATTCATTTCTTAAGTCTAAATTTCTCCGTGATATCTCAAATCTATGATATTTGCATCAGAATAGTAATTTGCATCATTAGGTCAATTGAATAATTACATTTCATTCTTAGGTTACTTTAAAATTTGATCAAGGGAAGATTGACTTGCCTTTCAGGTTGTAATTCAATCATATATCTTGTCCAAATCCATCAAACCCCCATCATCACTATTTCCTAATTTAATGAAATAAAATAAAAATGTGTTGAACCCTCGCAAAGGAAGACCTCCCCTAAAGGATTCCACATTTTTTTCCATTTCATTTTGGTGAACTCGACATGCTAATATTTTATACCTTCTAAAATTTGAAGCTGTTCATCCTAGGTCTAGATTTTGCATTGCATTACCTTGCATTATTCAATTAGGCATTCATTTATGCATCATAAAAAACATAAAAATTCAAAAAACAATTGCATATCATATTTGCGTTATAGGTTGCAATAGGGTTTATTTTAGTCATTATAGCTCATATCTACATTCATAAATTTGCATTAGGGCATTTAAAATATGAAAACAAAAAAAATGAAAGTTTCATTGCATGTATTTAGGAATCTTGCATATAGCTAAAAGGTGAAAAGTTGCATTATTTTGTTTCAAAAAGCATATCAATATCCATCAATTTCAGAATTTTGCATATTACAATCTATTATTTGTTGCATTTTAGATCTGAAAATTGCATTCACAATTGTCATTTATTGTTCAAACATTTTCAACATTATTGTACATTTACATTTTGTGTTACATAGTCTTAGATTCAAATTTTTTTGGAAAAATATTCACTTTCAGACCTGTTTGCACATAGACACAAAAACCTTAAACAATATCACACATAGTCAAACTTTGAATTTTGCAAAACCCTATCTAGGACATAGGCACCTTGGGCGCCCTAGTCCTTCCTTTTTTGGCTCAGATTTTTGTCAAACATCTATCTCTATGTTCCCTGTTTGTTTCTGCTTTCTAATTTTTGTTTCTGATTGTTTTACTGTGACTGACAATTTAGTGTTCATAGTGGGCACACTTAGTGTTTTGAAACTCGTATGAGCTTCATGACCTAGTGTCCTATTGCCAATGCTTTGGTGAGATGTAGTTGTAGAGTTATGGCATCCCACACTGTTCTTACATACACTGTGGATCCTAAGTCTTCCAACTCTTTCATGCAAGGTATTGCCAATACCATGCCCATTTTGGACTCAATCCCTCATCCTACAATAACAATGATAACTTCACAAACAAGTACCTTTATGGATGTTGAGACTGCTGTTGCACATGTTCTCGAAGACAAATTGAAATAATTAGACAAAGACTTAAAGGGATTGCAAGACTATTTAAGCATTGAATCCTTAACATGACAACAAATTCCTATAGTGGACAACTTAAGGAAACTGATCAATGGTTCCCAAGGATTAGAGGTTTTGCGTAGCCTAACCCATATTGTGGATACAAACATTCTTACGATGAAAAGTTGTGCTTAAGCTTTGGGATTTACTCAAAGCCAAGGAGGAAGTCAAATCTCTCTCCTTGCAATCATGCCCTCTATTCCTACATACACATCTCCAACCATAGCTTCAACGATACAAAAAAAAATGGCATAACTCCAACCTTAGGGTTATCCAGTGGGCATCCTTAGAGCTTCATGACATCACATGTGACACCTTAATATTCATCCCCTCTTATAAATTTGCAACATAGTAGTCCACCAAGCACTTACAAAATCCCACCATATTCACCACATTCCCAAAACATGTCAAGTAATGACTCGATCATCAATCAAATTTTGTAAAATGTAACCTCACTACAACAAAAAATCTCCACATTAACCAAGCTCAAAACGGAAAACCATCGCAATATGTCAAAAGGATCTCTTTTCCACTTGAAATTTTGAAAACAACCATGTTGCTAAACACAAAAATTCCTAGGTTTGAGAAGTATAATAGTAAAGAAGATCATAATAGTCATATATTGGCTTATACAACATTGTGTAGTGACTTCATCTTTGAAGATAAGCTCCTAGCTAAACTCTTTCCTAGGTCATTGAAATACACAACCTTGGAATAGTTTTTCTCATTGTCGAATAATTCAATTCATTTGTTCAATGAACTTGTTGATGCATTCCTCCAACATTTCCAAGAAAACATAGGTCCACAAATTACATTAACTGATTTAATGAGGTGCAAAAAAAGAAACAATGAAAACGCTATAGAATTCATAAGACAATATCAGTTACTATACTCACATATCTATCTCACTCTTCCTAATGTAGATGTTCAAAGAGTGAACTCATTGAGAATTTACAACTTGGAATTAGGGATAAGATACTATTGATGAGATATCCATCCTTTACACACTTGTGAATGAATCTTCGTGACTACCAGAATGTGATTATTTAGTATGAAGAAGCATCTTCATTGAATCCTATTGAAAAATTTGAATCCATACCTCAACAAAACTATCAACCATTTAAAAAGAAAAACAAGAACTTTATCAAGATAAACACACCCCAAACAACTAACCACACTAACCCACAAGTTGCAACTATAAGTTCAACTCCCTATCAATCTAGAACAATTGATAGACAATTCACATAGTTGCCTAATTCCCTCCATTCAATCATGTTACAACTTTTGAGCAAGAACTTAATCCAATTACCACCAATTAGACCTTTGGATACAACGAAATCATTATCTCCAAACTTCAACCCAAAATCCTTTTATCAATATCATTGTACACATGGACATGATAAAAAGTGATGCATATGTCTAAACATAAAATTTAGGATCTCATCGACTCTAATCACATTTAGATTGGTGATGTTAATGACAAAGGAAAAAAGTTTGTTGCCCCTCCAAATCAAAATTTGTAAATTTTAACAAATCCTATGCCAAATCACACATCCAACTTTGTGCAAGCTTGTGATGGTAAGAATAATGATACAAATGATTATGAGGATGTAGATAGCATGATTCCTTTAATAAATGTTCAACCTCGTAAGGGCCAAACCACTTTGTTACCTGACATTGCTTTCACCCATATTGACACATCCATACATGCGCCTTATGGTCCTCTCTATATCATCAAATGTATCAATGACAAACCTACACAAGGAATACTCATTGATCCTGTGTGCATAGAGAATGTGATCATTGAGGAGTTCTTGTATGTGTGTGAACTTTATCAAGACTCTTATGAACAATCGAAAGCATGGTTGAAAACTCATGATGGTTTTTCTCGCCCTATGATAGATTTGATCACTCTTCCTCTTAAAGTTGGATTGAAACAATTAGATGTATCATTCTTTATCATCTTGATGTCAGACCAATTTCGTGTGAAGCTAGGCTACCCATGGGTATGCTCCATGAATTCCATCTCATCGGTTATCCATAAGTGCATAAAGTTCCCATTCAAATATCAAATATACATAATGCATCATAGTGAGTTTAATCCTTTGTCTTCTCGTAGAAAAATTTCATTGGATTTCTTTTGGTCTCAACCTATGGAACCAGTTAAACCTTGTGAAGACTTCTTTTTTAGATCATATGAAAAAATCAAGGTAAAGCACGCAATAAAATTATCCCTTACCAATATTCCTAAGAATGATAAGGCTACAGTTATTCCTCCCAGATCACAAGCTATGGATGAACCCATGCTGGAAGCAAAGGCCCTTCCAAGTAATCAAGGTATTGATGCTAGAGTTCCTCCACCTATATCATACAAAAGACCAAGAGACAAATGAATGATTCATTTTTTTCCTCCAAAAATAAATCAAGTGTATAGACCTAAAGAGATAGTGGTTTCCCAACCCCTAATGATCCCTTCAATTCCTCTCATAAAGGAAGAAAAAAGATCAATGGTCGAGAAACCCACCCTTACACCTTCACAAATTGAAAACCGAACAAGAAGAAATAGAAATGCTAAAGAGCATAGGTGAAGACATTGTGCTCTTTCCTGTCAGTAGGAAGAAAATAATAAAAGATTACTTGACAAACAAACACCTATGCAAAAAAATCAAGAAGAATTACAACTTTCATCAAAACAAGAAATTGAACAAGAACATACAACTAAAATTATTATTAAACCTCTTATGGTGATAAATTTGGATGATGAAGATGAAATTGCTAAAATTGATGAACAAGTGTATAATGAGCTTAATTTGTTGTTTTCAAAGTCTATGAATTTAGATGGAGGCAACCGTGATGATCGTCCTGTGGACATGAAAAAAAGTAACCCTTCTACTTTTTCTCATGTTGAGGTCCTCATAGTGGACTTTGGCTTGATTTTGCCTAGATTTAATGTTGTAATGTGGTCAACACATTCACATTAGGTCTTGGACCCTTGAGAATCATTAAGAATTCTAGGATGTCTTGTAAAAGTGTTGTGAAGTGTTGTAACCCACTTTCACACTTTTCTAGGACCCTTTCATTATAATTTACTTAAATAACCCCTTTTAATCACTTACCAAGTCTTATATCAAAGTGTTGTAAAGAGTTGTAACAAACTGTCACACTTTTCTAGGCTTGTCATCATTAAATTGACCCTTTCTTATGTTTAAATGACCCCTTAATGCACTTTCCCCCCATACTAAAGTGTATTTTTGAGAATATTCCTATTAAACCTTATTAAATATACTTCAATCCCTGGCACCTAGTTAAATTTCCCTGGTGGGACCAAGTCACCACCTGGGGTGACTTAGTCCCACTGGGCACAAAAATCAAAATAATTTTAATTTTTTGGCGGGATTTGATTCTCTTGACCTTAAGGTCGGCCTGTGATGTGTTATTTTTGGGAAATATTGGAAAATCAAGTATAAATAAAAGGTTTTCCCCTCATTTTTCATCTCCTCAATCTCCTACAATCTTCTAATTTCCATTTCATTATTCAAGCAATTATCAAGCATTCAAGCACTCTAAGCATTATCAAGTCATCCATTGGAGCACTTCATTGCATATCTTCAGATTTCAACATCAATGGTTTGGTGAGTTTATGACATTTCATTTTTTTATTCATCATTCTATCTTTATTTCAAATCATTATCTAGGGTTTGATTACCAAATTGGGGTTTGACCAAGGCAAACCCCTATACTCTAACCCTTAACCCATTTCCCCCTCTTTGCATGTGTGTTTGCAGGTCTTGTATGCAGATTTGTCAAAGAGAGGTGTCAAAAAGGTGTTGTCAACTCATCAAAGTCCTCAAAGTCAACAAAACTCTAATTGAAGCTTAGAGACCTTTTTCAACCTGTTTTCTGCAGTTTCTGAACCAGACACCTGTTAGGAACAGAAGCGCAGACCGACAGCTACAGATTCCTATCCCGAATTTCCTGAGATTGGAATAAGTCACCATATATGGTGAATTAGTCCCACTGCCAGGCCTGAAAAATGATTTTTACATTTCTGAGTACCCATTTGGCAGATTCTTGTTCCGATAAAATTTCCCCAAAACTGGACTAAGTCGCCCAGCTTGGCGTAAGTGTCCCAATCAACTTTTCTAGTCAACTTTGTAGGATTCTAGAGCCTCTCTGCATCAGAATTCAAATTCTAGGTGAGCCTCTCCAGTCTGGTTTAATTTTATCATTGTTTACTTGCATTCTTAGGTGTTTTTGCATACCTCACTGTGTTTTCAAACAAGTTGCATTTCTTAAATTTTGCATTAATAATCATCTTTCTTTATCAGTTTATTGCATTTAGGAATATTTCATCCATCCTTGCATTGATTTTTAGTGTTTACATTGCATTTTGGCCCATCTTTCTCCTTTTAGGTGAAAAACCCTAGAAGTGCAAGAAAGCCATTCGAGTGCCAAAATCTTTGTTCACATTTTGGTGAACCTAACTTTAGAACTTTTTTGCCTCTAATTTCAAGTGAATCCTAGGTTTACCTTGCATTAACATTGCATTAGGTTTTGCATTATTTAATTTGCATCCTATGGTTTTAAAAATTGCATTAGTGAAAAGCTCATATAGCTTGCATTTTTGCATCATATTTCATTGGAAAACAACAAAATTTTGCATTTTCACATTGTAGCTGCATCCGTACATATGAAAAACATCAAATTGCATTTAAATTTTTTAAAAATTCTCAAAAAAATCATCACTGGGACTAATTTGCCACATTGGGCGACTTAGTCCTCCTGCACATTTTGCACTATAATTTCTGTCATTTTCCAAGCATTGTCTGCATTTCTATTTTCTGCTATTGCATTCTGTTATAGTTTCTAGATTTTCTATTTTATTCCATTGGTTTACTTTCATACATTTGCATCATGGCTTTCTATTTTAATAAGTTCTAGATGTCATTAAAATCTTTAGTTGACATGTCAATTTGTACCTTTGGAACTGATCATAATGACCTTGAGCTTCCTCATGCTCCTTCAACTCCTCATGAATGTGCTCCTCGTGATGTTGACATCATTAGAGAAGATGATGCTAGCATGAATAAGTTCCTAAACGAATGTCTCAACAACCTTAAAGCTAATGCATCCTTTTTATCCCTCCATGAAACAACAAGACCTTCCTACAATCTCACCTCTTGATATGTTTGGTTACTTACATCCTAAAACAAATGAAGGACCTAAGTTCCCTCCATTCAGTGGACCTAGTTACTCTAAAAAAGCAACTACTCAACCATTCTATGATAATAAAGTTATAAACACACCAATCAACCTTGAAGAAACCTATGGAAAAGGTTTTACCATCTTAAGCAAACAAGGATGTGACACAACAACTGAACATAACATTCATCAACTTTTAGAACAAACTCCAAAAGATGAAAACACAACAGGGTTAGGATATCAAGATCCTCCTCATGATAGCAAGCCTCCTTTAGAATATTGGAGACTTTGTGATGATGACACAGTGATATTTGATTCCCCTCCCGATCTCAATGTCCTTCTTCCTAAAGAACAATCATCGTCTCATAATGATAACAAGGACATCAATAAAATCATCTCAGGACCTCCTACCCCTATCTCCTCTTGAGAGGTTGGAGAATCTAGTAAACGTAAGAGGCCTTACAAGTTACAAAAACTCAAATTTCCTCCACCTGAATGTGAAAGGAAATTGCAAATCCTTTTAAACAAAGGACTCATACTATTACCACCTATGAATAGGTTGGTGATATATTCTAAAGATTCTAACGTTCCACATTGTGCATATCATCGAGTTCTTGGACATAGAAGTGATGAGCGTCGCCAATTGAAAGAAATACTAAGCAAGTATCATTTTGATGGCGATAATTGTTATCCAATAGTTCTATAAACCACCATTACACACCTTATCATGTAATAGTTTTAGAGCAGTCTCTTCTCACTATTGCATGACCTTTCCCATCACCTACCTCAGCTCATTCTCGCCTTGCACTCAGTGGGGGCAAGAATTTTCTAGCCTTGTCGTAGTAATGCATTTGTCGTTGTCCCTTCACTGCGTTATTCACCTTTTGCTTATACCAATTGAGATTGGGGAGGCAGATGACTTGCTTGACGGTTGAAGTTTGCATCTTCCTTACTAGTATTTTGCATTTTCTTTCTCTTTTGCGTGTTTGCATGTGTATCGTGTTCCCTCATGATGTGCCGTTTGATGTTCTCTCTCTCTTTGTGACATTGTTCTATTTGTACCTTCATTTTTCTATATGTCATACATCGCTTTCGCTTTTGTTTTGTGTTTTCCTTTTGGGGATGACACAAAGTGTTGAGACGTCCTATGTCTCTTCCATGTTGACTCAAAAGGTCTTTCTATTTTCTTTTTTTCTTTTGTTTTGTGTTTTCCTTTTGGGGATGATGTAAAGCATTGAGACGTCCTATGTCTCTTCCATGTTGACCCAAAAGGTCTTTCTATTTTCTTCTTTTTAAACTTTTGTTTTTTGTTTTCCTTTTGGGGATGATGCAAGGCATTGAGACTGCAATGTCTCTTTCATGTTGACCCAAAAGGCCCCTTTTCTTTTCTTTTGTCTTTTTTTTTGTGTTTTCCTTTTGGGGATGATGCAAAGTGTCGAGACATACTATGTCTCTTCCATGTTGACCCAAATGGATCTTTCTTTTTCTTTGTTTTCCCTCTCTTTGTGTCATTCTTCCAATTCTATCTATTCGGGGCATGATGGCAGTTTTGAGCTCTTTACAAAACATTGCAACAAAGAACATACTGACCCCAAATCCATAGATCCCTTATGTGTTCAATGTTTTCATTTTGGGGGCAACTCCTTCCTTTTTCTTTTTCCTTTCCCTCACATGACGTAGCCTTACTAAAAAACGTATGACTTGGCATAGGGGCTTTCCAAGTTGGCTCTCATGTCTTCTTCCTTTCTTTTTTTTAAGCATTTTTCATTTGCTACTATAAAGTAATTGCTCACAATATAGTGTGTAGCAATTCCTTTAAAGTGGGGGCATACATTGACATTATTCATTTGCATTTTTCCTTTTTTGGTTCTTAGTGCAGCCTTGTTACTTCATACGATGCATTTTTTTGCTTTGTGGATGACATTGGGTGTGATGTCCTTCATGAGCGTGATCTATATTAGCATATTACATTCCTCTTAGTGGCTTGGTGCGACACATTGCATCCCTTAAGTTGTGAATTTTATATTCTTTGATTGGTCCTCTCTTGGAGACATTAGACACAATGTTCTCTAAGTTATAGACCTCGCATGAACTAAGCAAGACTCCTTTGAACATCTTTTGCATGTTGCATTTTGTATTTGTTATATTGCCACCTTGCATAACACAACTTGCATGCCTATAGTGCCATCACATTTGTTCATGAGTTCTAAGCAAATGAAGTTTTGCTTATCTCATGAAGCTCAAAATGTCATTTTCTTTTTTGGTGCCTTATTAAAGTTATCAGGAGGTATAACTTTGGTATCATTGAGTGGGAAGCCCATTATGAGGCATGAATTTTCCCCATAGCCACCTGCATGTGTGTGAGTGCATACCATCCATGAGTGTACGTTTCTCACCTTTTTGGCCTTCTCACCCGGCAAACAACCATGAGTTCCGTTGCCTCAGAGTGAATATACATTTAGTTTTCTAGACAAACAACCTAGATCTGATCCACAACGGGCTAGAAAAATAATTGAAGCTTGATCCAAATTTCTTTCTTTTCAACTTCCATCTTTCATTCTTTTACATCATTCTCATGTGTGTGTTTCTTGCCCTCATGTTTAGTTTTCCATGGGATCTTCATCATGGGGGCTTGATCATCCCTCTTTATCGTTGTTGTCTCATCTTGCTAAGCATTAGTTCATTGAAACCCCTCTTGATTGCATGTTTGACTACTTTAGTGTGAGTTTGAAGTAGGTTCATCCTCTCACTAAAGTGGGGGCTAACTATGGACACAAAAAAAGTAACCCTTCTATTTTTTCTCATGTTTAGGCCCTCCTAGTGGACTTTGGCTTGATTTTTCCTTGATTTAATGTTGTAATGTGGTCAACACATTCACATTAGGTCTTGGACCCTTGAGAATCATTAAGAATTCTAGGATGTCTTGTAAAAGTGTTGTGAAGTGTTGTAACCCACTTTCACACTTTTTTAGGATCCTTTCATTATAATTTACTTAAATAACCCTTTTTTATCACTTACCAAGTCTTATTTCAAAGTGTTGTAAAGAGTTGTAACAAACTCTCACGCTTTTCTAGGCTTGTCATCACTAAATTGACCCTTTCTTATGTTTAAATGACCCCTTAATGTACTTTCTGACCATACTTAAGTGTATTTTTGAGAATATTCCCGTTAAACCTTATTAAATACACTTCAATCCCCGACACCCAGCAAAATTTCCCTAGTGAGACCAAGTCGCCACCTGGGGCGACTTAGTCCCACTAGGCACAAAAATCAAAATAATTTTAATTTTCTGGCAGGATTTTAGTCTCTTGACCTTAAGGTCGGCCTATGATGTGTTATTTTCAGGAAATATTGGAAAATCAAGTATAAATAAATGGTTTTCCCCTCATTTTTCATCTCCTCAATCTCCTACAATCTTCTAATTTCCATTTCATTATTCAAGCAATTATCAAGCATTCAAGCACTCTAAGCATTATCAAGTCATCCATTGGAGCACTTCATTGCATATCTTCAGATTTCAACATCAATGGTTTGGTGAGTTTATGACATTACATGTTGTTTATTCATCATTCTATCTTTATTTCATTTCATTTTCTAGGGTTTGATTACCAAATTGGGGTTTGACCAAGGCAAACCCCTATACTCTAACCCTTAACCCATTTCCCCCTCTTTTCCATGTGTGTTTGCAGGTCTTGTATGTAGATTTGTCAAAGAGAAAGGTGTCAAAAAGGTGTTGTCAACTTATCAAAGTCCTCATAGTCAACGAAGCCCTAATTGAAGCTTAAAGACCTTTTTCAACCTATTTTTTGTAGTTTCTGAACCAGACACTTGTCAGGAAGGAAAGTATAGACCGAAAGCTAAAGATTCCTATCCAAAATTTCTCGAGATTCCAAGGTGGACTAAGTTGCAATTTGTGGAAAATTAGTCCCACTATTAGGCTTGAAAAGTGATTTTTACATTTCTGAGTACCCATTTGGCAGATTCCTGTTCTGACAGAATTTCCTCGAAACTGGACTAAGTCGCCCAGCTTGGCGTAAGTGTCCCAGTCAACTCTGTAGGATTCTAGAGCCTCTCTGCATCAGACTTCAGATTCTAGGTGCACCTCTCTAGTCTTGTTTAATTCTTTCATTGTTTACTTGCATTCTTAGGTGTTTTTGCATACATTATTGTGTTTTCAAACAAGTTGCATTTCTTAGATTTTGCATTAATAATCATATTTCTTTTATCAGTTTATTGCATTTAGGCATATTGCACCATCCTTGCATTGATTTTGAATGTTTACATTGCATTTTGGCCCATCTTTCTCTTTTTAGGTGAAAAACCCTAGAAGTGCAAGAAAGCCATTCAAGTGCCAAAATCTTTGTTTACACCTCCTAATGAGAGTGAACCACCATGTTTTGAACATGGTGACGCTTCTAGTATGAAACTTGCTATAGTCCCCTTGGCTAGTTTTCCGCCTTCCGTATATGATGAGCAAGATTGAGATGTAGATGACTTGCTTTAGGCTGGCTCGCATGTGCGGTACCCATTTGTTGTGTTTGATTTTTGTGTTCTTTGTGTTTGCTTGTATGTGATGAGATCTCTCATGTTGTGCTACTTGGTGTGTCTTTGTGTTTGTGATTTTTCTTTGGATGACCCTTGTTGCTCTATTGGCATAAGATACTATATGCATTGAAATCAAAAAATAAGGAGTTCAAACAAAATGAAAACATAAATAAAGAAATCAAATTTAAATTCTACTTTACTAATCCCACTACAAACCTCAAAAAATATGATGTGATGTTGCTTCATCTTTGGATGTGGATGTTAAATCTCAATGGCATGACAATACAATTGATGATTGATTTGATTGATGGCAGATTTTGACAAAGTTGATTTGCATAAGATGTGAGATCCCAAATGATGAAGAAATGATTATTTATAGAATTTTCAAGGAAAAATCAAATAAGAGATGAGGATGAGGATGAAGACTTGAGATAACTAAAAAACCAGTAGAGTTTACTCAACTACAAAATATAAATTTCTATTTTGAAAATTGAAGAGATAATTATGAATTAATTAATTTTATTGATAGATAATCGTGCACATGAAGTTTCCATTTTGAAGATTGAGTTGACTGGTGGATGAAGATGAAATTTCCAAAATGAAGGAAAGTTAATGATTTAGGAAAGATTTAGATTTTAAAATTGAGATATAGTTGATTGAAGAGAAAAAAGATGGAAAGATTGAAGAAAGAAAGTAAAAGTGTAATAAATAAATAAAATTTATTTATTTATTCACACACACATGGATAATTAAATAAATAAAAATATTTATTTAACTATAGAATAATTTAGAAATTAGTTAATTAAATAAATAAACATATTTATTCAATTATGAAGAATATAAGAGATTAAATAATTAAAGATAATTATTTAAAAAGTGGTTAATTAATTAAAGAATTAAAATTGTTTAATTAATCTTAGAGAATAGTTAGAATAATTAAACAATTATTTAATTATATGGGTAAGAAGAAATATGAACTTAGAGGAATGAGGTTAATCTAATTAAATAATAAGATTATTTAATTAGGACAATTTTTAGTGTCTACAGATACAAAGGAAACAAATTTGTCGTGACATTCTTCTGTTTGTATCTCCATTCTTCTATATGTTATAAACTTTGTTCTTTTTGTCTTGTGTTTTCCATTTGGGGATGATGCAAGGTGTTGAGACATTTAGGTCTTTTCCATGTTGACCCAAATTTTTGTTTGTTCTCTCTCTATGTGTCATTCCTCCATTGTGTTTGTTGTTCCATGAGTACTTGGGGAATGGTGTCAGTTCCGAGCTCATTTACACTATGGTAGAAAAGATGTATACTGACCCCATGTTCGTGGATCCCTTATGTGTTCATCTTTTGTATGGTTTGTTGCATTGCATTTGGGGGAAACCCCTTATCATGATGTAGCTTTATTCGGAAACATATCATTGGCATAGGGATTTCCAAATAAGCTCTCATGACCTTTTATCACATGACATTTATCATTTTTCTTCCTTAAATAAATTGCTCACATCATGGTGTTTTACAATTTCTTTAAGGTGGGGACATACATTGGCATTATTGCTTCACTTTGTTCACATGCGTTGGACTTAGTGGTGCATTGAATTTAGCATTTTATTGTTTCACTTTGTTCACACATGTTGAACTTAGTCTTGTGTTGGCATAGCATTTTTGTAGCACCTTATCAGAGTTATTAGGGAGTATAATTCTTGGTATGGTTATGGGTACACACCTAGTGAATATTTGACTTCACTAAACCTTGTGTGTTTCTCATTTTGCTACTTTATTTTGGGTGCTCACCTAGTGAATATCAGACTTCACTAGCCCGTGGTGCCTTCTATTTGTAATTCACCTAGCAAATATCAGACTTTGTTAGCTTGTGAATCACGAATGCCTTTTGGTGTGGATCCTAGCATAATGAAACTTGCTAGTTTGTAATATTCATACATTCCTTTTGCATTTCATTTTGACGTTATGTATGTTTGTGTATGTTGTCTTGCTTCATTTCATACATGTGTGTTCCTTTGTGCTTATGTTGGTTTTCCATGGGATCTTGAATCCCGAGGGCTTGCACGTTCTCCTAGATTCAAAGTCATCCTATCTCTTCAACATTTGTATATTTGTACCCCTCTAAACACATATTTTCTACTTTAGTGTGAGTCTAAGCATAAGTTCATACTCTCACTAAAGTGGGGGCTAAATATAGCATCGTAAATTGCCACCTTTGACAATTTCACACTATGTTTTGCTTCCCCTTAAGTTATTGGACATAACTGAGCACTTAATTTCCCGAATTATGCATTATGTGGCCCATTTTAAATATTTTTCAATAAATTTCAAGCATGAACAAATGCTTTCATTTAATGCTTTGCCCCTAATTCCTTAAATTTTAAAAAATAGGTCTCAGACATTGACGCTTAGGGTACCTATGTCCCCCTATTTTGGCTCCAAATTCAAATATGTCGATGTTGGTATTTTATTATTTGAAATTCAAATATCTAAAATCAACCATTGAGATTTAATTTTTGAGAAATTAGAATTATGTGTATAAATACCTAGTTATTGCATCATTTGAAAACTAAGCGAAAGAATCTAACAAGAAATATCTAGCAAGAACAAGCTATTATTGGGGAAATCATTATCAAGAGCATTGTCAAGAAAGTCAAGAGAAATCATTAGAGGACTTATTGCAATAATTCAAGATCCAAACATCATGTAAAAGTGTGTGTGAGTGTGTGTTGATGTTTATGTTTTCATATTGTTTGTGAAGACTAATCTTGTTAGGTCTCCAAGCAATTCAAATGATTCAAGCAAGGAAGATCCAAGCCTTGAGGAAATGAGTATGACTTCACTCCTTCAAGAAAGCCATTTAAGGGTGGTGAGTTACATCACTTTATGGATTCATCATTCCTTCCTATCATTTATCTATTTATCATTGACATTGACATTGTGGAAGGGGAAACACTAACACAGGGTTCGACTAAGGAAAGCCCCTAAATGGCACAACCTTTCTTTCCTCTTTGAATGTGTAGGTTTTAGGGCTAAAAAGGATTGAAGGAATTTTGAAGATCAATTATCCATTGTTGCAATTGAAACCCTACACCTTAACAACTCACGAAAACTCAAAAATATTCGACAGTGATCCCACAAACTTGCAGACAAAAAATCAAAAGCTTTGATCTGGCTCTCAAGGATTGTGAAAATAGATCCAAAAATGATCTAATAGGATAGTGGCACCCTTGGAGGAAACGTCCTAAAAAATAAAGCTCAAATTTATACCATAAGTGTATAGTGTCCCACTTAGTTCATTTTTGAAGTCCGAAATTTCTCTGTGATATCTCAGATCTATGGTATTTACATTAAAATAATAATTTTCATCATTAGGTCAATTCAATCATTGTATTTCATTCTTAGGTTAATTTTAGATTTGGTCAAGGGTAGGTTGACTCACCTTTTAGGTTGTAAGTGGGTGATCCCACAATACTGGTTTACAATTTTTGGCCAAACTGGACACTGAATTGATTTTTTCTAACTAAATCTTCACTTTTGGGCACCTATAGTGGTTAAAACATGAGGAATTTGAAGATGATGCAAACTAGTGATTTGTGACATTTTGTCTATAGATTCTAAATATATTTTTTCCAAAATTTTTGGAATCAGATTGCACTTCTTTTTCCATCTCCTTCAAAAACTAGTTTTTCTCAATAAACACCATTTTTAAGGAGTGATGCTCACCGTATACAACATAATTTTTTTTCCATGAAGGATAAAATTCTATTTTTTCAAATTTAGATTTGTAAGCTATCTAGTGCTTTCATTTGGTTTCATAGTGTTTTATTGAATATTTTTCCTTAATCAAGTTTCAAAGTCAAACCAATTACAATTCGACATATGGTGTATACAACATCTTTTTGTATGTATAAATTTCATTTTTGTTGGATCAAGGACTTCAATATCTAGTGCACTGATATTTTTCAATTTTTTTTATAATCGCTATTTTTCCACATGTGCGAAAAAAGAGCTTGATTTTCAGTGAAAAACCTATGTTTAATCAAACTAGAAAAACAAATACATAATAAAACCAAAACATATTAAAATTATATTCGTTGGATAGCTCGCTCCGAGGACTACCATCATCTAGTTGGGTTTGTGATGTCTCCTCCATTTTCATCCTCAACTCGAGCTTCGAAGGGAAAAATTCTAGAGATTTTTGGTGCCAGAGGGGGAGAAGGGGGGAAAAGGGTAGCGAACAAAACTGGCATATGGGTTTTGTAGGCACTAATGTGTTGATCAAACCCAGATTCTTCATTTTTCAAAAAATAGACTTTTTGATTGGCATGCAAAAGAATCTTCGAAAAAAAGCACAGTACTTCAAAATGAGAAGTAACAGGGCAATTTTCTCGAAAAATTCTAGAACATGGGTTTTGCTGCCAATGCTGTGTTGAGTGAACCCCAGATGACCAGATTCTGAAAAAGTTGTCGTTTGCTTGAACATGTGAAAGAAAACCTAAGACAAGGATAAAAGAATTTTGAGAGAGAGAAAATAGAAATTATATTCTGCCTCTGAAAAATGATGCCCATGTCTTGAATGAAGTTTGATGAAGTCTAAAAGGCACGGACTGAAAAGATGGAATTGGAAAATTATCTAAGTAATCTGGACTTGGCACTACGAAGAACATTGAAAAATATCACTTGTAGCACCTTTAGATCTTGCTTGTACGAGAAAATATGTGTTTTTCCTTCAACTATGATGAAGAAAATAGGTGCCCAAATGCCTTAATAAATTTCATGAATTAAGGTGTCACCCAACATGCAAAGCCCTAAATTTAGGATGCAATAATATTATTGGACCCCATTTTAGTTAACTGAATGAAGATAAAACCCTAAAATGGGCACCACGCAACATGTATAAAGAAATTCCCCACATGCAAGAAAAATTAAGTCATTTGCAAGTCGATTTGGAGGTGAGACTGAAGTTTTAATATTATTTTAATCCAGTTAAAAAATCCCACCATTATAGGGTGCCCAAAGCATTATAGGGCGCCCAAAGCATGCAAACTTAAATTCAAAAATCTTCTCAAGTCAAAGTTTGACTTTAGGCGCCATTATTCTCAGACTTAAAAACTTTTCAAAATTTTCATTTTTTAACCTTTGTAAACGTCATCGAAGCCTATGTTTGATCACTGATTCTGAATGACTGAGGAATCCAATAGACTGGCTAACCGTCTCATTGAAGAGCAGGATCAAAACTGAAGAGGAGCTTCTTGAGGTTGCAAACCCTAATTCTGACTTATGAGCCACCAAAATTTTGGGCGCCCCTGACCTCCAACGCTTCTTCTCATCAAACTTAGTTAAATTTTCAAGAATTTTCAACATTTTGAACTTGATTTCTACCTTCCTTCAGCCTACAACTTCCGACACTTGACAAAACTCCAGAGCTGGCTGACAGGCTCACTGTAGAGCTGGATCAATTCTGAACATGATCTTTTGGAGAGCATAATCCCTAAAAACCTCATCTGATAAGTGAAAATCTTGGGTGCCCCTAGCCTCTACGAGCGTTTTTATTTCTAGACTTAGCCATTTTCACAACTTGTTGAATCTTCGTTCAATCTCCGGTTGTCGGCTACTAACCAGTCTTCTAACCCGACTAAGATATGCAATGGAAAGCTTGCAACATTTTAGATAGGATGAACATTTAAGCAAATCCTAACAATTGCATTTGAGGGCTCAAAACCCTAGGTGCCCCTGGCCTCTAGGGGCGCTTTTGTGCTCTGAAACTGATATTTGACAATGATTTTTATCCTTCTATTTGACTCCTAATTCTGACAGTTTGGCAACTCAGATTAGCCCGCTGACAGAATCGTTGCGAAGCCTGATCAAGTCTGAGATAAACATCTTGGATGTCATTTGTCGAAAAAGTTACATCTGGTACCTCAAAAGTTTGGGCGTCCCTAGCCTCTAGGGGCACTTTTCTCTACTAGTGTTAGTCAAAATTTTCAGGTGCTAGATAGATCTTCTGGACTGGCTGGTAGGCTCATCGCGAAGCTGACAGGATTTCGAAGAAGACCTCTTGGAAGTGACAAATCTCAAAAAGATGATCTGAGCCTCTGAAACCTAGGGCACCCTTGGCTAGCAAGGGCTCTTTTATTTCTAGAGTTAGAAATTTTTTGATGATATTTCTCCTCGATGAAAATCCCCTCTATGACGGAGCATCATTTTGAGCATTTCTCGCCATAGAATCTTTGCTAGAGTGTTTTAAGCTTAGATTTCGACACCTGGTAGCTGGCCATCTGCCATTGTTGACCTTAGAGGTCCTAACTTTTCTCCTGAAAAAGTGAAAACAACCCACCAGACTTAAATTGAATTTTTCTTGATTTTGACTTCACCACTGTGATCGTGAAGTGAAATAAGCCAATCAAAATAATTTTCAATCAATTTTGGAAAGATCCTATTTTTTAGGGTTTTTCCTAAAAATAGGGGCCCGAAAACCTTAATTTTCAAAATTTTCAAATTTAGCTAGTATCTTCTAGACAATAAACTAACAAAAAGCCCATACTTCGTTTGCCCAAAAACTGACTTTTGATGACAATTTTATAAGATTTAGACCATTTTAATCAAACTGCCTTAATAAAGGAAAAATGAACCCCCTAAAGTGTTTTCCATCCGAAAATGCATTTTTCCTTCCTCAATGGAATTGTAAACCAATTTTGTGGGTTTACCCAAGTCAATCATATATCTTGTCCAAATCCATCAAACCCCCCATCTTCACTATTTCCTCATTTAATGAAATAAAAGAAAAATGTGTTGAACACCCACAAAGGGAGATCTTTCCTAAAGGATTCCACATTTTTCACCATTTCACAAACTATTATAAGTATTGATACAAAGATTAATCACCATGTCCAAACAAATCATTATCATATAACATGATATCACCTAATATATAATAACACTATATGTAGATGTGAAATTTTCTAAATCTACTCCTACTTTTTCATTTTTCTAGATAGCCAAGCAAGTTTGTGATTTATGCTTATTCCACTTGTGAGAGACAAGTTGTTCATAGTATATTTTTTATTTTCTAAGTTCACATGGAGCATGTATGTTGACGACGAACATACATAGAGAGATCTAGTGAGATACATTGCTATTTATGGACCTTGGTATAGGGCGATCCCAAAATAATGGTTTACAATTTTTGGCCAAATTAGACACTAAATTGATTTTTTCTAACTAAATCTTCACTTTCGGGCACCTATAGTGGCTAAACTGTGAGGAATTTGAAGATGATGCAAACTAGTGATTTGTGGCATTTTGTCTGTAGATTCTAAATATATTTTTTTCAAAATTTTTGGAATCAGATTGCACTTCTTTTTCCATCTCCTTCAAAAACTAGTTTTTTTCAGTAAACACCATTTTTAAGGAGTGATGCTCATCGTATAAAACATAATTTTTTTTTCCATGAAGGATAAATTCTATTTTTTTCGAATTTAGATTTGTAACTACGATATCTAGTGCTTTCAATTGGTTTCATAGTGTTTTATTGAATAATTTTTCCTTAATCAAGTTTTGAAGTCAAACCAATTACAATTCAGACATAGGCGAACTGTATACAACATAATTTTTTTTTTATATGTATCAAAATTCAATTTTTTTTTGTTGGATTAAGGACATCAATATCTAGTGCATTGATATTTTTCAATTTTTTTTTGGATAATTTGCTATTTTTCCACGTGCAGAATGAAGAGCTTGATTTTCGGTGAAAAACCTATGTTTAATCAAACTAAAAAAATAAATACATAATAAAACCAAAACATATTAAAATTATATTCGTTGGATAACTCATTTTGAGGACTACCATCATCTAGTTGGGTTTGTGAAGTCTCCATTTTCATCTTCAACTTGATCTTTGAAGGGCAAAACTCTAGAGTTTTTTGGCGCCAGAGGGGGAGAAGGGAGGAAAAGGGGGTTTGAGCGAACCCTCTCTCCATAACCCTTTCCTTTGCTTTTTTTTTCAAGGAAATATGGGACCCAACATTTAATGGGTTTTCTCAAAGGGGGTTCTAGCGGTTCACTCGAACCAAATGTTTGTTTAAACCCCCAAAAACCAATTTTTTTTGCATGGGGGCATTTTTTGCAATTTTCCTTCTTCACTGGAATTGTAAATCAATTTTGTGGGTTTACCCTATACTTTTTTTTAATGATCAAGTGTTTACCTTTATGCATATTTGTGAGTGCTCATATACTTTGAGGTACATGATCATTTTAGGATTCACATGGACCTCAACTTGGAGGGAAAATGTAATGAAATTTGTATACCCACATCACTTATCACTTAGGCCCTCATTTTGAGGGAATGCCTTGAGTACAATTACATGGTAACATTTGACACACTTTTATGCTAAATTTGACTCCTTCCTTGATTCTATCCTAGCCTCATTTACTACTTATATCCTTCTTTACCCCTACCTTATCTACACTTATTCTCACATATCCAGCCCATTTATTAGCTCTAATTTCCCTACTTATTCCTTACCATGAGATCTTGAACCTATTGTCATGGGTCATTTCTACAATGCATGATATTGATCCTACATGGTGTTAATCCAACCCAAAATTCAAAATTTTAAAATTCAAATGTGTTGACTCTCACCCTTTTCAATAAGTACATTTGCAACTAATAAATACATATTCATACAATGAATTATTATGTTTTTATATTTAAAAACATTCATTTGAACATTAATTCACATCTAGAAATCCTTTGAAATCCTAAAACATGCAAAGAGTATTCATAGAAACACTTTGCTTTGAAGTACAAAAAACAATCAAAACATTGCATCAAAATCATCATAACTACACATTTCTATAGTATTTGCCAAACATTTTCAACAAACCTAGTGATATGAGAGTCTCCCCAAAGTATTTAGCCTAGGATAATGTCGATTCTCAAAAAAGTGTACATTTCACCAAATCATATTCACATGCCACAAAGTGACATAATCAACTCTTAAAAGGATAAAAGTCGTCAAGTTTCTATAATCCATTTTGTTGTTTGAATAATTTTTCTAAATTTGATTGTGTCATCGTTTTTCTTAAAAGAATTGCAAAATTCTACAATTATTAAAAACAATTTGCTATCTAAGATTATAAATTTTCAAATTATTGGAAACAATTTGCTATTTAAGATTATTCATTTTAAACATTGAACCGAACCAACTCTGCAAATTATTAACATTTACATTTCTGAACTCTCCACCATCATAATAATTAATCTAATTTAATTGTCTGCATTTATTAAATTAATCTATATTAACATGGGAAAAGACTAAGTTTCCTTCACAATTATAAAGAGATAAAAAACGAGAGTACACTTAAATGTATATTATATGAGTCCTGACTTTAGAGTACACCAAGCAAGCAGCCATCAGACTGCACGTTTGACCGTATTTATTAATTTATTGAAAATCAGAATACGAAATGCATTTTTTATTTTTTTATTAATTATTAATAAGTACAGTCAAATGTGCATTCTGACAGCCCGTCTATTTCATTCAGACTTTCCCTGGCGAAAACAATTATTTATCGATTGCATTATAGCGGAGCACAGTACGCATTTACAGTATACTGTTCGTACGCCTGAAATACGATCCATGCTTGAAATAAGCCACATCTTCCTACATAATTGATTCATAAATTTCAGTCTTTATTGAACAAATTTCGAGCAAATTAAATTCAGACTTACGGCCAATGCAAACAAGTTTATTTTATTTTATTTCAGGGTAGCTTGCTAGCAGTGTTTTAACATTTATTTAAGCCTGAATCGAATCAAGGAGGCCACAAAAACAAAACCGTCGTTACATATCTCATACGAAGAGAGAAGAATCTGAATTGACTTTACTGACATTTATTGTATACAACGGAAGGGAAGCAGGCATTCCCTTCTCAGATCTCTAGAAAAGGAAAGCCTTTTGAAAATTAACCCGGCCAGAAGAAACATTTTTAAACAGTTTCTTTCGAATAATTAGGGAAGAGAAACAAACGATTGAGGTAGTGCTCTTCTGAGCACTCCTCCAAGGGCGATTTCAATTTGGATTTTTTATTTGGGGGAGGGGAGCGGGGGTTTCCATAACTTGTTACCCAAGCCCAATATAGCAAACCACAACAGCAGAAACATTGTTCCTGTTTTTCTCTTCCCAGGCTGGGAAAATTCTTTCAATTACAATAAATTAACACAACACACAGACAAAAGCAGTGTTTAAATTCCCTCAGGTAAGTAGACTGGATCCTGGTCCGGCCAAATAACCTGCTGCTCTGCACCCCAACAATACGAATCTTCAAGCAAGATTTCCAAGTTATTATTCACTTGCCAATCTGAAGGAATCACACTGTTTTTGCTATTGGTATGACTATTACAGCTATTATTATTGAAATTGTAGACCTGAGGAGCTGCAGGGCACGGCTCTTGGACATTATTGCTGGTGAATGCCGCTAATTTGTGCTGGATATCCGAAAAACTTAGACCCACATAATTCGATGCGCCTAGCAGACTACTGTAGGAAGAGGAATTTGCGTCAATGCTGGACGACAAATTTTCCGAATTAAGAAAATCCGGCTGTTGAAAGTAGTCGGTGCCGCTAAGCAACCTGGGGATCGGAGTCGTCGTGCACTGATCTGAAGCCTTGAAGTTCCCATTTAGAATTTCTCCGAGCTCTGAACCAAATTTGTATCCAGTGGAGCTGTTGAAAGATGTCGACGAAGACGTGGTTTCCTGAATGCTGTTGTTGTTGACGTTAAGGGGCGAGCTCTCGCTGCTGCTAACGGTTGCGGCTGAATTGGAGGTGGATTTGGATTTGGATTTGTCTGCTGGTGGCGTATTGGTCCGGGGCTTGGATTTCCTATTGTGATTGTTTTTTCGGCAGCCGCCGCCAACGGGGACGTTTCTGAGGACTCCACCTTTGGTCCAGTAGCGGCGGCAGGTCTTGCAGAAATGGCGCGGCTGCGCGAGGTTGTAGTTGTTGTAGTAGCAGAATTTTGTGTTGATGGAGTCGCAGCGGGGGCATTTTAGTATCTGGCTCGGGTGTGGCCTTGTGCGCCCAAGCGCACGGTTACATGAGCTCGATGCTACTGCTGGTGCCAGCAACATCGAATTTAGCGTCGAATCCAGCAAGCCGCTTTGATCCTGCATCGCAAACTGCATTTCCAAAGGTGTTACAAGTCGATTTCGGCTAAACAAAATGCTCAGTCTTAAATAGATGAATAGCTCTGATAACGTTAATAAAATTCTCACACATCAGTTTCTTTACTCAAATAGACAGGAGGAGAGTTTCAACGCCTGTAATAAAATTCTCACACATCAGTTTCTTTACTCAAATAGACAGGGGGAGAGTTTCAACGCCTGTAAATGAACTATAAAGGAATACAAGTTTCTTCCCCTACAACAAGAATAAGAACGGATAAACAGTTAGTTGAAGCAGAATAGTGGAAACTGACACATGGTGTTAATCAACCACAACTAAGATCAGAGACATGTGTCATGTCGAAAATCACCTAAGCTGAGGAGAGTTAGTGACGTAAAGAAAAAGACAAGTTTGCAATGCAGGAAATGGAGAATGCAGAACCTGTAGGAAGCTCTAACATAGTCGTAAATTGTCGACAGAAGGCTCTGGGATCGAATCCGAACTAGTTTAGGTCTACAGAAAAGCTTGGAGGCTACAGGAAAAAAGTATCTGGTTCAAATCTTAACTTTTTTAATATATAGGTGGAAGGCGAAGGAGAAAGTACCCTAAAACAGGGAATGCTAACTTGCTAAGTCGGATGGAATCTACAGGCAAGCAGCCTCCTGTACACGGGAGTCATAGGTAGATATTTCTATCATATGAACATGGATTATTCCCGACTAAACTGATTCTTTCAATTTCCCTAATTCAGTAAGGATCTGTAGAAAATAGGTCCCTGATTTCCCTAACTTCATACACATAATTCCCTCTAATTCCTGGATTCCCCTACTCCTATATGAAGTTTAAGAAAACTGAACATAAAAAGGCACTAATTTACTCCAAAACCCCTAAAATCTGCCCAAAAATGTGGAAAAAAAACATTAAACCTACAATACGCATAGTCATTTCCCTGATTTTTCTAGGGCTGCAGATAATACGGAAAAATGCAAATGCTGGTAGCTATAATGTTGCATGGGAAAGTGTCGTAGCGCGTTCTGTCCGTCAAATTAAATAGTGAAAAAGCAAATGACGTGGAAGAGAAAAAAACAATGATAGCATAGCTATGAATCTGAGGAATCCTATGCCAAAACAGAAAAAGCTCCATGTAATTATAGACAAAGAGCAAATACAAGAAGCAATGAAGCTCCTCTGCATTCTTGCAGCCAATGGCATTCAAACCACAAACCTCCTGACACGATGCACTTAATCCATAATCTGGAAGTAGAAGAGCATCACGGTTTCACGTCTCTCAACAGCCAGCTGAGCACACTCCCAATTAGATATGCGAATTTCGCAAAATGACGGGAGGTTGAAGACAGATTTCGCGCAAGGTTTGACGTTCGATATTTTAAAAAACGACAAATACAAATTACGCATCATCAAAGTGCTTCGACAGGAGAAAAACAACAAAGAAAAGACTCTCTTGTCTAGCAAATTAACAATTGACTTAAATTCACAGCATTTTCTGTTAATTCACCGATTTACTCCTCAAGCATAATCCTAATTCTGAAGGGAAACGTGAGAATTTTAACTTAAAGCTTCTACGTCACCGATTAATTTCTATGTGTGCGATATGAAACGTCAAATTTTAACTTAAAGCTTCTACGTCACCGATTAATTTCTATCTGTGCGATATTTCGGAAAACAGAACTCGGATCCCACTAATGTAAACTTTTATCATTCAGCGAAATTGTGAAGATCTTAACGTTGCACAGATTTTTAACAATAAACAATTATAGTAATTATCATTACAAGCGAGGATGGAAGTACATCGAAAACACAGGCTACGGATGAAATTTTGTAGAGAGCCCCTAAACGCAGGTGAAAAGAATGGAATGTAATTTTTAACAACAATTGAGGCATACAATGAAGGAGGCGGCTATGACACTCTAAATTAACAACAAGAACAGGACTAACATACAAATATCCTCAGGGATCTTAACCATACTCTGTAAACTCGTTTATCTGCAGAAATTTTCAGAGTAGAACAAATAAGACTTTCAATTTCCCTAAATCGGTAAGAAGCTGTAGAAAATGAAACTTTAAAACATCTAATTCAGCAGTTTAATCTTTGAAATTTCCCAAATCTGCGAGGAATCATGGAAGCAGTAATGAAAACATTATAAGACAACGGCTCTTTTCTTCAGAAACCCCAATTCCGCAAGGACACGGCAAAGACAAAAAAGCACAGATCCTATACTTATCAACTCTTTTCTTCTATTTCTACTAAACCACTCAAAATAAAAATAAAAACATTAAATGCAGTAGAGAATGGCGGAAAGATCGATCAGCTAGCGTTGGAAAAAATACGACGATATTCACCATTTCAAGCGACGGTGCTGGAAACCGTTGGTTACAAACGTTGTGAGCTGCGTTCAACATGAGTTCAGAAAGATGATTCTATGGCCCCTTTACTCTTAGCAATTCTTCTACAACTTGGTATAATTCTCGAGGCTACGCGTTTCTACCTGCCGGAAATCCTCCTCCAGAAGTCTTCCCTATTGTTCCTTTACAGTCCACAGAATTTGGGTTGAAACCTCCTGCAATTTATTCTAATCCTGGCTTGTTGATAAGTAGGAGTCCCTAATGCCCAATGCACAGAAGCTGAATCGAATGTTTGAGCTCTGAAATCCGACGAACCTCTCAGAGGCTCACAAATCCACTAAACATGGCTCAAACATCTCAAAGCCCAGTACAAGCACTGAATGATGCAGCCGCAGCACCTGAAATTTACTCACAAAATAGTCCCAATCGAAGAGCAACGAAATTCCATGTGGCCCAAAAAATCAATGAAGTAGAAACGACGTTGCAAGACAAAACCCTCCAAATAATGGAGAGCTGGCTGCTGTACCGCGGATCCGTCCGACAAGTTCAGTACGATTCCGTTAACGTAAGCCTAAAGCCTCCGCTGCGCAATGTGCAATGCGCACTGTGCAAGGAGAGCAAGAGTTGGCTGAGGCTCAGGAACGGATTGCGTTAAATTGTTACACAGAGTTCACGTGATAAGAGCAGAGAGAGAGAGAGAGATATTTAGAGTGTAACTACCACCCATCCACCCTACTAATTTCTCCATCCCATTCCATTTCCATCATAATTCCATTCTTATTATACCTGCTCAGGTAACTTCCTAACCCAGAGTCCAGAACGCACCAATGTGATCATATTTTCACGCCG
Source organism: Sequoia sempervirens (assembly GCA_007258455.2). Taxonomy (NCBI): domain Eukaryota; kingdom Viridiplantae; phylum Streptophyta; class Pinopsida; order Cupressales; family Cupressaceae; genus Sequoia; species Sequoia sempervirens. The sequence continues at coordinate 292,222,191 of VDFB02271358.1, forward strand.
TCGCCATCAACAACGGAATCCCCCACTCGGCCTTATTGTTTTTAACAATAAAAAAATCCCCGTCTGACGGGAAAGTGAGAGGCCGACAGCACGCAGTACGAGGTTACAGTACAGGTGGTCGTGGAGGACTGGCCTCCATGCAGGTATTCGCTACGTGGCCGTTTGGGCGCCACGTTTGATCGCGTCAAATCCGTCTGAATCCATGGCAGTGTCGGGGCCACACTCTTCACGCCGGTGCTTCGCAGCTGGATAGCCGTCCACGTATTTTCCACGTTGCCTTCTGAGACAATTCCTTCCCACTTTTGACATTTATTTACGGGCCCCGCCCACGCCATCATACTCCAACTTCTCTCGCCGACCATCTCGTCCGGCACCCGATTGGCCTCGGGATCATTGGCCAATCATCGGACTTCCGTTCTGGAATAGCTGGCAGGGCCGTAATGGTTGGAGTTTGCAGGAGGCATTTGGATGCTTGCGTGGCGGCGCACCCCGCAATTGATTCCAAGTGCCCCAGAGGTCCCCTGCAAGACAAGTTGTGCGTGAGTCGTGACCCCCATTTATGCCCCGCTTGACGTCGGCGATGACTTGGGAACAGTGAGCATGAGATAATTGCGGTGGGAAGTTAGGCCAACGACTCAGTGGGACTGCCTGGCTCTGGCCCCACCCCTACCTCTGCAAACTTCGTCATCTCGCCTCTCAAATCTCTGCATATATCTTATCTAGGTAGTGGGGACATACCAGCACAGGAAAAGCCAACTGGGTACACCAAACCAGCTTGCGTTAACCAGGGTTCATAGCTTTTCCAGAAAATTCTCCAAAAAATAGGTTGCACCTCAAATGGCGAAGAACTAGGTGAGCTTATTTTGTTAAGAGTGAATTAGGAAATAATAACATAGAATTCAATTTATTTATTTTTTTAAATTCAAAAAAATTGGAAATAGTTAGATTATATAGATGTCAACATCTATGTTTTGACGTAGCAGACTATCATATGGTAAGCATGCGTCTAAATCAGAAGTCATGTTTTGGTTAAGCAATTTCGAGTAGGGGATCCCATCCGTCAAAGACACCCAAGTATCAATTCTAGCCCAAACATGATGGTGAATAGCTTTTTTTTTTTATCACATATCATCATCATTGTCAATTGTGCTCAACCAATTGAACTACAATCTTTTGACGAGAGTTTATCATCATGGCCAATTGTGTTCAACGAGTTGAACTACAATCATTTGACAAAGAGTTTATCATCATTGCCAATTATGCTCAACCAATTGAACTACAATCATTTGACATAGAGTTTATCGTCATTGTCAATTTGCTCAACCAATTGAGCTACAATCATTTTACAGAGAGTTTATCATCATTGCCAATTGTGCTCAACCGATTGAACTATAATCATTTGACACAGAGTTTATCATCATTGTCAATTGCGCGCAACCAATTGAACTACAACCCTTTGAGAGAGGGTTCAATTTCTTTAATGAGTGTTATGGAAAAGATTGTAAGGTTTAGAAATGAAATAGATCCAAAAGATTATTATTGTTTAGTTAAGAATTATTTTTTGTAGGTTTGAATGTTAGATAAGGAGATAGATGACATTAAAGGAGGAGTTGGAGGAGAGGGTTTCTATTATTATTTTTTTACCACAAGAGAAGAATCTTTCATCATTAGATGTTCAAGGTACAAATACATCCAAATCAAATATGAAGAAACATTAAGAATTAGTTCCAAGGTAGAACTATTTGACAAAAATTGATTAAAATAATCCACATAACTACTAACCCACATAAAAAAGAAAATGATCAATTTTCTACATGATACCCTATGTCCTATAAATCTTTGAACAATATGATTAATAATACCATAGACTATTTAATCTCATAAATATAATCAAAATTATTTTATTAATTTTTCTTTATAAAAGCAATATTTAATTACAAAGCACACCATCACTACAAAAGTCACCTTAGTTATAACCTTGAAACTTTTCCATTTGCTAACAATAACAATATTAGATCATCTATCTATCATCTTTGCCTTACATATTTTAAAAATATTTTGATAAGAGTATATGTACCTCTAAAGTTGTTTCATATGTTGCATCAAGTTACATTTCTTATTTTGGTGAACAAGATTTGTAATTTGATAAAAAAATATAAACAAATTATTTTGCGAGTTATTAATATGATAATATTTTGAATATTGAATTTCATTAGACGTATTCAATTTTTTTAAACTTGTATAATTTAATTTGATTGACAAATTTTGTAGTTAGTATTTATTCTTATGTAAAGATATTATTTAATATGAGGTTTCTATGAAAGTATGTATATGATTGTCAAAGAGTTGTAGTTCAATTGGTTGAACATAATTCACAAGGATGGTGGTATATTTCTTGATTATGGTGGTATGAGTGACTTTGACAAACTAACCCCCTACTCATAACAACTTTTGATTTATATGTACAATTATTCATCATGTTATAATCTACTTATTCCAAAAAAGATAGAATTGTCGTATCTCTACAATCCAATTATTTCTATCAAAACAAATTATATTTATCTTATCTTTATTTTAAATGGTTATCCTTACTTTTTATCTTAAAAAAAATAAAAAATTAATCATCCAATTAATCATCTTTGAATTGCAATATTTTACCACAATAAAAAATTAAAGTCCATAATTACCCCCCAAAAATATATACTTCATGACAGACATGCCTTTTATTCTCACAATTAATTGAGTATGGAGGTGAGTGTATGTACTTTGTACCTCTACTACCACTCAAAGGGTACTGGAATAAATTTTATCAATCATTCGTGGGTACAATAACTCCATATATTAAGCATGTTATTATTTCCATACTTAACAAGACATTATTAGTTGTTTTCCATTCCATCAATATCCATGTTAATATCATTAACCCTATTCATAATCATACCCACTCTATCTAGGCTAATTATATTTTAATATCCAAATAGGGCCATAAAAATTTAAAAAGTATATATGATTTAAAAGGTGCACAATGGGACAATTAAAAACATTTTCAATTTGATAGGATATAAACAATGATGGAAAAATAAAAAAGGAATATACCCAAAATAAGATTTAATTTACATGTAATGCTTGATGAACTTAATTCAAAACTGAGAAGAAAGATGATTAGGTTTATAGTAGTAAATAAAGATAAAGGTTTGTTGACTAATCTTGGTTATAAAGAATTTTAAGACTAGATTTTTAACAAATTAAAAGTGAGAAATGTTATGAATAGATTATTATAATGGTGAAATTTTTATATATAATATATTTATTATGTTTTGGGTCTATTATGATTAAAATAATTTTAATATAATGATTAGTTTATAATTAGTATATTCTTGTATGAATTTAGTTTATGTTAGCATTCTCGATCCTATCATCATTCATCTCTAAAGAGTAATCATTATCCCTAGATAAAATCTATGGAAGGAAATGTGATCAAAATCATGTTCGTCTTTGTAGATCTAAATCCTAATCTTTTAAAATTTAAACTCAAGTTGAATCTCACTAGTCTCCTCCTATAAGTCATTGTGAACTAACCTTGTGCACATATTTGTGTTTATGTGCTATCTTGTTGTATTTAAAGATATTCATTCATCTATTTAAAAATTTTCAAGGCGTGATAAAATATAAAAAGAATAGATCCATGTCCAAAATTTTAAAGGAGAATCAATTATACATTGTCTACTAGTGACATCATTCTACGTACCATTACATGCTTTCTTGTTGTCTTTGATCTTTCTCTTAAAATCATAAAGTCAATTCATTGAGGGTTTGGTTAATGAGAACACAATCTTTGTGATTCTACAAAGTCCCTAAAGGTGTTTGTGAACACTGTTAATCCTTACTCAGATTCGGGTATCAAAAGATTGGGGTAAGCAAATTTTAAGTATCAATTTTTTTCTAGTTCATTCCCATAGGTATAAATTTAGTTCTACACACTAGATCAATTCTATAGTCATGCAAATTAGTTTGTAGGCGTGAATATATAAAAATTCACCATTAGTTTGCAAAGTCTAAAACACTAAATGGATTCGAAGGTCCTAAAATTCTAATTATGTGGCAAATTGATTTCTTACGTCTTCAACATCATTTTCTTCGCCTTCAAAACCTAATTGAGCACAATATTTACATCATTTAATTTAACAATTATTCTTTTCTCATCCCATCTCATTTATCTAAGTTAATTATATATGTACTTGATTGCATTATTTAATTTGCCTAGATATTAATGTGAGATGTGTATTTTGTTAGAGTAATCATGCATTAGCTAATGATTAATTAATCTTTAATTAATTATTAGTCTAATTTATTCTTATGCACTTAAGTAAAACTTAGGAGTTCTTTATTTAGTTAACTAAGTGCTTTTTTGTTAACTGAAGTGAGCAATTATTAAGGTTGCTCCTACATAGTACTCAACCCTCATTGTATTATCAATCTAGAGACTATTATGTTCTCTCAAACTCTCAACCTTTGAGGACTTTTATTTTCTTTGAAGTTTCTTGAGGTTCATACTATAGCTTTTTCTTGTTGAGAAATATTGCACATATTGTTTGCAGATCTCTTGCGTGGAAGGTGTTTTTGTTTGTTGTTTGATCTTGTGGCTCATGGTTTAATGGTTTTTCACAATTCTAACATGGTATCAGAGCATGGATTCATCGAACCCCTTCTTGATTTATGAGGTTTTTTCTTCAACTAGGGTTATAGGAGGAAATTTGAAATCTTCTTTGCTTTTTGCTTTTTTTACTTTTCTTCTTTTTTAAAAAAAAAAAAAAAAAAAAAAAAAAAAAGAACACAAAAAAATCTTCCATCCCAGGGTCATATGGGCAACCAATGCCCAGCCCTTGGGGGGGCTAAAAAAAATTGCTTTTTTTTTGCAAAATAGGTAGAATTGAGAAAATGGGCATAACTTTTCGCTCGGGTATCAAAATTGGGAAAACATGATATCGTAAGAAAGCTGGGTTCGAGCACTATCTAATGGTGCTGGTTTTTTCTCAGATTTTGTTGTTGGTGCATTCTACAGCCTGTTGAAGTTAGATGTGCTATTTTCAGTCTCGAGCTCATAACTTTTGACCAGTTTCTCTGTTTTTCACAATTCTAATGATGTTGGAACTGTCTTTCAGAGCTCTTTACAACCATCCATGTACTATTTCCATATTGTTCACCAGTATATTTTATTTATATTTTTATGTTTTCACACTATGATAAATTACTTGGATGTCTTAGCTCTTAGAAACTTGTTGTTTATGGGGGATGATTCATTTTTGGCTGTTCTCAATGTATTTCTAGTATCCTATCTTATTTGGACATTGTAGACATTATTTTCATGCTCATTCTCTTTTGTACACACTGAGATAAAGTGCCATTCTAGTGCATACTTTTTGGGGATTTTGCACATCCTATTGTGCCTTTTGTAATTGCATTATGATATAAAGTGCCATGGGGCGTAGATGTTTTCCTTTGGTTTTCTTTCAGACCTTTGTCAAGTGAGTGTCCTTCCAAGATAGTAGTGAATCTGAGTGATTCTTGCCTCATGTGTGTGTGCCTTAGTTTGCACACCCTTTTATTTGCAGGTTGTTTCTCCTACATGCACTTCCTCGTTTCATACAACTTTAGTGTAACTGTCTTGGCTCTCCTTTTTTAGCATTATGGGGGGTTTCTACTATTGGTGCTAATGCTTCCTTGGTTTCACGGTTGGAGTGATCTACGTATCTAGTTCTTGTTTTATGTACTTTTAGATGTAGCATAAACTAGCGATTGGTTACATGCTTTTCAATGGGTTGGAGCACTTACCATATGGACATTCTTTGATTCCTATTTTTGGAGGCAACCTTCCATTTTAATTTGATCAGAGACTATTGGTACCTGTATTTTTGACTTGTAGTTTTTCATGCATGTTGAGTAGTGTCAGTTTTGGTCACTCATACAGATTCTTGTATCGTTTGTATTTTCGAGTTCTAAATGTTTACATTTGTTTGTAATTTGATTCGAGTAGGTTCATTAGGGAAACTCATGTAGATTATTGTCTCTTCATGATCAGTGTTCTTCAGGCTATTTGGTACCTATATTTTTGACTTGCATCTTGCATGTTGAGTAGTGTTGTTGGGGTCAATCATACAGATTCATGTACCACCTATATCTTCGGCTTCTAGATGTTTACCTTTGTTTTCCATTTGATTCAAGTAGTGTCATTGGGGGCACTCATGCAGATTATAGTTTCTTTGATCTTGATATTTGTATCTTCAATTTCTAGATGTTTTCCCTTGTTTTCCATTTGATTCAAGTAGTGTTGTTGCAAGAACTCATGCAGATTATTGTTATCTTAATCTTGATCATCATTTGTTTCAAAGGAGGTTCTTCATTTTAGCACCATATCAGTCTTCATTCGACAACAGTCTACAACTTCTTTGTGCTTCAGCGATGCTCTACATGTTCCTGTCTTTTTCAGGACATTGTTTGATTGGAGGCTTCTCAATCCTTCACACCTTGATTTGGAGGATTTTTCAGTCCTTCATTTGCCTTTCTCTCTTTTGGAAAGGATTTTTCTCTCGCTATGGTTTTCTCCCTTTCTCCAATTTTGAGAGATCTTTTTTTTGTACATGGGTACGTCACAAGGCCTTGTTTGTCGGGATCCATTATGCATTCTTTTTTAGGGTTTTTAGCTACTCCCTAAGTTCGTCTTAAGGGAGGGTGTTAGAGTAGTCATGCTTTAGCTAATGATTATTTAATCTTTAATTAATTATTAGTCTAATTTATTCTCATGCACTTAAGCTAAGCTTAGGAGTTCTTTATTTAGTTAACTAAGTGCTTTTTTGTTAACCGAAGTGAGCAATTATTAGGGTTGATCCTATATAGTACTCAACCCTCATTGTATTATCAATCCAGAGACTATTATGTTCTCTCGAACTCTCAACCTTTGAGTACTTTTGTTTTCCTTGAAGTTTCTTGAGGTTCATACTGTAGCTTTTTCTTGTTGAGGAATATTGCACATGTAATGTTTGCAGATCTCTTGTGTGGAAGGTGTCTTTGTTTGTTGTTTGATCCCATGGCTCATGGTTTTGTGGGTTTTCACAATTATAACATATCTAACCATACATTATTTGATGAACCTAACTTTCCTAAACATTACCTAGGTTTTTTACCTTATGATTTATCCTTTTTTTCATTAGGGTTTTAATATTATTTTTTTATTGCATTCTCTATTTTCAAATCTATTAGAGTTTGGATTCCCTTTCAAATTGTGCTTCATAATTATATTCCTTTAAGGTTTTTTGCTTCTTTATGTGGTCTTATCGTACCCACCCTTACTTTCACCTCTAGTGTTTCATCTTCATATTGAATTTATTTACTATTTTTCTAATTTTGTAGTAGATTTTATGTCCTTTTTATAATAATTCATCTTTTAGGGTTTTATGAATTATTTTACATTCTAATTTCTCATCCACATATTCACATTATTTTTAAGAATAAGTCCTTTTTTGAATACTCAAATGATCTAATCCACTAATAATGGTGTTCTTAATGTGTTCCAATAAGTAAGTTGATATTATTGAGAATTAGGTTGAAGACTTTGATCATGAGGCACATCGTGCTAGTTAAGATCTTTTGTTTTTAGGATAATTGCTTATTGAGACATTTACTCATGTTGAATCCCATAAAAAAATTTCTACCACTTTGCATGATGCATTATTAGATGCACCTTATGGCACACACATTCACCATAATAGTGGCATTACCATGACTTTTACCAATGGTGTATCCCCTCACCCACCCATCTAACCACCCTTCATCCTCTTGTGATCCTTCTTCGTCTCATACTATAGGTATTGCTTTCATGGCCTCTACCACCCAAACTGTCTCTTCTAGCATGACCCTTTCTTATTGTTAGAGTAGGTTTTTTATTTTCCTTATGTTAAGGAATATTTTATTTTCCTACACATATTATTAAGCATGCTTATGTTATATTAGAAATGGTTAATTATATGAGGTCACATGGAATTATCTATTAGTTACATGTGTCACTCTCACCCACCTTTGGGTAGTTGAGTCTCACACACTCTTTTGGATTTACTTTCCATCTCTCATAACTATTTATTTGTCTTTACTTGAGTAGGTGCAACCAACAATCTAACATTTACCAAGTAGGTGTTGAGCACACACCAGAATATTGGGGGGGTGAATCAATATTCTATCAAATCTCAAACCCTTTAGAATAAATAGATACTTCAAACACTACCACATAAACATGAACATGGAAGATGACACAATGCACAACACCAGATGTACGTGGAAACCCCATAGGGGGAAAACCACAATGAGAAAAGCTACTAGGAGCTATTGTCCTAATTTAGCCTCACAATATGAAGAGCAATTACATTTTTTTTAGGGCTACAACCCAAAGACGTTGCTACTCCTTGAAAAAATTATTAGGGTCACTCCCAAGGAAGTTGAAATGCCCTGATTACAATTTTTTTTAGGGATACAACCCAAGGAAGCTACAACTCCCTAAATTGAGCAAACACTCAGGAAAGATTCAAAATGACAATCCTTCCATTGTCTAAAAATGACAATTATGCTCAATCCTCTTGATGATTGCAATTCTTCTTTCTCACTTCTCTTTTGATGATTACAATTCTACTTTGTTTCTTCTTCAAATGTATGTCTTCTTTGTTGCCTACTAGCTCACTTCTTTCAACATTCAAGAAGTTCTACCTTTGGCTCACTGCCTCCAACAAACAATTTAGCTCACTTCTTCACTTTCCTTCTGTCACAAAGATATGATCAAATTGAAACCAAATGGTATCTACCACTTCCGTTCTTTCTCTTCTAATCGCTTACACAATTGTCATAATACATCACCCACTCCATACCAACTAGATCAACTAGGTTTACAATATATACATGATATTACATTGATTACATCTCATATGTCGGTCTACAACAAAGAATATTACATTTGCAAGTCAACCAAAGATAAAACAATCAACATGAAACATGTAGAGGGCAAGACCCAAAAGACTACACACAACACTATGAAGAGGAACACACCTTATAAATTCCAACACACACTTAACTTGGTCCCAAACTATCTTCACAACTTCAATATTCTGTGAACATTATTTGCACATTTTGCAAATTCAAATTAGGTCGGCCCTAAGTTAAAAAAATGTAACTTGTAGTATGTCGGCCTTCACATTATTGGCGGTACACATGAATGATAAAACATTACTTGCGCTTCTCCTAGATGAGTCAATGTGACCCATACAACACCTTTCAACAATCCATAAACTCTGCTCACACTTGAATTAGTGCAACACATCATCAACATGCCTTAGTTAGCCAGGTAAAAGCATATCCCAACAAAACATTCATTATGCACCACTTGTTTCAAAGAAACTAGAAAACAACTTGCAGAGCTTCAACAAACATTATATGATATTCAAGAGCACTCTCATACACCCCTTTCACAACTTTATGTAGTAACAAGTTGATGCAAGCCAAACAAACATTAAAACCAATCGCTGGACAACACAATCCTACACTTTGTCACTTCAAACTTTCACTAAAAAAGGAATAATGATGTGAAACTTTGGATATGCCACCTTCACATTTCACCGAACTTGAATTTTGATCCGCACAACCATATCTACAAATGTGGAGAAATGTAGAGCCAACTTTTATACCTTTAAGAACATCCCCATAGAATCAACATAGACTTCAATTTGTCACTTTCAGAAACACCTTTCTAGTAACCCAAAAGACTTGAATCTTGGATCACAAATGCTCTGCCACAACATGAAGCTATCTTCCAAAGTGCAGGAGAAAAACATCATCAATAGAGAAATATAGAGCATTTCTTAGAGACTCTGACAACCAAACAACTAGACTGCAAAACACTTCATAGAAATTTTGACATTAATGATAGCCAAATTACAACAGTAGGTACAAATCCCACCTATTTCAGGTAGTTAGGAGTTATTAATCCTTTTGGAAGCATTTTCCCTTATTTTCTATGTATACAACACGCTCCTCTCTCATTTGGCTAGTTGAATGTAAGGAAGTGTATTCATCTCTAGATTTCTAAGCTTTCCTTCCTTCGGTCATTTTGATTTTGGGTGGCTTCATATCCAAGTATAACATGGTATCATAGTTGATTGTGAGTTGTTGGTTAGTAGTTATTTAAGAAATCTGGGTTACAATCTTTTCTTGAAAGAAAAGCATGCCCTTCTCTTGCATTCAATGGTGATTTGGAGAATTAAACAATCTTGAAATAAATTTTAGCTTTTGAGGGGGCTTCCTTTCTCTTTCTTTATAATTGCACATACATTGGAGCTTTCTAGAGACATTTTGAGCTCACCATTGAGTTCATAACAACCGAGAAGTTCATAATCACTTTTTATTTAGACATATGAGGTGAGATCTATGAAGGTTTGAAATAGGAAATTTTTTGTGAAGATCTAGTGAGCTACTAAAAAATAGGGAACTTTGAGGTAAAGCAGACTACATCATTGCATTTGGAAGGCTTAGAAACCCCCCATTTTCATATATAATCTGTCAAATTTAGAAACAAGTTTATTTTGGGGAAAAATAATTTGCAAGTAGAGTCACACGACCCCACCTACATAACATATGGTACGGATTTTAAAAAAATAAATTATTTTTTCTATATATAATATATATTGTTTAAAAAAATTAAACTCACAATTTTTTCATATATTCAAAAGTTTGTTCATAAGTTCATGCTCAACCAATTGAACTATAATCCTTCGACATAGAGTTTATCATCATTACCAATTGTGCTCAACCAATTAAATTACAACCCTTTGACATAAAGTTCAATTTCACTAATGATTGTTATGGAAAAGAATGTAAGGTTTAGAAATTAAATAGATCCAAAAGATTATTATTGTTTAGTTAAAGATTAATTTTTGTAGGCTTGAATGTGAGATAAAGAGATAAATGACATCAAAGGAGAAGTGAGAGAGGATTTGTATTTTTTTTACCACAAGAGAAGAATCTTTCATCATTAGATGTTCAAGGTACAAATACATCCAAATCAAATATGAAGAAACATTAAGAATTAGGTCCAAGGTAGAACTATTTGACAAAAATAGATTAAAAGATCTACATAACTACTAACTCAAATAAACAAGAAAATGATCAACCTTATAAATGATACCCTATATCCTATAAATCTTTGAATGACACAATTGATAATACCATAAACTATTTAATCTCATAAATATAATCAAGATTATTTCATTTTATTGATTTTTCTTTATAAAAATAATATTTAATTACAAAGCACACTATCACTACAAAAGTCACACCTTAGTTATAACCTTGAAACTTTTTCATTTGCTAATAATAACAATATTAAATCATCTATCTACCACTTTTATCTTACATATTTTTAATATATTTTGATAAGAGTATACATACCTCTAAAGTTGTTTCATATGTTACACCAAGTTACATTTCTTATTTTGGTGAACAAGATTTATAGTTTGATAAAAATATAAACAAATTATTTTTTGAGTTATTAATATGATAATATTTTTGAATATTTTATTTCATTATATGGGTTCAAAGTTTTTTAATTTGTATAAATTTAAATTGATTGGTAAATTTTGTAGTTAGTATTTATTCTTTATGTAAATATTATTATTTAATATTAGGTTTCTATGAAAGTATGTATATGATTGTCAAAGACTTATAGTTCAATTGGTTCAATAGAATTCGTGAGGACGGTGGTATGTTTCTTGATTATGGTGGTACAAATGACTTTGACAAACTAGCCCCCTACTCATGACAACTTAGCTAAAGGATAACTTTTAATTTATATGAACAATTATTCATCAAGTTATAATCTACTTGTAGAGAAGGGGGATTCGCTACTCATGAGTCTCTTTATTCTCAAGAGATTACCAAGGGGCGAACTACCCTAAACTACCTCAAGGAACACCGTGAGAGTTTTAGAATCGGAAAGAGTAGATCACAAAGGTTTTTTGGACAAACTGACAAGCTCTCGGCTGAAGGACATTAGAATGGAATACAGATGACAACACGATGCGCTAGCGTCCTAGAGGTGCGTTGGTGTCTTGTACAGACTAGAAAGTGAGAATATCCTAGAAAACAATAAGGCGACTACTGATAATCTAATTACTGAGAACTTTTAGAATGCGAAAAAGTAATAGAAAGTAATAAGACTGAAGTAAGGTAAAGTAAATGATAGAACTAAAGAGGATAGAGAAAGAAAAATTCTCAAAACAATACAAGTAATGAAATCTCCAACACATGACTGTCTTCAATACCTGCATACGTAAGATTTGGAGAAAGTGTTGGGGCTATATAGGGCTTTGCCTTAGTCAAACCCTCATTTTGGTGTTCCCACCTCCACAAATAACTAGTAGATAAAGAGAAATAAAGTATGTGATGAGTGATAAAAGCAAACCCCGCTTGAGGAGGAGAGCCCATATCACAAAATATAGGTGATAAAAGCAATCGTTGCTCAAGGAGGAGAACCCATATCACAAAATATAGATTTAATAGATAGGGGAAGTGTGAAATCCCAAGATGCTCAAGGGAACAAGATAAGCAAGGTATCAACTGCAAGGCTTAAGGAAGCCAAAGGGAGGGATAGATGCGAGAGCCAAAAGAGTTGCAAAGAGAATTGTAAGAGCTTAAGAGCTTGAGGCTACTGTAGCAAGTTGTAGGAGGTTGTACAAGAAAGATAGCAAGATAGCAAGATAATGTTGCAGAGAGGAGAGGATAATTCAAGAGATAAGCCAAGAAGGCCAAATAGATGGAAAAGATAGCATACAAAGAGATAATAGGAGGGAAAAGAAGCTTCTTGGGCGGTTACAAGGCATCCCTAGCCGTTACCACCGAAAAAAATTGACAAGTTTCAAACATGCTCAGAGGTGGTCATTTGAACATTGAAATGTCATAGGACGCTAGCACGACGCGCTAGTTTCCAAACACATCACACTACAAAATGACAAGAACAAGAAAAGTGCAAAGTTTAACGCAAAGCTGATGCACGAAGGTAGTTGCTAAAAAGGGGTCCTGAGCATCCTAACAAGGGAAAAAGGTTGATGCAGGGGCTAAAATGAGCCTACACAAATGCTAGGGGAGTGGACACTAAAGTGGATACAAAAATGTATGTGAAATTGCAAGGGGTGCAATTTTACGCCATTACATTTTTCCCCCACTTTAGGGGGCATATGAATCTACACTAATATGCACGCTAAATGAGATCTACTAAACATAAATAACATCATGATGCGAAAATGATACTGTAGAGGAAGCATACAACTCTTCAGACCATAAAAACATTCCCCCAAACTGAAGACCTACAAAACAAACACATTAGAAAAGAAAGACTTGCATGAGACAACAATGTTAGAACATAAAAAGCCACTACATCATGGGATTAACACATTTAAAATGACATACACATAGGCACACACAAAAAACTAGAGGATTTGAGTCAGCAAAGTGAAAGAGACCTTGATTTAGAAGGTTGTCTCGGTACTATGTGTCGTCCCCAAATTAAAAACAATAACACATAGAAGAATTCTAAAACGAAGAGAAGAATGTAAGGATCAATTCCTTCAAGAGAAGAATGCACCCAAAATTTAGGGAAGCAACCAATATCAAAGAGATAAAGAGCATATAATCAGGATGAAGAAGATGCAAATCTTCAATCCAATATGCACAATTGAGAAGAAAGAGAATTTAAGAGAGAGATGGAGAAGCTATAAAGGAATGAAAATTCCAAGAGAGATGGCTCCACAGGTCCTCGAACCTAAGGAGAGTTGAAAGAATGCACCAAAAATTCAAAAAACTATGGAAGGTGAACAAAAGGCTCTGTAGGTACTCTCTCCTATAGAGTTGAACAAACTGCACTGGAGGCCCACAAACCAATGGTGAACAGACCCCGCAGGATGAAAGTGATTTATAGGTTCTCAGACTTGCAAAGAAGGTGCCATAGGTACTCTCTTGTGAGGGAAGCCTAATGTAGGGGACTTCAAAAAGTTGGATTGGGGCTTACAGGTGCTCGATCCTACAAAGAAAGACTAATCAGAGAAGCTTGTGGCTACTACAAGTTATGTTGTGAGATAGTGAAATAGAAGATAGGTCTAGCTAGGCTGCCCCCAAGCTAGACGCCAATGAATTCATTCGAGAGAAAAGCTTTCAAAGGGGGGTCCCTCAGGAACCCTTCAAAAGAAAAAGGGGTCCACTCAAGGGATGCTTCATTTGAAAGGCATAGAGAAGAGAGGGGGTCCTTAAGAAGGACACACATCTCCAAAACAAGTTATCACTACTCCCAACATACAGGGGAGGAGAACCACCCAAGATACTTAAAACGTACAAGATAGAGGTAGACCTTGATATCACTTGTCATTTGAACAAGAGGCAGGTGCATCAATAAATAAATGAGTGATGACATCTGAATCAATAATTTGTTCTATTTTATCCTTCAAGGCCTTACATTCACTAGTGGAATGGCTAGGCACTCGATGGTATGCACAAAAATAATGTTTTCCTTTATCATGCTTATGACACTTCTTATGTATAGGAGGAAGAGTAATTAAGAGGGATTTAATAAGCCTAAAATAAATATGCTCTTGCTCAGATAAAGAATAAGGAGTGGGAATCAACCCTTTCTCTTGTGGAGAAAGACTCGATTGCTTACAAGAAGAGGACATAAAGATAGCATATAATGGCAAATGAATCATTCTGCAAGAACGAGGTTGAGTAGAAATTGTGTCCAAATTCAACCATAGTTTCTATTTAGATTGCTCATTTGAGCAACCAAGCCCCAAATTACGCTTACGAGGTACAAATTCTATAGGGACCTGAATGCCTTGATCATTATGCCCACAACCTTTATGCCCATAGCCATATTTAGAGACAAGCTTAAAGCCGGGGCTATAACATGTTTGCAAATCTTGAGAAGGAGGGGGATCTTCATAGAGAGCATTATTCCAAAAATGGGGATCATGCTCCTTTATGGGATCACCACCAGCCTTCTTGATAGGACTGCCAACATTAACCTCTTTAATAAAAGTGCGATCATCTTCCTCAAAAGGAGGAGGATCGACATTAAGGACATTACAACTATTACTCACATTATCCCGTGATACAAAAGAATAATCATCTTTGATAGCGGGTGGATGATGTTATCAGAAGGTCTAAGTGGATTAGGGAAACTTTATTTTCTCCAATGAAGGATTCAGTAAAGTCTAGAGAACCCCAATCATCACCAAGACATGCATTTTCTTGAGAAGAGGTAGGAGCATACTTAATATTTCTTGCTTCAGAAGGATCTTCTTTAGGGACATCTATCTCAAGAGTATCCTTTGTAGTAGGTGTTGTTGGAGAAAACATCGACACATTGGAAGACACTGAAGGGATAAGAGTAGGCACAATCGAAACTTGACCAACAACTACCATTTCACATAAGTGCATAGCCTTAGGGTTAGCCTTGACTATGACTACTCGATTATTGCAAATGAACTTAATAGATTTATGAAAGGTAGATGAGACTACTCCCATAGCATAAATCCATGGTCTACCAAGAAGAAGGTTATATGGTAATTTTTCTGACATAACATATACAAGGGTGGGTATGGTAACGGGTCCCAACCTCAAAGGAAAGACTATTGTGCGTAGGGCTTGTCGAACGACATTATCGAACCCATGAATGACAACAAAAGAAGCATTAAGAGAAGATGAATCAATATTAATTTAGGTAATAGATCAATGCTACATACATTGAGTGCCAAACCAACATCAATGAGAGTACATCTGATGCCACTATTATTAATGTTAACTATAATCATCAAAGGATCTACTTGCTTCTATACTTATGAAGGTGGGAGTTCTTGTGGATAGAACGTAATATTTGGTGAATCTACATGAATATGAGCTATCAATGCATTAGCATCTGTCGGGCTAGTGGAGGCAGGCAAGAGGATCTTTTGCAAGGCTTCCTGGAGCATACCTTGATAAATTGGAGTAGACTGAAGCAAGTCCCACAGTGAGATCTTAGCTGGAGTAACTCGAAGTTGCTTGACAAGATCGTAATCACCAGGTACTTTAGTTGTAGGCTTAGGTGCTTGAGGAAGGCTTGGGTGAGAAGGTGGTAAAGAAGTAGGTCGATCAACATTTTTTTTGTTCTTTATGGTATTATAAGTGTGGGCTATCACTATATAAGAGGGAACCTTCATGTAAGGATTTAGAGAATCATCATCAAATGAAAAACCATTAATAGAACAAATCCTTTTAGGAGAAGGACTAGTTGGAGTCAGATAAATAATAGGTCTCTTAGGCCTTTGAGGGGAAACATAGATAAATTATATTTACAAACTCATCACAACTATTGGAATAATTATTTGAAGACATATTCTGAACATCGATCCAGGGAGGATAAGATGTGGAAGGAGGTTCATCATTCACTAATGAATCATCTCTAGAAGAGAGTACATTGGAATGAAGAGAAGGTAGAGTAATGTTAAGAAAGGTATCAATGATTTCATCCTCTTGTGCTAAAACATCCTTAGGAGGAGTTTCAGAAGAGGGATCAATAAAGAATAATAAGAAAGGAGAGAAGAACTCACTTTCACACACTTGTAAGAGAACTTGTTGAAGCTTCTTAACAAAGCTAGAAAGGGATAAAAGTAAGAAAGATAAAAAGTATATTTTGAAATAGACTTATAGACAAGCCGACCGAAGGCCAACGTATATCGCTATTGATAGCATGGAATGGGGTTTGGGGCAGCGCCCTGAAATTTTTTTGGGGAAGGATGAATCTTTGATTTGTCCTTTTTTTAATAAGGGGGTGTTCATGTCAGGTTCACCAAAATGTAGAGAATGGGGACTCACTACTCATGAGTCTCTTTATTATCAAGTGATTCCCATGGGGTGAACTGCCCTAAACTACCTCAAGGAACAACATGAGAGTTTTAGAATCAGAAAGAGCAGATCACAAAGGTTTTCTAGACAAACTAACGAGCTCTTGGCCAAAGGACGTCAATGCGGAATACAGACGACAATGTAACGTGTTGGTGTCTCAGAGGTGTGTTGGCATCTCATACTAACCAGAAAGTGAGAATATCCCAAAAAACAACAAGGTGACTACTGACAATCTAATTACTGAGAACTTCCAGAATATGAGAAAGTAACAAAAAGTAATAAGACTAAAGTGAGGTAAAGTAAATGATAGAACTAAAGAGGTTAGAGAAATAAAACTTCTCACAACAATCGAAGTAATGAAGCCTCTAGCACATGAATGTCTTCAATACCTGCATGCATAAGATTTGGAGAAAGTGTTGGGGCTGTATAGGGGTTTGCCTCAATCAAACCCTTGTTTTGGTGTTCCCACCTCCACGAACAACCAAATAGATAGAGAGAAATAAAGTATGCGATGAGTGATAAAAGCAAACCTTGCTTGAGGAGGAGAACCCGTATCACAAAATATAGGTGATAAAACAATCCCCGCTCAAGGAGGAGAACTCGTATCACAAAATATAGATGCAATAAATAGGGGACGTGTGAAATAACAAGATGCTCAGGGGAACAAGATAAGCAAGGTATCAACTCCAAGGCTTAAGGAAGCTAAAGGGAGGGATAGTTGTGAGAGCCAAGAGAGCTGCAAAGAGAACATAAGAGTTTAAGAGCTTGAGGCTGTTGTAGCAAGCTGTAGGAGGTTGTACAAGCAAGATAGCAAGATAATGTTGCAGAGGGGAGAGGAGAATTCAAGAGATAAGCCAAGAAGGTCAAATAGATGGAAAAGATAGCATATAAAGAGAGAATAGGAGGGGAAAGAAGCTTCTCGGGTGGTTACAAGGTGTCCCCAACCGTTACCACTAACAAAACTTGTTGACAAGTGGAAAACATTCTTAGAGGCAGTCATTTGAATGTTGAAATGTCACAAGATGCTTGCGCAGTGCGTAGACGTTTGTGTGACGCGCTAGTTTCCAAACACATCACACTACAAAATGACAAGAACTAGAAAAATGAAAAGTTTAATGCAAAGTTGACGTGTGAAGGTAGTTGCTGAAAAAGGGTCCTGAGCATCCTGAGAAGGGAAAAAGGTTGATGCGGGGGCTAAAATGAGCCTACACAAATGCTAGGGGAGTGGACACTAAAGCAGATACAAAAATGTATGTGAAATTGCAAGGGGTGCAATTTTACGCCATTACACTACTTATTCTAAAAAAGATAGAATTGTCATACCTCTACAATCTAATTATTTCTATCAAAACAAAATTATATTTAACTCTTATCTTTATTTTGAATGGTTATCCTTACTTTTTATTTTTAACAAAAATAATTAAATATAAAAAATAATTGTTTTAGATAATATATGTCCAACTAATCATCTTTGAATTGTAATACTTTACCACAATCAAGAGTAAAAGTCCATAATTACCCAAAAAATATCTACTTCATGACAAACATGCATTTTATTCTCACAATTGAGCATGGAGGTGAGTATATGTACTTTGTACGTCTACTACCACTCCAATGATACTGTACAATAAATTTTCTCAATCATTTGTGGATAAAATAGCTCCATATATTAAGCATGTTATTATTTTTATTCTTAAAAGACATTATAGTTATTTTCTAGTTCCATCAATATTGTTGTTAATATCATTAACCCTATTCATAATAATACCCACTCTATCTAGGTTAATTATATTTTAATATCCAAATAGGACCATAAAAGTTTTAAAAGTATATATGATTTAAAAGGTACACAATGAGACGATTCAAAATATTTTCAATATGATAAGATATAAACAATGATGGAAAAATAAAAAGAATATACCCAAAACAAGATTTAACTTACATGTAATGCTTGATAAACTTAATTCAAAATTGAGAAGAAAGTTGATTAGGTTTATAGCAGTAAATATTTAGTGGTATTAAGAAAAAAGTTTGTTGACTAACCTTGGTTATAAAGAAATTTAAGACTAGATTTTTAACAAATTAAAAGTAAGAAAAATATGTTATGAATAGATTATTATAATGGTGAAATTTTTATATATAATATATTTATTATGTTTTGGGTCTATTATGATTAAAATAATTTTAATATAATGATTTGTTTATTATTAGTATATTCTTGTATGAATTCAATTTATGTTATCATATCTCGTTCCTATCATCATTCATCTCCAAAGAGTAGTCATTATCCCTAGATCAAATCTATGGGAGGAAATGTGATAAAAATCATTTTCACCTTTGTAGATCTAAATCCTAAACTTGTAAAATTTAAACTCAAGTTAAATCTCACTAGTCTCCTCTTATAAGCCAGTGTGAGCTAACCTCACATATTTGTATTTATGTGCTATATTGTTGTATTTAAAGATATTCATTCATATATTTAAAAATTTTCAAGGCATGATACATCTATGTCCAAAATCTTAAAGGAGGATCAATTATACATTGTCTACTTGTGACATTATTCGAGGCACCATTACATGCTTGCTTGTTGTCTTTGATCTTTCTCTCAAAATCATAAAGTCAATCCATTGGGGGTTTGATTAATGAGAACACAATCTTTGTGATTCCACAAAGTCCCTAAAGGTGTTTGTGAACATTGTCAATCTTTACTTAGATTCGGGTATCAAAAGATCAAGGTAAGCAAATTTTAAGTATCAATTTTTTCTAGTTTATTCCCATGGGTATAAATTTAGTTCTACACACTAGATCAATTCTATAGTCAATAAAAAATAGTTTGTAGGTGTGAATACAAACAAAAAAATCACCATTATTTTGTAGAGTATAAGACACTCAATGGATTCTAAGGTCCTAAAATTCTAATTATGTGGCAAATATATTTCTTATGTCTTCAACATCATTTTCCTCACCTTCAAAACCTAATTGAACACAATATTTACACTCATTTAATTTAAAAATGATTTTTTCTCCTCCCATCTCATTTATCTAGGTTAATTATATTTATACTTGACTGCATTATTTAATTTTTTCCTAGATATTAATGTGAGATGTGTATTTAACCATACATTATTTGGTAAGCCTAACTTTCCTAAACGTTACCTAGGGTTTTTTCCTTATGATTTATCCTTTTTTAATGTAAAGATGAATTTAAACTCACAAATCCTCTCCAAATTCTCACAACAAATACTCAACTGGAATAGAGAAATTACAAACTAACATACATAAAACTTCTTGCACAGGAAATCATTGATTTTCACCATTAAAAGAAATCTGATTACAAAGGGTTTCAGTCATCAATGGACTGATATGCAGCAATTAAGATTCTTACAAACATCAAATATGCAAGGGAATACATTCAAATACATTCATATGCTCAGTTATATGAGCTTTTGCAACAAAATTTCATCTCCTAGCACTAAAACAACACTTGCAACTTCTGAATCTTCATCCTTGTCATTCTAAAACTTCCATGGGATATTTTTTATTAGTCCAACCTAAAAATAACATCACAAAGAAATACCTCCAGAGATAGATACACCTCCCATCCTCTCCCTTCAAAATTTTTCTTTCAAACTTCTTTCATTGCTTTTCCCAATTTCTAGATTCTCCACTAGCACAAGAAATTAATTAAAATTATTATTTTTTTCTTTCTTTCCCAGGTACGCCATATTTAGGGGATGAAAATTCAAACTTATGAAAATTAATTAAAGTAAAAATAAATCCATTTCTAACTACCTGGTCAAAGATAGACAGGGCAATTTTAAATGCCCACTTGCAAATTCTGAAAAAAAGTAAAAAAAAGTAAAACGGGTGCCCAACTCTCTGTCCCTACTTTTAGGGTCATGATTTTTTGCTTTAAAACCTCATTATCCATTTCACAACACCTTCTCTTGAATTTTGAATATTGACATTTAATTGCTTTAAAATCTACTTTTTGCTTTACACCCCACCAATTAATTTGTCAAAGTTGCAAAAGAAATCAATTGAAAAATTAAATTATTTATAGATAAATAATTTGCCACCCTCAACATGTAATCTAAGCCAAAATTAATTCCATTCAAAAATCCAAAATTTCTCAATTAAAAAATTTAACTTTTTTTTGTTGACATATGATTGCAAGTTACCATGGATGCTCCTGCATCAGACACCCACGGTAGGAAGAAAGTGATCTTTCACTTTTCAAGAGGATATCCAAGATGAATAACCTCAACTTCAGAAAACCAAGAAGCATCCTCAATAGGCCTTCCAACCCATTTTACCAAGTACTCCATGTATCAAGCCTTCTCCTAGTGCTCTTACTCACCCTGTGATCAAGAATAGTTTCAATTTGCTCCTCCTTTGAACTTGGTACTAATGCTTATTGCTGCACATTTGTTGCACCTTCATCATTTTTAGACTCATGAAACATGGTTAGATCAGAAATATTGAAAATTGGTGAAATATTGAGTTCACTTGGCAATTCTACTTCATATGCATTACCCGATTCATGTTTTCTCACAATCCAGCAAGGGCCAATCTTCTTCATTTTCAATTTGTTATTATTACCCATTGGAAACATTTATTTTCTCAAATGAACCATTACCTCATCACCAAATTGAAATTATTTGTATCTTCTCTTCAAATCAACATTAGTTTTATATTGAAAATTCATTTTATGAATGTGCTCTCTTACCTCTTCGTGTAGCCTCTTCATGAGATCAGAAAAATCCTCTACATCTGCACTTTTCTTTTCAAAATTATCAATAATTTTCAAATCTGAAACCACTCTTAGACTACTGGCATAAACAATTTGGAATAGAGACTTACTCATGCTTCTGTTCACTAAGTTTTTATAGGCAAATTCAGCTTGTGGTAGCATCAAATCCCACCCTTTTGGCTTGTCTCCAAATAGACATCTTAGTAAGTTTCCCAAGCTCCTATTCATAATTTTTTTTTGGCCATCTATTTGTGGATGATAGGCTGAACAAAAGTTCAAATAAGTCCTAAAATTCTTCCATAAAGTCCTCCAAAATTAGCCAACAAACTTTGTATCTCAATCCGAAACAATGCTCTTCAGTAAACCATGAAGTCTCACAATCTCCCTGAATTTTTTTTTTGCAATATGAACAACATCATTAGTCTTTTTACATGGTATAAAGTGAGCCATTTTGGAAAACCTATCTACCACCACAAATATAGAATCATGCCCTCTTTGTGTCCTTAGAAAACCAAGAACAAAATCCATGCTAATCTCCTCCCATTGCCTCTTGGGTACGAGCAGTGGTTGATATAAACCAATGTTTTGACTAACTTATTTTGCCACTTGACACACCCTACAACCTTGCAAATATTTTCTTACATTTTGCTGAAATTAAGGCCAATAATACTTCTCACCAACAAGTGCAATGGTCTTACCAAAACCAAAGTGTCCTGCAAGACCTCCACTGTGTTTCTCCTTAATTAAATTCAATCTTATTGAGCTTATAGGAATACAAAATTGGTTACCTTTAAAAAACATACCATCTTGGATCAAATAATCCAACCATTTGGTTCTATTTTTTGTTGTAGGCTCTTACAAGCCCTCCATGCTTCTCCAAAATCTGATTCTCCTTCATACAATTCTTTCAGCTCATCAAAACCCACAACTTCAACTTGCATTTCAATCAACAACTCTTGCCTTCTACTCAAGGCATCTACAACTCTGTTAGACTTCCCACTCCTTTTTTTTTTTTTAAAGTATAACTTTGTAAAAACTCAACCCATTTCATGTACCTTTGACTCAACTTCCCTTGACTACTCAAGTATTGGAGTGCTTGACGATCAATAAACAAAACAAATTGTTTTGGTAAAAGATAATGCCTCTATTTCTTAAGTGCTTGAATTATTGCATAAAACTCTTGATCATAAAATGAATAATTTTTCCTAGCATCATTTAACTTCTCACTAAAATAAGTAATAGGTTTACCTTCTTGGCTCACAACAACCCCAATAGCATTATCACTTGCATCACAATCCACTTGGAATACCTTGCTGAAATTTGGAAGTGCTAAAATAGGTTGCTTTGTCACTTTAGCCTTCAATGAATCAAAACTCTTCGCTACCCCTGTAGTCCACTTGAATTCCTTCTTATCACCCCTTATGGTTTCAATTAGTGGTGCACATATGCTACTAAAACCTTTGATTAACTTCCTATAAAAACTTGCTAAGCCATGAAATGATCTCACCTCAGTTACATTCCTTGGTGTTGGCCATTCTAGAATAACTTTCACCTTTTTCAAATCCATCTTGATGCCTTCCCTTGAAACAACAAAGCCTAAATACACCAAATTTCTCTTCACAAGCTACATTTTTTAAGGATAATCAACAAATTATGTTCTCCAAGCTTCTCAAAAACAAGTCTAATATGCTTCAAATGCTCTTCTAAAGTTTTACTGAAAATTAAAATGTCATCTAAATAAACAATCACAAATCTGCCCAAGAACTCTTTTAACACTTCATTCATTAACCTCATAAATGTACTTGGTGCATTGGTTATCCCAAATGGCATGACTAACCACTCATACAAACCTTCCTTTGTCTTGAATGTGTTGAAAATCTAGAATACTGAGAGGGGGGGGGGTGAATCAGTATTCCATAAAACCATTCAAATAAAGTCCATCTAAACATTATCACAATTCTTACTAAATCAAAAAGAGAGAACATGGAAACAAATCAATGCATCAACACACATAAACACCATGATTTTTATGTGGAAAACCCAAAATGGGAAAAACAACAGTGAGGATTAACCCACTATATATTATATCCAAATACAAGATATTACAGGGCTCACTACCAGGACTCACTATCCTTGAAAGGATCACAACCTGAATACAAAAGATGGCTAACCGCCAAGATACAAAGATTGTGGCTCACTGCCAAAAGTATGAATTGATAGAATACACCTTCAGTGTGTAGGGTTAAGTTCCAATGAAGCTCTGAATAAGAAGAGTTGCCTCTCACAATAGTTTGTCAACAATTTTGTTCTGATCCTCAACTGATAAAGCATTTAGGCTCGCATCTTTACTTATCTCTTGATCCTCTTCACACTTCACCATACTTCTCTTTCTTCTCCTTCCATATTCACACCTTACACTTCTTCACTATACACCACACACCTCTCTCTCTCTCTCTCATTTTTCCTCTACAAAGAATCTTATATATATACAAGTATATCTCATTCATCAATTAGGTCGGCCTAATTAGATGAAAGCAAAATAATCAAAACACTCTTGTCGACACCATATATGATTTAAATTTTTTTTGTCCATGTAGTGCATTATATCAAGTCGGCTAACATTCATAAAGTATAACTAGTATCCTTAGTGTATTGCACACATTAGGTTGGCCAAGACTAGAAATTAATCCACAAAAACTCCAAACCAACATACAACCGTCAAAGCAAACACCTTTTGGATATGATATTAGTTCAATTTCTCATCATACTACCATCATAGAGACTACCATTAGAATGTTCTCCTTAGGAAAATGTGGAGTCTCCCACACTAATATGTTGAGTAGAGAACGACAGTAGAATATAGAGCTAAACTCTATTAGTGATAACTTTATTCTCACAACCCAAAACTTATCAAGATCCAGGGCATCGTTGTATGAATGAGACATGATAACATGGTTGAGAGATTAGAGACATATCTTTTCTTGTGATGAATTTTGGACTCAAAAACCAACGCACTGGTTCATCACAAAAGAACACAACTGTTAGAGAACAACTTCTGGTAAACTAAGTAAACTTCTCATACAATTGTCACCATGTTGACATCAATGACAACATAGGAACAACCAACACAATCCATCTACACTTCATGCTTATGTTGCAAGGCTCCATAATTCCAACAATCTCCCCCTTTGGCATTGATGACAACATGCATAAAAACATTTTTCCAATATAAGGCAACTGAATACTCCCCATATCAAAATTATTTTCTCAAAAAAGTTTTTCCTCTGAATATCTCTATCTCTCCCCCTTTGACATCAATGGAAAAGGATGGGGTCTAGTATATATATATATATATGAATCAAGACTTAACCAAAAAGATATGAACACAAAAGTTGAATCAACTTGAAGATGAGGAACCTTTGAGATTCTCTAGGGTGCCCTTCCATGAAGCTTTTCCTTCTTCCCATGCACCTTTTGCACTTACAAGAGTCTTGTGTAATAGTTCAAGATTATTCAAGGAATCTATACCATCTACTAATATATTGGGACTAAGATTAATCTCTGATAAATTACCAATACTATCAAGAGCACTGGATACAGGAATGTGCCTAGTTTAACCATGTCTCTAAGTGCCACAAACTTCTTAATCACTTATGTTCTTTGGTCCTCTAGGGAAAATAATTTTTCTTGAAGTTGCACAATGTAGGACCATCTCTGATTACCTCTATCTTCTACCAATATGTACGTATCTGCATGAGTGCTCATTTGTGTTTCACTATTCCTTATCTCATCTCTTATGTTCAGTGTACCGCCAAGCCAATTTAGGAAAAAAGAAAGCAGTTCTTGAGCCTCTTCCTCACAAACCTGTACACTCTCCAATTCCTTCATCACTTTGCAATGTGAATTTGCAAAATTATTCTTGATATCTTCTAGATTTTCTTTTGCAGACCTGATTCCAACATGCACTTCTAGTCCAAAGATATAGACCTTAAATAATTAATCATGTTTATGAGATTTTCCACAACTAAAATAGATGAATCCAAGTTAGCACCAGGAATAACCTTTTTCAATTCTTCCAAAGCTCCTTGAATGTTTATTCTTTCATGCTCATGTTGAGCTCTCTCTGATTCACTTCCTTCTACGACTTCTTGTTTGAAAACACTCTTTCTCTTCTTCCCTGTTTCGGTTGCAGTACCAGAGGTACCTTCTACATTGGGATTCTTAAGGATTTCCTAAGAATTCTTGCATAATGATCAATATTAGCCTTTGATAATTCATAATCTAACTTTGATATCCACACCAACCCTGATTCAACTACTTCCATATGACAAAAATCTGTAGAAACTAGGAAATTGATATTTACAGAGTACCTTTCAGTCACACTTCTTGGAATCCTTGATCTCTTGTTCATCCTCATTTGAAATGTTCCAAAGAATGCAGCAAGTGTAGTACCTTGAGCATTCAAATTACCAAGATTTATCATGAGTTTCGTGATCTGATGGGAAATAGGTTATGTATTTGTCCATTCTATTCTTCCCATTACTGGTAATTCTTTCAATAAGTAAAAGAGTCTATTTAAGCAGATAATCAAATTTATGTATCAGAATGTATTCTTCTTGCTCTTCTTGATTTCATTTAAATTATTCAAAAGATGTATTTGAAGTAGCTCACACAGGTCATAATCCATACCTCTTCTAACCATATCAATATTAGTGTGTACAACAATAGTAGAAACTGTGAGGTCACTACTAGGTAGACAAACTTTGTGACCAATAACCATCGCAGCATACCTAATGACCAACTCTTCAATTGTTCTTAAAATAAGCTCTTTCCCTTCGAGGGTCGCACTAGTCACTCCGATTATCTCTTGCTCATTCACAATGTTTCATTTGGGAATTGGTTTGGAGGAACACAAACCAACTACATCTCTGATTGCTTCTCCGATAATCAAATGTGCTTCATCAATCCATAATGATTCATTATGAATTTTGCTCAAAACTATTCAAATATACTTCTCGTCGAACTCAAACAAAGGGGATTTCTGCCAAAAATCCAACTTCTTCTCAACTAACACTTTGTAAGCATCATGGTTTTCTTCCAATTCATTCTTCCATAGAATACTTAACTGAACTAGTGATATTTCCTCTATCTTACTCTGTAATTTCCAACAATGAATAGATAGATATCCAACTTCTAGAGCACACTTGAATCCACTTCGATCTCTTCCTCAAACCCTGAAACTTTGAATTGCTCTAGCTTCTTTAAACTTCCTTTGCACACTTCTCTGAAAATACATATGACTTTTGAAACATCTAAATTTATTTCTTTCACTTTGAATGCTTTTGCAATTAATGCTTCAAATTGTAGGTAGATCACTTTGGAAATTGTGTGTGCCTCCATCCTTTCAAATTCTGCAAACTTCATTCTTCACACATGCGATTGAAAAATTCCTTAAATTCATTACCAAATTAAATATACTTCTGTCATGATGTGACATAAGTATCGATGAGGGGGTTTATTAATTTTTTTGATAATTGCTCCTCCTTAGTCATTGCTAGACTAAAAAATTGATGGGTTTATCTGCACCAGAAGTCAGCACAAATAAGACTGATGATTATAATTCAACTTGCTTGAATTCTCCTTCCTTTCTCTAGATTCTTTTCAACTCCTTTCTCACTTCTTCCAAATTAATTATTGGTTCATGCTTCTTTTCCAGATAGTTATCTTTTCTCCTTCTGTAGTTATTAGCAAGAAGTTCCAGATTGCTGCAATCACAACAAAGAACATTCTTCCTTCCATTCTTTCTTTTATTCAATCTATTTTTGTACTGATTAGATTTATGTCCAACCTTCTTGCACATAAAACATT
Organism: Sequoia sempervirens; assembly: GCA_007258455.2. Classification (NCBI taxonomy): domain Eukaryota; kingdom Viridiplantae; phylum Streptophyta; class Pinopsida; order Cupressales; family Cupressaceae; genus Sequoia; species Sequoia sempervirens. Next base: position 292,249,774 of record VDFB02271358.1, read on the forward strand.
TTTTGGAGAATGATAGAGTATCATTCATTCTACTTTTGCAGTCCTTTGTCCTATGACCAAATTTTTTATAGGAATGACAAACACCATTGAAAGAAAAGTAATTTTGAGCATTAGGTTGTCTGATGGGAGATCTTTCAGAATTGCTTCTTAAGTTCTTGATTCGTCCATATTTGCATCGAGTCTTCTTGTCAGAAGATTGCTTTGCTTTTGAACTTTGACCTTCTTCAAAGCCTAAACCACTTTTATCCATTTTCGGTATTTGAGAAATAGTCAACTCATCAAGCATTGCAAAGCTTACCTTAAATTTATCCTAAAAAATTCTTGCCTTTTCTAGATCTGATCTCAATATTTTTGCTTCTTACTCAATCTTGACACATTCATCCATTTTCTCTTAAATTTCAACTTGCTGATAGCCTTCAATTATTTTTTATTCTTCCAGTTGTTTTAAAAGTCTAGTGATCTCATCATGTTCTCTTCTCAATTGATCACAAGCATCTTCATATCTTCTCCTTAGATCTTTGAGAAAATCATTCACTTCCTTTAGCTTATTCTTCAGATCTTCAATTTCTTCTGAATAACTAGTAGAGATCACTTTCGGAGGAAAACGTTTCTTATATTCAAATTTTGAGACCTTCCTCAAGCTGTTAGGCTCCTTTAGAGGAACAAGACTTTGATACCAATTTTTGAATATCCAAAATACTGAGGGGGGGGGGTGAATTAGTATTCCATAAAACCATTCAAATAAAATCCATCTAAGGGTGATCCCACAATATTGGTTTACAATTTTTGGCCAAACTGGACATTGAACTAATTTTTTTTAACTAAATCTTCACTTTCGGGCACCTATAGTGGCTAAACCATGAGGAATTTGAAGATGCTGCAAACTAGTGATTTGTGACATTTTGTCTTTAGATTCTAAATATATTTTTTTCAAAATTTTTGGAATCAAATTGCACTTCTTTTTCCATCTCCTTCGAAAACTAGTTTTTATCAGTAAACACCATTTTTAAGGAGTAATGCTCACTGTATATGACATAAATTTTTCTCTATGAAGGATAAAATTTTAATTTTTTCAAATTTAGAGTTGTAACTACAATATCTAACTAGTTCATTTGGTTTCATAGTGTTTTATTGAATATTTTTTCTTTAATCAAGTTTCGATGTCAAACCAATTACAATTCAGACATAGGCGGACTGTATATAACATAAATTTTTTTGTATGCATCAAAATTCAATTTTTTTTACTGGATCAAGGACATTAATACCTAGCCTTAAAATATTTTTCAGAATTTTATTTTGATAATCTACTATTTTTCCACATGTGCAGAACATAGAGCTTGATTTTTGGTGAAAAAACCTATGTTTAATCAAACTAAAAAACAAATACATAATAAAACCAAAACATATTAAAATTGTATTTGATGGATAGCTCATTCTGAGGACTACCATCATCTAGTTGGTTTTGTGAAGTCTCCTCCATTTTCATCCTCAACTTGAGCTTCGAAGGGAAATTTTTTGGAGAAATTTAGTGCTAGAGGGGGAGAAGGGGGGGAGAAGGGGGATTCGAATGAACCCAGGTTCGAGCGAACCCTCTCTTGTAGTCAATTTTCCATTGTCTTTGTCATTAAAAAATGCAAAAGAATGAGTCCCATCATTTCATATGGTTCGCTCGAACCAGGGTCCATTCGAACACCCTAGTTGGTGCGAACCTCTAAAAAGCAAAAAAATTTTTTACAGGAATGTTTTTGCAATTTTCCTTCCTCACTAGAATTGTAAATCAGTTTTGTCAGTTTATCCCTAGACATTATCACAATTCTGACTGAATCAACAAGAGAGAACATGGAAACAAATCAATGCATCAACACACATGAACACTAGGATTTTAATGTGGAAAACCCAAAATGAGAAAAACCACGGTGAGGATTAACTCACAATATATTTATCTGGATACAAGATATTATAGGGCTCACTGCTAGGATTCACTTTCTTTGAAATGCTCACAACCTGAATAAAAAAGATGGCTAGCCACCAAGATACAAAGATTGTGGCTCACTGTCAAAAGTATGAATTGATAGAATACACCTTCAGTGTGTAGGGTTTAGTTCCAATGAAGCTCTGAATAAGAAGAAATGCCTCTCACAATAGTCGCTCAAAAATTCTATTTTGATCCTCAACTGATAAAGCATTTAGGCTTGCATCTTTATTTATCCCTTGATCCTCTTCGCACTTCACCATACTTCTCTTTCTTCTCCTTCCATATTCACACCTTACACTTCTTCACTATACACCACACACCTTCTCTCTCTCATTTTTCATCTACAAAGAATCTTATATATATACAAGTATATCTCATTCATCAATTAGGTCAGCCTAATTAGATGAAAGAAAAATAATCAAAACACTCTTTTTGGAACCATATATGATTTAAAATAATTTTTTCCATGTAGTACATTATATCAAGTCAGCTAACATCCGTAAAGTATAATGAGTCTCCTTAGTGTATTGCATACGTTAGGTCGGCCAATACTAGAACTTAATCCACATAAACTCCAAACCAACTTACAATACTCAAAGAAAACACCTTTCAGATATGATATTACATCAATTTCTCATCATACTACCATCATAGAGACTACCATTAGAACTACATCATTAGAATGTCCTCTTGAAGAAAATGTGAAGTCTCCCACACTAATATGCCGAGTAGAGAACAATAGTAGAATACAAAGCTAAACTCTACCAGTGATAACTTTATGCTCACAACCCAAAAATTCTCAATATCTAGGATATATCTGGCTGAATGAGACATGATAACATAGTTGAGAGATTAGAGTCATATATTTTCTTGTGGTGAATTCTGGACTCAAAAACCAATGCACTAGTTCATCACAAAAGAACACAACCAATAGAGAACAACTTTCGGTAAACTAAGTAAACTTCCCATATAGTTGTCACCATGTTGACATCAATGACAACATAGGAACAACCAACATAATCCATCTACACTTCATGCTTATGTTGCAAGGCTCCATAATTCCAACAAAATGTCATCTTCCATTCATCCCCTTCTCTGATTCAAATTTGGTGGTATCCACTCTTCAAGTCAATTTTGGTGAAGTACTATGCTCCACTCAAGCAATCCATGATATCATCCATCCTAGGTAATGGAAATATGTACTTAATGGTAATCTTATTTATTTATTTGAAATTTGTGCACATCCTCCATTCTCCCCCTTTCTTTGGTGAAAAAAAATAGGCATTGCACATAGGCTTAAACGCTCAAGTATCAAACCCTTCCTCAACAAATCAACAACTTGTCTTGATGTAGGAGCATCCAACGGTGTAGGGAGATCTTGCATCACCCAAATTTTTTTATTTTTTTATTTTCTTTAGTTTTTTTGAGTCTCATGATTGCACTTAAGGGGTGTAAGATAGTCAGGCATTAAAAATAGTGAAAAATAGACACTTACTATTTTTAGTAATTCGGCCTAAACAGGCTCGTGTGGACCTGAAAATTTACCCCAAGGAACAAAACTGAATTTTTTTTTTTGGTCGTGAAAGAATCACCTTAATACCCTACATGGTTTGGGAGATATTAAATTTTTCGTCTTGCAAAATTTCTCTAATGCAACTTCAATTTTAGATATGAAGACTTTAGAGGCCCCAAAACAACTTGAAAAGTTGACGATCTAACCTACGGTCAATTCACACATTGTAGATCTCTTTGAGAGCTTTCCAACTATATGCAATAATAGCAAATTAGACATTTGGATTAAAAGTTATGGCCCCATGAAGTTTCCCCTCTAAAAAGTGAATTTCATTAAAATTTCATCCTAGGCCAAAAATCAAATGGCAGGGCTTTTGACGCCAAAAAAAGAAGAGAAAGTTAAACTTTCTAGAACATTCTAGGGCGGTTATTGGATAAAATAAAAAGGGTTAAATGGGGGTTGTAGAAGGTGGCTCCAATAGTGCAAATTGTGGCTCCAAATAATATATTTTCTTTTCAGAGTTGATTTTGTTGTAATGAATCAAGCCCATGAGGCTATAGCATGTAAGTTTTGAATTTGTAATTTCATTATCTAAAAATAATTGAAAGTGGGCTATTTTTCTTTCTCGCATCTTCTGTGTTGGTATCTATTATTGTGATTTGTGTGGTTTTAGGTGGCTTGGCCCTCATCAAGTGGTATCAGAGCAGGAGTTCCTGAGCCTGTAACAAAGCGTTGAACGTGAGGCAGTTGCAACAGGACCTGTGAGTGTGGGTTGAGTTCAAGATGCCTCCAAGACATGCCCAGCATGGTAGAAGTAGAGGCCGAGGTGGTGGTGAAAGAGATCCACCTAGAGATGAAATCAAAGCCCTTAGAAGACAATTAGAAACCTTGCAGCAAGAGGTTTGAAGAAGAGATGTGCAATGAGAAAGAGATGACAATGAAGATGAAACAAAAGAGGAAATGGAAGAGGAAGATCAAGATCTAGTGGATCTTGGAGAAAGAAGATTGCTGCGAGTGATCTCAAGCATTGGGAAGAGACCTAAAATGGAGGTTTCAACTTTTAGTGGAAGTTTGAATCCTGAAGAATTGATTGATTGGATCAATGACATGGAGGATTTTTTGAGTTTGAGGAGATTGAAGATCCTCATAGAGTGAGGTTTGCAAAGACAAAATTGAAAGGTCACACCAATAGATGGTGGAAAGAGGTCTAGTTAGAAAGAGGAAGACAAGGGAAAGATAAAATTTCCATATGGAACAAAATGGTGTCAAAATTGAAGAAACAATTTATTCCAGTTGATTACAAATTGGAGCTGCTCAAGAAGATGCAGAACTTGAGGCAAGGAACAAGCACAATGAAAGAATACACAAGAATTTCACAAGGTCCTGATTCAAACAAGACATTTTGAGGAAAATAAAGAGAAAGTTTCTCATTATATTAATGGGTTGAAGCCAAGCATACATGAAGAATTGGCATTGGTAAGAATGACCACTATTGAGGACGCTTATCAGTTTTATCTAAAGGTTGAAGAATGACTAAACAAGAGGTTTGAGAACAAACAACGAGGTGGAGGCAGTGAAGGAAAGACTAGTGGACGGTCATGTGGAGGTCGAAATGAAGATCAAAAGAAGGGTGAAGGCCCTAGTAGCAGCCAAAAACAAAAAGGAGATAACACCTACCATCCTCATGACTAGAATAATGGAGACCAAAGAGGAAGAGGAAGATCTGGATGAGGATTGGGAAGAGGAGGCTTTTGTGGAACCTGTTTCTAGTGCAAAGGACATAGAGCCTATGAGTGTCCTCAACATCAAGGAAGGAAAAATAAAAGACCTAAGGGTAATGCATGAGTTGCACATGTAGATGAAGATGCCAAGTCTTCACATTCTAAGGATGCAGAAAGAGGAGAGGTTCTTGTTACTAGAAAAGCCTTGTTGAATGAGGAGATGGAACCAACTCAAAGGAAGAATTTGCTTCACACCAGATGTAAGTGTGAAGGTAAAGTTTACAATGTTATTATTGATGGAGGTAGTATTGATAACCTTGTTTATGAAGAAATGGTTAGTAAGTTAAGGTTGGAGAGAAGAAGGCATCTAAACCCATATCAGACTGCTTGGTTGTAGAAGGACCATAAAGCCTTGGTAAATGAACAATGTCTAGTGAAGTTCAAGATTTGAAATTACCATGATGAGTTATCGTGTGATATTATGCCTATGGATGTTTGTTAGATGTTGTTAGGAAAACCAAGTCAATTTGATCGGCGAGCGGTACATGATGGACATTCCAACACCTATTCTTTGAAAAAGGATGGGGTTCATCATAAGTTGAAGCCCTTGAAAGAGGCAGAAGCAAAGGTATGCAGTAATGCAAGAATTTTTTTTGTTGATGGAAGAAAGTTCCTAGAAGGTATGAGGCATGAGCATATGTGTTTTGCATTGATACCTAGAATTGACAAAGAAGATACTACTGAGGTACTTGTAGAGGTTTCAGATTTATTGAATGAGTTTCAAGCTATTATTTCTGATAACGTACTTGAAGGTTTTCCTCTAGTAAGAAAGATTAGTCATCAGATGGACTTGATTCATGGAGCCAATTTGTCGAATAAGACAACTCATTGTATGACTCCAACAGAGAGTGAAGATTTGAACAAACAAGTGAAAGAGTTGTTGCAGAAGGGATTGATCAGAGAGAGTTTGAGTTGATGTGTAGTACTTGTAGTACTAGCACCAAAGAAGGATGGGGAATGGAGAATGTGTACAGATTCTAGAGCCATCAACAAGATCACCATCAAGTATAGATTTCCTTTGCCGAGAATGGATGGCATTATGGATATTTTGAGTGGAGCTGAGTACTTCATGAAGATTGATTTGAAGAGTGGATATCACCAGATCCGAATTAGAAAAGGAGATGAATAGAAGGAAGCCTTTAAAAACAAGGAGGGCTTGTACGAGTGGTTATTCATGCCTTTTGGGCTAACCAATGCACCGAGCACATTTATGCAGCTTATGAATGAGGTATTGAAATAACTTTTAAGATAATTTGTTATTGTTTATTTGGATGATATTTTGATTTTCAGTAAGACATTGGAGGAGCACTTGATGTATACTCGAAGAGTTTTTGAGAAGCTAAGTGAGGATAAACTATTGATTAATTTCAAGAAATGTAATTTTGCGAAGAGAGATTTGGTGTATTTGGAATTTGTTGTCTCAACAAAGTGTCTAAAAATGGATCCTTAGAAGGTGAGAGCTATCATTGAATGGAATACCCTAAGGAATGTTACAAAGGTAAGATCATTTCGTTGTCTAGCAAGTTTTTATAAAAAAATTATTAAGAATTTTAGTAGTATTTGTGCACCTCTAACTGAAGCAATGAGAGGGGATAGAAAAGAGTTTAAGTGGACTACAAGAGCAGCCAAAAGTTTTGATATGTTGAAGAAGAAAGTTATAGAGCAACCTGTTTTGGCACATCCAGATTTCAATAAGGTCTTTCAGGTAGAATGTGATGCTAGTTGCATTGGCATAGGAGCTCTTTTGAGTCAAGAAGGTAAGCCTCTTGCCTATTTTAGTGAGACGTTGAATGATGCTAAGAATAAATATTTTGTCTATGATTAGGAGTTTTATGCTATAGTTTAGGCTTTGAAGAAATGGAGACACTATTTGTTGCCAAAAGAATTTTTTTTATATACTGATCACCAGGATTTGCAGTATCTCAATAGTCAAGGAAAGTTAAATCAAAGGCACTTAAAGTGGGTTGAGTTTTTGCAGAGTTATACCTCTTTTTTTAAGCACAAGAGTGGATGGTCAAACAGAGTTGCATATGCCTTGATTAGAAGGAAAATATTGTTTATAAAAATGAATATAGACGTTGTTGCATTTAATGAACTCAAGAGTTTGTATCCTGAAGATCCAGACTTTGCAGAACCTAGGAAGGCTTGTTTGGAACCCGCTACATTGGATAGGACGAGATGGTTGGATTTCTTAATCCAAGATGGGATGTTGTTTCGAGGAATCCTATTATGCATTCAAAGGAGTTCTATGAGAGATAATCTAATCAAGGAGAAGCATAGTGGAGGATTGGTTGGACATTTTGGGTGAGATAAGACCATTGCTCTTGTCAATGAGAATTATTATTGGCTACAGTTACAACAAGATGTGAAGAAGTTTGTACAAAGTTGCAGAGTATGTCAGATGGTGAAAGGTGTTGGTGTAATTAATTAATTAATTATTACACTAGCATAAGTTAACTTAGGTCTTGCATTTAATCATTTAGTCCTAGGTTTCAATCATTTAATAAATGGGATAATATTCCCTTTCCTAATTTGTGGGATAAGATTCCTTCTAGAACTTATCTCATCATTTAATGATCATCTAGATAGGGTTCACATGTTGTCACATGTTAGATTTTAACACTTGGCAACATCTCATGCATATTAGGGTTTACCTCTTGCCTATATAATCAGGCATCTTGTTCATTAGTAAAATATCATATCAATATCATATCAATCATATTATCAATAGAATCTTTAATCAGCATTCCATTGTTGCAACACTTCTCTTTGTGGTTGATTATCTTTCATGGCTAAAGTCCTTCATTGAAGATTCTGGAGCTTCAGGGGCTGTGTAATCCATCATATCAACAAAAGGAACAAGTCAGAATACTGGATTGTATCAACCATTACCTGTACCTAAGAGGCCATGGGAGGATATTAGCATGGATTTTGTTTTTGGCTTGCCAAGGACAAAAAGAGGGCATGATTCCATATTTGTGGTGGTGGATAGATTTTCAAAGATGACACATTTCATTTTGTATCATAAGACCAGTGATGTTGTTCATGTTGCAGAGTTTTTTTCAAAGAGGTGGTGAGACTACATGCTCTACCAAAGAGTGCAGTTTCAGAAAGAGATACCAAATTTGTTAGTTATTTATAGAGGACATTATGGAAGAAGTTGAAGATAGATTTGAAGTTCAATTCTGCACACCATCCACATAATGATGGACAAGGAGAGGTGGTGAATAGGAGTTTGGGTAACCTGCCAAGATGCTTAGTAGGAGATAAGCCTAAGGGATGGGATTTGATTATACCACATACAAAATTTTGTTATAATACTTCTGTGAGTAGGAGCATTGGTAAATCACCATTCCCGATTGTGTATGGGAGTAGTCCAAGAACTACTTTTGAATTGAGAAATATGGATAAGGGGGAGAAGAGTAGTGCTGAGGCTAAAGATTTTGCTGAGCACCTAAAGAATTTGCATGAAGAGGTGAAGAAACATATCGATAAGATGAACTCACAATATAAGGCTTAAGCAGATCAAAAAAGGAGGTATAAGGAGTTCCAGGTAGGAGATGAAGTCATGGTTCATTTGTGAAAGGAAAGGTTTCCAATTAGTACATACATGTTAAAGATGAAGAAGTTTGGACCATGCAAGATCCTGAAGAAGAATGCTTCAAGAAATGCTAATGAGGTAGAGTTTCCTAGTGGAATAAACATTTCTCCTGTGTTCAACATTGTTGTTTTGATAGAGTATCATGAAGGTGATATAAAGGAGGGGCCGATTAAAGAACAATGGAAAATTTTAGCACCTACTTTAGAGAAGGAAGAGATAGAAGAAATCTTCGATAGCCATGTGTGTAGAAGCACAAGAAACAGGCAATATGCAGAGTACTTGGTGAAATGGAGAGGAAGGCCTGTTGAAGATTCATCATGGTTGTCTGAGGCTGAGGTTAACCATCTTGGTTTCCCTCTAACTCTTGAGAAGTGACAGGGTCACTTTTGAAATTACCTTAGGTGTTTGATGCAGGAGCATCCAACAGTGTAGGGCAATCTTGCATCACTCAAAAAATTGTTTTCTTTATTTTCTTTAGTTTTTTTGAGTCCCATGATGGCACTTAAGTTGTGTAAGACAGTCAGACATCAAAAATAGTGAAAAATAGGCACTTGGTATTTTTAGTAAGTTAGCCTAAATGAGCTCATATGGACCTAAAAATTTACCCCAAGGAGCATAACTGAAAAACATTTCTGATCGCGAAAGAATCACCTCAATATCCTACATGGTTTGGGAGATATTAAAGTTTTCATCCTGAGAAATTTCTCCAATGCAGCTTCAATTTCAGATATGAAGATTTTAGAGGCCTCGAAACAACTCAAAAAGTTGATGAACTAGCCTACAGTCGATTCTTGTGCTATAGATCTCTTGGAGAGCTTATGCAATAATAGAAAATCAAACACCAAGATCAAAAGTTATGGCCCTGCAAAGTTGCCCCTCTAAAAAGTGAATTTCATTAAAATTTCTTCCTAGGCTAGAAATCAAATGGCATGACTTTTGATGCCAAAACAAAAGGGAAAGTTGAACTTTCTAGAACATTCTAGGGAAATTATTGGGTAAAATAAAAAGGGTTAAGTGGAGGTTGTAGAAGGTGGCTCCAATAGTGCATATTGTGGCTCCGAATAATATATTTTCTTTTTATAGTTGATTTTGTTGTAACAAATCAAGCCCATGAGGCTATAGCATGTATGTTTTGAATATGTAATTTCATTATTTGAAAGTAATTGTAAGTGGGTTATTTTTCTTTCTCGCATCTTCTATGTTGGTGTCTATTATTGTGATTTGTGTGGTTTCAGACGACTTGTCCCTCACCAAGTGGTATCAAAGTAGGAGTTCCTGAGCCTGTAATAGAGCATTGAATGTGAGGCAGTTGTAGTAGGACTTGTGAGTGTGGGTTGAGTTCAAGATGCCTCCAAGAATTTCCTAGCATGGCAGAGGTAGAGGCCGAGGTGGTGGAGGAAGAGATCCACCTAGAGATGAAATCAGAGCCCTTAGAAGGAAATTAGAAAACTTGCAACAATAGGTTTGAAGAAGAGATGTACAACGAGACAAAGATGGTAGTGAAGATGAAATGGAAGAGGAAGATCATGATCCAATGGATCCTGGAGAAAGAAGATTGCTGCGAGTGATCTTAAGCATTGGGAAGAGACGTAAAATGAAGGTTTCAACTTTCAATGGAAGTCTAAATCCTGAAGAATTGATCGATTGGATCAATGGCATGGAGAAATTTTTTGAGTTTGAGGAGATTGAAGATCCTCACAAAGTGAGGTTTGCACAGCCAAAATTGAAAGGTCATGCCAGTATATGGTGGAAAGAGGTCTTGTTAGAAAGAGGAAGAAAAGGGAAAGATAAAATTTTTAGATGGAACATAATAGTGTCAAAATTGAAGAAACAATCTATTCTAGTCGATTACGAATTGGAGCTGCTCAAGAAGATATAGATCTTGAGGCAAGGAACAAGGACAATGAAAGAATACACAGAGGAATTTCACAAGGTCCTTATTTGGATAGGACATTTTGAGGCGAATAAAGAGAAATTTATTCGTTATATTAACGGGTTGAAGCCAATCATATAGAAAGAATTGGCACTGGTAAGAATGACCACCATTGAGGATGCTTATCAATTTTCTCTAAAGGTTGAAGAATGACTAAACAAGAGGTTTGAGAACAAACGAGGTGGAGGCCGTGGAGGAAAGACAAGTGGATGGTCATGTGGAGGTCAAAATGAAGATCAAAAGAAGAATGAAGGCCCTAGTAGCAGCCGAAACCAAAAAGGAGATAACACCTACTCTCCTCGTGATCAGAATAATGGAGTCCAAAGAGGAAGAGGAAGATTTGGATGCGGACTAGGAAGAGGAGGCTTTCGTGGAACTTATGTCTAGTGCGAAGAAGAAGGAGATAGAGCCTATGAGTGTCCTCAACATCAAGGAAGGACAAATAGAAGACCTGAGGGTAATGCATGAGTTGCACATGTAGATGAAGATGCTGAGTCTTCACATTCTGAGGATGCAGAAAGAGGAGAGGTTCTTGTTACTAGAAAAGCCTTGTTGAATGAGAAGGAACCAACTCAAAGGAAGAATTTGTTTCACACCAAATGTAAGTGTGAAGGTAAAGTTTGCAATGCTATTATTGATGGAGGTAGTACTGATAAACTTGTTTATGAAGAAATGGTAGTAAGTTGTGGTTGGAGAGAAGAAGGTATCCAAACCTATATTGGATTGCTTGGTTGCAGAAGGACCATAAAGTCTGGTAAAGTTCAAGATTTTAAATTACCATGATGAGGTATTGTGTGATATTATGCCTATGGATGTTTGTCATATGTCGTTAGGTAGATTGTGGTAGTTTGATCAATGAGCAGTACATGATGGACATGCCAACACCTATTCTTTGACAAAGGATGGGTTTTGTCATAAGTTGAAGCCCTTGAAAGAGGTAGAAGAAAAGGTATGAAATAATGCAATAATTTTTTTGGTGTATGGAAGAAATTTTCTAGAAGGTATGAGGCATGAGCATATGTGTTTTGCATTGATCCCTAGAATTGACAAAGAAGATACTACTGAGGTACCTGTAGAGGTTACAAATTTGTTGAATGAGTTTCAAGCTATTATTTCTAATAATGTACCTAAAGGTTTACCTCTGATAAGAAAGACTAGTCATTAGATGGACCTGATTCATGGAGCTAGTTTTTCGAATATGACAACTCATTGTATGATTCCAAGAGAGAGTGAAGAGTTGAATAGACAAGTGCAAGAGTTGTTGCAAAAGGGATTGATCAGAGAGAGTTTGAGTCCATGTGCAATACCTGCAGTACTAGCACCAAAGAAGGATGGGGAATGGTGAATGTGTACAAATTCTAGAGCCATGAACAAGATCACCATCAAGTATAGATTTGTATAGATTAGAGAAGGAGATGAATAGAAGACAACCTTTGAAACCAAGGAGGGCTTGTACAAGTGGTTAGTCATTCCTTTTGGGCTAACCAATGCACTGAGCACATTTATGCAACTTATGAATGAGGTATTGAAAGAATTTTTAGGAAAATTTGTTATTGTTTATTTGGATGATATTTTGATTTTTAGTAAGACATTGGAGGAGCACTTGATGCATACCGGAAGAGATTTTGAGAAGCTAAAGGAGAAGCTATTGATTAATTTGAAGAAATGTAGTTTTGTGAAGAGAGTTGGCGTATTTGGGATTTGTTGTCTCAGTAGAGGGCCTTAAAATGAATCTAGAGAAGGTGAGAGTTATCATTGAATGGAATACCCTAAGGAATGTTACAAAGGTAAGATCATTTCATGGTCTTGCAAGTTTTTACATAAATTTTATTAATAATTTTAGTAGTATTTATGAACCTTTAATTGAAGCAATGAGAGAGGATAGAAAAGAGTTTAAGTGGACTACAGGAGTAGCCGAAAGTTTTGATATGTCAAAGAAGAAAGTTATAGAGCAACCTATTTTGGCACTGCTAGATTTCAATAAGGTCTTTCAGGTAGATTGTAATACTAGTGGCACTGCCATAGGAGCTATTTTGAGACAAGAAGATAAGCCTATTTCCTATTTTAGTGAGAAGTTGAATGATGCTAAGAAGAAATATTTTTTCTATGATCAGGAGTTTTATGCTATAGTTTAGGCTTTGAAGAAATGGAGATACTATTTGTTTCCAAAATAATTTGTTTTATATATTGATCACCAGGCTTTGCAGTATCTCAATATTCAAGGAAAGTTAAATCAAAGGCACCTAAAGTGGGTTGAGTTTTTGCAGAGTTATACCTTTGTTTTGAAGCACAAGAGTGGAAGGTCAAACAGAGTTGTAGATGCCTTGAGTAGAAAGAATTTTTTTTGATAGAAATGAATACAAAGGTTGTTAGGTTCAATGAACTCAAGAATTTGTATCTTGAAGATCTAGGCTTTGCAAAAGCTTGGAAGGATTTTTTGGAACCTGTTACATTGGATAGGATGAGATGGATGTATTTCTTAATCCAAGATGGGATGTTGTTTAGAGGAAGCCAATTGTACATTCCAACAAGTTCTATGAGAGATAATCTAATCAAGGAGAAGAATAGTGGAGGATTGACTGGACATTTTGGTCGAGATAAGATCATTGCTCTTATCAGTTAGAATTATTATTGGTCACAGTTAAAACAAGATGTGAAGAAGTTTGTACAAAGTTGCAGAGTATGTCAGATGGCGAAAGGAATAAGTTAGAATACTGGATTGTATCAGCCATTACTTGTACTTGAGAGGCCATGGGAGCATATTAGCATGGGTTTTTTTCTTGCCTTGCAAAGGACACAGAGAGGGCATTATTCCATATTTGTGGTGGAGGATGGATTTTTAAAGATGGCACATTTCATTTCATGTCATAAGACCAATGATGATGTTCATGTTGTAGAGTTGTTTTTCAGAGAGGTAGTGAGACTACATGGTCTACCAAAGAGTATAGTTTTAGACAGAGATCCCAAATTTGTTGGTTATTTCTAGAGGACATTATGGAAGAAGTTGAAGACAGATTTGAAGTTTAGTTCTTTGCACCATCCACAGACTAATGGACAAACATAGGTGTTGAATAGGAGTTTTGGTAACCTGCTAAGATGCTTAGTAGGAGATAAGCCTAAGAGATGGGATTTGATTATACCACAGGAAAAATTTTCTTATAATAATTCTGTGAACAGGAGCACTGGTAAATCACCATTCCAGATTATGTATGGGAGTAGTCCAAGAACTACTTCATAATATAGAAAGATGGATAAGGGGGAGAATAGTAGTGTTGAGGTTGAAGATTTTGCTGAGCACCTGAAGAATTTGCATGAAGAGGTGAAGAAACATATGAATAAGATGAAATCACAATATAAGGCTCAAGAAGATCAAAAAAGGAGGTATAAGGAGTTCCAAGTAGGAGATGAAGTCATGGTCATTTGCGAAAGGAAAGGTTTCCAGTTGGTACATACAACAAGTTAAAGATGAAGAAGTTTGGACCATGCAAGATCCTGAAGAAGCATGATTCAGGAAATGCTTATGAGGAAGAGTTTCCTAGTGGAATAAAATTTTTGCCTGTGTTCAACATTGCTGATTTGATAGAGTATCATTAAGGTGATATAGAGGAGGGACTGATAAAAGAACAATGGAAAATTCCAGTACCTACTTCAAAGAAGGAAGAGAGAAGAAATCTTGGATAGCCATGTGGGTAGAAGCACAAGAAACAAGCAATATGTCGAGTACTTGGTGAAATGGAGAGGAAGGTCTGTTGAAGATTTATCATGGTTGTCTGAGGCTGAGGTTAACCATCTTGGTTTCCGTCTAACTCTTGAGAAGTGGCAGGGTCACCTTTCAAATTACCTTAGTTGTCTGATGTAGGAGCATCCAGTGGTGTAGGGAAATATTGCATCACCCAAAAAAAATGTTTTCTTTATTTTTTTTAGTTGTTTTGAGTCCCATGATGGCACTTAAGGGGTGTAAAACAGTCAGGCATAAAAAATAATGAAAAATAACCACTTACTATTTTTAGTAAGTCAGCCTAAATGGGCTCATATGAACCTAAAAATTTACCCCAAGGAGTAGAATTGAAAAGAATTGCTGGTCGGGAAAGAATCACCTCAATACCCTGCATGGTTTGGGAGATATTAAAGTTTATGTCCCAAGAAATTTCTCCAATGTAGCTTCAATTTCAGATATGAAGACTTTAGAGGCCCCAAAACAACTTAAAAAGTTGACGAATTGACCAACAGTCAATTCATGTGTTGTAGATCTCTTTGATAGCTTTCCAACGATATGCAATAATAGAAAATAAGACACCTGTATCAAGAGGTATGGCCTTGCAAAGTTGCTCCTCTAAAAAGTGAATTTCATTAAAATTTCTTCCTAGGCTAGAAATCAAACAATGGGACTTTTGGTGCCAAAACAAAAGGGAGAGTTGAACTTTCTAGAACATTCTTGGGTGGTTATTTGGTAAAATAAAAAGGGTTAAGTGGGGGTTGTAGAAGGTGGCTCCAATAGTGCAGATTGTGGCTCTGAATAATATATTTTCTTTTTAGTGTTGATTTTGTTGTAATGAATCAAGCCCATGAGGTTGTAGCATGTAAGTTTTGAATATGTAATTTTATTATCTGAAAATAATTGTAAGTGGGTTATTTTTTTGTCTCGCATCTTTTGTGTTGGTATCTATTATTGTGATTTATGTGGTTTCGGGCGGCTTGGCCCTCATCATGTCTATTGACCTCTTCATTCTCTGTAGGTGACATTCTGTAGGCTTCCTTGTTTGGAAAAATTGCTCCTAGCACTAAGTCAATTTAATGTCTAGTCTTCCTCATTGGTGGAAGTCCTTTAGGCACATTATCTGAAAAATATCTTTGAACTCTTGTAGCAAATCTGCAACTTCTATAGGAATTTCTTCAACATTTTCACTGTTAGTCTTAGGAATCAAAGCAAAAAAAACTCTCTCATGTTTCATACCTTCTAAGAACTTTCTTGCATCAACCAAAAAAACTTGAGAATTGTTGCAAACTTGCACCGAATCTTCTTTTAGAGGCTTCAACTTATGTTTCACTCCATCCTTGGTTATTGTGTAAGTATTAGCATGACCATCATAATTTTCTCCCACCTTGTAATTTTCTCCTCTCCTTTTCTTCCTCTTTCCAATTGAATTTCTCTCCACTAGATTGAAGCATGACCCTTCTATCTTGTCTTGAAAAATTTGACTCTATCTAGGTCTCCAATTTCATCAAACTCAAAATAATTCTCCATATCATTTATCTAATCTATAAGTTCTTCTAGATTCAAACTTCCATTGAAGGTAGGAACATCAATCTTTGGTATTTTTCCCATTTTTGACAAGACTCTCAATAATGGGTCATTTGCAACTGCTGCAATTTCTTCTCTCTGTTTAGTTGTTAGGTTAGCATTCTCTAAAGCTTCTTCATCATCACTCTCTGATTCCCTTCTCAGTGCAAACCGTTTTCTTATTTCTTCTTTAAGTGATTCTACTTGTCTTCTCAAAGCTCTGATATCATCATCATGGAAATTTTTTTCCATTCTTCCTCTTCCTCTACCTCTACTTCTACCATGATGGACTTCTCTCCTATCCACTTTCTCCAACACCCACAACACACAGGTCCTGGTGAAAACTGCTCTCTTCAGCAATCTGTTTACACATACAGTGTCTTGCTGCTCTGATACCACTAATGTAAAGAGGAATTTAAACTCACAAATCCACTCCAAATTCTCACAACAAATACTCAATTGGAATTGAGAAATTACAAACTAACATACAAACAAATTCTTGCACAGGAAACCATTGATTTTCACCATTAAAAGAAATATGATTACAAAGGGTTTCAGTCATCAATGGACTGATATGAAACAATTAAGCTTCTTACAGGAATCAAATATGCAATGAAATACATTCAAATACATTCATATGCTTAGTTATATGAGCTTTTGAAACAAAATTTCATCTCCCAACACTAAAACAACAGTTGCAACTTCTGAATCTTCATCCTTGTCATTTTGAAATTTCCATGGACTATTGTTTATCAGTCCAACCTACAAAATAACATCACAAAGACATGCCTCCAGAGAAATATATGCCTCCTAGCCTCTCCCTTTAAAATTTTGCTTTCAAACTTCTTTCATTGCTTTTCCCAATTTCTAGATTCTCCACTACTTGCACAAGAAATTAATTAAAATTATTATTTTTTTCTTTCTTTCCCAGGTGTGTGATACTTAGGGGATGCAAATTCAAACTTCTGAAAATCAATTAAAGCAAAAATAAATCCATTTTTAACTACCTGGTCAAAGATAGACAAGGCAGTTTTAATTCCCCACTTGCAAATTCTAAAAAAAAAGAAGCAAAAAAAAGCAAAACCAAGACCTAGGCTCCCACCTCTCCATCCCTAATTTTTAGGGTCATTATTTTGTGCTTTAAAACCCCATTATCCATTTCCCAACACCTTCTCTTGAATTTTGAATATTTAAATTTAATTGCTGTAAAATCTACTTTTTGCTTTAAACCCCACCTGTCAATTTGTCAAAGTTGCAAAAGAAATTAATTGACAATTTAAATTATTTGTAGATAAATAATTTTCCACCCTCAACATGTAATCCAAGCCAAAATTAATTCCCTTCAATAATACAAAATTTCTCAATTAAAAAATTTAATTGTTTTTTGTTGACACAGGATTGCAAGTTACCAGGGATGCTCCTGCATCATTTTTTCATTAGGTTTTTAATATATATATTTTATTGTATTCTCTATTTTCAAATCTATTAGAGTTTGGATTCCATTTCTAATTGTGCTTCATAGTTATATTCCTTTAAGGTTTTGTGCTTCTATGTGAATTTGTTTTCATCTTACCCTACCCACCCTTACTTTCACCTCTATTGTTTCATCTTCATATTGGATTTATTTACTATTTTTCTAATTTTAGTATATTTTATGTCCTTTTTATAATAATTCATCCTTTAGGTTTTTATGAATTATTTTACATTCTAATTTCTCATCTACATATTCACATTCTTTTTAGGAATAATCCCTTGTTTGAATACTCAAATGATCTAATCCATTGATAATGTTGTTATTAATGGTGTTCCAATAAGTAAGTTAATATTATTGAGAATTAGGTTGAAGACTTTGATCATTAGGCATATCTTTCTAGTCAAGATCTTTTGATTTTAGGATAATTGCTTATTGAGGCATTTACTCATGTTGAATCTTGTCAAAAAAATTCTCCCACTTTACATGATGAATTATTAGATGCACCTTATGGCACATACATGTGTTATAATATTGACATTACAATGGCATTTATCAATGGTGTATCCTCTCACCCACCCATCTACCCACCCTTCATCCTCTTGCGATCCTTTTTCCTCTCATACTATAAGTACTACTTTCATGGCCTCTACCACCCAAACTGCCTCTTCTAGTGTGACCCTTTCTTATTGTTAGAATAGGTTTTTTATTTTCCTTATGTTAGGGAATATTTTATTTTCCTACACATATTATTAAGCATGCTTAGTTTAAATTAGACATCGTTAATTATATGAGGGCACATGGCATTATCCATTAGTTACATGTGTTACTTTCACCCACCTTTGGGTAGTTGAGTCTCACACCCTCTTTTACTTTCCACCTCTCATAACCATTTGTTTGTCTTTACCTGAGTAGGTGCAACCAACAATTTGGCATTTACCAAGTAGGTACAAATCCTGCCCATTTCAGGTAGCTAGGATTTATTACTCCTTTTGGAAGTGTTTTCCCTTATTTTCTATGCATACAACACTCTCTTCTCCCATTTGGCTAGTTCAGTGCAAGGGAGTGTTGGTTATATTCATCTCGAGATTTCTAATCTTGCTTTCCTTCAATCATTTTGATTTTGGGTGGCTTCATAGCCAAATCTAACATGGTATCATAATTGGTTGTGAGTTGTCGGTTAGTAGTTATTTAAGAAGCTTAGGTTACAATATTTTCTTGAAAGGAAGGTATGCTCTTCTATTTTAACCAATGATGACTTGGAGAATTAAAAAATCTTGAAATAAATTTTAGTTTTTGAGGGGACTTCCTTTCTCTTTCTTTTTAATTGCAAGTATATTGAAGCTTTTTGGAGACATTTTGAGCTCACCATTGAGTTCATAACAACTGAGAAATTCATAATCACCTTTTATTTCATCTAGACATATGAGGTGAGATCTATGAAGATTCAAAACATGCAATTTTTTGTGAAGATCTAGTGAGCTGCTAAAAATTAGATCACTTTGAGGCAAAGTAGGCTACATCATTGCATTTGAAAGGCCTAAAAATACCCCATTTTCATATATAATTTGTCAAGTTTAGACAAAGTTTATTTTGGGGCAAAATAATTTACAAGAAAAGTCGCACTACCCTACCTACATAGCATATGGTATGGAGTTCAAAAATAAATTATCATTTTTTTGGATTTAATATATATTTCAAAAAAATTAAATTCACAAATTTTTTATACATTTAAAATTTTGCTTATAAGTTTGTGCTCAACCAATGGAACTACAACCATTTGATATAGAGTTTATCATCATTTCTAAATGTGCTCAACCAATTGAACTACAACCCTTTGAAAGAAAGTTCAATTTCCATAATGAGTGTTATGGAAAAGAATGTAAAATTTAGAAATTAAATAGATCCAAAAGATTATTATTTTTCAGTTAAGGATTAATTTTTATAGGCTTGAATGTGAGATAAGGAGATAGATGACATCAAATGAGTGAGAGAGGATTTATATTTTTTTACCACAAGAGAAGAATCTTTCATCATTAGATGTTCAAGGTACAAATACATCCAAATCAAGTATGAAGAAACATTAAGAATTAGGTCTAAGGTAGAACTATTTGACAAAAATAGATTAAAAGATCTACATAACTACTAACTCAAATAAACAAGAAAAGGATCAACCTTCTAAATAATACCCTATGTCCTCTAAATCTTTGAATGGCACAATTAATAATACCATAAACTATTTAACCTCATAAATATAATTAAAATTATTTCGTTTTATTGATTTTTCTTTGTAAAAATAATGTTTAATTACAAAGCACCATCACTACAAAAGTCACACCTTAGTTATAACCTTTGAAACTTTTTTATTTGCTAACAATAACAATATTAGACCATCTATCTACCACCTTTTTCTTACATTTTTTTAATATATTTTGATAAGAGTATACATACCTCTAAAGTTGTTTCATATATTGCACTAAGTTACATTTCTTATTTTGGTGATAAAAATATAAACAAATTATTTTGTGAGTTATTAATATGATGATATTTTTTAATATTGAATTTCATTATATGTATTCAAATATTTTTAATTTGTACAAATTTAAATTGATTGGTAAATTTTGTAGTTAGTATGTATTTATCCTTTATGTAAAGATTATTATTTATTATGAGGTTTCTATGAAAGTATGTATATGATTGTTAAAGAGTTGTAGTTCAATTAGTTGAATAGAATTCGTGAGGATGGTGGTATGTTTCTTGATTATGGTGGTACGAGTGACTTTGACAAACTAGCCCCCTACTCATGACAACTTAGCTAAAGAACAACTTTTAATTTATATGTATAATTATTCATCATGTTATAATCTACTTATTCTAAAAAGATAGAATTATTGTATCTCTACAATCTAATTATTTCTATCAAAATAAAATTATATTTAACTTTTATCTTTATTTTGAATGTTTATCCTTACTTTTTATTTTTAACACAAAGAATTAAATATAAAAAATTAATAATTATAGATAATATCGGTCTAATTAATCATCTTTGAATTGTAATACTTTACCACTTGTATCAAGAACAAAAGTCCATAATTACCCAAAAAAATGTACTTCATGACAAACATGCCTTTTATACTCACAATTAATTGAGCATGGAGGTGAGTATATATAATGTGCAATAAATTTTCTCAATCATTTGTGGATACAATAGCTCCATATATTAAGCATGTTATTATTTTGATTCTTAACAAGACATTATAGTTGTTTTCTTCTTCCATCAATATCTTTGTTAATATCATTAACCCTATTCATAAACATACCCACTCTATCTAGGTAAATTATATTTTAATATCCAAATAGGGCTATAAAAAAATAAAAAGTATATATAATTAAAAAGGTACACAATGGGATGATTAAAAACATTTTCAATATGATAAGATATAAATAATGATGGAAGAATAAAAAGAATATACATGTAATGCTTTATAAAATTAAATGTATTAATTGGTCATTTTCAAAATTGAGAAAGATGATTAGGCTTATAGTGATAAATATTTGGTAGTGTTAAAATAAAGGTATGCTGATTAATCTCATAGATTTTTGGTTATAAATAATTTAAAGACTAGATTTTTAACAAATTAAAAGTGGGAAACATTATGAATATATTATTGTAATGATGAAAATTATATATATATATATATATATATAAATATAAATATTATGTTTTAGGTCAATTATGATTAGAATAATTTTAATGTAATGATTAGTTTATAATCAGTATATTCTTGAATGAAAATTTATTTTGTAGGTCTAAATCCAAAACTTTTAAAATTTAAACTCAAGTTAAATCTCACTAGCCTCCTCCTATAAGCCATTGTGAGCTAACTTCACATATATTTGTATTTATGTGGTATATTTTGTATTTAAAGATATTCATTCATCTATTTTTTTTTTTTTAAGACATGATAGAATATAAAAACAACATCTATGCCCAAAATCTTAAAGGAGAATCAATTATACATTGTCTACTTGTGACATCATTCTAGGTGCCATTACATGCTTGCTTGTCATCTTTGATCTTTCTCTCAAAATCATAAAGTCACTCCATTGGGGGTTTGATTAATGAGAACACAATCTTTGTGATTCCACAAAGTCCCAAAAGGTGTTTGTGAACACTGTCAATCCTTACTCAAATTCAGGTATCGAAAGATTGAGGTAAGAAAATTTTAAGTATCAAAATTTTTCTAGTTTATTCCCATATGTATAAATCTAGTTCTACACACTAGATCAATTCTATAGTCAAGAAAATTAGTTTGTAGGTGTGAATATAAACAAAAAAAATCACCATTAATTTGTAGAGTCTAAGACACTCAATGGATTCTAAGGTCCTAAAATTCTAATTATGTGGCATTTATTGATTTCCTATATATTTAACATCATTTTTCTTGCCTTCAAAACCTAATTGAAAATAATATTTATATTCATTTAATTTAACAATTATTTTTTTCTCCTTCCATCTCATTTATTAAGGTTTATTGTATGTGTACTTGATTGTATTTTTTAATTTTCATAGATATTAATGTGAGATGTGTATTTAACCATACATTATTTGGTGAACCTAACTTTCCTAAACATTATCTAGGGTTTTGGCCTTATAATTTATCCTTTTTTCATTAGGGTTTTAATATCTATTTTTATTGCATTCTCTCTTTTTAAATATGATAGAGTTCAGATTCCCTTTCTAATTGTGCTTCATAGTTATACTTTCCTTTAAGGTCTTGTGCTTCTTTATGTGACCTTTTTCTCATCTTACCCTACCCACCCTTACTTTCACCTCTAATGTTTCATTTTCATATTTGTTTTGTTTACAATTTTACTAGTTTTATAGTATGTTTTATGTCCTTTTTATAATAATTCATCTTTTAGGGTTTTGTAAATTATTTTACATTTTAATTTCGGATCCACATCTTCACATTCTTTTTAAGAATAAGCCTTTATTTGAATACTCAAATGATCTAATCCACTAATAATGGTGTTCTTATTGATGTTTCAATAAGTAAGTTAATATTATTGAGAATGAGGTTGAATAATTTGATCATGAGGCATATCTTGATATTCAAGAACTTTCCTTTATAAGATAATTTCTTATTGAGGCATTTACTCATGTTGAATCTTGTCAATAATTTGCTCACTTTACATAATGCATTATTAGATACACCTTATGTCACATACATTTTTCATAATATTGACACTATCATGACTTCTACCAATGATGTATCCTCTTTCCCACCCATGTACCCACCCTTCATCCTCTTGTGATCCTTCTTCCTCTCATAATGTATGTATTGCTTTCATGGCCTCTACCACCCAAATTGGATCTTCTAGTGTGACCCCTTATTATTAGTGTAGGTTTTTATTTTCTTATGTTAGGGAATATTTTGTTTTCCTACACTTATTATTATGAATGCTTAGGTTATATTAGACATGGTTAATATGAGGGCATATGGAATTATCTATCAGTTACATGTGTCACTCTCACCCACCTTTAGGTAGTTGATCCTCACACCCTCCTTTGGATTTACTTGTCACCTCTCATAACCATTCATTTATCTTTAACTAATTAGGTGCAACCGATAATTTGAAATTTACCAAGTAGGTACAACTCCCATCTATTTTGGGTAGTTGTTAGTTATTACTCCTTTTCAAAGTATTTTCCCTTATTTTTATATGTATACAACACTCCCCTCTCCCATTTGGCTAGTTCAATACAAGGGAGTGTTGATTCTGTTCATCTCTAGATTGCTAATCTTTCTTCCTTCAGTCATTTTGATTTTGGGTGGCTTCACAAAAAAACCTAACATGGTATCAAAGTTGGTTGTGAGTTGTCGGTTAGCAATTATTTAAGAAATCTAGGTTATAATCCTTTCTTGAAACCAAAATATGCTCTTCTCTTGCATCTAATGATGACCCAAAGAATTACAAAATATTGAAAAAAAGTTAGTTTTTGAGGGGGCTTCCTTTCTCTTTCTTTTCAATTGCAAGTATATTGAAACTTCTTGGAGACATTTTGAGCTCATTGGGTTCAGAACAACTGAGAAAGTTAGAATCACCTTTTATTTCATCTAGACATCAAAGGTGAGATCTATAAAGGTTTGAAACATGTATTTTTTGTGAAGATCTAGTGAGCTTCTAAAAATTGGGGCACTTTGAGACAAATCAGACAACAACATTGCATTTGGAAGGCCCAAAAACCCCCTATTTTTATACATAATTTGTAAAATTTAGACAAAATTTATTTTAGAGCAAAAATATTTTGCAGGTAGAGTCACACAACTCCACCTACATAGTATATGGTATGGATTTAAAAAATAAATTATCAATTTTTTGCATTTAATATATATTGCATTAAAAAAAATCACATTTTTTTATATATTTAAAATTTTGTTCATACTTTTTAAAAAGTTTTTTTATTTTTTATTTTCAAAGGGGTACCCCCACACATGCCTCATACAAGATACTTATGTAGGACCTTGTGCTAGGATATGGAAAGTAACCATAGGCCACTGTGCCCCATAGAGGCCCACAACCTTAAGCATGCATGGTAGGGGTTCATCCCCTTTTGCAGGGTCAAAGGGGTTTGGTTCCCATTTTCTTAAAAATATTTTTTTAATAAAAAGAAATAAAATAAAATAAAATTAGACCCAACATCCATACTCAATCTCTGTTTCCCCCACCTCAACCCTTGTACCCTCTTTTGGATATTCCACCATTTTAGGCATCCATTTTGGTGGCAATTTATATGTGGTGGAGCTCTAAAATTGGTAGAGCTTTTACATTTAGCTAGCGAACTACTTTTGTAGTACCTCCATATTTAGTATTAGTTTAACCAAATTTTGTAGCATGAGACTTTTTTAAACTTAAACCCCTCACAATTGGAGTTTTTTTGCACCTAATCTTCAGAAGGCAATATCTTGGCCATATGGAGGCTTTTATCAAAGTTTTTTTTGTTTGCAATAAAATTTTGTGCTCTCTACAATGGTGCAATTAGTTTTTGGTCAAGTTATCTTATTTTTCTATAAAATTAGTTTTCTCATCAGATCTAATATGTAGTCTCAATTTTTTGAACTTCAAATGACAATAACTTTCACATGTGACCTTAGATTGAGGTGATTATTTTTTTGAAAGTGGGTATTATTCTAAGCACTACATATTGGTGATAATTTGGAGTTATCATTTTGAAATAATAATGTACTTATATAGTATTTGAGCCCATTTTGGTTTATCATTGTAGATGCACTAATTTATAAATTGCCAAATCATTTTTCATAGGTGGGGATTAATTATTGAGTAAAAAGGGGGGTTATCTTGGTGTGTTTTTGATCTATTTACTTAGTCTCTTCTTTTCCTTCACTAATGGATCATTTAAATGTTTCACTAACACCTTATAATTATGCAACTTGCCATCAACATGCATGGAATTCCTTAATGCAACTTGGGTGTAATCCATATGTTGAATAAAAGGTAGTTGAACCCACAAATGATAAGGAAAAGATAAAATAGCTACTTGAATATACAAAAGCTCTTAGATGTCTTCATATCCTTGTTTCCCTTGATCTTATATTTTAGATTGAAGCATGCACAAATTCACATGATACTTGGGAAAAAATTAAAAAAATGTATGGTACAATAGATGAATCCAAAGGCTATCAAATTGATAATGATTTGATGAGCCTTGATCCCATTGAAAATAAGCCACACCTAGGCCAAAGATGGATTGGTCCTAAAAGGACCAATAGCTCACTGGTAGAGCATTCTACTAGCAAATAGAAGGTCTTGGGTTTGAGTCCTAGCTGATCCATGAAAATATCAACATGGTATTAGAGCCAGGCTAAGATAGGATCCCCAAGCACCTAATGTGGGTTAACGGGGTTGTTGGAAATAATCCACACTTGGGCCAAAGATGGTTTGGTCCTAAAAGTACTAGAACCTCAATGGTAGAGAACTAAAATAACAAATGGAAGGTCCTAAATTTGAGTCCTAGTTGGTCCATGAAAATATCAAATCCACATAACTTTGGCAACTATTGTCATTCCATGCCACCCTTAGATGACCCATCATTTATAACTGATCTGAGAGATCCTATATGAGCCATCTTGCATGAATATACCTTGAAAGGTCCTAAAACTGGTTTAAGTCCTAAAGTTTTAGGGTTTTGGGTTGTCACTTACTCACTTATCTTCATGTCTTCTCCATCGCCCCCAATTCTCCATCTCTTCTACTTATTCTTTCCATTTTCCGCTAAGTGTTTCAGGTTTTGACCATCGACCTTAGCCTTTAACCCTTACGACTTCTTCTTCATCAACCTCTCACTTTCCCTCCTCAATTCCTTCTTTCAAAAATTGACTTTCTGTCAAATTTTTGGGATTCAGGATTCTAATGTATGAGCTAATTAAGATAATTTAAATTGCTGCAAATTAAATTAAATAGCTCACAAACACCATTCAACAACACACAAAAAAATTTGCAATACAATTTCCAATCCAAGATTGCAATGTGCAACTAGCAATTTCTTGATTCAACAAACAGGAAAATGAATTATTACAATCCAATGATGGAAAAGGCTGCATCAAGCCTTGTAAGACTCAAAAATAAAATATTTGCAGTAGCAAATCAAAGCTTGCAACAAAGCTTCTTCAACACCTACACAACAAATCACTTCCACCATTCAAACCCTTCAATCTGTAACACCTGGTAGTCTCTATGCCCTGCAAAAACACTCTCAAATATGCAAACACGCCATCAAATCCCCTCTTGGAGGTAAGCCACGACCTCCTCCTCTCTTCCTATGTTTTTCCCATGAAAAACTCCTCCAAAAATGAATAAAATTAAATGTTATCCACCTTGCTTTCCTGAAATGAAATTTCAATGCATTTCATTGTGATTTGCTTTCATTCCAAAGGCATCTCGGGAAAAATCCATGCCCCTCCCTAGGAATGGAAAATAAAATTCAAATTTAATATTTAAAAATGAATAAAATATCATTCCCCGACTCCAGACTTAGCAAATATGAGAGATGGGCTTTAAATGGCTTTGATGCTTTCACAAATAAAGCAAAAAGTAGATTTTTCAAACTTGGACGCCCACCTCCTGGGTGCCTATTTTTTAGGAGTTGTGAGCATTTAAAATTGGAGTTACAATTGAATTTAATGGCTCCAAAAAACCGATGCCATGTTATGCTATTTTCTTGCTTTTTTAGTTTTAAATCATATTCTCCATGATCTCTATTCAACCAATTTGACCCAAATTAAATCCAAATTCAAATTCCAATTTCCCACATTACAAGACATTCCAATTCACATCAAAATATGAATTTCACACATCAAACATGAAATTAAATCACATCAAAAATTGCAAAATGAAATTGACACCAATTGGTTAATATAGGATTGCATTGAGCCATGGATGCTCTTGCATCAAATTCGAGCTTCCCTCTTACCTCTTACCTTCTTTCGGTAAGAGGTACTTGGCTTCTTTGAAAATTTGATTCTTTCAGGCCTTCGGTCTTCCTTTTTCCTTTCCTTTGTAAGAGGCAAGCCTTTCTTTTGACTAACCATTCCTTGATAAATTTCTTTAAAAATTTGACTGTGTCAAATTTTTGGGATTCGGGTTTTGGTCTTCCTTGTTTTTGCTTAACGACGCCATTAATGCTCGAACCACCTCCTTAGCTACCTGTTTTGACTTTTGAGCAACAAGGACACCATTTAATATACTCTCTAATTTTTGCAAGTCACTTTTGTGGCACCCATGCTCATTCATTGCTACTTTTTATCCCTTTCTGACGAATCCCATGCCTAGATTGTTGATTTCATGGGGATTTTGGAGGTACTTTCGAATAACCTTCTCTATAGAGGTATGGTGACCATGCTTGTTTTGAGCACAAAATTTATGTATAGATATCAATCTTCCTTGATAAGATCTTGTAACCCTAGCTAGGTTAGGGTTTGGTTAAAGATCATCCAAGTTGTTCTTGATCTATAAAAGCAACACTAGTATTATTTTTAAGTGTTCTTCTTTTGGGATCCTCTCATTGTATTCTTTAGTAGACAGTATATTCTACATTTTTCCATTGTAAAGTCTAGATTTATTCCTTATATTAATGAAATCTAACTATTATTACAAATATTTCTTGCATGTTTGAGTAATTTTTTTTTACCTTCATGTTTGAATATGTGTTTTATTTTATTTGTTGATGTATTGAGCAATCTTAAGTAAAGAAGGAACAACTTTTTGTCTTGGTTTATCACCTCCATTTCCATTTCATGTTCTCCTTCTATCTTTTTTCCTTTATGAGTTGTTAGAGTTGATTAGTGGTAGGATTTAATGTGCTAGGTTAGAACAACACATTTTCACTTAGATTAGAAGAGGAAGCCTCCCTTCTCTAGAGATTTGACCTTAGTTGTGCAAGGTCCCACACCTTGAGGTCATTTCCATTTTGTCATTCGAACGTTGAACTCCATGTTCAATAAGGTGTAGTTTTATGTGACAATAGTTTTTGGCATGCCTAGTGGGACACATAAATTTCACTTCATCTTTTTGAGAGAGTCATGATGCTCTTAACATTTCAGCCTTGAAGAGGCACTCGACAAAGTACTTGGCAACTGTGCAACTAAGGGAGAACTTTGCATTCAAGTTGGTGACTTAGTTTTTTCCCAGAATCCTATTCCAGATTAGACCTGCACATTCATGCTTTGGATTCATACTAGAGCATCTTATAGAGGTAACTTCCAATACACTGAGCTCCCATCTTTTACTTCCAGAAGATGAAATAGACACTCCCTATCACCTGTTAGGAGAAATAGAAGTACAAATCCTTCTCCTAGAGCTCAATCTACACCACCTTTAAGTAGATTATATCAAGCTAGAACACCTACTTCTCATACACACAAAAATTTATTCCATATGGATTTACCAAGAAATCAAACCTTTGTATCTTTTGGTGGTGGAAGCCCTTTTATTTTAGCCCAAAAGGATGATATACCAGACAATGCCCTCAAAATATTCTTCATTTCACTGGTAAGACATCCACAACTTCAACATAACGCATCACAGATTTGGAAAATATATGCTCTGTGCATGATGTAACAAAGGAAAATGTGGTTGTTAGGTTGGTATCCACTTCCCTTAAAGGTAAAGCATTATACTGAAATAGAGGCTTTCCACCTAACTCCATTCACAATTGGGATGAGTTAGGTGAAAGATTATGCTAGCACTTTGAAGGAAAAAGTGACCATTTGTCTCTCGTAGATAAATTGACAACAATCAAGAGGGCCCCATAAATTCATGAGTGACTTCAATTATAGATTTTAGAAGACTTGGGATAGAATCCCCATCTTGGTGAAACCTTCTCCTGAGTATGCTTTCCTATATTTCTTAAGTTCTCTTAACAATGACAGTCTTTATGATTCAATATATGGGTGTTTTTATCTTACCTAAAACATATGACCTTGCTATAAGGGAAAAATACTTAATGCAAGCTAGGAAGATAGATCCTAGGCCACCAATATCTTTATTTATAGAGTTTCTCTCATAGCCAACAATGGATCCTATTCTAGTGGTTTCCATAAGCTTACCTTTTACTTCTATTGCATTTCTAGAAGATTGGGGAACCTTGCTATGAAGTATGAACAATGAGTTAGTATAAATGAAGAGGAAACAAGCTCAAAATAATAGGTTGTATCAGCCTCAAGATCAAGGTTATCAACAAAATAGAAAACCTTATCAAGGACACAATCAGTGGAATCATACTAAGCCCATGAATAACATGCACCCAACAACTACCGACACTTCTAAAGATTTGGTCCTAGTTCATAATAATCTAACCCAAGAGCAGGAGTGGTGTTACCCATGTGAGCAGTATCATAATCAAAATTCTTGCCAAAATGGAGAGTTTGTACAAACTCTAGTGATTCAGAATAAAAACTCTACCTTAGGGTAGGAATTTAGTACCAACCAAACAATTGCTAGTAGTGAGAATCACTCACATGAAGAATCTTCATTGGTCAATTGGCATCAAGAATAATTTTTTGGTGTAAGCCAAGTAGCTATTGAAACAATAGCCCAAAATATAAGGTAACAAAGAATAGCAATGGAGGGTGGTACATATTCCATGGTTTGATAGGAATCAATCTCTCAACAACCTCAATAGGTTATGGATGTTGGAATAACAAGTAGAACAATAGATGTTCCATAATTGAATTAGCCTGCTAGTAGGTCCAAACAAGAAATAGAGCAACCTAAGATCAACCAAGCAACAAGAGTAGATCTTGTTGTTCCAAAGGTTCTGCCTAAAGCCATCCAACTCCCCTTTAACATTGTTGATCATATGAAGAAGGCTAACCTAAATGTTACTATGTGGGAGGCTCTATCTATTCCATCACAAAGGAATTTGTTACAACAAGATTTAAGAGAACATAAATAGATGGGTGATGTAAAAGAAAAGGAGAAAACTACTTGATAGCAACTAGGGGAGGTCTTGCAACCAAAATAAACATGATATCAACCAACGACAACAATTTCCAAGTCACAAACTCTCAAAATCTCTTTATCTCATCAAAGCACACTTTTCCTTGTAGCATTGCACATAGACTAAATCAGGTAAATCTGCTTGAAGAAGTCCTTTCAAATCAGGACCAGTAGGTTTTCAAACACCCTTTTTGGGCACACAACAACATATTCATAAACCATAGTAGGTTCCTTTAGAACAACTTCAACAAAATCAGGTTTCTACGCCTTCTAGACCTCAAATTAGGTCAGTTTTACAAAGGAACTTATCACAAATCCTTTCCTAAACCTCCAAACTCATGTGGGAAGAAATTTAAATGTGTTCAAACCATATATTTCACAATTTTTTCCCAAACATTCACCCTCCAAGGTGCCTAAACTCAAAACCCTCTTTTATAGCCAAAAATCTAGGGTTTTAATGGATATCACTCTCCTAGCCTTCAAACAATCTTTCCAATGCATCAATTAGGACTAAAAACATTTTCAAATACTCAATTAAACATCAAACAATTCTGCCTCAACCTAATTCACTCTTTACCATGTCAAAACCTCACTATTCCTCTTGGAAAACTCAAATTTTCACTCTAGGGCTTCATGCCCAACACTTCTCTCGGCTTCCCTTTCACTCAAAAAACATGTTCACTCCCTATTATAATAGTAAAAAACCATTACATAGAGGTACAAGCATCACAAAAGGTGGAATGGGGTGATTTTCATGTTTGCTTCACCAAAACCCTTAAAACAGGGTATTCACAACCGAACTCAGAAAATAGATTATGAAAGCCACAAACTACAAAAGAATTCTATCAATCCACCCTTTGATGATTGATAATACATATACACAACAATTTTTGAAGTATTTTGAACAAGAATCTGTTGTACAAACTATACACTGACCGGTAAAGAAGGAAAAGACACATAATTAACTGAAAAAATAGAGTTTTTATTGATTTTTCTTCCTTGCAATCTTCAAGCCAATCTTTACATCAATGCTCTCCAACATATAAATGATTTTTCCCTCCTAAGTTAACTAACATAAAGCCTAAAACTATATTTTAAAATGCCTGACCGTTGAACTTCCAAAAATCTGCCTTTTGCAACATTTGCAAGTTTACATAAATGACAACTTTTCAACATTTAGCAATATTATGTAAATTAAACCTCCTAATCACCTAATAGACTCAAACATGACTAAATACAATATAAAATGGTCTCCAAGACCTTATTTGGAAAAAAAACACACCAAAACCTAAAGCCTACTCATGATCCTCCTTGTTTGACAAATTTTTTTCAATGGTGCCCTTGCACCACTACTACATCAAGCAGCTTGGTGCAACCTAAAGAAGAAGGGAACTCTAGAAAAATCAGTAAGCCACCTCCCTTCTATATTTTTATAGTTATTGGAAATCATACAATGCATAACTAAATGCTATATTTTGGGGCTAGTAGTTTTGTTATACCTAAGGTGATTACTGATCTCCTTGGTATCAAATATGAACTCGTGTCTAAGGGGGTTTTACAATTGGATGGTATTGTTGTCAAAATAGTGGGGGTAATTAAGAACCGAAAATTGACCTTGCATGCATGCCTTGGTTGTGATGTATTGCAAGACATTTTAGTCATAGAACTCCCTACTCATTTTGTCATTTGTTTGTCTAGAGATTTCACTGCTAAGATGGGTGGATATCTATCTTTTGATTGGTCTCAGATGTTATTTATAACCAAATATGGTACTAAAGTGACCATAAGGTCTGAGCCCATAGAAATGGATCATCTAGAGCCTTACAATCCTAGTCCCATAAACATGAACTGCACATTTCATGATCAAAAGGAGTGTTCTATTCATGAACCTGTCACTCCTCTAGAGGAGGTCCCTAATTATTTATTGGATGAATGGGGCAATGCTTTACAATTTGACCCACTTACTGTAGCTAAAGTGGAGGAGATTGTTCTTGGAACCTATTGCATTCATGAATAAAATGCTCCTATCCACAGTCTCATAAAAGCTCAAGAGGATCTAGGGGGATTGTGGTAGATATTTTTTGATGGCTCTAAAAGCAAGAATGGTGTTGGTGCTAGTGTAATGTTGGTATCTCCAAGCAAGGAGAATTTTTATTTCCCTTTTAGGCTTCAGTTTAGTTGTACTAATGTAATGGTGCAAATTTTCACCCTAGGAAAATTCCCTATTTAAATTCCCCTACCTTAGAAAATATAAACTCGATGATGTAAAATCTTCCACCGCCACCTTGTCCCTTCCATCTGGTTGTGTCATTTTGCATCGGTGGAGGAATTTTTGTTGGGGACACGTGCGTGCAACACTACCATCCTAAAAAGATTCCCACCCATGGGATATACAAAGACATTACGTTTTCCATTGGCTATGAAGAGCAACATTCCCTACCTCCCGTGGTCGGAAAAAATTGACCTATTGCCTCCATTTTATTCATTCAAACTCAATTCATTCTAACTTCTTCACTCTAGCTTTATTCTTGCATGATTTTCTCTCACACTTTAACACTTCATTCTCTCATTCTCACACTCTTGTTTCATTCTACACCATTTCTCTTCTTGCTACGAGCTCCTCATTTGGCTCCAACAACGTACTCTTGTTGCAACACCACTCTCATTGCAAGATCATCAAGCTTCATCTTCTCTATGTGGTAGTGTCACTCTATTTCTTTCACTATTGACCTTGAGAGCTCATAGTTGGGAAGGTATCTTTGTTTCTTTCTATTTGGTTGCATCATCATGGTTATTCAATAACATTTCATTTGTCTTTTCTTTCTATCTAGTTGTACTACTTCCTTTCTACTTTCTTTATCAATTTCCATATCTTGTGGCATCTTGGTTGTCTATGGAGGTGGGAACACCAAAATGGGGGTCTGACTGAGGTAGACCTCAAACACGACCCAATATTTCTCATTTTTGTGTGTGTAGGAACATTCATGTGGAGCTAATTGAAGAATCAAGTTGTGGGAAGTGTGGTACCTCTTTTCTATCCTCTCTTTGTCATTTCTAGAATAGTTCATTTTGAATAGTTTCCTTTCAAATACTTTGTTTCTCAAATTTTTAGTACTTTTTGTCAAACTGTAAAACATAACCAATTATATAGTCAGTAGGTTCACATTGTTTTTTGTTTGCTTTTTGGACCTCTATTCATACAGGATGCTAGCACATCCCTAAGACACCAGCGTGCCATGATGGAGTTTGAGATCTATGCTACTGTCCTCAGAAAGTGAGCTATCTGGGTAGCATACTGAAACTTCTATAGCCAACTCTTCCAATTTTGTAAACACTTGGTTTAGTAGAAGGAAAGTGGTGCACTACTTTCCCTTCCTTTTTAGCATCAGTCTTTCATCCTTTCAAACATATCAAGTCAACCTGAGGTAGTTTAGGGAAATCCGTTCCTTAGGAATCTTCCATGACCTAAAGTCCCAAGGGTGACAGATGCCCCATTTTCTACATTTTTGGTGAACCTGACATGAATATATTTATTTTATTTATTAGTATTGAGGAACCTTCTCTCATGTCCTAGGTGTGTTGTAGATTCGTGTGTTGCAATGTGTGTAGCCTTGCGACCCAATCTATGACCCCTAGTTGCATAGTTAGAAGGGCTCTTGGATATTTGAAAGAAGAATTTGTAAGGAAAGAAGGGATGCAGAAAAACCTTCCTAATGCTAAATCCTTAGGAAAGAAGTGCAAAAAAACCTTTCATTTAACAAGTTACATTCATTGAGATACACATTCATAAAACAAAAGAACAGAGAAATTATCACACATAGAGATAACACTAGATTTATGTGGGAAAACCCTTAAGGGAGAAAAACCCACACACCAAGTAAAGTCACTTTGTATTATAGTAAATAGATTACATACAGAGTTATAGACTTCACTCTTAGATGTTAACTCACAACAACAATACAATTCCTTGGTTGACCTCACTCTGTTACAATGCAAGAAGAGCATACCCTTCTAGCACCACCCAACCACTATTAGGTTTTCATTAATTTCACTATCTTCACCGACAAGCTTCCTTCGTCTTGGACCACACACACCACCATTTAACACGCATCAATCCGCCTAACAATTAATTCATGAAAGAGAATATTACCATATTTTCTCTATCACCCTAGAGAGTCAAATCATGCATTTAATGAAAATATATCATTATCAAGAAATATAGTTTTTAGTCTGTTAGTAAACAAATTTTCCTCTTCGAATAATAAAACACAATGACTCAAATACACCCAGCAATGAAGATAAATCAGTTACCAACAACTCTTGAGATCACTATTGGATTATAGATCTTCCTCTAAATTAGAAGAGACTGAAAAAAAAAATAAGGTGTGCTTTTAACTAGAAAGCAATAAAGGCAAACAAACATCTGCACATAAAAATGACACAAATGTGGAAGGAAATTTTGTCTAAAGGAAAACATAAACAAAAGACACAAAGACCATCTATTCCATGCCTACAAAAAATAATCAATAGGAAAAGCAACAACTTATTCCAAACAAGAGAGAATATTTAAATGCTTAAGACTCATGGATCCTTTAACATGTACATCCACAACCAACCACAAAAAAGTATTCACCAAAGAAAGATATTAATTTCACACAAGAAACTAATAATCAAAAGAAGACAAAATAGAGACAAAGATCAAATCATCTCATTATTTATTTGATGAAATAATAGTTCAAAGACTCCATAATCACTGTACAAAATGGATTAGTTGAAAAGAAATGCTGTAAATAAACAAAAAATAACTATCTCCCCCGAGAGCTCTCACAAAAATTACCTTGTTTGACAGTCCCAAAAGATCTCTTCCAATCAGAATTTACAATAAATAAGCCCCCACCACCAGACCTTTTGAATCCCCTTCTTCACTTCTTTTTACAAAGAATGAATCTTTGAATTCTTCCATACAAGCATTTGCATATTTTCTCATTTCTATTCACATAGAAAGATAAGGAAGTAAGAATCTAAATGACTCGGCCTAAGGTGGGAAAGCAGCTGGCAGGAAAAATAATTAGAATGAATCTCACAACATAGGCACTTTTCCCGAATTTTCCCTTCTTCACATAAGTAACCGATCCTTTAAAACAATGAATTTTCACCTCCCATAACCATTTATTGAATTGATTTTTCTTTTAATTTTAAAGAATTTTTCCTTTGGATTTGAAATGTCACTAAATGATGTTTCTAATTCCATGGAGCCCTTTCAACTTCTTGTTGTTCTCTATTTGCATATTGTACAATACCAATATTTTTTGGGTCCAACATAACCATAATGAACTAACTTTGATGCCTTATGCTTTAAATTGGCTCGCTACACCTTCCATATATGCATACTTTAGCCTGCATATCATGTCTTCCCCACTTTCTTATATGCAAGACACTTATAATGACCATCACCGAACTTTGCATGTCTACAGTCATATTTGAATTTTCTTCTAGCCCATTCTCTTTCCTCGACTATTATAGTCAATGATCATTCTTGTCAATACACCATCAAGCAATAATTGAAGAATTTATATTGAGGAATGAGAAGTCATTTTACAATGAAGGCACATTATTGTAAATCATGAACTTTGATTGGCACATGTGAAATGACTTCAAGACCACATATTTCAATAATTAAAGCCAATTTTGCAACTTAGAGACACCTTTTTCCAAATGTCTGCTACCACTTGATTTGGAACTACCACTTTAAAAAGGTTTCTGAATCTTAAACACTCAACAAGGTTTATGCCAAATATCATTTTTAAACATTCACCTATCAGAATTCGGTGGAATTTGACTTGATATTTAGTTCTGCAGAGGCACTCGACACCTTAAATCATTCGATGCCTAGTCCCAATCACAACACTAGTAATGGTTGTTACTTTGTGTGAGTTCTTCATTTTGATGACCCTTATTGTCTTCTTCAACAGTCGAGTCACCCAATGACTCCTTCCACTTCCATCTAGAAGCCAAATAATAGCTTCACTTAGATCGACTGATCCATAAGTGTAGTCATCCATTTCTTTATCAATCTAATTTTCATTTTAGCTCAACTACATTTGTTCAAAAGTTATTAGAGTCGTTTCAACAAATCCCTTTTGTGCTCAATCTCAACCATTGAATACTATGAGAAAACATCTCGATGAAGAAATTCGTCAAATGAGTCATGGGATCTATGAATCAGGCTTATTTTCCTTGTATATATATATAGAATATGTGTAACATGTACTTGCCAAGCCACAAGAAAGTTTACAAGCTCCTTTTGAACATTGTCACCCTTCCATTCCTTGTAGGTGATCAATATTCTTACTATAACTTTTGAGAGGTATTTGATGAACTATATCACAAGTGGTACTTTTGGTGGTTATGCGAACCACAGAAAACTCTGCCCAAGTTTGCATTGTTGAGAAAAATACCGCTTGAGAGATTTTACTAACAATTTTAGGCTTGGAGTCCACCAAAGCCTTTTCACATATTCAGTTACATGTTGCATTGACAAATGCATTTTGGGGTTCTACAATATAGCAGGGGGCCGATTTTTGCATTCACTGGGTTTCACCACTCATGATGTCAAAATTATTTATAGGTCCCGAACCATATTTTGAAACCTATAAAGCCCGATATCCTTTAAAATATTGATTTTTCCTTTTCTCTACAAAAACATATATGGCGGGTTCATAAAAGGTATCAAACATTATCTTGATTACTTCCCTGTAGGTCTCCTTGGAGTTACGAGATATTTCAGTAAGAAGTGGAGGCTGGGATATCATTCCCAATGGCTATAATGTCATGCTACATGTGATATTTAAGAACCTGTGCACAATGAATGGAAACTCAATAGCCTTTTCTTCACTGAAAATTGCAAAGAGATTTCTACCATCGACCCAATAAACATTTCACAATGACAAAAGAAACTTAAAACAGTGAAGCATATATCCAGTTAAGGCATCACTATATGTATACTGAACAATGAAAATTTGGATAGATCACTATACATTGAAATTTGCTAATCTTTATAAATGCACTGTTCGACTTCACTGCTCCATTTTAGTAACACAAATTCACAACAACAAGGTATAGGAATGCTTATTAGGTACAATTATGAGAAGAAACTTGAGTATATGTCCATTAAATCATATTGTATGAGGCGCCCACAAAAATGAGAAAAGAGCATCGAAACTAGACATATACGTGCCTCTTATGACATCACAACTAGAGCATTATATGCAAATTTTGGAATATGACACTTCAGGGTGGGGAATTTCTTTCAAAATTTCAATGCTCAAATTTTGGGATAACATTGGCTCTGATTGGGGAATACATTTTCTATGGAAATGCAGAGAACTCCAACATCTCAGGTATAGATCAGTGCCTTGTCCATTGGGCCAGAGTCAAGGGAGAGCAACAGGAGACAAGAACCAAAACCAAAACGGGAACCAACCCACACAATGGAAAGGAAAATGCAACCTAAGTCTCCTATATGCACCTAGACTAGGTGCAACACACTCAACTCTCCCAAACAACTATGCAAATCCATTTACTGGTTGGGAAAAATAGATGCCAGTGTGGAAAAGTGAGATATATTCATGAAGCACATGCAAATTCAGCAACTTTTGAAAGACCATGAATGCATTTATGAAGGATAAAAGATCACCAAAAAGTGTGCCAAATAGACACCTTTGATCAAATACTTCTGTATCTTCTTTGGAACCTTCTTGAGTATCAATTGTATCTTTAACTAAAATCTGATTTGAACCAATTCCTTCTAAAAGAGGCCCAAAACTCATATCAAGGAAAGCAGCCTTGTCATTCTTGCTGATAACTTCACCTTCACTTTCTTGGCTTCATTCATTTTTTCTTTAAAGCAGCTCTGTATTTTCATATTTGTTATTCAAATCTTTTTCTTCCATAACCTGCAAATGAGATTGAACAACTTCTCCTCCACATGGAAAATCATTAGGAATATTTAAACATCCACTTGAAATGTGAGCAACATGAGACTAAACACTCTCATCAACATCACTCTTTCCATCCTCATTTATGCAACCATTCTTCGCTTCCTATTCATCAACTTCTAAACCAGATTCAAAAGATGATTCATAAATAAAATCATTTCTAACCTTTTTTTGCAGCTTCATCTCCTCATGATTTGGTGGAAGATCCTCCAACTTTGTATCATTTAGAAGAATATCTGATGCTTTAGATTTATCACAGGCTACAAAAAAAGTGGTTAGACCACCAACATATGAATAAGAAGAAACATTATCCTCTTCATCACTTGAATCACTTGCAAACTCATCTTCGTCCCAAATATTCATATCATTAGATGATTTCTCACAAACCACAGTAGAAGTTAGATTTTCAAATTGTGTATGATGACCATCAATATCCGTAAATGAAGAAACATGCTTACCTTAATCATTCAGTGAATCATCTCTATTTTCATAATGCATACTATAAACTTCAACCCTTGTTTCAATATTTGAACCAATTTGATAATTTCTTGAAAAATATTCTTCATCAAAAACTGTGAAATTGGTGCATTGAAATGAAGAAAAAAACAATTGATTGACCTATTTTTCCTACATTTGTTTGGAAAAAATTTCAACTTTCTTTGCTTTCCAAAGCCCAAATACTATCATGTCATCTTCAATACCAATGGCTTCTTGTTGTGCAACTTCAATATTGCGTACTATACTTCGCTTCAAGAGGAAAGCAACTTCAGGGTGTAATGCTGTGATGAAAATGGTCACTTGAATCTCCTCAATTGGTTGAATGTTATGGGGAATCCTTTTCAAACATCTATTAAATCCATCTATAAAATCCCTCATAAATTCATCATCTCTCTTTTTAATGGTGAAAATTTTGAGAAAGAAGTGCAACCTCATAAACTGTAGATCCAAATCTTCCAAGAAATTTATTTTTCATGTTGTCCCAATTAGTGATGCATCCCCTTTCTAAGGACTAAAACCAACTTGTAGCTGCTCCAATGAGGGACTCAACAAATAACCGAACAAATACATTTTCTTCACTTACCCCCAAAATTCTACAGGGCACGGTGAAGGCTTGAATGTGATCATTAGCAATCTGTGAGTTTTCTCCACTGAACTTTGGAAAATGCTTTCTTGAACCTTTAGGAAAGTTTGAATATTGTGGCAAAGATAGAGGTCCAAATTGAGCACACCATGGCTGAGGTGAAACCACTTCCTTATTGCAGATTGAAAGAATATCATTGGAAATCTTCTACCAAAGAAATTTTTTTAGCACATTCCAACTAATAGAGTTGCCAACCTCCATCCTCGGGGAGGTACCTTAAAATTTCTGAGAAGAGAAAAACACTGGCACTTCAATCCTCTCCCCGATGGAGTCACCAAAAAATTGTTAATAAACAGATTTTCCTCTTGGAATAATAAAATACAATGACTCAAATATGCCCAACAATGAAGACAAATTAGTTACCAACAACTCTCAAGATCGCTATTGGATTAGAGATCTTCCTCTAAATTTTAGAGGTACAACTCCCTCTTATGATC
This sequence comes from Sequoia sempervirens, assembly GCA_007258455.2. Classification (NCBI taxonomy): domain Eukaryota; kingdom Viridiplantae; phylum Streptophyta; class Pinopsida; order Cupressales; family Cupressaceae; genus Sequoia; species Sequoia sempervirens. The sequence continues at coordinate 292,289,426 of VDFB02271358.1, forward strand.
TTTAATGAATTAGAAGAGACTGAAAACAAAATTAAGGTGTGCTTTTAACCAAAAATCAATAAAGGCAAACAAACATCTGTGCATAAAAAATGACACAAATGCGGAAGGAAATTTGGAATAAAGGCAAACATAAACAAATGACACAAAGACCATCTGCTACATGCCTACAAATAATAATCAACAACAAAAGCATCAACTTCTTCCAAACAAGAGAGCAGATTTAAATGCTTAAGACTCACAAATCCTTTAACATGTACATCTACAACCAACCACAATAGAGTATTCACCAAATAAAGATATTAATTTCACACAAGAAACTAATAATCGAAAGAAGACAAAATAGAGACAAAGATCAAATCATCTCATTATTTATTTGATGAAATAATAGTTCAAAGACTCCATAATCACTGTACAGAATGGATCAGTTGAAAAGAAATACTGCAAATAAACAGAAAATAACTATCTCCCCCGAGAGCTCTCACAAAAAATCCCTTGTTCGACAGCCCCAAAAGATCCCCTCTTCTAGTTAGAATTTACAATAAATAGGCCCCCACCGCCAGACATTTCGAATCACCTTCTTCACTTCTTTTTACAAAGAATGAATCTTTGAATTCTTCCATACAAGCATTCAGATATTTTCTCATTTCTATTCACATAAAAAGATAAGGAGGTAAGAATCTAAATGACTCAACCTAAGGTGGGAAAGTAGCTGACAGGAAAAATAATTAGAATGAATATCACAACATAGACACTTTTCCTGATTTTTCCCTTCTTCACATAAGTAACTGATTCTTTAAAACAACGAATTTCACCTCCCATAACCATTTATTGAATTGATTTTTCTTTTAATTTTAAAGAAACTTTCCTTCGGATTTGAATTGTCACTAAATGATGTTTCTAATTCCACGGAGCCCTTTTAGCTTCTTGTTCTCTATTTTCATATTGTACAATACCAATATTTTTTGGGTCCAACATAACCATGATGAACTAACTTCGATGTCTTTTGCTTTAAATTGGCTCTCTACACCTTCCATATATGTGTACTTTAGCTTGCACATCACGTCTTCCCCACTTTCTTATATGCAAAACACTTATAATGACCATCGCTGAACTTTGCATGTTTGCAATCATATTCAAATTTTCTTTTGCCCCATTATCTTTCCTCGGCTAGTATAGTCAATGATCATTCTTGTCAATGCACCATCAAGCAATAATTGAAGAATTTATATTGAGGTTCGAGAAGTCATTTCGCAATGAAGGCACATTTTTGTAAATCATGAACCTTGATTGGCACAAGAAAAATGACTTCAAGACCACACATTTCAATAATTAAAGCCAATTTTGCAACTTAGAGACACTTCTTTCCAAACATCTGCTGCCACTTGATTTGGGACTACTGCTTTAAAAAGGTTTATGAATCTTAAACACCCGAAAAGGTTTATGCTAAATATCATTTTTAAACATTCACATATTAGAATTTAGTGGAATTTGACTTGATATTTAGCTTTGTAGAGGCACTCAACACCTTAAATCATTCGATGCCTAGTCCTGATCATAGCAATAGTAACGGTTGTTGCTTTGCGTGAGTTCTATTTCAATGAACCTTATTTTATTCTTCAATAGTCAAGCCACCTAATGAATCCTTCCACTGCCCTCTAGATGCAAAATAATAGCTTCATTGAGATTGACTGATCCATAAGTGTAGTCGTCCATTTCTTTATCAATCTAGTTTTCATTTTATCTTGACTACATTTGTTTAGAAGTTACTAGATCCGTTTCAACAAATCCATTTTGTGCTCAATCTGAACCATTGAATACCATGAGAAAACATCTCAATGAAGCAATTCGTCAAATGAGTCATGGGCTCTATGAACCAGGCTTCTTTTCCTTGTATATATATATATAGAACATGTGTAACATGTATTTTCCAAGCCACAAGAAACTTTACAAGCTCCTTTTGAATACCGCCACCTTTCCATTCCTTGTAGGTGATCAATCTTCTTACTATAACTTTTGAGACGTATACGTATTTGATGAACTATATCACAAGCAGTACTTTTGGTGGTTATGCGAACCACAATAAACTTTTCCCAAGTTTGTATTGTTGTGCAAAATACCGCCTGAGAGCTTTTACCAACAATTTTAGGCCTAGAGGCCACCAAAGCCTTTTCACATATTTAGTTACATGTTGCATTGAAAAATGCATTTTGGGCTTCTACAATATAGCAGGGGGCCACTCGTTGCATTCAATGGGTTTCACCACTCATGATGTCGAAATTATTTATAGGTCCCAAACCATATTTTGAAACCTATAAAGCTTGATATCCTTTAAAATGTTGATTTTTCCTTTTCTCTGCAAAAGCATATATGGCGGGTTCATAAAAGGTATCAAACATTATCTTGATTACTTCCCAGTGGGTCTCCTTGGAGTTATGAGATATTTCAGTAAGAAGTGGAGGCTAAGATACCATTCCCAATGGTTATAATGTCATGCTCCATGTGATATTTAAGAACCCATGCACAATGAATGGAAGCTCAATAGCCTTTTCTTCACTGAAAATTGCAAAGAGATTTCTACCATCCACCCAATAAACATTTTGCAATGAGAAAAGCAACTTAAAACAGTGAAGTATATCTCCAGTTAAGGTTTCGCTATATGTATACTTAATAATGAAAATTTGGATAGATCACTATACATTGAAATCTACTAATCTTTATAAATGCATTGTTCAACTCCACTACTCCATCTTAGTAGCACAAATTCACAGCAGCAGGTCATAGGAACGCTTATCAAGTACAATTATGAGAAGAAACTCAAGTATATGTCCATTATAGCATAATGTATGAGGGGCCCACAAAAGTGAGCAAAGAGCCTCAAAACTAGACATATACATGCCTCTTATGACATCACAACTAGAGCGTTATATGCAAATTTTGGAATATGACACTTCAGGGTGGGGAATTTCTTTCAAAATTTCAATGCTCAAATTTTTGGATAACACGGTCCAATGATTGTTGATTCACAACAGTGATGTAGAATCAACAAATGAATTCATGTCATGTGTCGACACACTTATCCACCACTTTTGACTATCGTACCATTCGGGTTCACCAATTCAACCATCACCATATCTGAGGGACACCAATTTGTCTCTCGCTAATAAAAGAAAGTCCCACTGATATCCTCTTTACAACTTATCAACTCAACCCATGTGGTCCCTAACATTCATGCAACATCCATGTCACTGTCATACAACTGACGTAAACTTCCACGCAAACCGGTCCTACCATCCATCAATCATGTTGCTATGTCGTTGAATACCCAAACTTCACAACCTCAATATTAGAGGTTATGAAATTCTCAAAACCCGCGAGATGTCGATCTCTATATTGCTAAGTCGGGAGAAACCCCAACTTGACAACCTCCATCAGAGGTTAGAGATTCAAACCCGCATACGTCATAAATGTAAGGAAGCCTATCGACACCAAGTTAGAACTTTGAACCCTAACTTATGTTTCAAGGTTTTGGATTTCTGATAATTCCACGCAGTCCACTTAAAAGAAAAATGTCAAGTCCTTAAGACAGTTCAAGCTGCCAGTTGAGGCATATATTCCAACAAGCTCCCACTCTGATCTAAGACTTCTAATCGGCTTCCTCTTAAACTCAAGTAATTGAGGTTATAGGCCTCAAGGACCATCAACCTGGCACACCACCTATAATTTCTATCTCTGGTCACAAGCCATTAATGCATCAATGAAATTCTCCAGAGTATCCACCTTCTCTAGATTAACCTTTCCATCCTCCACCATATCACGAACAAAATGATATTGTACATCAATGTGCTTCATCCTGGCATGGAAAGTGGGATTTTTTGCCAAATAAATAGCACTTCACTACTCACAGCCAGCTAGTAATCTTACCTTGTATTAAAACCCAATATCAAACAATGCCTACAACAACTCTTTCTAGCATGTGTTATACCTATATACTCTTACCTCATTAGTAGATAAAGTGACTACAGCCTGTCGCTTGCTCATCCAACTCACTACACCACCAAATATCATGAAGATGTATCCACTGGTGGATCTTCTACTGTCAATGTCCCCTACCCAATCAAAATCCACATATCCATGAATGCTAAGAGACCTTTGTAATCCAACTGATTTTCCATGATAACACAAAGCAAGCTCTAAGGTACCCTTCAAATCTAAACTTCTACAACATCCCAATGCACCTAGATTAGCCATAAACTGTGATAAGTACTCCCATTAGTTTCAAGTCACCCATCTAGTATGTAATCCATTGTGTGCTACTAAAATGCCAACAACACTTGCATAAGGAACTTTGTACATGTCCTCCATGCCCAAGGGAGACTGTGAAACTCCTCAATAGATAGCTTCATTCCTATAACACTAACAACTAACCTGGAATCATACCTAAATCTCTGTGGACAATACTATTATATCGCTCAATGAGCCAAATTTCACCCCATCCCTTTCGATTTGTATCTCTGTAATATACCTTGCTCCCACCTAAATCTTCATTTCAAAACCGCGTCGTATTAACCGAGATTTTAAAAAGAAATCATAATTCTTTTACTATTCCTAAAAGAATGCAAACAAAACTAACCGTCGCATAGGGAAATAATAAGAACTTGATCATTTTCAGTTTTGTAATAAACACAATGATTATATTTTGATGTCACAAATCCCAATGACAACACAAAGGTGTCAAAATTTTGGTACCACATTCTAGGTGATTACTTTAAACCATACAAATATTTCTTTAACTTGCAAACCAATATGAGTGTTTTCACATTTGATGATTGACTCATTTAATTGTACTTCAATTGATGTTATCCTTGGTGAAATATTACATTTATGAGAATAGAAGGTTATTGAATTGTGATTATTCTAAATTCTGAGATGTTTATGTACATTGCTTATGTTATGAACATGTGTCCAGTGGATGCAGGTATATGTACCATTCCTCCAGGCGTAGTGGAAGTATCATTCAGGAGAAGATCTTGGTCAAGTAACCGGTAAAGTAAACTATCTAAGCATACACACACCACCCTAGATTGAGTGAAATGAGTCAGTTTCTGTGAGTTATAGGTAAGTCATCCATAGCTTGTAGGTTTTCATTAGGTTGTTTACTTCTATATGCATTTGCGAGTGATGTTTATCTATTTGGTTTCTGAGATCTGTATTGTGATATTACGATCATATGGATAGGAGGGATATAGGTGGAAGTATGTTTATATGTATGCACATGTGTGTCAAGAGGATCTAACAACACGTATATGCATATGTATAAAGATACCACACATACACACCTATCAATATGATGGTAATGTAAATGGATGTAAGTGAATCGAATGTGGACATATATACATATGTATAGTACATACACATATCCATAGGGATATGCATATCGATACAAGCGTATGTTGACAAATGGATATGCTTATACATATGCATTAATATGGTATACCTACACATATGTGTACATAGAGGTATATACAGGTATACATATGTATATATGCACACATTATGTGTAATGTGGATATTAATAATATTATTATTATTGCCTTACAAATTTATATATATATCGGATGTATGTTGACTGGATCACGATATATATATTTAATAAATATATATATATATATGTAAATATATATTAAATATTATATATATATATTATAGTTATATTAATACACACACACATATATATATATTATACTAAGGTATTTAAATATATATATGTATATTATATATAAACTATAAATATATATATATAATAAAATATATAATACATATAATTCACAACTTTGGAAATCAAATTATTTCTGAATTGCTTAAAAGAGTCAATTTAAATAAATGGATCGATTTGATAAAGACTTCAATTCACGTATTTGGACTTTGGCTTAATTTATGCCAATAAAGTTAATTTGATGAAATTCAGGCTTTGAAACAAACATCACTCTAAGGGAAAATCATGCAACACCTGATGAATGAATATGCAAGGATAAATCAAGAAGTGTGTCTAAATATTTATGGCTTTTGACCAGGTCGAAACATGAAGCTTGACTTAGTTCAAAGTAGTAAATGATCTTAATCGAATCAACCGGAAAAATAGTCGATGTTGGCTGTGTGAAGGAAATATGATTGACTTCTTCTCAAATTATGAAAATCCCATCATCTCACAACTTTGGCACCACCTCTGTTACCAGTTTTCTATAGGTGTAGATTTATGAATTTCTCCATGTGCTTTTAGAAATAGTCTTCATAATGTTGGAAAAATTGGAAGTTGATTCACCATGTTCATTGCTGAGTATGGGTTGGATTTGACACCACCTCCAAGTTGAATATTTCAAATGGCAGTGGTGTCAATTCATGTGCCATGGTCGTAGGAGCTTGGAGAGCTGGATTCTCTATAAATAGTCACCAACTTTCCTATATCATACCATTCTCATGATCTTCATTAGATTTTGTCATTTGTCTTTTGTGATTTCCATATACATCATTTACATATCATCTTGTGCATTAATATATGTTTAGTATTCACATTTCTGAGTAAAAATTATTACAACCAGTATTCAAATTTATGAGTAAACATTATTGCAGCCAGTATTCACATTTATGAGAGTTCACTATTACCCTTGAGAAAGGCGTATTCTACCCAAGGAATTCGCCATTATCTATTAGTTATTTCCGAGTGTAGAAAGAGGGAATTTCGGGAGGAAAGTTGATAATTTTTGAGGTACTGGGAATTAATTCGAGGAGTTGTATTGAGCTATAACTGAAGGAAGATTTGTAATCAATTTGGGAAGAGCATATACATGCATGGGATATTCTTCTACTATTTAATTGCAATATTTTTTATGCTGCTTGAAAAGTACTTTCTGTTTGTGCATAGGAAGTGAATACGTTTGTCTTTTGAAAAAGGGAAAATGAAGCATCTAGCTATGTTATAAAAATGTTTGTAGGATCTCCATAATAGGAGAATGTTGTTTGCATTAGTTATTATTTAATTAGGCTTGATTGAATGCAAGATTCACTTGAGGTACACCCAACTAAGTTATTAAGTTAACTAGGAAAGCTTGTGTTACTCCTAGGATAAGATAATCCAGTATGGGAGGGTGCTTGTGTACTTACTTGATAGTTATATTCATTTCAAGTAGAATAGATTGTTGTATTTATGTTGGTAGTGTAGGCATATGATAGGATATGATTTTTCATTGCTTAGAGACCATCTCTAATACCACATTTCATCGTTCTTGTAGATGCTTTTGAAGCCTGGGGCTGGATCAATTCGAAAGCACAACAACTGAAGACTTCAAGTGTAACGATGATTCGTCATTCCAGGCAATGACGGATCACCTTCTATCTTATGTTTACATTATTTCGAATTGTATGATATACATTTATTTTTTGTATTCATCATTTGATTATAAATATCAAATTGGCTACACCCGCGGCTTGTGCGGGACTCTAGTTTTTCCAATATGAATAAAACAACATTCTTTTATGCAAATTTATGAGTTCCTTTGTTACAGAGATTTTCATAATAACACTTGAAATTCATAAGTAATCAAAGTTCTGGAATGTAATGAATACTTAAGCAGAAATTTTTTTGTATCTTCTATGATGAATGCAATTCAGCTCTACCTGTTTTGAGCTTGTAGTGAAAAATAGGTAACAATAACCTTGGTCATGCCTACTTTGTTTGGTCTATAGGGAGGGTGTTTTAGGTGTCTTATTGACCACATAGGAAGGCTTTCCTTTCTATGTTTTGGTCCAAGATGTTTGGAATATTTGAATTGCATTTTGAATGAGGTTTTGTATGTCAGGTGTGAACAGGAGTACTCCTATATGATTTTCGAGTCAAAGTCCATCACACTAGGTGCAATGCCATCCTGGTTCTTTATACCTTGATGCATCATGTCTATGTTTGTTATCAAACATAAGGTAAATAGCCCTTTCAAAATCCCAATTCCTGATAAGCAAAGCATCATCATTTATCATCCTCATCTAATAAAGTCTCACAGATCATGGGCTTCTTGGATCCTCTTTTTTCTTTCTTCTCTCTACGCTAACATGGTGCCATGACAGTTAATCAAAAACATCACTAATGCATCCATCTTGCATCCACAAACCGTCAGCATGTTGTGTATCATCCATATCATATGATATAGGAAACACTGATCATCTCACATGCATTGCATTTCATCATTGCATAATATAGATTGGTTATTCTAAGCATCTCATAAGCCATACATTTGCATCCATTTACATAATCATAAAAACATCATCATATAGGCATCATATCATCCATACGTACATCATCATATTATCCATTGCATAATCACATATGCATCATGTCATTCATATACGCATCATCATATCATACATAGAAAAGGTACTAAAAAAGAAAAGGAATATAACATCTCATACATCTCATGATCATAATATATAACATCATAATCCATTAGGGGCATAATATAGATCTATTAGTCTAAGCATTTTAAAATCATCTGCATAACATAACATGTGCATCCATGTCATCCATACATCATCGTAAAAAGTGCATAGAAAATATATTGAAAAAATAAATGCATCCATCCATAAACATCTACATAATCATAACATTACATCACATAATATAGAATCATACATCGCATCGCATCACATAAAATAAAATCACATTGCATATAGAAAAGTAAATACATCCATCCATCATGCATAAATAAAATAGACACATCTCATAATCGAATCATATCATATATATCATGTAATGTAACTGACATGGTACAAAATTAGGATCAAATGTATGTGTATCAATAAAATGAATACAATTCCCATTGGGCTATCAAAAATGGAGCCCATGGATCACAAAAAGAATAGTGTCATTGATAAAAAAATGTGAGCTAGCCCTGATGGCTGTCTCTCAGGCTAGTCTTGACTCTGTCCTGTCAGCTACGAGAACTCTGTTACTCAGGCTGTTGGAGGCATTGCCTACCAATAATGAACTCTGTAGTACTCGACCTCTCTTACTGCATCTCGATACATCCATGCCAGGAATGTCCTGCCCTGAGATGTTGTTGTCATGCTCTCCAACTATTGGCATCAGTTCACCTCTTGTGCCAGCTACAACTATGTAGCTTGTCATTGTTGTACAACCTGATATCGCTCCGCTATGAGGGCTTGGACCTACTGTCGGGCCTAGTCCCTCTCTTTCGTCAATGTATGTACCTATGCCTGGAGCTGTTGAATCAAAATATCCCTTTGGTCGAGCTGAGGAGGTGGTGGTGGAGGCAGTGGCTGATCCCTTTGGGGTGGCTACTGGTCCCTGGGTGCATCTCTACTGGTGTCTTCCCCCTGATCTCTATGCCCTCACTGGTTTGGAGGTGGTTCACCTCCTACTTCGTCTCCATCTCCATCTCCTCGTCCTCCTCACCCCCACCCTTGCCCTACTATTTGTCCTCAGGGTCTCCACCGTACTGGGGTTTGCCTACCCTTGATCACATGGCCACGGTCTGGCTACCAGTTGTCTAAAGCTATCCACTACATCCTCTGGTGGGATTGGATGACCCCTGGTGGTGTGAGATATTGGTTATCTGGTTGGTCTTGAATGTCATCGAACTACCTGGCTACCCTATTTGGCAGGTAGCGCTCAATCATCGTGTGCTCTCTGTCCTGCACCAACTTGTCTTGCCTAGCATAAAAAGGTTATTGAATGTCATCGTACCATGCGTGCATCCCTAGCCAAGGCCTCCAAGTAAATGTGGTCATCTCATCAATGACCCTCCCCCAATGAGGGATGCCAGCCTATCCTGTGTGAGAAAAATTGAGACCACCCCTGTATCACCACACTGTTGGGTCATCAGGCTCCACATCAACCACTGTAACCTACAGACGGAGCACAACAATGTGCTTCCAGGCCTAGATGTGCAGAAGTGTAACCCCGGCTCTGATGGCTCTACTGTTGCAATATGCGAACTCATGCAAATCATGATAGAGTGAGGCCAACATCACTGGTCCCCACGCAAAGAAGCACCTTCGGAAGAGCATCCACTCCCAAGCTAGACCCCATCCTAGACTGAAATATCAGCCCCACTGATCTGGTGCTACAAGTCCTGAAATAATAGTTGCCACAATCAATCGGAAGGTGGACACCCGACCTCTTTACCGTTCAAGCTTAATCTGTCCCTCAGCGAAGAAAATCTCATCCAGCCCCATAATCTCATAGCAGGTATCGGTCCTGATGTCCATGTCATAAATAACCCTCTCACTGTGGATGGGAAATCAAAGAATCTGCTAGATGTCCTACAGTGTGATGGCTGCCTCGCCGGTGGGAAGATGAAATGATGATGTCTTGTTGTGCCATCTCTCTACCAGCACGATCATCATGCCCAAGTGTGTTATGATAGAAGGTGCATACGCGACATACCACAAGTTGATCACTCCAAGGTGCTCCTGAAGCAACTCTTGTAATCCGGACAACTACTAAGCACCGAGGATCAATGCTCACATGAATGTATGGGCTCTCTATCCTCCTGCACCCAAGAAAGCCACAACACCAAGTTTCATAAAAAATCAGGATCCCATTTGAATTTTTCGCGACCGAAACAACAAAGGCGTCGCTATTTGGAAACTCCAAGCTGCACCGCTGGAGCCCCAAATCTCAAACTCTGTCGCGACGTTGTTGTTTGATTGCGCATTTGTTTGACCTAAAATCCTAAGCTCGTAACTCGACCGCAACAATGCCATTTGCATATGCGGCGTGCTTTGGAGTTTGACCCCTAAATCTCTAACTGCGATGCAACATTGCAAATTGCAATAGCAGTGCACTTTAGGGCTGAGCGGCACTGATTCTACCCTTTCAACGGCACCAAACTGCACCACTGGGAAAGTTTGAATTTTTAGGCCTATTTAATGTACACAAAAATAAAAAATGCAACTTAGGTTAGGGTCACATACTAGTGGTCCTACACCTGGAAGTCGCTGGTAGACTCGCACTCACTCAGAGATGTGTCGTGGAAGCACTCTTTGCACCATCTCGTACGAAGGTCAGAGCTCAAAGTCAAGAAATTTCTAAAGGCTAAGTGTGCAAATGAATTGAAAGTGACCTCTCGAAGGGCTATTTAAGCATGAAAATTATTTTTTGACCCTATTTAGTCGTCAACCTAGGTTTTTGTGCCCCCAATCCTATTTTTTCCCAATTGAGGCTCGTTTTGCATCTTTTTTCCATGTTTTGGCATGTTTTTGGCATCCTGGAGCCTTTCTGGACCCGTCGGGCAACTTGTCCTCTTTTTTTCGTGAGATCACCCAAAAATCAAAGTTTTCATTCGATCTCTCAAGGGGCCAGTATACCAACGTAATTCTTTCGCTGGGGCAATGGTGGGGCATCCAAAAAAATGATTTTTTTTTAAATTTTGATCTAGGCAAGTTTATTCTTTGAACCAATGTAGCAGCTGCATTGCTTCAAAGAGGGGCAAAATGTAGACACGTAAAATATACTGATTGATCTTGTGCACTTGATCCTGGTTTACTAACACTAGTTCATCCTGAATCACTCCTTTACTAACCATTTAATCCAATAATCTTTATTTGATTAAATTCATCATATTTCATCTTTTAATTAAATAAATCAATTTTATCTGATTAAATCATTATCTTCTATTAATTAAATAAATCATTTTGTTTAATTGTTCCTAATGTCCCTCTTTTAATTGAATAATTCATTTTATTTAATTAAGTTCTAATGTCATCTCATTTAATTAAATAAATTAACATTTATTTGATTAAGTCTAACACCATCCCCTTTTGATTAAATGAATCAAACTTTATTTAATTAAGTCTAAAATTCATTATTCCTCTCATCTTGATCTACTTAAATCCAAAAAGCTAAGTCAAAATGTCAAATCAGCTAATCTTCATCTAAATTAATCAAATCATGATTAATCCTAACTCTAATCCATCAAATCCTCTAGATGTTGCAACTTGTGCAAGTAAATCAATTTAATTGATTTATAAATTCCTCTATTTCATTCAAAAAAGGCATAAAGTTGGAATATTCCTCAAATTTGAAAATTCCATCCCAAAGGACTTGTCCATCCAACAAGGCATTAAAGGCCTCTTACATGTCCTTTTTCTTGAGCCAAGTGGCATTAACTCTCCTTTCTTCTCCCTCCAACATGTCACTTCTCCAATTTCAAATATCCACCTAATGGCATTAATGTGCTCATCCATCAAAATGTGCTCCACCTATATCCACTCACATGTTGACAATTGGCATTGTGCTATTGGTTGATCTTTTGTTCCACATTCATCCCTTTTGCTCATTCTTCCATCATTCTCTTCTATAAATAGAAGGCTCTCTTACTAATTTTGGATCCACAACTTCATGTAACATCATTATCTTCATGTTTTGAGCAAAGTTCATCAATTTTCATAGTTTCATCATTTCATAGCTAGGATATGGCAAAATTTATCATGGAGCACCATTGATCATCTTCAAGCTTGCAAGGAATTGGGAAAGGGCTATTTTCCACATGAAGATAGCACCAATTCCCCCATGGGATTGAGAGTTTGAGCATTTGAATAGGATTTAATAACTTTTTTATTTGTGTTCACTTTATTTCTTGTTTTCATGCTTCAAATGAGTCTTATGGGGAATGATGGTTTTAACTTGCATAATGGACTAATATTGTGTTATTTGTTTGTGTTTGTGCAGGTCTATATCCACCATTCACAGATCCAGTGAAGGATAAGGACGGTGCCACAAGGGCACAAATTGAAATTTTGCACTCCCAATTGAAGCAGCTTATGGACCAAAGAGAGCATATCAAAGGAAAAATTGGTCAGCTAAGGGGAGTTGTAAGTCTAAAGTTAGCATCCTTGACTGACATAGTGAGAGAAGCAGAAAAAGTTGTTCAAAAAGCAAGTTTCAACCGCTTTGGATGACACAAAATATTTACATATTCATCTTGAAACCCAAGTGCACTGATGCAAGAGCATCTAGGGTGTAAGAGCAATCTTGCATCACCCAAAAAAATGTTGTTTCTTTTCAATAAGGGTTAAATTTGGTACGGTTACTATTTTTAGTAAGTTTATTTTTATGCACGGTTGGGAACAAAATATTACACAGACCTTCAGAATGATAAATTGAAGCCAATGGCAAAGAAATCACTTCAATATTATTTGTCATTTGAGAGATATTAAAATTTCAATTTCCAAAAATCTTGTCAAAATATTTGAAGTCAATTTTGAGGCACTTAGAGGCTCCGAATGGGCCTAAAAATTGGCAGAAAATGAAAGTAGTCTATTTTTAGAGTGTGTGCCTCCTCAAGAGATTTCTGAAAAGGTATTATAATTGAAAATCTGACAGTCAGATCAAAATTTATGACCCCAGAAAGTTGTACTACTAAAATTAATAAAATTTCAAAATATATTCTTGAGGAAGTTACACTTTCTAGAAGATTCTAGGGCAGTTACACCTTCCAAATAAAGGATGTGAATGGGGATTATAGAGAGAGGGCAAAGCAAAGTGGATTGTGGCTCCGATTTGCAAATTTGTAGATTTATGTAATCAAAACGCCCATGTGATGGCAACTGTAATGTTGTAATTTCATTTTCATTTCAGTGATAATAGAAAATATTTGCTTCCTTCTTGTATATTGTTTGTGCAATTATTTATTGTTGTTGTAAGTTCTAGATTGTAAGGAGAGTACCCTTCATCATGCACATTTTTTCTTCTACAAAGAAGCACTGGGATACAACTTTTTCCCAATTAAAGGTAATCTTTATGAATGTTCTGCCTTCTAAGTGAATAGAATATTTGTTAAAGGTAAGACAAATTTTGATGTATAAATATGTGGAGTAAATAATTTTATTCTTCAATTTATCAAGGCACTATGTATATTGTTGAAAATGGAGGTAATTGTGTAGCTTAATACTTTGTAAAACTATGACATTGTAGATCTAATTAAGTGTTCTTTGTTACAATTTCTTTGTATATGATTATCTGTTTAGATTCATTTTACCAATTGTAGAAGTAGATAGAAGATTGTAGGAGAATAAGACCAAAAGATAGAAGTGACACATCATATACTATGGAGAACCCTTTCGGGAAAAAAATCCACCACTAGAATCAATAGTGCTTGTATTATTTAACTTTAGAACAAGATTACAATAATTATTTATCAATCCTTGCTTGAGATGCTTTTTTTGCTTTCAACAATTCTTCTTCACAACCTACAATAAACTCTCATGTGTTGAAGCATGAATCCACACATCCTATGCCATGCTTCACAAAAGTACTCTCTTAGAACTCTCTTCAACTTGCTGCAATAAATAGACAATTGTGAACATTGTAAACTCCAAAGAGTTGACAATTACAAGAGGATAAAAGTCCTCACAAATATCTATGCCATTCTTGTGCAAGTAGATTTCTTCCGTGAAAAGCAATGTCAAACCAAGTCCATCAATTTGGGTGTCCCAAACTGAAGTCTTAACTGATTGTTGGTTTCAAAGATATCTTCTAAGCTTCTCCTCAAAGTTTGCGCCAAAGAATGGGCCCCACTTAATTGAGCCTTGTAAATATCTTCTCATGCAAAGGTGTTAACTCCAAGATCTCAACTTGGGCGCCCAAGGTGGGTCCAAGTCAATCTTTGTTAAATGAAACATATATCTCCACCATTCATGCAAACATCATGCATGATTGATCATCCCCTGTTAACTAAAAATATCAACCAGTTATCTGTCATGCAATTGAAGTCATTAGTCATGCAACTCAAGTCAACTAAATTCAACTACATGCAACTTCAACTAACTACATGCAACTAAACTGAACTAAACTGAACTAAATTGAACTGAGTTGAACTAAGTTGAACTGATATGAACTAAACTAAACTGAACTGAAACTGAAACTGAACTGAATTGAACTAAACTGAACTGAACTAAAACTAAACTAATAGTGCCTGTGCAAACCCCAACCTTGATACCTGCAAAACAAAGAGAATAAACACATTAAGTTAGATATTGCAAGCCAAAACAAGGATTCCTCATGAAATCCATTTACAAATTCAAAATAGGAAAGAAAACAATGAAGAACACAATATAAATGATAAACTAGATTGAATCCTAATTTAAATATGCAAACTAATGATCCCATGGGGGAATTGGTGCCAATTTGATGTGATAATTGGCCCTTTCCCAATTCCTAAGATGCAAGCTTCGAATGT
>VDFB02271358.1:292304773-292321905 GCA_007258455.2 Sequoia sempervirens
ACATGGTAAAGAGTGAATTAGGTTGGGGCAGCATTGTTTGATGTTGAATTGAGTATGTGAAAATGTTTTTAGTCCTAATTGAGGCATTGGAAAGATTGTTTGAAGGCTAGGAGAGTGATTTCCATTAAAACCCTAGATTTTTGGCTATAAAAGAGGGTTTTTAGTTTAGGCACCTTGGAGGGTGAAGGTCTAAGAAAAAATTGTGGAATATATGGTTTGAACACATGTAAATTTCTTCCCACATGAGTTTGGAGGTTTAGGAAAGGATTTGTGATAAGTTCCTTTGTAAAACTGACCTAATTTGAGGCTAGAAGGTGTAGAAACCTGATTTTGTTGAAGTTGTTCTAAATGAACCTACTATGGTTTGTGAATATGTTGTTGTGTGCCCAAAAAGGGTGTTTGAAAACCTGCTGGTCCTGATTTGAAAGGAATTATTCAAGCAAATTTACCTGATTTAGTCTATGTGCAATGCTATAAGGAAAAGTGTGCTTTGATGAGATAAAGAGATTTTGAGAGTTTGTGACTTGGAAATTGTTGTTGTTGGTTGATATTGTGTTGATTTTGGTTGCAATACCTACCCTGGTTGCTATCAAGTAGTTTTCTCCTTTTATTTTACATCACCCATCTATTTATGTTCTCTTAAATCTTGTTGTAACAAATCCCTTTGTGATGGAATGGATAGAGCCTCCCACATAGTAACATTTAGGTTAGCCTTCTTCATATGATCAACAATGTTAAAGGGGAGTTGGATGGCCTTAGGTGGAACCTTTGGAACAACGAGGTCTACTCTTGTTTCTTGGTTGATCTTAGGTTGCTCTATTTCTTGTTTGGGCCTACTAGCAGGCTAATTCAATTGTGGAACATCTATTGTTCTACTTGTTATTCCAACATCCATAACCTGTTGAGGTTGTTGAGAGACTGATGCCTATCAAACCATGGAAGATGTACCACCCTCCATTGCTATTCTTTTTGACCTTATATTTTGGGCTATTGTTTCAACAACTACTTGGCTTACACCAAAAAATTATTCTTGATGCCAATTGACCAATGAAGATTCTTCATGTCAGTGATTCTCACTACTAGCAGTTGTTTGGTTGGTACTAAATTGTTACCCTAAGGTAGAGTTTTTTTCTGAATCAGTAGAGTTTGTACAAACTCTCCATTTTGGCAAGAATTTTGATTATGATACTGCTCACATGGGTAACACCACTCCTACTCTTGCGTTAGATTATTTTGAACTAGGACGAAATCTTTAGAAGTATCGGTAGTTGTTGGGTGCATGTTATTCATGGGCTTAGTATGATTCCACTGATTTTGTCCTTGATAAGGTTTTCTATTTTGTTGATAACCTTGACCTTGAGGCTGATACAACCTATTATTTTGAGCTTGTTTCCTCTTCATTGATACTAACTCATTGTTCATACTTCAGAGAAAGGTGCCCCAATCTTCTAGAAATGCAATAGAAGTAAAAGGTTAGCTTATGGAAACCACTAGAATAGGATCCATTGTTGGCTATGAGAGCAACTCTATAAATAAAGGAATTGGTGGCCTAGGATCTATCTTCCTAGCTTGTATTAAGTATTTTTCCCTTATATCAAGGTCATATGCTCTAGGTAAGATAAAACCACCCATATATTTAATCATAACAACTGTCATTGTTAAGAGAACTTAAGAAATATAGGAAAGCATACTCAGGAGAAGGTTTCACCATGATAGGGATTCTATCCCAAGTCTTCTAAAATCTATAATTGAAGTCACTCATGAATTCATGGGTCCCTCTTGATTGTTGTCAATTTATCTACAAGAGACAAATGGTCACTTTTTTCTTCAAAGTGCTAGCATAATCTTTCACCTAACTCATCCCAATTGTGAATGGAGTTAGGTGGAAAGCCTCTATTTCATTGTAATGCTTTACCTTTCAGGGAAGTGGATAGCAACCTAACAACCACATTGTCCTTTGTTACATCATGCATAGAGCATATATTTTCAAAATTTGTGATGTGTTCTGTTGAAGTTGTGGATGTCTTACCAGTGAAATGAAGACTACTTTTGAGGGCATTTTCTAGTATATCATCCTTTTGGGCTAAAATAAAAGGGCTTCCACCACCAAAAGATACAAAGTTTTGATTTCTTGGTAAATCCATATGGAATAAATTCTTGTGTGTATGAGAAGCAAGTGTTCTAGCTTGATATAATCTACTTAAAGGTGGTGTAGATTGAGCTCTAGGAGAAGGATTTGTACTTCTATTTCTCCTAACGGGTGATAGGGAGTGTCTATTTCTTCTTCTGGAAGTAAAAGATGGGAGATCAGTGTATTGGAAGTTATACCTCTATAAGATGCTCTAGTATGAATCCAAAGCATGAATGTGCAGGTCTAATCTAGAATAGGATTATGGGAAAAACTAAGTCACCAACTTGAATGCAGAGTTCTCCCTTAGTTGCATAGTTTCCAAGTACTTTGTCGAGTGCCTCTTCAAGGATAAAATGTTAAGAGCATCATGACTCTCTCAAAAAGATGAAGTGAAATTTATGTGTCCCACTAGGCATGCCAAAAACTATTGTCACATAAAACTACACTTTATTGAACATGGAGTTCAACGTTCTAATGACACAATGAAAATGACCTCAAGGTGTGGGACCTTGCACAAATAAGGCCAAATCTCTAGAGAAGGGAAGCTTCATCTTCTAATCTAAGTGAAAATGTGTTTTTCTAACCTAGCACATTAAATCCTACCACTAATCAACTCTAACAACTCATAAAGGAAAAGAGATAGAAGGAGAACATGAAATGGAAATGGAGGTGATAAACCAAGAAAGAAATTTGTTCCTTCTTTACTTAAGATTGCTCAATACATCAACAAATAAACTAAAACACATATTCAAACATGAAGGTAAAAATATTTTACTCAAACATGCAAGAAATATTTGTAATAATAGCTAGATTTCGTTAATATAAGGCATAAATCTAGACTTTACAATGGAAAAATGTAGAATATAGTGTCTACTAAAGAAAACAATGAGAGGATCCCAAAAGAAGAACACTTAAAAAGAACACTAGTGTTACTTTTATAGATCAAGAACAACTTGGATGATCTTTAACCAAACCCTAACCTAGCTAGGGTTACAAGATCTGATCAAGGAAGATTGAGATCTATACATAAAATTTGTGCTCAGAACAAGCATGGTCACCATACCTCTATAGAGAAGGTTATCCGAAAGTACCTTCAAAATCCCCATGAAATCAACAATCTAGGCATGGGATTCGTCAGAAAGGGATAAAAAGTAGCAATGAATGAGCTTGGTGTTGTGACCTTTTCACACATCACCCCATTCAAGATGGGGACCCCTAATTTTTGCTCCATTCTGGTCTTTTGGCTTTGTTTTTTTTTTTTTTTCTCTTTCTCTCTCTGTCTGTCTCTTCTCTCTGGTTTACCTTTTGGGGGACATGCCTGCCATTGAGTTTAAATGTGAAATTTGGCCAAGTCCTGAAATTAGGGTTTTGAGTCTTCCTAGTCAGTTTGAGGTCCAACGGCGAATAAATTGAAAATTGAGCTTAACATTGTTGTCCGCAGCTTCTCCAAAGGCCTCAGCAAGTTTTCATCGACTCGAGGTACTTACTATTTTTAGTAAGTGTGAAATTATTGCAATTCGTTAGCATTTTTGAGATTCACGCTCGCATCAGAACACATCAGCTGCTCGGTGCAAAATTGAGCAAAATAGACAACTTTCTATTTTTAGCAGTTCGCCTTCCGGGACAAATTTCAGGGCTTAGACGCAGAGTTTTTCTTTGCATGTCTGCATTTTCCTTCTGGGTTTTTCGAGACCTTCACAACGATGTGACATGCAAAGCGAGATAGTGACTTTCAGAGTTCACCCTTTGGAGGCTATTTTTAGGGTTTGCATGTCAGGGTTTCTTTGTGCTGTCGAGTGATTTTTTTATGGGTTTTTCGAGACCTACAAGCATGATGCAAATGAAGATAATCACTCAGTAAGGAACTTACTATTTTTAGTAGGTGCGTCCCGGCAACTACCTCCCAGCAGTTCAGAATCACAAGCTGATCGCAGTGCCACAGAAACGAAGGCAAACAAAGATCATTTGATGCGCATGCAGAGCGAATTAGGGTTTCCAACTTCGAAGCCTAAAAAGAGGGGTAAAAAGTCTAATTTTTGAAACCGGTGTAAACCACCACGATCAACATCCTTCAGGCATCTGCTGGTAAAATTTCGAATCAAACGGAGCACTTACTATTTATAGTAAGTCAATTTGGAAACAGGCTAAAAATAGCAAGTCAAGTGCATGCGTTGATGTCGACAGACAAGTCACATGGTGAGGAGCGCCTCATCCAAATTTCAAGTCAATTGGAGTAGTGGAACTATCGGAAGCAAGCAATTACTATTTATAGTAAATCATCCTCAGAAATGGGCTAAAAATAGCAAGCCGACTGAAAATGGCAGTGTTAACAGGTTGATGAAGTCATGAAGATCCAACGTTCTAAATTTCAAATCATTCTGAGCTTTCGGGATATGAAAATCAAGAGGCTTACTATAAATAGCAGGGCACAGAGAAGTTGGCTAAAACAGGGAAAAATGGCTAAGTATTGGGCTTCATCCTGCAGCTACCTGAAAATGCGCCCAAGGTAGTGGCATGCTAAAAAAATTCTAAGTACAAGTTTCAGCCCCCACCATAGGTGAAATGCGCCCTCAAGGTATTGGAAGCATAAAAAAATTTCTAAGTAGTAAGGATATCCTCCACCCCCTTTGAAATGCGCCAAGTTTAACAATAAGTCAAAGGTGGTCAAGGCGTGGTAAATTTTCATCCTCCATCACCTAGCAAATGCGCCCAGCCACTAGCATGTTCAAACGCGCCCAAGAGGAGTTAACAAGAAAGTTAAAAGGGTCAATGATATTTCATCCCTCACCACCCCTCATATGCGCCCTCAAGCTGATAGCATGCAAAAGTTGCTAAGGCATGAGTTTCATCCTATTCCCTAGGCTAAATGCGCCCATGTGCAAGCAAGGTCAAAAAGACAAAAAGAGTCAAAGGCGTTCATCCCTCTCACCCCCTTAAATGCACCCAACTTTCTAAAATCCTCTTGAACAAGTGAAATGCGCCATGTTTGAAAGACTAGTCAAAGGAGGATTAAAGGCGTTACAAGTTTATCCTCCACCTCATATGAAATGTGCCCATCCTCTTGGACATGTCATATGCTCCCATGCAAGCTAAGAAAAAGACAAGAATGGTTGACTTTCTTCCCCTCCCTTTGAATGCGCCCAAGGTGAATATTACTATGGTGTTGAAGTAAGAATATCCTCTTCTAAGTAGGAAATGCGCCCAAGGTAGTAAGTGAGGGTGGTAAAATATGGGCGTGGTGAAAGTCTTCCTCCATGTGCTAGATGCGCCAAGGCCCAAGGTGGTGACTAAATATTGCTAGGCGTTGGTTTTAAAATGTTCTCTGTGACATATGAAATGCGCCTAAGAGGAGTAGGATGTGTAAAAATAATATGAGGGCGTTGGAATTTAAAATCCTCCATGATGTGCTTTCAAGGAAAATTTTCTAAGCAAGTTGAAATAAAAAAAAAATTCTTCACCATAAGAAGTTGATGAATTTTCTCACCACTGGCAAGATGGGTTGAAGAATGAATAAAATTTTCTAAGGGAAAATCCTTCAAAAATGCTAAGTGATTCAAAAAAATTCTAAGGCACAAATATTTTCTCCCTTAGAAAAATGCCTAAGTTTGGAGAGGTGATGGAATTTTCCTAAAACATGAGCAGAGTTGCCAGAGGTGAAGTCAGTGACTGCCAGCTTCGCAGGGTCAATAAAAATTTTCCAAGTCAGAGCAAAGAAATACTTCAAGATCGAAGAACAAGAATAAATTTGATGAAAGAATATTTTCTAAGGATCAAAATTCAAGAAAATTAAATGAACCCGTTCATTGTGCACCCATGAGTTCGACGCATTCTGAAGAAATTTTTCTTCTGGGTATTGAAGATTATCGATGAGGAGTTGATTTTAAAATCTTCCATGCTCCGTTGTAGCCTTCAGGATGAAGATTTTTTTATGGGCATTGGATTGATGAGTTTTCCTAAGGGAAATTTGAAAATTTTCTAAGGCAAGTGTGAAGAAAATGTGTTTTCAAGGTAAAATCCTCCAGACGATGAATTTGAAAGAAACTGCCTACGTGAATTTGCTTAAATCCTTCGTGAAGATAGTCTTCTTGAGCCAGAGATGGATAAAATCAAAGTTGTCAGAGCTCCAGCAGGTGAAATGATTTTCTTGAAGATGCAGTTGAAGTTGATATTGCCAAAAGGATGATACACCCTTGAGGAGGATGAAGTTTGTCTAAGGCATGAATTTGAACACAAAGTTGGCTAGTAGAGGCGATGAACGCTTGGAAGTTAGAACGTGAACATCCTGGTAAGTAAGATGAATTTATATTATGAAATGTTCTAATACCCTTCTCCTTGCTTGTTTTGCAGGATGAGCGTGGAGGCTAGAGCACGATGACTTGAAGTGATGAAGCATGATGATATTACAACCTTCGGAAGGAGATAAAGTTATGAGTTTCAACCTCGAAGGAAGAAAAGTTGCGAAAAATGGCTAAGTGTTGAAGAAACATTTTCAAAGCTTAAGATGGAGAAAAAGAATGTAAGCTCGAACGAAGTTGAAGAACAACATCAGGAAAGAAGATCGAGAACAGTGTGAATGCGTCTACAAACGGGAATCTTCTAGAAGGACGGTGGCCATTAATGGCTCATTTATTACCCCACTCCTCTTAGTGGCAGTTTTTAGGGAAAATCTTGTTTAGGGCTGAGGTGGCACAATTTGGGCCACCCAGCCGATTGTAATCTGAGCTGTCCGTTGGACTTGGCCAACTATAAAAGGGGGAGTCCCCCTCATTTGTATCTCATTAGAATTAGAAGTAGAAGCAGAGCTTAGAGGAGTAGAGAGAAATTGATAGAGTAGAAAGTAAAGTAGTTTAGAGTGAAAAGGAAGGAAAGTCTTCCCCTTGGATACTTTGTAAGAAGTTGTCATGTATGCTTTCGTAATAAAAGAATTTTCATTGATGGTGATTTCTTCTTTGTTATGAGTAGTTGTTGAGGCTTCTTCATCCTTCCAATTCACGTAGCAACTTGAAGTAGCTTAAAGTAAAGTAGATTTCATTTCATGCAAGTGTTTGGTAGTCGTGGAATGTGGTGCTCGATTTGAACAGGACTTTGCTTGTCCATACCACTAGCGGGCTCGCTGACGGTGGGTTCGCCTTGCGTGGTCAACTGGAAATTTGTGAAACTTAACTTTGATCATGGTTTATATGTTGGCATGCGTCATTGTGATGGTGTCTTCATGCTAGATCGTGAGCTGAACATCTTGAGTCACTCCTCTGAAGATTGCACCAGTTCCGCAGAAGCTGTCCGAAGTGAGGCAAAACGGAGCTTGGTTGAAGTCTGTAAGAATTGACTGCCATATCCCATGCCTTAGAGTAGAACATAAACTTCTTAGACCCTACACCCATTTAATTTCAGTTCATTTCTGATTAAGATTAGGAAACTTGTGCCCACTTGCCAAATCATTTGAATTATATGAAAGCCCTTAATCTGTTGTCTGCTGTCAACTGTCGAACAATTGTGTAAGTCCCCTCGTAAGTACACAGCAATACACATCAGCCAACTGAGTCTATTCACATTTAAGGAACCTTGGAGTTGAAAGCATGAACTCACTCGCAATCTTAGCATGCTGAATACTTTGTTCAAGAGAGGATAGAGTATCCGTTGGGAAACTTTGTTCTGTGTTGGTGCGGTCTCAAAAACCACGTCAACACTTGGGTGCCACAAAAGCCACTTGTAGAAATTAGAGAGTATATTAAATGGTGTCCTTGTTGCTAAAAAGTCAAAACAAGTAGCTAAGGAGGTGGTTCGATCATTAATGGCGTCGTTAAGCAAAAACAAGGAAGACCAAAACCCGAATCCCAAAAATTTGACACAGTCAAATTTTTAAAGAAATTTATCAAGGAATGGTTTTCAAAAGAAAGGCTTACCTCTCACAAAGGAAAGGAAAAAGGAAGACCAAAGGCCTGAAAGAATCAAATTTTCAAAGAAGCCAAGTACTTCTTACCGAAACAAGGTAAGAGGTAAAAGGGAAGCTCGAATCTGATGTAGGAGCATCCATGGCTCAATGCAATCCTATATTAACCAATTGGTGTCAATTTCATTTTGCAATTTTTGATCTGATTGAATTTCATGTTTGATGTGTGAAATTCATATTTTGGTGTGAATTGGAATGTCTTGTAATGTGGGAAATTGGAATTTGAATTTGGATTTAATTTGGGTCAAATTGGTTGAATAGAGATCATGGAGAATATGATTTAAAACTAAAAAAGCAAGAAAATAGCATAACATGGCATGGTTTTTTGGGAGCCATTAAATTCAATTGTAACTCCAATTTTAAATGCTCACAGCTCCTAAAAAATAGGCACCCAGGAGGTGGGCAACAAGTTTGAAAAAATTGCTTTTTGCTTTATTTGTGAAAGCATCAAAGCCATTTAAAGCCCATCTCTCATATTTTCTAAGTCTAGAGTTGGGGAATGATATTTTATTCATTTTTAAATATTAAATTTTATTTTTATTTTCCATTCCTAGCGAGGGGCATGGATTTTTCACAAGATGCCTTTGGAATGAAAGCAAATCACAATGAAATGCATTGAAATTTCATTTCAAAAAAGCTAGGTGGATAACATTGAATTTTATTCACTTTTGGAGGAGTTTTTCATGGGAAAAACACAGGAAGAGAGGAGGAGTTCATGGCTTACCTTCAAGAGGGGATTTGATGGCGTGTTTGCATATTTGAGAGTGTTTTTGCAGGGCATAGAGACTACCAGGTGTTGCAGATTGAAGGGTTTGAATGGTGGAAGTGATTTGTTGTGCAGGTGTTGAAGAAGCTTTGTTGCAAGCTTTGATTTGCTACTACAAATCTTTTATTTTTGAGTCTTACAAGGCTTGATGCATCCTTGTCCATCATTGGATTGTAATAATTCATTTTCTCGTTTGTTGAATCAAGAAATTGCTAGTTGCACATTGCAATCTTGGATTGGAAATTGTATTGCAAATTTTTTTTTGTGTTGTTGAATGGTGTTTGTGAGCTATTTAATTTAATTTGCAGCAATTTAAATTATCTTAATTAGCTCATACATTAGAATCCTGAATCCCAAAAATTTGACACAGAGTCAATTTTTTAAAGAAGGAATCGAGGAGGAGGAGGGAAAGTGAGAGGCTGATGAAGAAGAAGTTGTAAGGGTTAAAGGCTAAGGTTGATGGCCAAAAACTGAAACACTTAGCAGAAAATGGAAAGAAGAAGTAGAAGAGATGGAGAATCGGGGGCGATGGAGAAGACATGAAGATAAGCAAGTAAGTGACAACCCAAAATCCTAAAACTTTAGGACTTAAACCAATTTTAGGACCTTTCAAGGTATATTCATGCAAGATGGCGCATATAGGATCTCTCAGATCAGTTATAAATGATGGGTCATCTAAGGGTGGCATGAAATGACAACAGTTGCCAAAGTTTTGTGGATTTGATATTTTCATGGACCAACTAGGACTCAAATTTAGGACCTTCCATTTCTATTGTAGTTCTCTACCATTGAGGTTCTGGTACTTTTAGGACCAAACCATCTTTGGCCCAAGTGTGGATTATTTCCAACACCCACCTTAACCCGCATTAGGTACTTAGGGATCCTATCTTGGCCTGGATCTAATACCATGTTGATATTTTCATGGATTAGCTAGGACTCAAACCCAAGACCTTCTATTTGCTAGTAGAATGGTCTACTAGTGAGCTATTGGCCCTTTGAGGACCAATCCATCTTTGGCCTAGGTGTAGCTTATTTTCAATGGGATCAAGTCTCATCAAATCATTATCAATTTGATAGCCTTTGGATTCATCTATTGTACCATACATTTTTTTAATTTTTTCCCAAGTATCATGTGAATTTGTGCATGCTTCAATCTAAAATATAAGATCAAGGGAAACAAGGATATGAAGAAATCTAAGAGCTTTTGTATGTTCAAGTATCTATTTTATCTTTTCCTTATCATTTGTGGGTTCAACTACCTTTTATTCAACATATGGATTACACCCAAGTTGCATTAAGGCATTCCATGCATGTTGATGAAAAGTTGCATAATTATAAGGTGTTAGTGAAACATTTAAATGATCCATTAGTGAAGGAAAGAAGAGACTAAGTAAATAGATCAAAAACACACCAAGATAACCCCCCTTTTTACTCAATAATTAATCCCCACCTATGAAAAATGATTTGGCAATTTATAAATTAGTGCATCTACAATGATAAACCAAAATGGGCTCAAATACTATATAAGTACATTATTATTTCAAAATGATAACTCCAAATTATCACCAATATGTAGTGCTCAGAATAATACCCACTTTCAAAAAAATAATCACCTCAATCTAAGGTCACATGTGAAAGTTATTGTCATTTGAAGTTCAAAAAATTGAGACTACCTATTAGATCTGATGAGAAAACTAATTTTCTGGAAAAATAAGATAACTTGACCAAAAACTAATTGTGCAATTGTAGAGAGCACAAAATTTTATTGCAAACAAAAAAAACTTTGATAAAAGCCTCCATATGGCCAAGATATTGCCTTTTGAAGATTAGGTGCAAAAAAACTCCAATTGTGAGGGGTTTAAGTTTTAAAAAGTCTCATGCTACAAAATTTGGTTAAACTAATACTGAATATGGAGGTACTACAAAAGTAGTTTGCTAGCTAAATGTAAAAGCTCTACCAATTTTAGAGAACCTATAGTCAATTTTAGAGCTCCGCCACATTTAAATTGCCACCAAAATGGATGCCTAAAATGGTGGAATATCCAAAAGAGGGTACAAGGGTTGAGGTGGGGGACACAGAGATTGAGTAGGGATGTTGGGTCTAATTTTATTTTATTTTATTTATTTTTGTTAAAAAAATATTTTTAAGAAAATGGGAACCGAACCCCTTTGACCTTGCAAAAGGGGATGAACCCCTACCATGCATGCTTAAGGTTGTGGGCCTCTATGGGGCACAGTGGCCTATGGTTACTTTCCATATCCTAGCACAAGGTCCTACATAAGTATCTTGTACGAGGCCTGTGTGGGGGTACCCCTTTGAAAATAAAAAATAAAAAAACTTTTTAAAAAGTATGAACAAAATTTTAAATATATAAAAAAATGTGATTTTTTTTAATGCAATATATATTAAATGCAAAAAATTGATAATTTATTTTTTAAATCCATACCATATACTATGTAGGTGGAGTTGTGTGACTCTACCTGCAAAATATTTTTGCTCTAAAATAAATTTTGTCTAAATTTTACAAATTATGTATAAAAATAGGGGGTTTTTGGGCCTTCCAAATGCAATGTTGTTGTCTGATTTGTCTCAAAGTGCCCCAATTTTTAGAAGCTCACTAGATCTTCACAAAAAATACATGTTTCAAACCTTTATAGATCTCACCTTTGATGTCTAGATGAAATAAAAGGTGATTCTAACTTTCTCAGTTGTTCTGAACCCAATGAGCTCAAAATGTCTCCAAGAAGTTTCAATATACTTGCAATTGAAAAGAAAGAGAAAGGAAGCCCCCTCAAAAACTAACTTTTTTTCAATATTTTGTAATTCTTTGGGTCATCATTAGATGCAAGAGAAGAGCATATTTTGGTTTCAAGAAAGGATTATAACCTAGATTTCTTAAATAATTGCTAACCGACAACTCACAACCAACTTTGATACCATGTTAGGTTTTTTTGTGAAGCCACCCAAAATCAAAATGACTGAAGGAAGAAAGATTAGCAATCTAGAGATGAACAGAATCAACACTCCCTTGTATTGAACTAGCCAAATGGGAGAGGGGAGTGTTGTATACATATAAAAATAAGGGAAAATACTTTGAAAAGGAGTAATAACTAACAACTACCCAAAATAGATGGGAGTTGTACCTACTTGGTAAATTTCAAATTATCGGTTGCACCTAATTAGTTAAAGATAAATGAATGGTTATGAGAGGTGACAAGTAAATCCAAAGGAGGGTGTGAGGATCAACTACCTAAAGGTGGGTGAGAGTGACACATGTAACTGATAGATAATTCCATATGCCCTCATATTAACCATGTCTAATATAACCTAAGCATTCATAATAATAAGTGTAGGAAAACAAAATATTCCCTAACATAAGAAAATAAAAACCTACACTAATAATAAGGGGTCACACTAGAAGATCCAATTTGGGTGGTAGAGGCCATGAAAGCAATACATACATTATGAGAGGAAGAAGGATCACAAGAGGATGAAGGGTGGGTACATGGGTGGGAAAGAGGATACATCATTGGTAGAAGTCATGATAGTGTCAATATTATGAAAAATGTATGTGACATAAGGTGTATCTAATAATGCATTATGTAAAGTGAGCAAATTATTGACAAGATTCAACATGAGTAAATGCCTCAATAAGAAATTATCTTATAAAGGAAAGTTCTTGAATATCAAGATATGCCTCATGATCAAATTATTCAACCTCATTCTCAATAATATTAACTTACTTATTGAAACATCAATAAGAACACCATTATTAGTGGATTAGATCATTTGAGTATTCAAATAAAGGCTTATTCTTAAAAAGAATGTGAAGATGTGGATCCGAAATTAAAATGTAAAATAATTTACAAAACCCTAAAAGATGAATTATTATAAAAAGGACATAAAACATACTATAAAACTAGTAAAATTGTAAACAAAACAAATATGAAAATGAAACATTAGAGGTGAAAGTAAGGGTGGGTAGGGTAAGATGAGAAAAAGGTCACATAAAGAAGCACAAGACCTTAAAGGAAAGTATAACTATGAAGCACAATTAGAAAGGGAATCTGAACTCTATCATATTTAAAAAGAGAGAATGCAATAAAAATAGATATTAAAACCCTAATGAAAAAAGGATAAATTATAAGGCCAAAACCCTAGATAATGTTTAGGAAAGTTAGGTTCACCAAATAATGTATGGTTAAATACACATCTCACATTAATATCTATGAAAATTAAAAAATACAATCAAGTACACATACAATAAACCTTAATAAATGAGATGGAAGGAGA
Source organism: Sequoia sempervirens (assembly GCA_007258455.2). NCBI lineage: Eukaryota > Viridiplantae > Streptophyta > Pinopsida > Cupressales > Cupressaceae > Sequoia > Sequoia sempervirens. Next base: position 292,317,915 of record VDFB02271358.1, read on the forward strand.
AAAAAATAATTGTTAAATTAAATGAATATAAATATTATTTTCAATTAGGTTTTGAAGGCAAGAAAAATGATGTTAAATATATAGGAAATCAATAAATGCCACATAATTAGAATTTTAGGACCTTAGAATCCATTGAGTGTCTTAGACTCTACAAATTAATGGTGATTTTTTTTGTTTATATTCACACCTACAAACTAATTTTCTTGACTATAGAATTGATCTAGTGTGTAGAACTAGATTTATACATATGGGAATAAACTAGAAAAATTTTGATACTTAAAATTTTCTTACCTCAATCTTTCGATACCTGAATTTGAGTAAGGATTGACAGTGTTCACAAACACCTTTTGGGACTTTGTGGAATCACAAAGATTGTGTTCTCATTAATCAAACCCCCAATGGAGTGACTTTATGATTTTGAGAGAAAGATCAAAGATGACAAGCAAGCATGTAATGGCACCTAGAATGATGTCACAAGTAGACAATGTATAATTGATTCTCCTTTAAGATTTTGGGCATAGATGTTGTTTTTATATTCTATCATGTCTTAAAAAAAAAAAAATAGATGAATGAATATCTTTAAATACAAAATATACCACATAAATACAAATATATGTGAAGTTAGCTCACAATGGCTTATAGGAGGAGGCTAGTGAGATTTAACTTGAGTTTAAATTTTAAAAGTTTTGGATTTAGACCTACAAAATAAATTTTCATTCAAGAATATACTGATTATAAACTAATCATTACATTAAAATTATTCTAATCATAATTGACCTAAAACATAATATTTATATTTATATATATATATATATATATATAATTTTCATCATTACAATAATATATTCATAATGTTTCCCACTTTTAATTTGTTAAAAATCTAGTCTTTAAATTATTTATAACCAAAAATCTATGAGATTAATCAGCATACCTTTATTTTAACACTACCAAATATTTATCACTATAAGCCTAATCATCTTTCTCAATTTTGAAAATGACCAATTAATACATTTAATTTTATAAAGCATTACATGTATATTCTTTTTATTCTTCCATCATTATTTATATCTTATCATATTGAAAATGTTTTTAATCATCCCATTGTGTACCTTTTTAATTATATATACTTTTTATTTTTTTATAGCCCTATTTGGATATTAAAATATAATTTACCTAGATAGAGTGGGTATGTTTATGAATAGGGTTAATGATATTAACAAAGATATTGATGGAAGAAGAAAACAACTATAATGTCTTGTTAAGAATCAAAATAATAACATGCTTAATATATGGAGCTATTGTATCCACAAATGATTGAGAAAATTTATTGCACATTATATATACTCACCTCCATGCTCAATTAATTGTGAGTATAAAAGGCATGTTTGTCATGAAGTACATTTTTTTGGGTAATTATGGACTTTTGTTCTTGATACAAGTGGTAAAGTATTACAATTCAAAGATGATTAATTAGACCGATATTATCTATAATTATTAATTTTTTATATTTAATTCTTTGTGTTAAAAATAAAAAGTAAGGATAAACATTCAAAATAAAGATAAAAGTTAAATATAATTTTATTTTGATAGAAATAATTAGATTGTAGAGATACAATAATTCTATCTTTTTAGAATAAGTAGATTATAACATGATGAATAATTATACATATAAATTAAAAGTTGTTCTTTAGCTAAGTTGTCATGAGTAGGGGGCTAGTTTGTCAAAGTCACTCGTACCACCATAATCAAGAAACATACCACCATCCTCACGAATTCTATTCAACTAATTGAACTACAACTCTTTAACAATCATATACATACTTTCATAGAAACCTCATAATAAATAATAATCTTTACATAAAGGATAAATACATACTAACTACAAAATTTACCAATCAATTTAAATTTGTACAAATTAAAAATATTTGAATACATATAATGAAATTCAATATTAAAAAATATCATCATATTAATAACTCACAAAATAATTTGTTTATATTTTTATCACCAAAATAAGAAATGTAACTTAGTGCAATATATGAAACAACTTTAGAGGTATGTATACTCTTATCAAAATATATTAAAAAAATGTAAGAAAAAGGTGGTAGATAGATGGTCTAATATTGTTATTGTTAGCAAATAAAAAAGTTTCAAAGGTTATAACTAAGGTGTGACTTTTGTAGTGATGGTGCTTTGTAATTAAACATTATTTTTACAAAGAAAAATCAATAAAACGAAATAATTTTAATTATATTTATGAGGTTAAATAGTTTATGGTATTATTAATTGTGCCATTCAAAGATTTAGAGGACATAGGGTATTATTTAGAAGGTTGATCCTTTTCTTGTTTATTTGAGTTAGTAGTTATGTAGATCTTTTAATCTATTTTTGTCAAATAGTTCTACCTTAGACCTAATTCTTAATGTTTCTTCATACTTGATTTGGATGTATTTGTACCTTGAACATCTAATGATGAAAGATTCTTCTCTTGTGGTAAAAAAATATAAATCCTCTCTCACTCATTTGATGTCATCTATCTCCTTATCTCACATTCAAGCCTATAAAAATTAATCCTTAACTGAAAAATAATAATCTTTTGGATCTATTTAATTTCTAAATTTTACATTCTTTTCCATAACACTCATTATGGAAATTGAACTTTCTTTCAAAGGGTTGTAGTTCAATTGGTTGAGCACATTTAGAAATGATGATAAACTCTATATCAAATGGTTGTAGTTCCATTGGTTGAGCACAAACTTATAAGCAAAATTTTAAATGTATAAAAAATTTGTGAATTTAATTTTTTTGAAATATATATTAAATCCAAAAAAATGATAATTTATTTTTGAACTCCATACCATATGCTATGTAGGTAGGGTAGTGCGACTTTTCTTGTAAATTATTTTGCCCCAAAATAAACTTTGTCTAAACTTGACAAATTATATATGAAAATGGGGTATTTTTAGGCCTTTCAAATGCAATGATGTAGCCTACTTTGCCTCAAAGTGATCTAATTTTTAGCAGCTCACTAGATCTTCACAAAAAATTGCATGTTTTGAATCTTCATAGATCTCACCTCATATGTCTAGATGAAATAAAAGGTGATTATGAATTTCTCAGTTGTTATGAACTCAATGGTGAGCTCAAAATGTCTCCAAAAAGCTTCAATATACTTGCAATTAAAAAGAAAGAGAAAGGAAGTCCCCTCAAAAACTAAAATTTATTTCAAGATTTTTTAATTCTCCAAGTCATCATTGGTTAAAATAGAAGAGCATACCTTCCTTTCAAGAAAATATTGTAACCTAAGCTTCTTAAATAACTACTAACCGACAACTCACAACCAATTATGATACCATGTTAGATTTGGCTATGAAGCCACCCAAAATCAAAATGATTGAAGGAAAGCAAGATTAGAAATCTCGAGATGAATATAACCAACACTCCCTTGCACTGAACTAGCCAAATGGGAGAAGAGAGTGTTGTATGCATAGAAAATAAGGGAAAACACTTCCAAAAGGAGTAATAAATCCTAGCTACCTGAAATGGGCAGGATTTGTACCTACTTGGTAAATGCCAAATTGTTGGTTGCACCTACTCAGGTAAAGACAAACAAATGGTTATGAGAGGTGGAAAGTAAAAGAGGGTGTGAGACTCAACTACCCAAAGGTGGGTGAAAGTAACACATGTAACTAATGGATAATGCCATGTGCCCTCATATAATTAACGATGTCTAATTTAAACTAAGCATGCTTAATAATATGTGTAGGAAAATAAAATATTCCCTAACATAAGGAAAATAAAAAACCTATTCTAACAATAAGAAAGGGTCACACTAGAAGAGGCAGTTTGGGTGGTAGAGGCCATGAAAGTAGTACTTATAGTATGAGAGGAAAAAGGATCGCAAGAGGATGAAGGGTGGGTAGATGGGTGGGTGAGAGGATACACCATTGATAAATGCCATTGTAATGTCAATATTATAACACATGTATGT
>VDFB02271358.1:292322005-292434221 GCA_007258455.2 Sequoia sempervirens
CAAATATGAACTCGTGTCTAAGGGGGTTTTACAGTTGGATGGTACTACTGTCAAAATAGTGGGGGTAATTAAGAACCTAAAATTGACCTTGCATGCATGCCTTGGTTGTGATGTATTGCAATACATTTTAGTCATAGAACTCCCTACTCATTTTGTCATTTATTTGTCTAGAGATTTCACTACTAAGATGGGTGGATATCTATCTTTTGATTGGTCTTAGATGTTATTTAGAACCAAATATGGTACTAAAGCGACCATACGGTCTGAGCCCATAGCAATGGATCATCTAGAGCCTTGCACTCCTAGTCTCATAAACATGAACTGCACATTTCATGATCAAAATGAGTGTTCTATTCATGAACCTATCACTCCTATAGAGGAGGTCCCTAATTATTTATTGGATGAATGGGGCAATGCTTTACAATTTGACCCACTTACCGTAGCTAAAGTGGAGGAGATTGTTCTTGGAACCTATTGCATTCATGAATACAATGCTCCTATCCACAATCTCATAAAAGCTCAAGAGGATCTAGGGGGATTGTGACAGATGTTTTTTGATGGCTCTAAAAACAAGAATGGTTTTGGTGCTAGTGTAATGCTGGTATCTCCAAGCAAGGAGAATTTTTATTTCTCTTTTAGGCTTCAATTTAGTTGTACTAATGTAATGGTGCAAATTTTCACCCTAGGAAAATTCCCTATTTAAATTCCCCTACCTTAGAAAATATAAACTCGATGATGTAAAATCTACCACCGCCACCTTGTCCCTTCCATCTGGCTGCGTCATTTTGCATTGGTGGAGGAATTTTTGTTGGGGATACATGCATGCAACAATACCATCCTAACAAGATTCCTACCCATGGGATATACAAAGACATTACGTTTTCCATTGGATATGAAGAGAAACATTCCTTACCTCCCTTGATCAGCAAAATTTGACCTATTGCCTCCATTTTATTCATTCAAACTCAATTCATTCTAACTTCTTCACTCTAGCTTTATTCTTGCATGATTTTCTCACACTCTAACACTTCATTCTCTCATTCTCACACTCTTGTTTCATTCTACACCATTTCTCTTCTTGCTACAAGCTCCTCATTTGGCTCCAACAACATACTCTTGTTGCAACACCACTCTCATTGCAAGATCATCAAGCTTCATCTTCTCTATGTGGTAGTGTCACTCTATTTCTTTCACTATTGACCTCAAGAGCTCGTAGTTGGGAAGGTATCTTTGTGTCTTTCTATTTGGTTGCATCATCATGATTATTGGATAACATTTCATTTTCCTTTTCTTTCTATCTAGTTGTACTACTTCCTTTCTAATTTATTTATCAATTTCCATATCTTGTGGCATCTTGGTTGTCCGTGGAGGTGGGAACACCAAAATGGGGGTTTGATTGAGGTAGACCTCAAACATGGCCCAATATTTCTCATTTTTGTGTGTGTAGGAATGTTCATGTGGAGCTAATTGAAGAATCAAGTTGTGGGAAGTGTGGTACCTCTTTTCTATCCTCTCTTTGTCATTTCTAGAATAGTTCATTTTGAATAGTTTCCTTTCAAATACTTTGTTTCTTGAATTTTTAGTACTTTTTGTCAAACTGTAAAACATAACCAATTATATAGTTAGTATGTTCACATTGTTTTTTGTTTTCTTTTTGGACCTCTATTCATATAGGATTCCAGCGCATCCCTGAGACACCAGCGTGCCATGATGGAGTTTGAGATCTATGTTGCTGTCCTTAGAAAGTGAGCTATCTGGGTAGTATACTGAAACTTCTATAGCCAACTCTTCCAATTTTGTAAACACTTGGTTTAGTAGAAGGAAAGTGGTGCACTACTTTCCCTTCCTTTTTAGCCTCAGTCTTTCATCCTTTCAAACATATCAAGTCAACTTGAGGTAGTTTAGGGAAATCCGTTCCTTAGGAATCTTCCATGACCTAGAGTCCTAAGGGTGATAGATGCCCCTTTTCTATATTTTTGGTGAACTTGACGTGAATATATTTATTTTATTTATTAGTATTGAGGAACCTTCTCTCATGTCCTAGGTGTGTTTTAGATTCGTGTGTTGCAATGTGTGTAGCCTTGCGACCCAATTTATGACCCCTAGTTGCATAGTTAGAAGGGCTCTTGGATATTTGAAAGAATAATTTGTAAGGAAAGCAGGGATGCAGAAAAACATTCCTAATGCTATATCCTTAGGAAAGAAGTGCAAAAAAACCTTTCATTTAACAAGTTACATTCATTGAGATACACATTCATAAAACAAAAGAATAGAGAAATTATCACACACAGAGATAACACTAGATTTATGTGGGAAAACCCTTAAGGGAGAAAAACCAACACACCAAGTAAAGTCACTTTGTATTACAGTAAATAGATTACATACAGAGTTATAGACTTCACTCTCAGATGTTAACTCAGAACAACAATACAATCCCTTGGTCGACCTCACTCTATTACAATAATGCAAGAAGAGCATATCCTTCTAGCACCACCCAACCACCATTAGGTTTTCATTAATTTCACTATCTTCACTGAAAAAAATTCTTCATCTTGGACCACACATACCACCATCCAACACACATCAAGCCGTCCAACAATTAATTCAGTGACATAGAATATTACCATATTTTCTCTCTGTCAACCCCCAAGTCAAATCATGCATTTAATGAAAATATATCACTATTAGGAAATATAGTTTTTAGTCTGTTAGTAAACAAATTTTCCTCTTCGAATAATAAAATACAATGACTCAAAGACACCCAACAATGAAGATAAATTAGTTACCAACAACTCTCGAGATTGCTATTGGATTAGAGATCTTCCTCTAAATTAGAAGAGACTGAAAACAAAACTAAGGTGTGCTTTTAACGAGAAAGCAATAAAGGAAAACAAACATTTTCACATAAAAATGACACAAATGTGGAAGGAAATTTTGTGTAAAGGAAAACATAAACAAAAGACACAAAGACCATCTGTTACACGCTTGCAAACAACAATCAATAGGAAAAGCAGCAACTTCTTCCAAACAAGAGAGCATATTTAAATGCTTAAGACTCATGGATCCTTTAACATGTACATCCACAACCAACCTCAACAAAGTATTCACCAAAGAAAGATATTAATTTCACACAGGAAACTAATAATCAAAAGAAGACAAAATAGAGACAAAGATCAAATCATCTCCTTATTTATTTGATGAAATAATAGTTCAAAGACTCCATAATCACTATACAAAATGGCTCAATTGAAAATAAATGCTGCAAATAAACAGAAAATAACTATCTCCCCCAAGAGCTCTCACAAAAACTACCTTGTTTGACAGTCTCAAAAGATCTCCTCTTCCAATCAGAATTTACAATAAATAAGCCCCCACCACCAAACCTTTTGAATCCCCTTCTTCACTTATTTTTACAAAGAATGAATCTTTTAATTCTTCCATACAAGCATTTTCATATTTTCTCATTTCTATTCGCATAGAAAGATACGGAGGTAAGAATCTAAATGACTCACCCTAAGATGGGAAAGGAGCTGGCAGGAAAAATAATTAGAATGAATCTCACAACATAGGCAATTTTCCTGAATTTTCCCTTCTTCACATAACTAACCGATTCTTTAAAACAATGACTTTTCACCTCCCATAACCATTTCTTGAATTGATTTTTCTTTTAATTTTAAAGAATTTTTCCTTTGGATTTGAAGTGTCACTAAATGATGTTTCTAATTCCGTGGAGCCCTTTCAGCTTCTTGTTCTCTATTTGCATATTGTACAATACCAATATTTTCTGGGTCTAACATAACCATAATGAACTAACTTCGATGACTTCTGCTTTAAATTGGATCACTACACCTTCCATATATGCATACTTCAACCTGCATATCACATCTTCCCCACTTTCTTATATGCAAGACACTTATAATGACCATCACCGAACTTTGCATGTCTACAGTCATATTTGAATTTTCTTCTAGCCCATTCTCTTTCCTCAACTATTATAGTCAATGATCATTCTTGTCAATACACCATCAAGCAATAATTGAAGAATTTATATTGAGGACCGAGAAGTCATTTTGCAATGAAGACACATTATTGTAAATCATGAACTTTGATTGGCATAGGTGAAATGACTTCAAGACCACGTATTTCAATAATTAAAGCCAATTTTACAACTTAGAGACACTTTTTTCCAAATGTCTGCTACTACTTGATTTGGGACTACCACTTTAAAATGGTTTCTGAATCTTAAACACTCGACAAGGTTTATGCCAAATATCATTTTTAAACATTCACATATCAGAATTCGATGGCATTTGACTTGATATTTAGCTCTGCAGAGGCACTCAACACCTTAAATCATTCGATGCCTAGTCCCAATCACAACACTAGTAATGGTTGTTACTTTGTGTGAGTTCTTCATTTTGATGACCCTTATTGTCTTCTTCAATAGTCAAGTCATCCAATGACTCCTTCCACTGCCCTTTGGAAGCCAAATAATAGCTTCACTTAGATCGACTGATCCATAAGTGTAGTCATCCATTTCTTTATGAATCTAGTTTTCATTTTAGCTCGACTACATCTGTTTAGAAGTTATTAGAGTCGTTTCAACAAATCCCTTTTGTGCTCAATCTCAACCATTGAATACTATGAGAAAACATCTCGATGAAGCAATTCGTCAAATGAGTCATGGGCTCTATGAATCAGGCTTCTTCTCCTTGTATATATATTTAGAACATGCGTAACATATACTTGCCAAGCCTCAAGAAACTTTACAAGCTCCTTTTGAACATTGTCACCCTTCCATTCCTTGTAGGTGATCAATCTTCTTACTATAAATTTTGAGAGGTATTTGATGAACTATATCACAAGCAGTACTTTTGGTGGTTATGCGAACCACAGAAAACTCCGCCCAAGTTTGCATTGTTGAGCAAAATACTGCTTGAGAGCTTTTACCAACAATTTTAGGCTTGGAGGCCACCAAAGCCTTTTCACATATTCAGTTACATGTTGCATTTAAAAATGCATTTTGGGCTTCTACAATATAGCAGGGGGCCGATTTTTGCATTCACTGGGTTTCACCACTCATGATGTCAAAATTCTTTATAGGTCCCGAACCATATTTTGAAACCTATAAAGCCTGATATCCTTTAAAATGCTGATTTTTCCTTTTCTCTATAAAAGCATATATGGCAGGTTCATAAAAGGTATCAAACATTATCTTGATTACTTCCCTGTAGGTCTCCTTAGAGTTATGAGATATTTCAGTAAGAAGTGGAGGCTGAGATATCATTCCCAATGGTTATAATGTCATGCTACATGTGATATTTAAGAACCCGTGCACAATGAATGGAAACTCAATAGCCTTTTCTTCACTGACAATTGCAAAGAGATTTCTACCATCGACCCAATAAAAATTTCGCAATGAAAAAAGAAACTTAAAATAGTGAAGCATATATCTGGTTAAGGCTTCACTATATGTATACTGAACAATGAAAATTTGGATAGATCACTATACAATGAAATCTGCTAATCTTTATAAATGCACTGTTCGACTTCACTGCTCCATTTTAGTAGCACAAATTCACAGCAACAGGGTATAGGAACGCTTATTAGGTACAATTATGAGAAGAAACTTGAGTATATGTCCATTAAAGCATATTGTATGAGGGGCACACAAAAGTGAGAAAATAGCATCAAAACTAGACATATACGTGCCTCTTATGACATCACAACTAGAGAATTATATGCAAATTTTGGAATATGACACTTCAAGGTGGGGAATTTCTTTCAAAATTTCAATGGTCAAATTTTGGGATAACATTGGATCTGACTGGGGAATGCATTTTCTATGGAAATGTAGAGAACTCCAACATCTCTGGTATAGATTAATGCCTTGTCCATTGGGCCAGAGTCAACGGAGAGCGACAGGAGACAAGAACCAAAACCAAAATGGGAACCAACCCACACAACAAAAAGGAAAATTCAACCTAAGACTCCTATATGCACCCGGACTAGGTGCAACACACCCAACTCTCCCAAACAACTATGCAAATCCATTTACTAGTTGGGAAAAATAGATGCCAGTGTGGAAAAGTGAGATATATTCATGAAGCACCTGCAAATTCAACAAATTTTGAAAGACCACGAATGCATTTATGAAGGATAAAAGCTCACCAAAAAGTGTGCCAAATAGACAACTTTGATCAAAAACTTCTGTATCTTCTTTGGAACCTTCTTGAGTATCAATCGTATCTTTAACTAAAATCTGATTTGAACCAATTCCTTCTAAAAGAGGCCCAAAACTCATATCAAGGAAAACTGCCTTGTCATTCTTGATGATAACTTCACCTTCACTTTCTTGGCTTCATTCATGTTTTCTTTAAAGCAACTCTATATTTTCATATTTGTTATTCAATTTTTTTTCTTCCATAACCTACAAATGAGATTGAACAACTTCTCCTCCACATGGAAAATCATTAGGAATATTTAAACATCCACTTGAAATGTGAGCAACATGAGACTTAACATTCTCATCAAAATCACTCTTTCCATCCTCATTTATGCAACCATTCTTCACTTCTTGTTCGTAAACTTCTAAACCAGATTCAAAAGATGATTCATAAATAAAATCATTTCTAACCTTTTCTTGCAGCTTCATCTCCTCATGATTTGGTGGAAGATCCTCCAACTTTGTATCATTTAGAAGAATATATGATGCTTTAGATTCCTCACAGGCTACAACAAAATTTTTTAGACCACCAACATTTGAATAAGAAGAAACATTATCCTCTTCATCACTTGAATCACTTGCAAACTCATCTTCGTCCCAAATATTCATATCATTAGATGATTTCTCACAAACCACAATAGAAGTTAGATTTTCAAATTGTGTATGATGACCATCAATATCCGTAAATGAAGAAACATGCTTCCCTTAATCATTCAGTGAAGCAACAAATTCAACTCCATTTTCATAATGCATACTATAAACTTCAACCCTTCTTTCAATATTTGAACCAATTTGATAATTTCTTGAAAAACATTCTTCATCAAAAAATGTGAAATTGGTGCATTGAAATGAAGAAAGAAACAATTGATTTACCTCTTTTTCCTACATTTGTTTGGAAAACTTTTCAACTTTCTTTGCTTTCCAAAGCCCAAATACTATCATGTCATCTTCAATACCAATGTATTCTTGTTGTGCAGCTTCAATATTGCGTACTATACTTCGCTTCAAGAGGAAAGCAACTTCAGGGTGTAATGTTGTGATGAAAATGGTCACTTGAACCTCCTCAGTTGGTTGAACGTTATGGGGAATCCTTTTCAAACACATATTAAATCCATCTATAAAATCCCTCATAAATTCATCATCTCTCTTTTTAATGGTGAAAATTTTGAGAAAGAAGTGCAGCCTCATAAACTATAGATCCAAATCTTCCAAGAAATTTATTTTTCATTGTTGTCCCAATTAGTGATGCATCCCCTTTCTAAGGAATAAAACCAACTTGCAGCTGCTCCAATGAGGGACTCAACAAATAACTGAACAAATACATTTTCTTCACTTACCCCCAAGATTCCACAGGCTATGGTGAAGGCTTGAATGCGATCATTAGCAATCTATGAGTTTTCTCCACTAAACTTTGGAAAATGCTTTCTTGAACCTTCAGGAAAGTTTGAATATTGTGGCAAAAATAGAGGTCCAAATTGAGCACACCGTGGCTGAGGTGAAACCATTGCCTTATTGCAGATTGAAAGAATATCACTGGAAATCTTCTACCAAAGAAAATTTTTGAGCACATTCCAACTAACAGAGTCGCCAACCTCCATCCTTGGGGAGGTATCTTCAAATTTCTAAGAAGAGAAAAACACTGGCACTTCAATCCTCTCCTGGACGGAGTCGCCAAAAATCTATTAATAAACAAATTTTCCTCTTGGAATAATAAAATACAATGACTCAAATACGCCCAACAATGAAGACAAATTAGTTACCAACAACTCCGAAGATCGCTATTGGATTAGAGATCTTCCTCTGAATTTTAGAGGTACAACTCCCTCTTATGATCTTAAATGAGTTAGAAGAGACTGAAAACAAAATTAAGGTGTGCTTTCAACCAGAAATCAATAAAGGAAAACAAACATCTGCACATAAAAAAGACACAAATGCGGAAGGAAATTTGGAATAAAGGAAAACGTAAACAAATGACACAAAGACCATCTGTTACATGCCTACAAATAATAATCAACAACAAAAGCAACAACTTCTTCCAAACAAGAGAGCAGATTTAAATGCTTAAGACTCACAAATCCTTTAACATGTACATCTACAACCAACTACAATAGAGTATTCACCAAAGAAAGATATTAATTTCACACAAGAAACTAATAATCGAACGAAGACAAAATAGAGACAAAGATAAAATCATCTCCTTATTTATTTGATGAAATAATAGTTCAAAGACTCCATAATCACTGTACAGAATGGATCAGTTGAAAAGAAATACTGCAAATAAATAGAAAATAACTATCTCCCCCGAGAGCTCTTACAGAAACTCCCTTGTTCGACAGCCCCAAAAGATCCCCTCTTCTACTCAGAGTTTACAATAAATAGGCCCCCACTGCTAGACCTTTTGAATCATCTTCTTCACTTTTTTTTACAAAGAATGACTCTTCGAATTCTTCCATACAAGCATTCACATATTTTCTCATTTCTATTCACATAAAAGGATAAGGAGGTAGGAATCTAAATGACTCAGCCTAAGGTGGGAAAGTAGCTGACAGGAAAAATAATTAGAATGAATATCACAACATAGACACTTTTCCTAATTTTTCCCTTCTTCACATAAGTAACTGATTCTTTAAAACAATGAATTTCACCTCCCATAACCATTTATTGAATTGATTTTTCGTTTAATTTTAAAGAAACTTTCCTTTGGATTTGAAGTGTCACTAAATGATGTTTCTAATTCTGCGGAGCCCTTTCAGCTTCTTGTTCTCTATTTTTATATTGTACAATACCAATATTTTTTGGGTCCAACATAACCATAATGAACTAACTTCAATGTCTTCTGCTTTAAATTGGCTCTCTACACCTTCCATATATGTGTACTTTAGCTTGCACATCACGTCTTCCCCACTTTCTTATATGCAAGACACTTATAATGACCATCGTTGAACTTTGCATGTTTGCAATCATATTCAAATTTCTTGTGCCCCATTATCTTTCCTCGGCTACTATAGTCAATGATCATTCTTGTCAATGCACCATCAAGCAATAATTGAAGAATTTATATTGAGGTTTGAGAAGTAATTTCGCAATGAAGGCACATTTTTGTAAATCATGAGCCTTGATTGGCACAAGAAAAATGACTTCAAGACCACACATTTCAATAATTAAAGCCAATTTTGCAACTTAGAGACACTTCTTTCCAAACGTCTACTGCCACTTGATTTGGGACTAATTCTTTAAAAAGGTTTCTGAATCTTAAACACCCGAAAAGGTTTATGCTAAATATCATTTTTAAACATTCACATATCAGAATTCAGTGGAATTTGACTTGATATTTAGCTTTGTAGAGGCACTCAACACCTTAAATCATTCGATGCCTAGTCCTGATCATAGTAGTAGTAACGGTTGTTGCTTTGCGTGAGTTCTTCATTTCAATGACCCTTATTTTCTTCTTCAATAGTCAATCCACCTAATGACTCCTTCCACTGCCCTCTAGATGCCAAATAATAGCTTCATTGAGATCGACTGATCCATAAGTGTAGTCATCCATTTCTTTATCAATCTAGTTTTCATTTTAGCTCGACTACATCTGTTTAGAAGTTACTAGAGCTATTTCAACAAATCCATTTTGTGCTCAATCTGAACCATTGAATACCATGAGAAAACATCTCAATGAAGCAATTCATCAAATGAGTCATGGGCTCTATGAACCGCGCTTCTTTTCCTTGTATATAAATATAGAACATGTGTAACATGTATTTTCCAAGCCACAAGAAACTTTACAAGCTCCTTTTGAATACCGCCACCTTTCCATTCCTTGTAGGTGATCAATATTCTTACTATAACTTTTGAGAGGTATTTGATGAACTATATCACAAGCGGTACTTTTGGTGGTTATGTGAACCACAAAAAACTTTGCACAAGTTTGTATTGTTGTGTAAAATACCGCATGAGAGCTTTTACCAACAATTTTAGGCCTGGAGGCCACCAAAGCCTTTTCACATATTCAGTTACATGTTGCATTGAAAAATGCATTTTGGGCTTCTACAATATAGCAGGGGGTCGATCGTTGCATTCAATGGGTTTCACCACTCATGATGTCAAAATTATTTATAGGTCCCAAACCATATTTGGAAACCTATAAATCCTGATATCCTTTGAAATGCTTATTTCTCCTTTTCTCTGCAAAAGAATATATGGCGGGTTCGTAAAAGGTATCAAACATTATCTTGATTACTTCCCTATGGGTCTCCTTGGAGTTATGAGATATTTCAGTAAGAAGTGGAGGCTAAGATACTATTCCCAATGGTTATAATGTCATTCTCCATGTGATATTTAAGAACCCATGCACAATGAATGGAAGCTCAATAGCCTTTTCTTCATTGACAATTTCAAAGAGATTTCTACCATCCACCCAATAAACATTTTGCAATGAGAAAAGCAAATTAAAATAGTGAAGCATATCTCCAGTTAAGGTTTCACTATATGTATACTTAATAATTAAAATTTGGATAGATCACTATACATTGAAAACTACTAATCTTTATAAATGCATTGTTCGACTTTACTACTCCATTTTAGTAGCACAAATTCACAACAACAGGTCATAGGAATGCTTATCATGTACAATTATGAGAAGAAACTCAAGTATATGTCCATTATAGCATAATGTATGAGGGGCCCACAAAAGTGAGCAAAGAGCCTCAGAACTAGACATATACATGCCTCTTATGACATAACAACTAGAGCGTTATATGCAGATTTTGGAATATGACACTTCAGGGCGGGGAATTTCTTTCAAAATTTCAATGCTCAAATTTTGGGATAACACGGTCCAATGATTGTTGATTCACAATAGTGATGTAGAATCAAAAAATGAATTCATGTCATGTGTCGACACATCACTTGTCCACCACTTTTGACTATCATACCATTCGGGTTCAACAATTCAACCATCACCATATCGGAGGGACACCAATTTGTCTCCCACGGATAAAAGAAAGTCCCACTGATATCCTCTTTACAACTTATCAACTCAACCCATGTGGTCCCCAACATTCATGCAACATCCATGTCACTGTCGTACAACTGATGTCACCTTCCATGCAAACTGGTCCTACCATCCATCGATCATGTTGCTATGTCGTTGAATAACCAAACTTCACAACCTCAATATCAGAGGTTATGAAATTCTCAAAAGCCGCAACATGTCGATCTCTATATTGCTAAGTTGGGAGAAACCCCAACTTGACAACCTCCATCGGAGGTTAGGAAATTCCTAAAACCCGCGACATGCCGATAACAAAAGGAAGCTCATTGACACCAAGTTAGGAACTTTTGGAACCCCACAACTTAGGTTTTAAGGTTGTGGATTTCGGTGATACTCCGACAAAGAAGTCCACAAAAAGAAAAAATTCCAATTCCTTAAGATAGGTTCAAGCTAGCAAGTTGAGGCATATTTTCCAACAAGCTCCCACTTGACGAAGACTTACTGGCTTCCTCTAAACTCAAAGTAATTGGAGGTTATAGGCCTCGAGGACCATTGAACTGGCAAACCACCTATACTTTTTTGTGGTCACACGCTTTTTCAATGCATCAACGACATTCTCCAAAGTATCCACTTTTTCAAGATTAACCTTTCCATCCTCCACCATATCACAAATGAAATGATACTGAACATCGATATGCTTCGTGCTAGCATGGAAAGTGAGTTTTTTTTCCAAATAAATAGCACTTTGACTATCACAACAAATAGTAATCTACCCTGCATTAAACCCAATATCTAAACACAAACGTCTAAGCCAAAAAAATTCTTTGCAAGTGTGTGTTGCTACCATATACTCTGCCTTAGTAGTAGATAAAGTGACTATAGCCTGTCGCTTGCTCATCCAACTCACTACACCACCAAATATCATGAAGATGCATCCACTGGTGGATCTTCTACTGTCAATGTCCCCTGCCCAATCAAAATCCACATATCCATGAATGCTAAGAGACCTTTGTAATCCAAATTATTTTCCATGATAACACAAAGCAAGCTCTGAGGTACCCTTCAAATATCTAAAAACGCTCTTCACAACATCCCAATGCGATCTTCCTCGATTAGCCATAAACCAACTAAGTACTCCCACTGCTTGGACAATGTCTGGCCTAGTATAGACCATTGTGTACATTAAACTGCCAACAACACTTGCATAAGGCACTTTGTACATGTCCTCCATCTCGGTGGGAGACTACAGGAAATATTCAATAGATAGCTTCATTCCCTATAATACTTGAACAACTAACTGCTTGGAATCAGTCATACCAAATCTCTCTAGGACAATACTAATATACTTGCTCTGGCTGAGCCAAAGCTTTCTACTTCCCCTATCCCTTCTTATTTCCATTCCTAGGATATACCTTGCTACACCTAAATCTTTCATTTCAAATCATGCTGACAAGTGAGATTTTAAAATAGAAATCATACTCTTCCTATTCCCAAAGAATAACATATCATCCACGTATAGGGCAATAATAAGAACCTGATCATTTTTAGTTTTGTAATAAACACAATGATCATATTTTGATGTCACAAATCCCAATGACAACACAAAGGTGTCAACATTTTGGTACCACATTCTAGGTGATTACTTTAAACCATACAAATATTTCTTTAACTTGCAAACCAATATGAGTGTTTTCACATTTGATGATTGTCTCATTTAATTGTACTTCAATTGATGTTATCCTTGGTGAAATATTACATTTATGAGAATAAAAGGTTATTGAATTGTGATTATTCTAACTTCTGAGATGTTTATGTACACTGCTTATTTAATGAACATTTGACTATCATGAGCATGTGTCCAATGGATGCAGGTATATGTACCATTCCTCCAAGTGGAGTGGAAGTATCACTCAGGAGAAGATCTTGGTCAGGTAATCGGTAAAGTAAACTATCTAAGCATACACACACCACCCTAGATTGAGTGAACTAATTCAGTTTGTGTGAGTTATAGGTAAGTCATCCATAGCTTGTAGGTTTGCATTAGGTTGTTTACTTCTACATGCATTTGCGAGTGATGTTTATCTATTTGGTTTCTGAGATCTGTATTTTGATATTACAATCATATGGATAGGAGGGATGTAGGTGGAAGTATGTTTATATGTATGCACATGTGTGTCAAGAGGATCTAACGACACGTATATGCATATGTATAAAGATACCACACGTACACACCTATCAATATGATGGTAATGTAAATGGATGTAAGTGAATTGGATGTGGACATATATACATATGTATAGTATATGTGCGAACCCCAATCCCAATAACGTAAATGGATGTAAGTGAATCGAATGTGGACATATATACATATGTATAGTATATGTGCGAACCCCAATCCCAATACTTGCAAAACAATAAGAAGAAACACATTAGAATATAGAATGCAAGCAAGAACAAGGATTCCCCATGAAATCCATTTTCAAAGTTCAAATTAGGAAAAAAAATGAACACAATGAAATGACAATAAAAGAGATTGAATCCTAATTAAACTAGCAAACTCATGATCCCATGGGGGAATTGGTGCCAATTTGATGTGAAAATTGGCCCTTTCCCAATTCCTATGATGCAAGATTGATGTATGTTGATGAATGATCCACTTTAATGAAGGATGGTGAGTGCTCCAAGCTAAAAACCTACATAACCTAGCTAAGATTCAATGATAATGGATGGAATTTGCTAAATATTTGAGCATAGTAAGTTTACTCAAATTGTGGATGATGAAATGAGGAGATTAGCCTCTTATTTATAGAATGCCAAGATGGATGAATGTCCAAAATAGAGCAATGTGGGACTAACATTCATCCAATGGAAAAATACCACTTGTCAACCTATGAGTGGATGGAGGATGTGAAAGTTTTGAGGATTGTGCCAATAAATGCCTATTTTTGAATTTTGAATTTTGTTGAAATGACATGCAAGAGGGAAGAAAGAATGCATTGAATGCCACTTGGCTCAAGGCAAAAGACATGTAAGATGGAGTTAATGCCTTGTTGGATGTACATGTCAACTTGGATTTTGAATTCAAACTTGGAGAATATTCCCAAAAGATGCCTTGTTGAGGAAAATAGAGATTTAATAAATTAATTAAATCTATTTTCATGTGCAAGTGGTAAAAGCTAGAGGATGGGGCATGAGAGGAGGTTAAATTAATCAAAGTTAATTAATTTAATAAAGGGGGCTAAATGATGTGACCTATTTGACTTAAATTTGTGGATTTATTTAAACCAAATATGAGAGGAATGTGATAAGAGTAATATTAATTAAATAAAGATTTTGAAGAATTTAATTAAAAGAGATGATGGTTAGATTAAACTAAATAAGGTTTTAATTTACTTAATTTAATAGATAGAATTTAGAGATTTAATAAAATAAAATAAATTATTTAATTAAATAGGATAATTAGATCAACATGGTTAATTTAATTATCGAGAAGAGGTGACTTAATTAGATAACTGATTTATTTAATTAAGAGAGGAATATTGATGAATTTAATCAGATAAGGGTATTTGATTAAATGGTTAGACCAGAGGATGATTCAGGATGAAACGATGTTAGTGGTTGGGATCAGATGCACAATGTCAATAGGTACATTTACATGTCTACATTTTGCCCCTCTTTGAAGCAATGCACTCGTTGCGTTGGTTCAAAGAATAAACGATCTCAATTAAAGCCAAAAAATTTTGGTTTTTTTTAAAATCTTGCCCCACTGCTGCTCGGCGAGAGAAAACATGCTAATATATTGCCCCCTCAAGAGATTGGATGAAATTTCAATTTTTGGGTGATCTCGTGAAAAAAGAGGACAAGGTGCCCGATAGGTCCAAAAAGGCTCCAGGAGGCCAAAAACACGTCTAAACGAAATAAAATGATGTAAAATAGGCCTCAACTGAACAAAAAAAAGTTCAAGGGTCCAAAACTCTAGCAGGATAGCCAATTAGGGTAAAAAACCCTAATTTTCAAGCTTAAAAAGGCTATGAGGGGTCACTTTCAATTCACTTTCACACATTGCCATCTAGCAACCTTTAGATTTGAGCTCTGATCTCCTGACGATATGGCGCAACGATAGCTCCCAATGCACATTTCTAACCGAGTCCAGACGTACCAGCGACCACCTAGCATTGGGGCACCGGTAAGTGATCCTTACTTGAGCTTAATTTTTTATTTCATTTATAGCTTTCAAAGTCAGTCCTTCTGCAGTGGTGCTATATAGCGTCGCTCAAAAATCAAACTGTGTCACTCGGTGTTAGATTGCGCCACGGTGGTGGAGTTTGGAGTTTGAAAACTCTGATGTTGAGGTCATAGCCCGTGGGGTCATTTCCAAAGTGTGACGCGGCGGTTCTTTATCGACAAGAATCTTTTCAAACTGTGTTGCTTGGAAGGAAAGTGCACTGTGACGGTGCGCTTTCGACATTTTGTGCCCTAGCGTCGTAGTTTGATAAAAATAAAAATATGATGCCTTCATAGATTGCAACGCTGGAGTGGTTTTGTGGACGCCTGGTAAAAATTTTTTCAAAATTTTTAACATGATGACCCTTCCTGATGCAGGACGCGACGAGGGAGCTCTACTCCTGAGAGCACAGGTTGTGGGATCTCTTCGGTTACTTGTGGTACCTGAGTGATAGAGATCAGGATTGACTATGAGACATGGGGTTGTGGTACATCGCCTACACAACGCCCATTTGCACCCACCTTGGGATGATGTCAGTGCTTGCCAAGAGATGGCACAACGAGACCTCCTCTTTCCACCTTCCCACCAGCGAGGCCACCGCACCTTGGAGGATGTTTGGTGCATGTTGAGATTGCCGATTCATGGTTGGCGCGTCATTTTTGATATAGATGAGGGGCAGAATTCCTATCACACAGTCCTCGCCACAGAGGACATTGTCATTTGCGAGGGGCAAATCGAGCTTAAGCGTCATAGGGCTCTGGTCCCTCCCTTCCACTTGGTTGTTGCGGTGATTATTTCAGGTCTCGTTGCCCCAAATTGATGAGGCCGGTACTTCAGTCCCAGTTGGGGACTCTACTAGGAGCGCATGGTGATGCGTGATAGGTCTACTCATTTTGCTTGGGGGCCAGTTCTTCTTGCATCATTGTACATAGATCTCCACGAGTACATCTACCTGGATGGCAGAGCACTCAGAGCAGGCATGACACTCCTCCACATATGGGCATGGGAGCACATTGTTGTCCTTCCGCCACTAATTTTTGTAGTTCTGATGGGGCCTGATGATCCCCTTATATGGCGCTACAGAGGTGGTGTGTCCTTCACACACATAGGCGAGCACGAGATTCCCTTTTGGAGGAGGGTCCTAGATGAGATGCAGGTGTTTACATGGCGTCCGTACATTGGTCGGCCCAGATGGGTTGGCGATGCACATAAAATTTTCTATGCCCGCAAGGACCGCTTTATGTAGGGGCGAGAGCACACAATGATAGAGAGATATCTGCCCAGGCGTGTGCAACGTCAGTTTGGTGAGCCTCAAGATCAGCCAGACGATGATTATGTGGCCATATTTTCCCGCACCATGTCAGGTTTCATGGGGGTGGTACATTCCTACTTCCGAGGCCGTAGACAGCTTCAGACATTTGGTGGCTTGGCCATGGGCTTATGATCAGGGGCCTGCAGATCTAGGTGTTACACAGGCATACAGGGATTGGTTCCGACCTCCCCTACATTTGACAATTCCAGGAGCAGTCCCCGATCGATAGCGGGTGAGAGGAAGAGGGGGAGGATGAGGATGGAGAGATGGTGCACGACAAGACCAGCCGGTCGGGCCTCTAGTTCAGCTAGGTCAAGGTAACGTGTAGATGCAGGATCAGCAGCAGGTGTCAACTAGGCAACAGGGGCAGGCAGGTGCACCACCATAGGCTGGGGGTGAGGATCAACCTCAGGTATAGCCTTCATTGACATAGCCAGTAGGGCAGCCAGCAGGATAGGTGGATCCTTGAGATACATTGATTGCACAACTGCAAGCCCAAGTGTAGACTTTGATAGGGAGAGAGATTAGGTGCGGAGTGAGAGGGACCAGATTAGGGCCAAGAGGGATCAGGCCATACTGCAGAGGCAGACCGTAGAGCTACAGGCGACTGTAGAGATGGGCAAGAGACAATAGCTGGAGAGCATGGCAACCTCCTCCTCTCAGAGCACAGTGTCCATTCAGTCTTACAGGGAGGCCGTTCGGGTGGCCGATTATTACCACATGCACTATCACCAGACTGTGCCTAGAGCAGAGTGGGCCCTAGACTACTCGTAGCAGACCAACCACAAACCAATAGAGGGTTATGGTGATAGGGGTGAGGGTAGCAGATAGGATGGGTAAACCTTGATCGAGATGATACTTTTTGTGCCTTATGGTCTCCTTTTTGATAGTTCGATGGGCCTTTTTTGTACTAATTCACATATATGTACAGTGATTCAATTATTTTGTACTATGACAGTTATTCGATGATGATATATATATGAGATGATTTTGATGTGATGTGATGTGTATCATTTATTTATGCATGTATGGATGATTCTATTTCTATATGTTGTGTAATGATGTTATGGTGTTATATGATGTATTTATGGATGCATTTATTTCTGATGATATATGCATTATGTAATGATTATGACTAACAAATCTATATTATGTTGTTGATTTATGATATGCAGATGTATTTATGTGATGCATAATGATGTTGCAGTCTATATGATGATTTGAGATGATATGATATGTAATATGCAATATGCAATATGATATGGAAATGATCTATGGTATATACGCGAAATGATGTGAATCATGCTTATATATGAAATGATTATGGATGGATGTATGCTTTGCATGTAATGGATTTTTGTGTTTCTATTTATGCTTATAATGATGTGGAATGATTTATGCAATGAAATATAAAAAATGATTGTGATGCTATTTATGAGATGATATGGATGATTACTATATGATATAATGCAATGTAAATGCAATGGTCGTGTTTTATATGATATGTATTGATGATGTAAATGAGATGGTTTTCTAAGATGCTTAGAATAACAAATATTATCCTAAACATGTTAACTGATAATGCAATGTATATGATGCATTTATCGTGATGTGATGTAATATATGAAATGATATGTTGATGTTTTATGCAAAATAAATGTAATGTGTGAGATGACTTTATAATGTTATGCGAGTGTGTATGCAATGGATTATCTATAATGCTTATGTACCTATTATGTATGATTATGCAGTAAATGAAAATATGAAGTGACTCTAAAATTTCTATGCACATGAATGTTATGCGATGATTTTATGTGATAAATGGAATGTCATGCAAAAAAGTGGATGCAATGTAATGAGAAAGGGATGTGCTAATTTATGAAAAAGGATTATAATACCATGTTTATATGATGGTGGGAATGCAATGCATATGTTTCCTATATGATATGTTTATGCAATATGCTAATGATTTGTGGATGCACGATCGATGATGATGATGGTGATGATGATGATCAACTGTTATAGTACCTTGTTAGTGCGATGAGCAAGAAGGAATGAAATAGAAGAAGTCATTTCAACAAGACACAAGATGATGAATATGCAAATCATTATGATTACTTGCCGAGGAGTTGGGATTTTCAAAGGGCCAATTTCCTTATGTTTGATGACACACGTGGTACGATGCATCAAGGTATAGAAAACCAGGATGGCGTTGTACCCAGTGTGATGGACTTTGACTTGACAAACAAATAAGAGTATCCTTGTTCACACCTGACATACAAAAACCTTTCTAGGATGCACTTTAGAAGTTTGAAACACCTCGGACCAAAACATGGAAAGGTATAACCTATTAATGCAATAGTCAACAAGTTGCCCAAAACACCCTCTATACATACCTAACAAAGCAATTATTTGCCAAGGTTATATTACAAGAATGTCCAACAAGCACAACGGATAAAAGATAATGATCATTGCCCCATTACTATTTCTCTAAATCCTCTGTTTGGATATCATTGAGAAGTCCTTGGAATGAGTGCAATAAGATAAGTTAAAAGGATAAAGACAAAGTAAACAAACAAGTCGATGTTCTTCAATACTGCTAACCAAAAGGGGATGTGTTTTTTAAGGATAAGAACCGAAACTATTTCCAAAAGATAATGCCCATTGCAGGAAGGATACATCCTAGGACATGTTAGTGGATGGTAGCACATCATTTCATTTATCCAAAGTGTTCTTTCAAATGATTGATATGGGACCAATTGGATGATGGGTTATCCACACAAAAAGCTGACCAACTTGTTTACGTATTGAATTAGACCTAAGACTTGATGCCTTGAGTTTTCACTTTTCACCTGCTAGACTTGTTTTTGATTATCTTACCAAAGATTGAGGATGACGATTTTTTATTATGAATGATGTTATTGCGAGATGAGACAGATGAATTTTTTCAAATATTTGGATGTTTTTGGAGTTTTTGCAATGTTTTGAGGTTGTTTTTGGTATTTTTGGAGATTTTCAAATGTTTTGATTTTCGATTTTCCAATGTTTTGGGGTTTTCTGAGATTTTGACCAAGAGACTAACCTAAATACCTATCCTAGGGGCCTCGGGGGCTGATGAATAGATTATCCTTTCCTACGTTGTACACGTAGAGACCACGTAGTTCGACTGACAACTTGACCAATTTATAGATGATGATATACATGATGAGATGTCAGTTTATTATGACAGACGCCTAAAGGACTGACCTAAGTGTCTCAGGGGATGATCAAAGATCAACCTTGCCTATTTTCAAGGTTCAGAGACCCGTAGTTCAACAAGACAACCTCATTTTTGAATTTTTGACCGACTTTTTGACTTGTTTTTGGATTTTTTGATATTTTGAGTTTTTTGGATTTTCTAATTTTTTGATGTTTTTGGATATTCTGATTATAGGACTTTAAGAATATACACGAATCTGATCCGATGATAACATGCCCCTAGCGTGATGCAATAGACTACTCTGATAAAGGTAGGACAAACTGACCTTGAGGATAGGCCGAGTAGTACTAGAGAGATCATGATACAAAAATAGGACCAAGCTATGGCGTGGATATGGGTGGATGAGTGATGGATGCAGATCTGAATGTGATGGATGATGGAAGCATAATGGATGGATGATGCAGAACAAGCTGTAAAGATCTTGGTGGATGGAAAGTACTTATTTACACAAGGCGCCTATTTGCCAAGTTTTCACCAAGGTACTTTCCCAAAGTGCCACCGAAGTGGTTCTCACTAGAGGACAATTTTTTTCTTTACTATTTTTAATCATTTTTTTGATTTTTTTTGGATTTTTTGCTTTTTTTTATTTTTTTGTTGTCACCAAGATGCTTGTTTGCCAGGTTTTCGCCAAAGTAACCATTTCTTCAAGACATTTTCTAATTTTTTTTTTGGAGTTTTGGTTCTATACCTTGAAAGATTAGGCATAATTTTTTTTGAGATGGGAGCTATTCATAGGCTCTTGCATAGGTTCCCCTTCGAGTGTTGATAACTAATATGCCCTTGACTTATAACTTGTTGTGATAACGAATCATCCCAATCAATTGGGTTCAAATTTTCCTTTGCTGCTTGGGTTTGGGACATTCTTCTGATTATCTTTTAATACAAATTCTTCGACTTGGAAAGTCCTGCTTCTAATTTTCTTATTATAGCTCCTTTTGAGTCTATTCTGATAGACTTGCAAATGATTCAAAGCATCTATCGTCGCTCATCTAGTAGCTCCAACTCATTCAATCTTGATACTCGGTACTCTTCATCCGTGATGAGGTTTTGCGTGATATCTGAGTGATGGGAGCTCGATCTCAATGGGAATTGCTTTTGATCGTGAACCCGAGGGGAGAAAGGGGTGGTGCCGTGGGTGTGCAAAATCTTTGGTTCGATAGGCCCGGAGGGTGGATTCTGCAAATGCAGTCCGACCTGCATCATTGACTATTTTCTTGAGGATTTTAAAATGGTTTTATTTGTAGCTTCTACTTGGCCATTGCCTTGGGGATAGTATGGGGTGGAGAAGCGATGTTGGATTTTGAATTTTTCGCATAAGTCACAGACCTCTTGATTCTTAAATGGTGTCCCATTATATGAGATAATGGCTTGTGGAACACCATAACGACAAATGAGATAGTTCAATATGAACTTTGAAATCTGCTTCCCAGTTATATATGTCATGGGTATGGCTTCCACCCACTTAGTAAAGTACTCTGTTGCGGTTATGATGAATTTGTGGCCGTTAGATGAAGTGGGCATGATTTTTCCAATGAGATCGAGTCCCCACTGCGAAAAGGGCCACAGTGTGACGATGGGAGGAAGCTCTTGAGCTAAAGCATGGATGAGGCCCCCATGTTGCTGACATTGTAGACACTTTTTGGCATAGTCATGTGCCTCTCTTTCCATTGTGGGCCAATAATACTGCATCCTCAGCAGTTTCTTGGCTATGGTTATTCCACTCGAGTGTGAACCGCAGATACTGTTATGTACTTCAGTTAGAGCGGTCAATGCCTCCTCAGCGTTTAAGTAGCGTAGTAGGGTTCCTTCTATGCTCCTACGATATAGGGTATCCCCTAGGATGATGAATCAGGATGCCTTTTTGACAAAGGTTCGTTTTAGGTTTGGGGGTAAGTCGGCGGGTGTGACTCCTATTCGAAGGTATGTTTAAATGTCGTGGTACCAAGGATCATCGGGACCAACGATTTCACACACAAATTATGATTCTGGTACCTCAAATGTAGGCATGAGAAGCTGCTCTATCAGGAATTCATATTTTGGAACGTTGTGGGGGATGTCCAGTAAGGATCCAATTGTTGCCATGGCATCTGCTACTCTATTGTTGGCTCTAGGAATTTGCTCAAATGTAATTTCGATGAAGGATTCTTTGAGAGTCTCCACCAATTTCTTGCATGGAGTGAGCTTGTCATCCTTAGTCTGGTATTCATTGTTCACTTGATTTATTATCAATTGGGAGTCTCCGTATACTTTGAGAGCTATAATGTTCCACTGCACTGCTATTTTGAGACCTATGGTTAAAGCCTCATATTTTGCAATGTTATTGGCATAGGGAAATGCCAGTTTGCAGGATCTTGGTATGCAGTCCCCTTGTGGGGTGATAAAGAAGACATTGGCTCCTGATGCATGCTGCGTGTATGAGCCATCAAAGTATAGTTTCCAGTGGTCAACTACATTAAGATTGAAAATAGATTCATCTGGAAACTTTGAGACGAGAGGATTCTCCAAATAGATTGGTGCTTCTGCAAGTTGATCCGCAATGACTTAGCCTTTGATTGCCTTCCGCTCCACATATTCAATGTTGTATTTTGATAGTATCATCACCCATTTGGCCATTCTTCCTGTGAGCATTGCTTTTGACAGTAAGTACTTGAGGGGGTCAATTTTGGCGATGAGTTTTATTTTATGTGCCAACATGTAATGTTTGAATTTCTATGATGCAAACACCACTGCTAGACATGATTTCTCAATGAATGAATAGTTTAGCTCATGCCCCACCATTGTTCTGCTAATGTAATAAATGGCCCTTTTTGTTCCATTTTCGTCATGCTGAGCCAGGACAACTCCAAGGGCTACTGTTATTGCTGATACATAGAGAATTAATGGTTTTCTTGGGATTGGTGGCATTAAGACTGGTGGTTTAATTAAATATTCTTTTATTTTATTGAATGCCTCTTCACACTTGTTATCCCATTTGTACACTACTCCCTTGTGAAGTAGGTGAGAGTATGGGTTTTGTTTGTCAGCCAGCTGTGCTATGAACCTTTGAATGGATTGAAGCCTGTCTTGGAGACCTCTCAATTGCTTTAATCTTTTTGGTGCCTCCATCTCGAGGATTGCTTTTACCTTTGTTGGATCTACCTCAATACCCCTCATTGACACTATATATCCTAGCAACTTTCTTGATTGTACATCGAAGACGCACTTCTTTGGGTTTAATCTGACTTTGTACTCCTCTAGCCTATCAAAAATGGCACTTAAGGTTGCTATGTGATCTTTTCTCTTTCTAGATTTGGCTAGAATGCCATCAACATAATATTTGACCGTCTTATGGATCATGTCATGGAAGATTAATGTCATGGCCCTTTGGTATGTTGCTCCTACATTATTTAAGCTGAATGGCATCATATTCCAACAGTAAGTCCCCCATGGACAAGTGAAGGTTGTCTTATGTTGGTCCTCTTTAGCTATCATGATATGATTGTACCTTGAGAATCCATCCATTAGTGACAACATTTCATGTTCGGTTGTCATATCTACGATTATGTCAATGTTTGGAAGTGGGAAGTCATCTTTCAGACATGCTTTATTCAAGTCTTTGAATTCTGTGCAGATTCTGATGCCCCCATTGGGTTTTGAGATAGGTACCAAGTTTGACACCCATTCTGGATAATCTATTGGTTGGATGAATCCCGCATCTAATAGATTTTTTAGCTCCATTTTGACTAATAAGGTGATCTGAGGGTGCATTTTTTGAAGCTTTTGTTTAATAGGCTTTGCTTCTAGATCTACTGCTAAGTGGCGAACCATGATTTCTAGATCAAGCCCTAGCATGTCAGCATAGCTCCATGTGAAGTTTATCTGTCTCTCTCTTAGGAAGGCTGCTAGGAGCTCTTATTCCTTTGATAGTAATGACTTTGCATAGAATGTGATGTGTAGGGTTTCCTCTGTTCCTAGATTGACCGGATTGCACATTTTTGCCAAACCTACTGATTTTTCTTGATGAATAGCTCTAAAAGGAAGATTGAATCCCCCATCCTCGGGCGCCTCGAAGAGGTTTTCACTATTGGATGCGTCGTTTCTTTTTACTTTTTTCTAGTCGGAGAGTGCCATAGTGTGGTTTTCACTAAAGGACTTAGATATTATTCTTAATTTTTCACTTTTGCGACTGAGGGATTCAATCGTTTCTCCATAATAAGCATGTGTATCTAGCTCGATTATGAACCCTACTTTGTGATCCCCACATGGAATGTTATCCCACAGTCCCATGAATTATGAGAGCGCCTCATCATTTTCGAATGTATCAAGAACTAGTGGTCCTCGTTGTTCATAGTCGATGAGTTGGGGATATACTAAGTGAATCTCATGATTTTGGTGGTCTGATTCAAAAGATAGGGTGCTAATCATGCAAAGAGTGGTATCCTCAAATAGCCTAGGTAAGTTGGTCATGGTATCCTTGTCATCACTACTACTACAGATGTCGATTATGTCAAATGTAAAGTTATCTATGACTCTACCTATAGATACTGGTAAGCGTAGTTTTGTTGCAGTTGGCTGAGGAGGATTATTAACAATTCTAACTTGAGGACTTCGACCACGTATGGTTATACTCAGATGGGTACATCCAAGGCCAAGATTTGTTATCACTTGTGTCTCCGAAATGATAGGTATTATAAGCCCATTGTTGTTTTTCCCAAGTCTTTGATTTCTGTCATAGCCCATTGCAAGCATCATTTGTAGACCCTTGCTTCTGTCGTCCATTGGTAAATCAGCTATTGGTCTCTCATCTTGGTATAGCATATGAGATGGATCTGCCTCAATAAATTCTTGGCCAAAATCTCCTCAACTTGTAAAGTTGGGATAGTCTTTAGGAGATGTTTGGGATGTGGAGGCTTCATTTATTTGCAGACGTCCCCATGATCTAGGATATTGTGGTAACTCTCCTACCACAAAAGCATTTTTAGGGAGCTTGTAGTTTCCACAACCGTTATCTTGGATGATGACCTTAATGTCATAAATTGTAGGGATGGAAGGAGTGGCGGGTGTCTCTGTCGCAGAAGTGGATGCGAGAGTGGCAGGATTAATGTATTGTGTAGATGGACCCTCATCATTTTTTGGTACTTGGGGGATTTTATAGTACTTTGCTTCAAGGATTTTGCAATAGGAGAAGGGTTCGGGATCTCCATGGATGGTAACTTCTTGTCCCTCATGTGTGAATTTGACACATTGATGGATAGTTGATGCTATTGCTTTCATTGCATGAATCCATGGATGTCCTAGGAGGATGTTATATGACAAGTCAAGGTCCAGGACCTAACAATTGGTTTCCATGATAGATAGCCCTACTTGAATAGGGATTTTGATTGTGCCCTGGGACACTCTCTCCTGATCAGCATATGCTCTTATTGTGATACCCTTTCCTTTGTTGATAGAATCTTCTAAGATTTTTAATTGTTTGATGAGCTTGAGAGAACATATATTCAAGCCCGCACCTCCATCCACCAAGACCCTTTTGACTTTTCTTTCCTGTACTATGACTTCTAAGTGGAGCACATGATTGTGAGATGGTTGAGCAGGGAAATCCTGGTTGGAGAATGTGAGGAGATTTGGCGTAATGATATTTCTGACCATAGCTTGGAATTGTTCCGCATCAAGATCTACGAGGACAATGGATGAAGCTAGCGCTTCCTCAAGGGTTTTCCTATGGGCAGATGAGATTTTTAGTAACTCCGTGATGGAGATTTGTAATGGAATTCTTTTGAGCTGATCAAGGATGTTATATCCATTAGGGACAGATCTAGATGCATGGACTCTATTTGGCTGGGATGATCCTGCGATGGTAACTTTGTCGCCTCTTATGGTGACTCCACAATCGACATGGGTGCCTTTGATGGTGATGACTGTGCAGTATTCATCTAGGGAGGCGACAACAGTTTCATACACATGATTCACGTTTGTGTGGGTGCCTTTCCCCTTATCGGTGTTATTATTATTCCCTTTATTGCCATGGTTAGGCATCAGATTCGTGTATATCTTAAGATCTTGGTTTCCTATTGGTTGTTCCACGTTTATAATTCTTTGATCAATGAGATCTTGAATTATGTTTTTTAGCCTCATACAATTGTTCATGGTATGCCTTTGATTTTATGGAAGTCACAAAGTTGATTCTCTTTATACCAAGGAGGTTTCACATCTGGTTCTTGGTAATTCTCATAGGTGGGAGCTTTGATGAGTTTTTCGTTTATTAGCTTCTTCATGATGACTTCTAGTGGTTCCCCCAAAGCAGTGTATTTTTGCTTGAGGTAATTCTTGTTCCATTGGGGTGGTCCCCTTTGATCATTGAGATTGTTAATTGTCTGATTGTTGTTTGGTTGTTGTGTTGTCTGATGATTGTTTTGGTGTTGGATTTGGATTTGTGGTGTGGGTGTATTTTGGCACGGGGCACTGATGACCACTTTGGCATCGACGAAACCAACATTAGTAACATTTCTATTCCTTGCCCACGTTTGAGGTTTATCGTTGTAATTGGCAGGTGGGCAGTTGTTTTGTTGTTCAGGGTATGAAGTTGATCTTGCAGGTTGTGTCATGAGGGCTCGTTCGATGTTGAGTGCCTTGGAGATCAACTGGTCATATGTGGTGATCCCTTGTACCTTGAGATGAAATTCCAAGAGGCCATCAAGGTTGGATATAATGGTGCAAACTTGTTGTTCCTCGGGCATGGTCCATTTGCTCTGATTGGCGTTGGATCGCCATCGTTGTAGGAATGAAGTGAATGATTCATTCTTACCTTGTTTTAGAGCTGAGAGTTCTTCTAGACTGACATCCATTGCAATATTGCATGTGTAGTTTTTAATGAATGCATCTATAATTTATTGGAATGTTTTGATGCCTATAGGTAGGCGAGAGAACCATTCCATAGCATGGCCAGCCAAACTCCTAGGAAATAGCTGCATCAAATAAGTATCGTCGTATGAGAATTCCATGCAATGAACCTGGAATTCCCTGATGTGATCTTTAGGGTTTCCCATCCCACGATATTTGTCAAACTTGGGGGTTTCAAATCCCTTGGGGAATGGTTTCATCACAAGGCTCGTATCAAATGGGTAGGGACACAAGTTGCTTGGTGTTTTTGTGGTTCGCCCTGATTGAAGATCGAGTACTTGTTGCGAGAGCAACCTGATTTGTGTCGTTATGTCATTTTGCGGATCAGGGGGTGGGATGAAGGTGTTCTGGGGTGTTTTGATTGTGGGTTGGATGAGTGGGTTGGTTGGTGTGTTATTTGATGGTATTTGCACATTTTTCTGAGCCAGGTATGCTTGCACTTGCTGCTGTATGAACAACGCTTGTTGTTGATCTTGTTGTTGCTATGCTAGGATTACTTGTTGTTGTGCTTGTTGTTGTTGTGCTAGGATTGCTTGTTGTTGTTCCAACAACACTTATTGTTGGGCTGCCAATTGGGCTGCTTCTTGCTGCTCTTGATATTGTTTTATTGCTTGTTGATATGCATGTAGTTGCGCTACTTGTGCTTGTGCTTGATGTGCTTGATATTGGGTGTGTGCTTGAGCTTGGGCTTGGGCTTGTGTCGCTTGTTGTTTCAATAGAATTTGGGCTTGGGCAGCATTTTGTGCTTGTAATGCGGCTTGGGCTGCTTGAGCAGCTTGTTGTTGTTGTTGCAATAAGGCTTGGGCTTATGCAACCTATTGTGCTTGCTGTGCAATTTGGCCGGCTTGAGCATTTTGTGCTGCTTGTGCGGCTTGTTGGGCAGCTATTTGTGTGGCTTTTTGCTTTTTCACTTGTAGGAATACCTTTTGATAAGCAGCTTGGTGAGCGGCTTTCAATGCCATGCTATATTGGCTTGATAAATTGAAATTTGGTGGTGGTGGAGGTGGTGGTGGATTTAGAATGGCGTTTGTGGTGGTAGTGAGCGGTGATGCCGTGTTGGTGATTTGAGTGGTGGATGGTGCTATTGATGTGGTGGTTTGAGTGGTGAATGGTGTCGTTGATGTGATTGGTCCTTGAGAGACCATGCTTTGAGATGTTAGGGGGGAGGTTGATGATGTCGTGATTGCTTGTGTAGTTGTCATCTGTTGTTACGATATCGATGACAAGTTTCGAGAGTTTGGTGTGATGTTTTGATTGGTGTTTGGATAGTTGGTTTGATTGATATTTGGTAAAGGTGGAAGCCCCAAGCTAAGTAGAGGTGTGGATAATGGTGGTAATGGTGGGAGGGGTAAAAATGTGAGGGGTGTGAGTTCTTGAGAAAATGCCCCCAAGTCCGAACATGTCACCTTCTTGCGAATTTGTGAGGAGAGAAGTTTGAGGTGTTGTGTGGAAGGATGATGATGATGGATCATTAGGATTATGGAAAGTTAGAGGACCATACTTATGTAATGGATTTTGGGGTATGTTTTGTTCCAAAATGGTATTTGCATCCAAGTCTTGATTATTATCAAGGGGGTGTGTTTGAATAGCATTGAGAAATGCATTTCCCTTATTAACATTGGGTTGGGTTGGAGAAAAAGATGTCATGATTTGCAGAATGTTTTGAGTGATGCTTTGGGATGGGGGTGTAGATGAGATGGGGAGTGTGGATGAAATTAAAGACATGACCTCCAAAGATGGTTCCACTATAGAGCTTATGTCGAAATCATAAGGTAATTTGGCCCCTTGCTTTGCTAGTTCAAGCATGTATAGTGAAGGGTTAAGCCTCATCATGATGTTGATGATCTTATGGTTTTCCGGATTTTGGAGCATTTCAGTTATTTCTTCATGTGACATCCCAAAGGTAAGATATTCTCCTTGGATTTCCTCTTGTGGGTTTTGTGATGATGAGATAGTCAAAGGATTGATTGATTCAACTGGATTTATTTCAACGTTCATTTGGCTTAGGTCACTTGAAGCGGGTGTTTCTTTGTTTGCTTTCATGTTCTTCTTGTATTGAGATCTAGTTTGAACCATAAAACAAGGATCAAGAATATGGGAGATGACTCTCTTAATTCTTTGGATTGATCTTTACTTTATGCATAAAAGAGAAAAAATTTAGGATATCTTGAGGATCGAAAGGTGATATGATGATGATACAAGAGATGGATGATGTGGATGTTTTGATCTTTTGATAAATCTTGAGGGGGATGCTAAACTTTTGGGACTTTCAGATATGTTTTGGATTTTGATTTTTTGATTCTTTGGATTTCCCTTGATTTGATTGATTTTGGTTTGTTTTGATTGAACAAATAGACCCTAATATGTTGGATGATTATCTAAGGGGTAGATTTTCTCAAAGGATGATAATTTGAATATGTGTAGGGAGAAGGATGCATCTACCCACACCTATTCAAACAAGATGATAATTTAACCAAGCATATGAAGAAGGATGCATCTACATATACCTAGCTAAACAAGATGGTTTGATAGCTTTGACTAAGCATATGAAAAAGGATGCATCTACACATACCTAACCAAAGATGATTTGATAAATATTTCAAGGATTTTGTCTCAAGGATTTGATGCTTTTGATTTTTTCCAAAAAGTCTAGCATGAAGGATAATTTCAAGATTTCTCAAAAGGTGAGGGTGAGATAATTTTTTGTTTTGATGTTTGAAGGATGGATGAGAAAATATTTTGATTTCTTTTGATCCTAAGATGAACCTAAAAAAGACACTTTGTTTACCTAAACCTCGGTATTGAAGAACATGCAATGCTTCTATAGACCTTTATAACCAAGAAGTGGTTCAATTTGAGCATACATTTCCAGATTTTGAATCAAGGGCTTTCGTTTTGGGATTTGAATTCTTGAAAATCGTGAGGTTTCAACACATGTGAGAGTTCATTTTGTTTATCTTTGCTTAGTGGTTTTATTTTTCCACAAACACTTCTTTGATTAGGTTTCCAAACTAGATGTCCAATGTCTTAATTTCTTCGAATCCCACAAAGTATGTTATGTGGAAATTTGATGAATTCAAGGCAAGGGTTACCTATTGTTTAACTTTAGTAGAAAAATTGAGATGTAATCCAAGTGTTTAGAAACTTCTAAGGATAGAATCCCAAGGGAAAGCAATAACACTTGAATTGGGTCAATTGTATTTGTCTCCTAAAGGGTTTGAAATTTTGATAATAAAGTTTAAGTGTTTGTTTCCAAGATGTTTTCAAACAAGCAAAGTATTTTGTAACCAAGAATAAGTACAACCTTATGGATATGGAAGACAATATTTGTTGAGTCCCCACTTGGACAAGTCCAGCTACGCTTATCTTTAGCGAATGGTTAGATGCTTGACCCCACTGGCTCCCCTCAACGGCTCATTAACGTCATTCGGGGCAGTCAAGCATCAACACCCATGAAACTCCCATGACATGCTTTCCATTTCTACTAAAAGATCGTAAAAGTGTGGGGTGGCTTTAGAACGACTGTTCTTGCACCAACAAATAGATCAAGAATTTTGGCAATTCTAAAACATGGGTTTTAATTAGGACTTTTCGTTCGTGGAGATTGATCCATACGACGAGAGTCCCTTTTCAGATCCATCTCGTTGGAGCCAACCACGTGATATTGGCGTTTATTCCAATACCCACATTTATATCCTGATTGGAAATACTCTTGGCTTTAGAGTGTTACCGGTTGAGTCGTTCCCTTGGGTGAGTACTTTTTCCCCAAGGCAGGCCCTCTAAGATAAACAAAAGTGAGTAAAGACAATATCTGTAACTCGATCAATCTTTGTTTGTAACACAAAGAAAGAGAATGTACGCAATAATGCTCTACTCACACTCGCACAATGTTTTGTTCAATTTTAAACCTAAAATGAAGTGTGGAGGTGATTGCTTTATCTCAACCTAAAATTAAAAAAAAGCCTTTTGATTCTCAAGATCGCTATGAAGCATGAGAGAAGCGCATACGTCCTTTTTCAATGAAGTTAGTTTAAGTAAGCCATCACGAAGACAAAGTTGCACTTGTTCATTTTAGAGTCACAAAGCAATTGTGAGTTCTTTTTAAAGCACCAGAGGACAAATGAGAGTTGTTTTGTTCAATTGTTAACCAAAAAAACAAACTCTAGTAAGTTGTAGTCCTAATGTTCATTTTAAGCCTTTGCTAAAATTGAAAACGTTCTTTTTAAAAGCCCAAACGAAATTAGTATCCTAAGCAAGAAGAAATAACATTTTCCTAAGAGTGTTAAAAAAACACTAAAGTGTTTAAAAACACTTTGATTTTGTGAAATACCATCATCATGCTTCTCTTTCTTTCGTTTTTAATTGATCCAACCTACAAGAAAGAAAACCAGTCAGATTCTACAAAACATAGAGGTTAAAAAGTAGAAAACAAAAGATAAACTTATCATTTGACAGAA
This sequence comes from Sequoia sempervirens, assembly GCA_007258455.2. NCBI lineage: Eukaryota > Viridiplantae > Streptophyta > Pinopsida > Cupressales > Cupressaceae > Sequoia > Sequoia sempervirens. The sequence continues at coordinate 292,353,351 of VDFB02271358.1, forward strand.
GGCATGTACTAAAATGAAATTCTAATTTTTTACTCCCTGCCAGGGGCACAACCCGTGACTACGTCGCAGTTTGATTTCTCCAGCGGTGTTGTATAGCACTTCTTACCAGTCAGTGGTGCTCTATACCCGGACTAGTGAGCTCAAATGTGTCGCCCTTTTGCTCAACGGTGCAATTTGATTTTTTTGAAAATTCCCGTAGGTCAGATTGGTCAAGCGGCGTGGTTTGAAATTCAAAATCTTGGGCGAGAAGACTTCAGCATATCAGTTTGAATTTCCAATAGTCCTATATAGTGACGTTGGAGAACCAGCGGCGCTGAATAGTGACGTTGAACCTGTAAACAAAGAAAAATGCGTGAATTTGATTAAAAAAAATGTGATTGAAAGGTGAGATTTCCCTCCTTCTAGCAGTATATGTGCGAACCCCAATCCCAATACCTGCAAAACAATAAGAAGAAACACATTAGAATATAGAATGTAAGCAAGAACAAGGATTCAACATGAAATCCATTTGCAAAGTTCAAATTAGGAAAATAAATGAAGAACACAATGAAATGACAATAAAAGAGATTGAATCCTAATTAGACTAGCAAACTCATGATCCCATGGGGGAATTGGTGCCAATTTGATGTGAAAATTGGCCCTTTCCCAATTCCTATGATGCAAGATTGATGTATGTTGATGAATGATCCACTTTGATGAAGGTTGGTGAGTGCTCCAAGCTAAAGACCTGCATAACCTAGCTAAGATTCAATGATAATGGATGAAATTTGCTAAATATTTGAGCATAGTAAGTTTACTCAAATTGTGGATGATGAAATGAGGAGATTAGCCTCTTATTTATAGAATGCCAAGATGGATGAATGTCCAAAATAGAGCAATGTGGGACTAACATTCATCCAATGGAAAAATACCACTTGTCAACCTATGAGTGGATGGAGGATGTGAAAGTTTTGAGGATTGTGCCAATAAATGCCTATTTTTGAATTTTGAATTTTGTTGAAATGGCATGCAAGAGGGAAGAAATAATGCATTGAATGCCACTTGGCTCAAGGCAAAAGACATGTAAGATGGAGTTAATGCCTTGTTGGATGTACATGTCAACTTGGATTTTGAATTCAAACTTGGAGAATATTCCCAAAAGATGCCTTGTTGAGGAAAATAGAGATTTAATAAATTAATTAAATCTATTTTCATGTGCAAGTGGTAAAAGCTAGAGGATGGGACATGAGAGGAGGTTAAATTAATCAAAGTTAATTAATTTAATAAAGGGGGCTAAATGATGTGACCTATTTGACTTAAATTTGTGGATTTATTTAAACCAAATATGAGAGGAATGTGATAAGAGTAATATTAATTAAATAAAGATTTTGAAGAATTTAATTAAAAGAGATGATGGTTAGATTAAACTAAATAAGGTTTTAATTTACTTAATTTAATAGATAGAATTTAGAGATTTAATAAAATAAAATAAATTATTTAATTAAATAGGATAATTAGATCAACATGGTTAATTTAATTATCGAGAAGAGGTGATTTAATTAGATAACTGATTTATTTAATTAAGAGAGGAATATTGATGAATTTAATCAGATAAGGGTATTTGATTAAATGGTTAGACCAGAGGATGATTCAGGATGAAACGATGTTAGTGGTTGGGATTAGATGCACAATGTTAATTGGTACATTTTACGTGTCTACAGTATATACACGTATCCATAGGGATATGCATATCGATACAAGCGTACGTTGGCAAATGGATATGCTTATACAAATGCATCAATATGTTATACCTACACATATGTGTACATAGAGGCATATACAGGTATATATATGTATATATGCACACATTCTTTATAATGTGGATATTAATAATATTATTATTATTTCCTTATGAATTTATATATATATCGGATGTATGTTGACTGGCTCACGATATATATATATTTAATAAATATATATATATATGTAGATATATATTAAATATTCTATATATATATTATAGTTATATTAATACACACACACACACATATATATATTATACTAAGGTATTTAAATATATATAAACTATAAATATATATATAATAAAATATATAATACATATAATTCACAACTTTGGAAATCAAATTATTTCTAAATTGCTTAAAAGAGTCGATTTAAATAAATGGATCGATTTGATAAAGAATTCAATTCACGTATTTAGACTTTGGCTGAATTTATGCCAATAAAGTTAATTTGATGAAATTCAGGCTTTGAAACAAACATCACTCTAAGGGAAAATCATGCAACACCTAATGAATGAATACACAGGGATAAATCAAGAAGTGTGTCTAAATATTTATGGCTTTTGACCAGGTCGAAACCTGAAGCTTGACTTAGTTCAAAGTAGTAAATGATCTTAATTGACTCAACTAAAAAAATAGTCGATGTTGGCTATGTGTTAAGGAAATATGATTGACTTATTCTCAAATTATGAAAATCCCATCATCTCACAACTTTGGCACCACCTTTGTTACCAGTTTTCTGTAGGTGTTGATTTATGAATTTCTCCATGTGCTTTTAGAAACAGTCTTCATAATGTTGGAAAAATTGGAAGTCGATTCACCATGTTCATTGCTGAGTATGGGCTGGATTTAACACCACCTCTAGGTTGAATATTTCAAATGGCAGTGGTGTCAATTCACATGCCATGGTTGTAGGAGCTTGGAGAGCTTGATTCTCTATAAATAGTCACCAACTTTCCTGTATCATACCATTCTCATGATCTTCATTAGCTTTTGTCATTTGTATTTTGTGATTTCCGTATACATCATTTACGTATCATCTTGTGCACTAATATATGTTTAGTATTCACATTTCTGAGTAAACATTATTACAACTAGTATTCACATTTCTGAGTAAACATTATTGCAACCAGTATTCACATTTCTGAGAGTTCACTATTACCCTTGAGAAAGGCGTATTCTACCCAAGGAATTCACCATTATCTATTAGTTATTTTTGAGTGTAGAAAGAGGGAATTTTGGGATGAAAGTTGACAATTTTTTAGGTACTGGGAATTAATTTGAGGAGTTGTATTGAGCTATAAGTGTAGAGATTTGTCATCAATTTGGGAAGAGCATAGACAGGCATGGGATATTCTTCTACTATTTAATTGCAAGAATTGTTATGCTGCTTGAAAAGTACTTTCTGTTTGTGCATAGGAAGTGAATACGTTTGTCTTTTGAAAAAGGGAAAATGAAGCATCTAGCTATGTTATACAAATTTTTGTAGGATCTCCATAATAGGAGAATGTTGTTTGAATTATATATTATTTAATTAGGCTTGATTGAATGCAAGAGTCACTTGAGGTACACCCAACTAAGTTATTAAGTTAACTAGGAAAGCTTGTGTTTCTCCTAGGATAAGATAATCCAGTATGGGAGGGTGCTTGTGTACTTACTTGTTAGTTATATTCATTTCAAGTAGAATACATTGTTGTAGGTTAGTCTGGGATGACAAATTATCCATTGAACGACAATGCATATGCGTAGGGTAAGATAGCCTTAAGTCAAATTGGACCTAAGTAGTGTTTATGATAGATGACTTCATTCAAAGTACTGAAAGAGAATACTTTGGCCAAAGTAGTGCGATGTACGACATCCACTTAGACTATGTGATGCTTGAGACTACACTATCAGTTCACCGTGATCCATTATTACATGCTAGTTTGGGATTGTGGGATTGTAAGTTCTAGTTATGTAGGACACAACACTATTCTTAGTTGCTTGTCATTATCAGTTACTCTACCAATCTCTTCGTTGAAGGGAAGGTCCATCTACCAAATAATAGATGTGTGGGGGACCGTATTAAGAGGCTGTGGATGGCAGAAAATCACTTGAGTGATGCTTCTCCTCCACAACAAGTGATAGAAGAACCAATATTTGAAAAGAAAGGAACCTCGACCATCTTACTACTATTTGTCCAAAAGCTCGATGAGCTATGTATGTACTTGTATGATTTCTTACTCTGATGTATATTTGAAAAGAAAAGGGAATACATGTTGAAATATGTTGTATCTTGTTTGGAAATTATCAATAAAAGAAAAGATTTTTTTTATTGCAATGGTTTTATTACTCGTTACTTGTTTGGTGTAAAATTAAGAAATTTTATTTATGAAAGGGATAGGTCGTTACACATGGTATCAAAGCTACTAGGTTTAACTCTGGAACCTATGAGCTCATCATTTTTCCATTCCAACATTACATAATGTTGTGAAAAATTCTTGTTTCATGATGATGCGTCTCAGATTGATGGCTCGAAAGTCAGTAATCAAAAAATGAGTGTTACCTCAAAGCCAAGAAGGAAAAAGAAGCCATCATTAGAACCATAGAAGGAACCAACTATGATAATGGTATCTGGTTGATTGATACCAAAAATTTTAGTCACACACTTTCTCGGATCAGCGATATGAAGAAGCTGAAGATGGAGGCTATGTACAATTACCTACCAACCATCACACCATAAAAGTTAGTCATTACCACTTTCTAGGGACATGCCTTCAGAAGAAAGTGCTAGTCCCACATTCATCTTTAGGCATCCTAGGGTTGTACCACTGGCTGAAGTAATATCAATTTCTTTGAGTAAAGAGTCTGAGGGATATACACCAAGGACACCACCAGTCGAGAAATGGTCTCATGAACAAATTCCTGCAAAAAATGTAGACTACATTGTTGATGAACACCATATTGACATTACTTCTCATAATTTCATACCAGATGATAAATCTAAGGGTTATTATCCTTTTTTGGATAGGTATGAACAAATGAGAGATGAACAGAAAGATAGGGAATAACAATTTTCTCAGTCTGTAGGTTACATTCCTTTAAGTTATGTGTCGAAGAGTGAATCCGAAGGATACTCTCCCATTGACTACCTGAATGGTCGATCAATGTAATCAATAGGATATTGAAATCCTCATTATATGAATAAAACTATGTGTTTATCAAAATAAGCATATGATTAAATATTTTACGGAATACTTGTGTATATGTGAATGTTTACTTTTATGTTTTCCAAAAGATAATTGATAGCATAATTAGGCTAACATGGATAAAACATTCAGGTTTAAACCAATCATATAATCATGGTGAAGACGTATACAAGGACATGAACTAATCCCAATACAAGTCAGGATGATGGACAAGGAACCATTGGTGTGGAGGCTAGGCTTGATCAAATATTGGCAAAGTTAACTAATCTTGAACAAGAAAGAGATAAGGGTAGGAAAGAAAAAGAAGTACCCATCAATAACCTAGAAGGAGAAAGTTCTTCCCATGGGCAAGGTGAAAACCATAACCATGAGAAGGAAAAATCATCTACAACCTCTATGGAAAGAAATAAGAATATTGTGTCTATTGAACTAGCAAGGGACATGAAGAAAATAATTCCACCTAAGTTTGATGGTAGTGTCGGTGGTGATGAAGCTGAAGTATGGCTTGTTCAGATGGAAAAATATTTTAAAATACAAAACTATAATGAAGTTACCAAGGCTGCATGGTGTGCATATCAGTTAATAGGCGAAGCCTCTAACTAGTGGATGAACAAAAAGCTAGAACTTAGCATTAGCTCATGTAAACTAACTTGGGGAGACTTTGTGGAAATTTTCCACAAGAGATGGTTATCACAACTTTACGATCACTAGAAACTCTTAGACTTCTGGGAGTTGATACAAGTACCATGACTGTCAACAAATACTAGGATAAGTTCACTTGGCTTCTGCCTTATGTCCCCATCTACCACAAGGATGAGTATTTCCGCATTAGGAAATTCATTTTTGGACTCAATAACCGGATTGGAGGAGAATTTGATATGCATGGTCCAACCACAATGGATCTGGTTTATGAAAAATCCATTAAGCAAGAACAAAAGCTTAAGGCATATTCCAACTGGCAAGAAAGAAAAGAGAAAAAGAGAGATGTGGAAGTTCCCAACAAGATAGCTCCTATGAAGGAGGAATTTGTGTAGAATGTTGTGAAGCAAAAAGGGAAAAGATCTCGCTATAATGGAAAAGAGTTTAGGAGAAATCAGAAAAGAAATGATTTCAGCATGGGTAACACTAGCAAGGCTAATGAAGGTGCTAAAAAATCTAGAGAAACCATGGAGAAAAGAGGACCAACAGCAGGATGTTTTATATGCAAAGGGAATCACTATGTAAGTGAATGTCCTAACAAAAATTTTGGTTCCCAACCATATGAAAACTCATTACCCACTCAACAAGCCATGTTTTAGCAAAGGATACATGTTGTGGATGATTGACAAGCTGATTACCAAGTAACAACGGTCGAAACACCAGGTACTTTGTTTGGCTTACCTATTTCTTTTCTTATTGATATTGGTGCTATTGAAAATTTCATTTCACCTAGAATAGCTAAACAATATCTAGGAAGGCAGGACACATGGCAATGTCTTGGAATGTAGAATATGCAAACAAGACAAGAGCAAAGGTGGATCAATGTCTATTTGAGGCTAGGGTAGAGCTACCTAGTTTTACTACTTAAATCAACCTTTATGTCACACCACTAGGATCATATGATGCTATCCTAGGAATGAATTGGTTATGGAGGCATAGGGCCATAGTAGATTGTCATGCCAAGAATGTTGAGTTCCTAGATGATTATGTAAATCAAGTAAAATTCCAAGGAATACCTAGAGAGGTAAAGATTCGACAAATTACAAAAATGCAACTTATGAGAGCTAAGAAGAAAGGGTGCAAAATATTTGTTGTAAATATTGAAGAGATTGGGAATGAAAGTTATAATTCTAAGTACTAGAGTCTACAAGAGTTAGAAGATGGGGAAATAGAAGAAATAGGAAAATCAGATATGGAGAAGTATCCAATTTGAAGAAATTTTTAGATGTGTTTCCTGAAGAGTTGCCAAGAATACCTCTGAAAGGAGTGTTTGATTTCTCTATTGATATAGTTCCTAGATCAGAACCTATATCCAAGGTACCCTATAGGATGACCACCACAAAAATTATGGAACTTAAGACACAAATGGATGAATTGTTGTCAAAAGGGCTAATAAGACCAAGTGTTTCACCCTGGGGAGCTCCAGTTATCTTTGTCAAGAAGAAGGATAGAACATCGTGATTGTGCATTGACTATCGTATGCTTAACAAATCTACGGTTAAGAATAAGTATCCGTTGCCACGCATTGACGATCTTTTTGGTCAAATGAGAGGTGCAGCTATTTTGTCAAAAATAAACTTAAGGTCTAGATATCACCAGTTAAGGGTTAAAGATAAAGATGTCTTTAAAAATGCATTCAGAACTCGATATGGACACTATGAGTTCACTGTTTTTCATTTTGGTTTAACAAATGCATCAACAACATTCATGAATCTAATGAATAGTGTGTTCAAGGATTGCCTTGACAAGTTTGTATTAGTATTTCTTGATGATATCTTAATTTATTCTAGAAATGAGGAAGAACATTGCAAGCACTTAGAAATGGTCCTACAACGGTTGAGAGAGCATAAGTTGTATGGTAAACTTTCCAAGTGTACATTCTTCCAAGAGAGGGTACATTATTTGGGTCATGTGATTTCAACTGAAGGAATTGCAATAGATCCAACAAATATCAAAGTAGTTATTCAATGACCTGTACCCAAAAATGTGTCAGAAGTGAGAAGTTTTATGGGTTTGCTGAGATATTATAGGAAGTTTGTAGCAAAATTCTCTAAGATTGCCTTTCCTATAACTTCTTTGAAAAATAAAGGAAAGAGATTCGAATGGAATGAGAAGTATCGAGAAGCATTTGACCTACTCAAATAGAAACTCACCACAAAACCAATCCTAAAAGTACCTAATCCTGAAGGTAGCTTTATGATTATCACATATGCATGCAGAGAAGGGTTAGGAGGTGTATTGATGCAAGATAGGAAAGTAATTTCATATGAATCTAGGAAGCTGAAGCCATATGAAATGAATTATGCATCGCGTGATTTAGAGTTGGTAGTTGTAGTTCATGCATTGCAAATATGGAGGCACTATTTGCTGGGGAAACCCTTTGAGTTGAAAACTAACCATAATGGGTTAAAGTACCTTTTTACTCAATAGTAGCAATTCAAACTAATTCCAAAGGGAAAGTACTCCAAAAGTGCAAAGATGATGAATATTACTTACAAATTAAGCTTGCACTTATGGATAAGCCTCAAGATTGTAGGTATGAAGGTTTTCAATTTGAACCTAGTGGATTACTTAGGTACAAGGGTAGAATGTATGTACCTGATGTGAAAGAATTGAGAAATTTGGTAAGGAAGGAAATACATGAAGTACCATATTCCGGACATCCAAGAGTGACAAAAATGATGGCTGATGTGAAACCATTATACTTCTAGAAGGGAATGAAAGGAGATGTTAGTTTTGTGGCCAGGTGTCTTGAGTGTCAAAGGGTGAAAGTTGAGCATCATCATCCTATGGGTTTATTATACCCACACAACATACCAAAATGGAAATGACAAGTTATAAGTATGGATTTTGTGAAAGGACTACCTAAGTCAAGGAAATGCCATACTGGTGGTAGTGGATAAGCTTACAAAGTACTTTTGAGAGTGAAGCCTCACAAAAGCTCCATTAAATTTGGAAATTCTTCTAAGTTATCCCCACAATATGTTGGACCCTTTGAGGTTTTAGAGGAAGTGAATCCTATAGCCTATCAAATCACTTTACCACCAGCTTTTTCTAGAATGCATAATCTCTTCCATGTGTCCTACCTTAAAAAGTATATACTAGGAGATAATCATGTAATTGATTGGACTACTTTACAGGTAAGGGCTCCCAGAGTAGTAACTCTCAAGCCTGTCAAGGTGCTAGAAAAATGTAAGCTTCGTTTGTGTAACATAGAGGTCTCGCAGTGCAAAGTCCAGTGGGACTAGTACGTAGAAGACTCGACTACTTGGGAGGATTATGTAAAAATTCAGCAGAAATTTCCATACATTCTTCAAGCTTTTAAGAATGATGAATAATGTAGTGTTATATTTTTATGCTTTGAATAACACCTTAGGTCATCGATGACAATGATTCATAAGGGGGGAGTATGTTATACCCCGATTGTATACTTACTATTTACTATTACTACATAGGGTAAAATGGTTGTAATGAGATTTCTAAAGATGAATAAAATATGTTGTACCTTGTTATCAATATGAGTGTTTTCACATTTGATGATTGTCTCATTTAAATGTTACTTCAATTGATTTTATCCTTGGTGAAATATTGAATTTATGAGAATAGAAGGTTATTGAATTGTGATTACTTCTAAGATGTTTATGTATACTGCTTATGTTATGAACATTTGATTGTCGTGAGCATGTGTCCAGTGGATGTAGTTATATGTACCATTCCTCTAAGGGGAGGGGAAGTATCACTCAAGAGAAGATCTTGGTTGGGTAACTAGTAAATTAAACTATCTAAGCATACACACACCACCCTAGATTGAGTGAACTGAGTCAATTTGTGTGAGTTATAGATAAGTCATCCATAGCTTGTAGGTTTGCATTAGGAGTCTTTTTTACTTATACATGCATTTGTGAGTGATATTTATCTATTTGGTTTCTGAGATTTGTATTGTGATATTACGATCATATGGATAGAAGGGATGTAGGTGGAAGTATGTTTATATGTATGCACATGCACATCAGGAGGATCTAACAACACGTATATGCATATGTATAAAGATACCACACATACACACCTATCAATATGATGGTAACGTAAATGGATGTAAGTGAATCATATGTGGACATATATACATATGTATAGTATATACACGTATCCATAGGGATATGCATATCAATACAAGCGTACGTTGGCAAATGGATATGCTCATACAAATGAATCAATATGGTATACCTACACATACATGTACATAGAAGTATACACAAGTATATATATGTGTATATGCAAACATTTTGTGTAATGTGGATATTAATATTATTATTATTATTATTATTTCCTTACAAATTTATGTATATATATATATATATATATCAGATGTATGCTGACTAGCTCACAATATATATATTTAATAAATATATATATGTAAATATATATATATATGTATATTATATATAAACTATAAATATATATATAATAAAATATATAATACATATTATTCTCAACTTTGGAAATCAAATTATTTCTGAATTGCTTAATAGAGTTGATTTAAATAAATTAATCGATTTGATAAAGACTTCAATTCACGTATTTGGACTTTGGCTTAATTTATGTCAATAAAGTTAATTTGATGAAATTCGGGTTTTGAAACAAACATGGCTCTAAGGGAAAATTGTGCAACACTTGATGAATGAATACGCAAGGATAAGTTAGGATGTGCATCTAAATATTTATGGCTTTTGACCACGTCGAAAACTGAAGCTTGACTTAGTTCAAAGTGGTAAATAATCTTAATTGACTCAACCAGAAAAATAGTCGATGTTGGCTATGTGCTAAGGAAATATGATTAACTTCTTCTCAAATTATGAAAATCCCACCATCTCACAACTTTGGCGCCACCTTTGTTACCAATTTGATGTAGGTGTTGGTTTACGAATTTCTCCATGTGCTTTTAGAAATAGTCTTCATAATGCTGGAAAAATTGGAAGTCGATTCACCATGTTCATTGTTGAGTATGGGCTGGATTTGGCCCCACCTCCAGGTTGAATATTCCAAATGGCAGTGGTGTCAATTCACATGCCATGGCTTTAGGAGCTTGCAGAGCTGGGTTCTCTATAAATATTCATCAACTCTCTTGTATTGTACCATTCTCATGATCTTCATTAGCTTTTGTCATTTGTCTTTTGTGATTGCCATATACATCATTTATGTATCATCTTGTGCATTAATATATATTCAGTATTCACATTTCTAAGTAAACATTCTTATAGCCAGTTGTCACATTTCTGAGTAAACATTATTACAACCAATATTCACATTTTTGAGAGTTCACCATTACCATTGAGAAAGGTGTATTCTATCAAAGGAATTCACCATTATCTATTAGTTATTTCTAAGTGTGGAAAGAGGGAATTTTGGGAGGAAAGTTGACAATTTCTGAGGTACTGGGAATTAATTTGAGGAGCTAGATTGAGCTATAAGTGAAGTCAACTTTGTCATCAATATGGGAAAAGAATATACAGGAATGGGATATTCTTCTACTATTTAATTGCAAGAATTGTTATGCTGCTTGAAAAGTACTTTTTGTTTGTGCATAGGAAGTGAATACGTTTGTCTTTGAAAAAGGGAAAATGAAGCATTCTAGCTATGCTATACAAATGTTTGTAATACCTCCATAATAGGAGAATGTTGTTTACATTAGATATTATTTAATTAGGCTTGACTGAATGCAAGAGTCACTTAAGGTACACCCAACTAAGTTATTAAGTTAACTAGGAAAGCTTGTGTTACTCCTAGGATAAGATGATCTAGTATGGGAGGGTGCATGTGTACTTACTTATTAGTTATATTCATTTCAAGTAGAATAGATTGTTGTAGGTTAGTCTGGGATGATAGATTATCCATTGAAGGAAAATTCCTATACATAGGGTAAGATAGCCTTAAGTCAAATCAACCCTAAGTAGTGTTTATGATAGATGACTTCATTCGAAGTACTGAATGAGAACACTTTGGCCAAAGTGTTGAATGTTGTGGATATGGTTATTGATATGTGGTTGTCATTAATTTCAACACTATTAGTATTTGGTGTTGTATATGTTGAGGATATTGAGAAAATTGTAAAAGAAATTATTCCTAGTTCCTAGTGGAACTATGCAGGTCAAGAAGGCGTTGTGTTCTGTACGTTGAAGATTAGATTATGTGAATTTAAGGGTCTAATGTTGAATGTTTCTAGATCATCTACCGGAAGTTTCAGAGGTCCGCACGAAGTTTTGAGTATGATGTGGTCTAACAATGTGTTGTTGGTCTCTGTCAGTGTTCCTGAATGAAGTTTGTGTAATTCTTGTTTTCTCAGTTGTTGCGGAAGCTTCTCTATTGTTTCTTGGTGTTATGTGGTGTCTCTAGATCATTCTCTATCTTTGTGGTATGTCCACATTATTCAGAAGAGTTCGTGGTTGAAGATCTTTGTGCACATGTTTGGTTTTTCTTGTTCGTGGCTGACATGTCGTTGGTAGCATGTTGTGGATCTTCAAGGTATAATTAATTAAAGTATTCTTGTGTTGGAGATATTAATTTGGGTCTCCACTATGTTGTGGCCGACCTTGGTGGATACACATTAAAATTATATTTACAAATTTGGGCTGACATTACAAATATATATTTTTTCTCTGGCTGACAAAGTGGTGATGAAATCTCCTATAGTGGATATATAAGAGTGATTGTGTGATCGGTGTAAATGATGCTTTGTGTGCTCCTATGTGTATATGTGCGAATATCATTTGATTGCTGAGCAGAATGTGAAGAAGAATGAGCAAAGTGTGAAGAACTGTTGAGCTTAATTGGAACTGTAATCAGGCTTGTGAAGAAGCTATTTTCTCAGTTCACAAATCTTGGATGGTTTTAATCCAAACCCTATTGTTGGACAGTGAGTCCTCTTTTGTAATTGAGCAGTGAGCTCTAGCAGTGTGCCTGAATGCATGTGCATTCCCCTTATTATTTCTTTTATACTTCTAGCAGAGTATAATCTTGTGGACTAACATCCATCATGGTTTTTCCCCAACTGGGTTTCCACGCAAAAAATATTTGTGTTATTTGTCTCTCTGATGTGTTGATTGTTTATGGTTAATCGCTTATTCATCAGATCTGAGGTTAAGTTAAAATTAAAGAAGGAAAGTTTTAGTTTCTATTACAACTGATTCATCCCCCTCTTAGTTGTGTGTCCTTGTTTTTCCAACACAAAGTAGTGCAATGTACGACATCCACTTAGACTGTGTGATGCTTGAGACTACACTATCAGTTCACCGTGATCCATTATTACATGCTAGTTCGGGATTGTGGGATTGCAAGTTCTAGTTATGTAGGAAAAAACACTATGCTTAGTTGGTTTTCGTTATCGATTACTCTACCAATCTCTTCATCAAAGGCAAGGACCATCTATCGAATGATAGATGTGCAGGGGACCACATGAAGAGTCTGTGGATGGCAGAAAAGCTCCTGAGTGATGCTTCTCCTCCACAGTAGGTGACTGAAGAACCAAGATTTGAAAGGAAAGGAACCTGGACCATCTTGCTACTATTTTTTCAAAAGCTCGATGAGCTATGTATGTACTTGTATGCTTGATTACTCTGATGTATATTTGAAAAGAAAAGGGAATACATGTTGAAATATGTTGTATCTTGTTTGGAAATTATCAATAAAAGAAAATAATTTTTTTATTACAATGGTTTTATTACTCGTTACCTTTACTTGTTTGGTGTAAAATTAACAAATTTTTACTTTATGAAAGGGTTAGGTCATTACAATTTCCTTCAAGCTATTAAACTTATTCCAAAGGACCACGCTCTAATACCAATTTTTGAACAAGACAACTAAGGGGGGGGGATGAATCAGTTGTCACCAAATTAAAAGCTTTAACCATTTATCAGAATTAGATCCAAATATTGCATGAAGGATTCATTAATAAATGAAAAACTGAAAGTCATCACATAAACACAACAACACTAGATTTACGTGGAAAACCCAATGAGGGAGAAACCACAATGAAGATTAACTCACACTCTAGAGAATATGAAAATTGATTGCAAAAAAGGCTCGCTATGTTAAATAAGGACTCACTGTCCACAGGGCTACAACTGTAACGCCCCACCACGCAACCCTAGGGGAAGTTGCAATTTACTACACAAACGAACTAATTTTTTTTTTTGAAAGAACAATTAATATGCAAGTTAGCTAACCATTGCCAACCAATCCCCTAAAGTTACGAGACTGAGTTACTTAAATCCAACAAGAAACATGAATCATAACCATAACATATAAATACTTAACAATTAAGTTATCATACATTCCATACATAATAATTTGCATCAAAGAATATGAGATACCACTTGATTCCAATAATATAATTTACAACATGATTACAACACTCATTCCCCGAATGAGGTAAATCCAATAAGCATGATTACATAATACAAATTCCACCTCGATAACAAATGAGGGGTAAAAAGATACAAGATCAACTGAATGAATTAAGCATGAGAAGAAACTGAATATTAACTTAAATGAATAAATTATGACATGATACTAGATCCCACGAGCTCTCCAACTGGAAATCTCGTCCACGCGAACAAGAAGACATCCCAACGGATTAAGGTGCATGTGCCACCCAACCACGTGGAACCTTGAGGTCCACTCTCTCCGTGCTAGGAGATAGTAACAAGGAATTCCTACACAAGACCATCTACCACTAGACACAGGCTAAATCATAAATGAACTGAAACAACAACAACCACAATATCACTTAACACAAGGATACAATGCTTCCAGAGAACAATGATCATGTATACCACACAATAACTAACTGACTAACTGTTGACATAGGAAGAGTGTCATACATAAATTGCCATGAGTTACCCTGGCTCAACTTCCTAAGGCAACCGAACCCACATCTTGGGCTATCCAGGCTCAACTCTACCAACCGCCGGACCCTCATGCAAAACTATGCGTCTCATCTCATCTCAAGCCTTAACAATGCAAGCTTCAAGAGGGAGACATTCATTATCTTTGTTTAGTGTGAAAGTGCCCCATTAATTTCTTTTAAGTTATCACTTAATTAAACCCTAGGTGAGTTACCCTGGTGCCCCTTTGTGTGCCAGACCCCCACAAAGAGCCACTCTCCTAACGACAACATACTCAGTATAAAACCACAATCCAATGGTAACTATATAAAAATGACCTCTCCAATCCAAGGAGGTAACATAAAACAAAATCCACTCCAAACACTTGGAGGAATACAAAATACAAAGTCCACTCCTTCCAAAGGAGGCACAAACCACACAAACCCTCTCCTAATCCCAAGGAGGCACAAATCCCCGTTCGTGGAAACTGGGTACAACATAATACAACTCTACACATTTCCCAAGGTGATTCACAAATCGAACCACTACATAAAACATCCCCACCTAGAGGACTCCCCTAGAAGACTTACTAGACAATTAACCCCATTTTCCCAACATCAAGAAAGAATGCAACATCGTTTAAAAAGCATTTCAGGCAACTCAACAAGCTAATGTTAGGGTTTCCTAAACCCAAGCCAAGCACTGATATAGTACATGAAATTCATTAAATAATTGGCATTATACGTTCATACTCAAAGCAAATCAACTCATATTAGCAATGTTAAAGAATTTAGACTCTAATCATTTAATTCTATTTTCCTCCATTATACAGAATATTCAAAGTGCAGTTTAAACAAAGTCATTTGATTATAAAAATAAACTTATAAAATAAATCATTTTAAATTTCCTAATAAAATATTTAAACATCACTTACATAGGTGCCTCTAAAATATCATTTTAAATTCCAAGATCTCCTGGTCATTCATATTTTTTTAAATCATATCCTTAAATAAAACATTTTTTTATTTATTTTCCAACTATAATAATGAAATAATCCTCTAATAAATATTTTACCACTCAAAATAACCCATATTATTTAAATTATAAAAATAATATCTATATATATATATATTCTAAAAAGTAAAACAAAATATTCATTTTAAACTCAAATTATATAATATTAAATATTATATATATGAAATATCATATTAAATATATAATATTTAATATTATATATACATATAATATTAAATAATATATATATATAACATTATATTACATATATAATATTATATATATTACATATATTATATAAAATATAATATAATAAGCAATAAAAAATAAATTTTGAAAAAATAAAACAAGTTAAAAGAAAGTTCATAGGGCGAACCCTAATTGGGCACGCAAGCCCTGCCTCCCCATGGACGGTGGTGCCTGTATGCTCCGCACACAGTCCACCCCCCATGGGCGTGGCCTGTGTGCATTGCACACAGTGCCCGCCTCCCTTTCGGGTGACGGACCATGTGCCCTGCACACAGCTCACCTCCCCTGGGCGACGGTGGCGATGGCGGTGGGGGTGGCTTCCATGCCTCCCCACCACAACCAAAACAAAAAATAAAATTTTATTTTCTTTATTACATTTTTAATACAAACGAAATTTCGTTTCCCCTATTCTGGTAAAAAAATCAGAATGAAAAATAACAGGGGAAGGAAAAAAAAAAACATTTTCTTTTGAATAGAGAAATTTTCAATAAACACTTCCAGCTTAGATTGAGCAAAAGAGCAATACAATTTTTGCAAAAAACCCAAATAAATTTTCCCAAACAAAGGGTTTAAAAATTCAATTTGGAATGGAGATTTCTTTTGGGTTTTCATTCTATTTTCCCATTGTTGGATTCTAGTTTTGGTTTTCATTTCTAGATTTCCACAAGTTTGCAAGTTTTCAAAACAATTTCCCATGGTTTCATTGGATTTAAACAACATTTCAAAGATTTTCCAAATAGCATAATGAGGGTTTAATCTATTTTCAAAATGAAACAAAGCAAGAACAAAGAGGAACCTGATTTTTCCTCCAAAGCTTGAAGCCTTCAACAATGGTGTTTCCCAATTCCTCCTTGAATCCAACTCCAACAAGGGTTTCAATCTCCTTCACAAATCCAAGCCAAGCCACCAACAAACTTTCCACACCAAAAATTAAAAAACCATCCCCACCAAAATGAAAACAAAATGCTAAAATAGAGTTTCCCCCAAATTTGGCCAAACCCTAAAAATCCCACTCGCTAAGTTTATTTTTAAAACATTTTGAGTATATTTCCGTTTTTACATTTTAAAACAATTTTCTAATTTCTAATTCAAACCTCATGCATTTTTTCAAATTTTCATTCAAAACAAAAGAATACAATTTTGCAAAGAATTTACTTTACCAACAATTTTCAAAAGTGAAATAAAAACACATTATCACTTATCTATTTATTTAATTTAAATTTAACTCTAACTATCCAAACAAGACTTCTGCTTTTATTTTAATTAAATCTTAATAACCAATAATGCCAAAACAACTATCTCATTTAATATATCACCATTAATCTAATTAATCAATAAACTCAATCTAATTTTATTAATTAAATCAAATTAATCAATAAAATAAATGACGTTTCAACATTGCAAATAAATACATTTAAACATCAATTTAACTATGCAAGCCATTTAATAACCTTTAAAATATGAAATTAAATAAATGCTCACGGTGAAATGGACCAAATTAAAACAACTAACCCGACAACAACCCGACACACACTATGACTAGGGTGACGACTTGGCACGGAAAACCTAGCTACTATCTCCCAGTCAATTTATGTTGGTCAATGGACACACTCAAACCTATGAACCAGGTGGAGTTGATGTCAGGTACTTGTCAACCTGCGAACAAAGAGTACATCGAACATGCATATATACATAATATGATAAAACACACCGTGAAGAGGAAATCTCAGAATTGTAGGGCACCCGCAAGCAAGTGATACAATCTTGTCCCCTTCACCAATACAATATCACTAACTGACGCATCTAACATCAATGATATGATCAACAACATAAACCATCATTAATTCAAATATTTGCTAAGCTATTCCAAAGCATTCCATAAAGATAACATCAGAGTAAAATAACATCACATCAAAATATAATGTTTACAACGCTTAACAGATAACAGTCAAAAGTAACCAAGTTCCAAAGTCAAAGCATAGTCAAACACAATCATTACAAAGAAAACACTGCCGAACAAAAGAGCCAAAACAGAGGGGTGTTACAACAACCCAGAGGGCTCACTGCCATAGAGATACAAAGAAGATGGATCATTGCCAGAATATAAAAGTTATGGCTTGTTGCCAAAGAGAACTGATGAATTACACCTTTTCTTGTGCTAAATTTAGTTCTAGATGAAGTTTTGTAAAGATTGTATTGCATATTAGAAGTCACTCAATACTTCTGATCTGATCACACACTTTTTGTCTTCGCCTGATTCGCTTATTCTGATTTGCTGCATCCACACACTTTTCTATCTCTATGTCCTTCTTGCATAACCTCACATCTCTCTTTTCCAGAGAGACACATATGTATATGTGTGTGTGTGTATCTTACACAACAATTAGGTCGGCCAAAACATCCATAAAGTATTGTACAGGCTGTCATCCAAGATCTTCAAATACCCGACTCATAGTTTGTCACACGGTAGGAACCAAACCTAAAACCAACCTATCAGACCACACATAATGGTCATCTTTAGTGTGGAACAAATTCTAGTAAATGAATCATATATGCAGTACCGTGTTGACATCAATGACAACCATTTGATGCAACTTTCAACCTCCAACACTCCTTTGGCACATGTGTATATTCCTCGCAAACAAAAAATCTAAGATGACTTGAGGAATGCTTGTGGCCCGACCATGCCTCTATAAGCATCTTATCAATAAGAGATGATGTAGGAGACCTATTAATTAGGTAACAAGCAGTGGCAACAATTTTAGCCCAAAACCTTTGTTCTAGACCAACACCACTCAACGTACTTCTAGCCTTATCCATTAGTGTCTTGTTCATTATTTATGTAACTCTATCCTATTGTGGAGAATATAAAGTTGTATTTTTTCTATGAATACCATAATATTTATAGAATAAATCAAAATTATTAGAGAAAAAATCATATCCATTATTAGTCCTCAAACATTTTATTTTCTTTCTAGTCTACAACTCAACCATTGCTTTAAATTCTTTAAATCGACTGAAAACTTTATATTTACTCTTTAGAAAATATATCCATGTCCTACTATAATCATCAATAAATGAAACATAATATGTGGATTTTCCAATTGAAGGAACATCTATAGGACCAAACACATCAGAATGAATAAGATCTAATACACCACAAGATTTATGAGAACTCAAGTAAAACTGAACGTGGTTTTTTTCCCATAAATGCAATTCTTACATAAATCAAATTCAATATTACAATTAGAAAAACATTCAACAAGATTTTTATTTTTCAAGGTTCTTAGACCGTTTTCTCAAATTTGGCCAAGTCTCTGGTGCCATAACATAGTTTTCTCTATAGGTAACTTTGATTCAAAAGAAAGAGCACCCTTGGGTACCTAGAAGCCATGACGATATACTAGAGATGAAACCCTCACCTCTTCTATAGAGTTGCTTTTCACAAAAGTACTATTGCACTCAACAGTGCATCCATCAAGCTTATACAATGTGTCATATCTGACAACTCTAGCAATCACCATAGCACCTCTAACCATCTTACATCTTGCATTAGAAAATACTACCTGCGCACCTACATCTATTAGTTTTCTCATAGATAACAAATTCCATGCTAATCTAGGGATATGTAACACACCATTAATCTTTTTTATACTACAATCAGGAAACCTAATTCTAAATTTACCATAGCCAACAATGTTTAAATAAGAATCATCACCTAAGTAACCCTACCTCCATCAAATTCTTCGTATTTAGAAAACCAATCTTTATTAAAGGTCATATGGAAAGATGCACCTGATTCAATTAACCATGCATCATTACTTGCATGAGTTGCCAAAGCTGAAATGAATGCATTACCATCTTCCTTCTCAAACTCAAAATCATAATCAAATTTCTTCTTTTTCTTCTTTGTAGTCCTTACGAAATTTCCAAGCTTACCATAGTTCCAACAAGTAACTTTAGACTTTCGATGAGATTTGGATCTCCCCTTGGACTTGGATTTATCACGATTCTCATTATTCTTTCCTTTTTCCTTAGGTATTCCATGAAAATTTAGGGCCTCCTTGGAACTGATGGATACCTTCCTTCTCATCTCTTCAAAAAGAAAAGAACCCTTCACATCTTTAGTCTTCAATATAATAGAAGTACTCCCAACAACCATAACTAGAGAATCCCATGAATTCCATTTTGACACCAACTAATTCCAATTGAGCCACCAACATATTGAATTCTTCTAGGTGGTTTTTAATTCATCCACCCTCTTCCATTCTCAAGGAATGCAATTTCTTCCTCAAGAAAATCTTGTTCACTATATATTTGGATTGATACATCTCACCAAGATTCTTCCATAGTTTCTATGCAAAAGTATCCTCATGGACATTGATTAAAAAAAAGTTTTCCAAGCACAATCTAATTAGAACCTTGGCTTTATGGTCCATAACATCATATTGAGTAGCCAAAGTAGGATCTGCAGGCCTTGAAACTTTCTCATCAACAACATCCCACAAATCTCGATCTATCAACAAATCCTCTATTTTTATCTTCCACATATCAAAATTATTTCCAAAAATTTTATCCACCTCTATTCTCCCTAATGAAATTTCCATCTAAAAATTCCTACAACAAAATCACAAAGTGTCTTCTACACAAGCTCCCACTCAAATCTAGATTAGTTCAAAAAACCCAACAACCCACAACTGCAACCAAAGGTGATCAGGCTTTGATACTATTTGTAAGGAATCTAAGGTAGCGGAACAACTTCCTACACTAATCTTGAGATGAGGATAATGTAAAAATTTACATATCTTTTCAACAGTTACAAAAACTTAAATAGAAATAAACATAAATGTTGTGCATACTGCAACACAATGATTTATGTGGGGAAACCCTTTTGGGAGAAAAACCCACACTTGAAAATCCTAATATATATTCAGAAATCTCAAAGATTACAATATACTTGTAGAGAAATCTTCTCACAGGAGTATCACCAACTAGAGATCCACAAGCAATAAGACCACTATTAGACTCTCGGAATACATCACAATACACAGTCGCAATATAGTGCCCCTCATAAAATAGGGTTTCCTTCTAGGTAAGTCAAGCTAATGAAATATTGACCATCAGATTTGAGACATAATGATGATCAGTCCAAATTTACAATAATAAAATATAAATAAAATTTATCTTTTGGGGGCACTGCCCCTGAGCCCCTACTAGGGTGTGTGGCCCCCGGACCCCTCATGGGGGTACCCCCATGCTGACATATCAATAGTACCTTATGTAATTGCAAGGTTGAGACACATTTTCCCAACAATCACACTACCCATTGAGGTTGGACCCGTGTTTTTTTCCTACCCTTGTCCATATCATGCCAAGACCTCTTTCATACAATCTTCTCCTAGGTAGACCATGGATTCATGCCATGAATGGAGCCCCATCTACTCTCCATCGTGAGATGAAGTATGAATATAATAACAAGATATACACAGTTAAAGAAGATGAAAAAAGTTATAATACACAAGTTCAACATGATCATGACAATTCAAACTCTCTTAATACTTTGATTCCAACTTTTAAGATAGAGCCTATACAAGTTGATGGTAATCCTAATTGTCTTTCAACTACAACAAAACTCTTAGATGATAATTGGGGGCTATTCAATTTTACACCTTATTTCAAAGGGGAGTCTAAAATCTCACCATCAAAGTCCAAATGGTCAAATACAAATAATGATCATGCTAAAATTCATCTTCAAACACATTTTTTGGGGATGATTAGGGTTCATTAGATTTTATACCCTCCTTTATGGGAGAGTACAAAACCTCACAATCTAAACCAAAATAGTCTTCTGTTTCATTTTCTCAACTTGGTTCTACTCCAAAAACATCACCCCATGGTGGATATGACGGCTCCACATCAACCACTGTAACCCGCAGGCGAAGCACGACAATGTGCTCCTAGGCCCAAATGTGTAGAAGTGTAACCCTAGCTTCGATGGCTCTGTCATTGCAATATGAAAACTCATGCAAATCATGATAGCGTGAGGCCAGCATCACAAGTCCCCATGCAAAGAAGCACCTCCAAAAGAGCATCTGCTCCCAAGCTAGACCCCATCCTGGATTGAAATATTGGCCCTACCAATCTGGTGCTACAAGTCCTAAAATAATCGCCGCCATAATCAATTAGAAGGTGGACACTCGACCTCTGTACCGCTCAAGCTCAATCTGTCCCTCAGTGAAGACAATATTATCTAGGCCCATAATCTCATAGTAGGCATCAGTCTCGACATCCATGTCATAAATAACCCTCTCACCATGGATGGGCAATCAAAGAATCCACCAAATGTCCTCCAATGTGATAGTCGCCTTGCTGGTGGGAAGATGAAATGATAATGTCTCGATGTGTCATCTCTTTTCTAGCATGGTCATCATGCCCAAGTGTGTACTGATGGAAGATGCATACGTGGTATACTACAAGTTGATGGCTCCAATGTGCTCCTAAAGCAATTCGTGTAATCCAGAAAATCTACTAAGTGACAGGGATTGGTGCTCATGTGAATGTATGAGCTCTCTATCCTCCTGCACCCAATAAAGCCACAGTTTCAAGTTTCGTAAAAAATTGAGATCTCGTTTGAAGTTTTTGCAACCAAAACAACAAAGGCGTCGCTATTTGCAAATGCGTTGCTATTTGGAAACTCCAAACTATGCCATTGGAGGCCCCAAATCTCAGACTCTAATGTGGTGTCACTGTTTGACAACACATTTGTTTGATATGAAACCCTAAGCTCCTAACTCGACTACAACGGTGCCATTTTCCTATGTGGCGTGCTTTGGAGTTTGACCCCTAAATCTCTAACTACGATGCAACATCGCAAATTGCAATAGCGGCGCACTTTAGGGCTAAGTGGCGTTGATTCTACCATTTCAGTGATGCCAAACTGCGTCACTGGACAAGTTTGACTTTTTAGGCCTATTTAATGCGCATAAAAATTGTAAATGCAATTTGGTTAGGGTCACATACCGATGGTCCTATGCCTAGAAGTCGCTGGTAGATTCACACTCACTCAGAGATGTGTCAAGGAAACACTCTTTGCACCATCTCACACGAAGGTTAGAGCTCAAAGTCAAGAAATTTCTAAAGGTTGAGTGTGCAAATGAATTGAAAGTGACCCCTCGAGGGCTATTTAAGCATGAAAATTAGGGTTTTTTTACCCTGTTTAGCCAACAACCTAGGGTTTTGCTCCCCTGATCCCGTTTTCACCCAACCGAGGCTTGTTTTGCATCTTTTTTCTGTGTTTTGGCATGTCTTTAGCATCCTGGAGCCTTTCTAGACCCGTCGGGCAGCTTGTCCTATTTTTTTTGCGAGATCACCCAAAAATCCAAATTTTTGTCCGATCTCTCGAGAGGGCAGTATACCAACGTAATTCTTCCACTGGGCCAGCGGTGGGGCATCCAAAAAATAAAAATAAAATTGAATTTTGATCTTGGCAAGTTTATTCTTTGAACCAACGTAGCAGGTACATTGCTTCAAAGAGGGGTAAAATGTAGACACGTAAAATATATTGATTGATCTTGTGCACTTGATCCTGGTTTACTAACACCAATTCATCCTAAATCACTCCTTTACTAACCATTTAATCAAATAATCTTTATTTGATTAAATTCATCATATTTCATCTTTTAATTAAATAAATCAATTTTATCTAATTAAATCATTATCTTCTATTAATTAAATAAATTATTTTGTTTAATTAATCCTAATGTCCCTCTTTTAATTGAATAATTCATTTTATTTAATTAAGTTCTAATGTCATCTCCTTTAATTAAATAAATTAACATTTATTTGATTAAGTCTAACACCATCCCCTTTTAATTAAATAAATCAAACTTTATTTAATTAAGTCTAAAATTCATTATTCCTCTCATCTTGATCTATTTAAATCCAAAAAGCTAAGTCAAAATGTCAAATCAACTAATTCATCTAAATTAATCAAATCATGATTAATCCTAACTCTAATCCGTCAAATCCTCTAGATTTTGCAACTTGTGCAAGTAAATCAATTTAATTGATTTATAAATTCCTCTATTTCATTAAAAAAAGGCATAAAGTTGGAATATTCCTCAAATTTGAAAATTCCCTCCCAAAGGACTTGTCCATCCAATAAGGCATTAAAGGCCTCTTACATGTCCTTTTTCTTGAGCCAAGTGGCATTAACTCTCCTTTCTTCTCCCTCCAACATGTCACTTCTCCAATTTCAAACATCCACCTAATGACATTAATGTGCACATTCATCAAAATGTGCTCCACCTCTATCCACTCACATGTTGACAAGTGGCATTGTGCTATCGGTTGATCTTTTGTCCCACATTCATCCCTTTTGCTCATTCTTCCATCATTTTCTTCTATAAATAGATGGCTTTCTTACTAATTTTGTATCCACAACTTCATGCAACATCATTATCTTCATGTTTTGAGCAAAGTTCATCTATTTTCATCCATTTTTCATAGTTTTCATCATTTCATAGCTAGATTATGGCAAAATTTATCATGGAGCACCATTTATCATCTTCAAGCTTGGAAGGAATTGGGAAAGGGCTATTTTCCACATCAATATAGCACCAATTCCCCCATGGGATTGAGAGTTTGAGCATTTCAATAGGATTTAATAGCTTTTTATTTGTGTTCACTTTATTTCTTGTTTTCATGCTTCAAATGAATCTTATAGGGAATGATGGTTTTAACTTGCATAATGGACTAATATTATGTTATTTGTTTGTGTTTGTATAGGTCTAGATCCACCATTCACATTTTGGTGCTAGAAGGAGGATGAATTTGAAGAAATTAACATGCTTTTTGACCAAAATTCTGTTGTTTTTTGAATTTTTGTGTCTATAGGAAAGTGTGCTGCTGCAAGGGTCAAACTGCATCACTATCAGTCCAACGACGCTATTTAGCGATGCTATCAAACTATGAACCCTACCACTTTTGTCATTTTCCTCAAGGTCCGGTTTTCTAAACTCCAAAGTGAGCCACTTTTCCAAACAACGATGCAATTGCAATCATTGTTTCTCCACAAAGTGTCGCTAACCTTCTTCAAACTACATTTTCATCATAGACTGTGTCGCTGGGGTGGGGTAAAAGGTATATTTCAAGTTTTTTCAACATGTGCTTTTTTTCATTTTGATCACCTTTGACTTCTAACTAGTTTTTGGCCTCTATTTTCTATAGTTTTAACCAATTTTTGTAGGTTGGAGTGATTCAAAAGGAAGGAGGAAACGAAAGAAAGACTTCTTATGGCATCTCCATTCTATTGTATCAAGTGTTTTTAAACACTTTGGGGAGCAAGTATAATCCCATTTCTAAGGACTTTGTCATCTTCAAGCTTTTTAGGACTCAATAATTTTTGTTTGGGCTTAAAAAGAACAAATCAAAGGGATTAAAAAGAACTTTAGGAACTTACTAGAGTTTTTTTTGGGGTTTTAAAATTGAACAAGAAAAATTCACATTTCATCTTGGTGCTTAAAAATAATTCACTATTGCTTTTGGAGTTAAAATGAACATGTGTTTTTTGTGCTTTGTAATCTTTTGTACAAAGTAATATCATTTAAAAGGCACATGCGCTTACTCTTGCGCCTCATGGCGATCTTGAGAATAAAAATTCTTTTGGTGATATTAAGTTGTATAAAATATTTCCTCCACACTTCAATTGGGTCTTTTAAAAATTGAACAAAATCTTGCTAGTGTGAGTGGAGTATATCATGTGTGTTCTCTCTTTGTTCACGTAAACAAAGATCAATTGAACTACATATGTGCTTGCTCACTTTTTTTTACCCTTAGAGGGGCCTGCCTAAAAGACACATTCGAAAGGAGAACTCGAAGGCAACTCCAACCGGTTTTTCACTCGGGCCGGTATATAAAAGGATAAGAATAAATTGTCAAGTCCAATGGTATGTAGGCCTTAGCTGTACAGTGTCTTTCAGAACAGGGTACTACCTTAAAAATTATAAGAGCCCCTAGTAGGATTGATTAAAGCCTTTAGTGGCTTGCTAGACACTCACAAGGTGACATGTCCCCAATCACCCTGACTAAGAACCAATTTGTGTAGAAGCCAAAATCCTTATCTATATGTTGGTGCAAGAACAATCGTTCTGAAGCCGCCCCACATTTTTGTGGTTCTTGGTAGAGATGAGAAGTATGCCATGGGAGTTTCATGGGTGCTAAATCTTGGCTTACTCGTAGAAGTGAGTGTCGTGGAGGGGAGCCAATGTGGTCAATTTTTTAATCATCTGCCAATAATAAACGCAGTTGGATTTATCCAAGTGGGGATTCAACAAACATTTAACCATGAGCATCAAATTTCAAACCCTTTAGGGGAAGCAAATACCTTTGAAAAAATCCAAGTGCTATTGCTTGCCCTAGGGATTCTATCCTTAAAGGCTTCTAAGCATTTGAATTTACATCTCAATTTTCTCTCACTAAAGTCAACATTAGGGAACTATTGCCTTGATTTTCTTGATTTCCACATAATGGACTTTGTGGGATGAGAAGAAAATGGGACATTAGACATTTAGTTTGAAAACCTAATCAAGAAAGTGTTTGTGGTAAAAATAAATCACTAAGAATAGATAAGAAACAATTGGACCCCACACATGTTCTCTTTCAAATGATTTCCCGAAAGATCAAAATCCAAAAACCAAAGTCCAAAGGTCTTAGTCAAAAATCTCACAAGAAACGTTTCTCTATGCTTTATGAATTTAGAGAAAGATTGACCTTCAACTTTTACAAACGTGCATCAACGAACAATCCCAATTTGTATTCATTTTATTATTGTCAAAATCCAACACTTTTTCAAAGGTTTGAGTATCTCACATAGGAATTACTAGCCTGTTCTTCAATACCTAGGTCTAGTAAACAAAGTCTCTCTAAGTCTCTTAGTATCAAAATCAAAACACCTTAATCCATCCTCAAACATCAAAATCAAAGTTCATCTCACAAAAAACTCTTGTAAATCTAAATCATCTTGTTTGACTAGGTGTGTGTAGATGAATCCTTCTTTACACAATTAGTTAAATTTCCATCTTGTGGAAAAGTTTACTCTAGGACAACATCCAACCTCTTAGAGTTTACAAGTTCATTATCCAAACCAAATCCAATAAAAATCAAATCAAACCATATCAAAATCAAAGATCCAAAACCAAATCAAACATCAAACTAAAAGTCCTAAAGTTCAGTATCCTCTTCAAGGTTCCCTAAGAGTTCAATCATTCACCAAACACCCATCTTTCATTATCCCATCATCATCCTTTGATACTTAATATCTTATACTTTCTTTTTTGTACCTAAAGTTTAGATCAATCCAAGGAATTAAAATTTCACCTCCCATTCCTAAAAATTGATCCTCATTTTATGGTCCAAACTAGATCTCAACACAAGAAGAACATGGAAATGAACAAAGAAACATACACTTCGAGTGACTTGAGTCAAACTGCTCCTGAAATGAATTCCATTGGGTCTAGAAATCCCATGCTCAATCTCCCTCCACTTCCACAAGATCATTAAGAGAAAGGTGGCCAAGTGGAGGACATCACCAACAATGTTTTAAGGATGAATCAAGATGAGATTATTGAAATGGTCCAAAATCTCGAGACTCACAAAATTGTCAATGCCATGATGAAACTTAATCCCTCACAATACATGCTAGAATTGTCCAAAGAAGGGGCTAAAATCCCCTTTGATTTTGATGTAAGGACTATTGTGGAGAAGCCTCTTGGGATTATGCCGTTGATATCATCCATGCATCCATTCCAAAGCATCACTCAATCCATCCCACAAATCACATCATCCATTACTCCAACTCAACCAATTGTCAACAAGGGGAGCTCATTGCTTCATGCACTACAAACACACCCCCTTGTGAACAACCAAGACTTGGATGCAAATACCATATTGGGTCAATCTGTCTTATTGAATCTACTACACCCATACGTTTTGCTCACTTTTCATGACCCCAATGACCCATCCTATTTTCACACAACACCGACATATCCTCTTAACATGCAAACGTCTTTCCCTATGACTTCACAAGGAGAAGGTGGGATATTTGGACAAGGGGGAATCTTTGACCCCTCATCATCATCATTTCCTCAAGGGAACACACCACCCATTTTTCCACCACTTCCACCTTTTCCATTAACATCCACACCACTCCTCGATTTAGGGCAACCCCCTTTACCACTCCACAATCAACAAATTCAAAACAATCCCCTAGTCATAAATCAAACCATTATACCAAATCCTTCGATCTTGCCATCGATATTGCAACAACAGGTAGCAACCATCCAAACAACACAAGCACTCAACACCTCATCTATGATACCT
This sequence comes from Sequoia sempervirens, assembly GCA_007258455.2. Lineage (NCBI taxonomy): Eukaryota > Viridiplantae > Streptophyta > Pinopsida > Cupressales > Cupressaceae > Sequoia > Sequoia sempervirens. The sequence continues at coordinate 292,381,539 of VDFB02271358.1, forward strand.
CAAAAAGTGGTCTCCCAAGGACCTATCACATCAATCACACTAGCTACCACACAAACGTCTATCATCAATCCAAGAACACCCCTCATCACAACAACAAACACCATTCTGAATCTGCCACCACCACCACCGAGACCAAACCTGGCCAACCAATATAACATCACATTACAAGCAACTCAACAAGCCTATCAAAAGGCACTTCAATAGTTCCAAGCATAAAACATGCAAGTTACACAAGTTGATCAAAAAGCACATGCGCAATAACAATCCCAACAAGCACAATAGGCTGCCCAAGCTCAAGCTTTGTTGCAACAACAACAAGCCGCCCAAGCCGCCCAAGCTACACAAGCCGCACAAGCTGCATAGGCTGCTCAGGATAAACAAGCTGCCCAACAAGCTCAAGCCTAGGCGCAAGACCAATATCAAGCTTAGAAAGTGCAAGCACAGGAACAATACCAAGTAGCTCAGCAACAAGGATATCAACAAGCCCTACAATGGTACCAAGCGCAACAAGAAGTCACCCAATTACTATCTTGTATCTGATCCTGTATCTAATCCTGTATCTGATCCTCTATCATCTGATCCACATGCTCTTGTATCATCTAATCCATCTGATCCTCTGACATCTAATCCTGTATCTGATCCTATATCTGATCCTGTATCTGATCATGTATCTGATCCTCTATCATCTGATCCATGTGCTCCTGTATCATCTGATCTGTCTGATCCTGTATCTGATCCTCTATCATATGATCCTGTATCCCAACAACAAGCATTTTTGGCACAACAGCAACAAGACCAACAACAAGCATTGTTGGCACAACAGTAGCAAGACCAACAACAAGCGTTGTTGGCACAACAACAAATGCAGGCATATCAAGAATCCTTGATCTCATGACAGAGGTTGCAACAAACTCCCACAAACATACCCATCACTCAAACAATTCAAACACCTCAAAACATGTTCACTCCACCTCCCAATCCACAAAATGGCATGATGACACAAATCAAATTGCTCTCGCAACAAGTGCCTGATCTCCAATTAGGGAAAATAATGAAAACACCAAGCAATTTGTGCCCCTATCCATTCGACAGGAGCCTTGCGATGGTACCATTCCCAAAGGGGTTTGAAATCCTTAAATTCAACAAATATCATGGAATGGGAAACCATGAAGATCACATCAGGGAATTTTAGAAACATTGCATAGAGGTTACATACGATGATACATATCTGATGCAACTATTCCCTCAAAGTTTGGTTGGCCCTGCCATGGAATGGTTCTCTCGCCTTTCTCCTAGAATCAAAAATTTCCAAGAGATTTTAGACACATCTATAAAGAACTACGCATTCAATATAGGTATGGCCGTGAGTCTGGAGGAACTATCTGCTCTTAAACAAGCTAATGGGGAATCATTCACTTCCTTCTTGAAACAATGGCAATCCAAGGCTAATAGGAGCAAATGGACCATGCTAGAGGAAAAAAAATTTACACCATCATTTTCAATCTTGAGAAAACCTTGTCATTCCACCTAAAGATGCAATACATCACCATGTACGACCATTTGATCCCCAAGGCGCTCAACATCGAACGATCCCTTATTGCACAAGGGGGGACACCCACATATCAAGAACATCAAGACAACCACCCGTCCACCAGCTATAACAAAAAACATCGCATGTGGGCGAAGAACAAAAATATCACCAATGATGGTGTGGTGGATGCCAAGGTCATAATCAGTGCTCCAAAACAAAATGTGCAATCATACCAACAACCACAAGGAAACAATCAAAACAACACGCAAGATAATGCACTATCACAACCACCCAATAATCAAGGAGGACCACCCCCACGAAACAAATATCCCCCCACAAAAATACACTGCCCTTGGGGAACCAATTGAATCGGTCATGAAGAAAATAGTAAACAAAAATTTCATCAAAATTTTGAATTATGAGAATTATCAAGAACCCCAAGTAAAACCACCATGGTACAGTGAAAATCACCTTTGCAATTTTCATAAAATCAAGGGGCACACAACAACTAGTTGCATGAGGCTGAAAAATATGATCCAAGACCTCATCGATGACAAGGTCATAAACATTGAACAACCAACTAGAAATCAAGAACTTAAAATATACACGAATCTGATGTTGGATAATAACAAAGGGACCAACCATGGAAAGACTAAGTATGCCAATGCTTACCATGTGTACAATCATGTTGTCGCATCCCTAGACAAATGGGTAATTGTTGTTAACATCAAGGGAGCCAAGGCTGATTATGGAGTCACCACACATGGCGACAAAGTTACCATTGATGGGTCATCACAACCACCTAAAGCATCCACCTCAAATCCAAAATCCATTCCCAATGGCTACAATGTCTTGGAACAACTGAAGAGAACCCCCGCTCAAATCTCCATCATGGAGTTGCTAAAGATATCACTTGCACATAGAAATATCCTAGAAGAAGCATTGGCCTTGTCCACCATCTCTGTAGATCTTGATGTTGACCAGTTCCAAGCTATGTTCAGATGCATCATCACCCCAAATCTCCTCACATTTTCCGATTAGGAATTTCCCACCCAACCATCTCATAATCACACACTCCACCTTGAAGTCCTGGTTCATAAAAACAAAGTCAAAAGGGTCTTAGTGGATGGAGGTGCAAGTCTAAATATTTGTTTGCTCAAACTAATAAAGAATCTAGGATTCTCTAAGGATGCCATTGAAAAGGATAAACGTATTACAATCAGAGCATATGATGATAAGGAAAGAGTGTCTTAAGGCACTATTCAACTCCTTATTCAAGTAGGGCCAGCCATCATGGAAACCACATGCCAAATCCTTGACCTTGATTTTCCTTATAATATTCTTCTGGGGCATTCGAGGATCCACAAGATGCAAGTTGTCGCATCCACTTTCAATCAATGTGCCAAATTCCCATATCAAAACCAAGAGGTCACGGTCCATGGGGATCCTAAGCCCTTTTCTTATTGCAAAAATCTAGAAGAAAAGTACTATAAAATCCCCCAAGTCGCAATGAATGATGAAGGCCCTTCAACCCCATATGTAGACCCAGCTACTTTAGCCTCCACTTCTGAGACAAATACACCCTCCATTCCTAATATTTTTGAAATCAAGGTCATTATCCAAGGCAATGGGTGTGGGGATTACAGAATGAAGAAAAGTGCTTTTGTAATAGGAGAGTTACCTCAATCTCCTAGATCTCATGGGGAACCCCAACCAGCTAAAACATCCTCCCAAAACTTCAAAGCAAACCCATCTAGATTCAAATGTTGGGGAGATCTAAGTCGGGAAATAGTAGATGAAAAAGACATATCAAGCTTGTTGTACCAAGATGAAAGGCCCACACCTGATCTTCCAATGGATGAGAGCAATAAAGGATTACAAATGATGCTTGGTATGGGCTATAATAGAAACAAGAAACTTGGATAGAATGACAATGGTCTTCTAGTACCTCTCATTCTAGGGAAGCATATGAGAAATATTGGTCTCAGATGTACCCCTCCGAAGGTGACCATACTTGGCAAAGGTGCCTCGGTTAGAAAGGTCAAAAATCCCCCTCAGTTATCAACAACCGCCCTTCAGTTACCAGTATCCACAGGTCGAGTCGTAGATAATTTTACCTTTGACATAACCGATGTATGTAGTAGTGATGATGAGGATCCCACAAATGACTTACCTATGCTATTCAAGGATTCCTCCCTTCTCATGATTAGTACCTTATCTTTTGTGTCAGACAATCAAACCCATGAAATAAACTTAGTCTATCCCCAACTCATCGATTACAACCAACGAGGACCACCAACTTTGGACACATTAAAAAATGATGAGGCACTCTCAGAATTCATGGGATTGCAAGATACAATACCATACAAAGATCACAAGGCCCGGTTCGACATCATACTAGACACACATGCCTATTATGGGGAAACGATTGAATTCTTCAGTCACAAAAGTGAAAATCTGAGAATAATTTCTAGGTCTTTAAGTGAACACCACACTATGGCACTCTTTGACTTGAAAATAGTAAAAGTAAAGGATGCATCCAATGGTACAAACCTCTGTGAGGTGCTAGAGGATGAAGGATTCAATCTTCCTCTTAGTGCAATTCATCAGGAGAAGTCAACAGTCTTTGCAAAGAGGTGTAATCCAGTCAACTTGGGAATAGATGAAACGCCACATATTACCTTCTATGCAGAATCACTTTTAACAGAAGAGAAAGAACTCCTAGCGGAATTCCTAAAAGAAAGGAATATAAACTTTGCATGGACCTATGCTGACATGCATGGGCTTGATCCAGAAGTAGTGCTTCACCACCTAGCTATATATCCCGAAGCAAAGCCAGTAAGGCAAAAGCTAAGGAAAATGCATCCTCGGATTGCATTATTGGTCAAGATGGAATTACAGAAGATTCTAGATGTAGGGTTCATACAACCAATTGATTATCCAGAGTGGGTCTCAAATCTTGCACCTATTTCAAAGCCCATTGGGGGCATCCACATCTACATGGACTTCAGAGACCTTAAAAAATCATGTCCCAAGGATGATTTCCCTCTCCCAAACATTGACATGATTGTGGATATGACGGCAGGACATGAGATGCTATCGCTAATGGACGGATTCTTAGGTTACAACCAAATCATGATAGCTAAGGATGACCAACACAAAACAGCCTTCACTTGTCTATGGGGGACATATTGTTGGAATATGATGCCATTTGGGCTAAAAAATGCAAGAGCTACTTATCAAAGGGCCATGACACTAATATTTCATGATATGATTCATAAAAAAATGGAAGATTATGTGGATGACATATTGGCTAAATCAAAGAAATGAAGAGATCACATATCAGTTCTAAGCTCCATCTTTGATAGGCTAGAAAAGTACAAGGTCTGACTAAATCCAAAAAAGTGTGTCTTTGGGGTACAATCGGGAAAGCTCCTAGGGTACATTGTATCCATGAGAGGAATCGAGGTAGACCCCGCCAAATTCAAAGCAATCCTCGAAATGGAGGCACCAAAAACGTTGAAATAGCTAAGGGGTTTACAAGGAAGACTCCAGTCCATCTGTCGATTCATAGTGCAACTAGCAGAAAAGGCTATCCCATATTTTCATCTACCACACAACGGGGTAGCATACAAATGGGACGAGAAATGTGATCAGGCCTTCAACAAGATCAAGGAGTACTTACTCACATCACCATTTCTCATGCTGCCAATTCTAGGCAAACCCTTGATCTTGTACATATCAGCAACCGTAGCAGCTCTCAGCGCTCTCCTAGGCCAACATGATGAAAATGGGAAAGAGAGAGCCATTTATTATATCAACAAAACTATGGTGGGGCATGAACTGAATTACACATCCATTGAGAAAGCTTGCTTAGCAGTTGTGTTCGTCGCACAAAAATTCAGACATTACATGCTAGCACATCAAATAAAGCTCATTGCAAAGATAGACCCGCTCAAGTACCTACTTTCTAAAGCAACTCTCACAGGGAAAACAACTAAATGGGTCATGATCTTGATAGAGCATGACATTGAGTATGTGGAATGCAAGGCCATAAAGGACAAGCAATTACAAATCAGCTGGCAGAGGCACCGATATACTCAGAGAACCCACTTGTATCAGAATTCCTCAATGAATCAATCTTCAACCTAAGTGTGGTAGATCACTAGAAAATGTACTTTGATGGATCCTACACACAACACAGGTCAGGATCGGGGATCTTCTTCATCACTCCATAAGGGGATTGCATACCTAAATCATACAAGTTGTCATTCCCTTGCACAAATAACATTGTGGAATATGAGGCTCTTGTCATAGGGCTGAGAATTGTTGTACAATAGCAGATCATGGCACTCAAAGTCTATGGAGACTCACAACTCATAATCAACCAAGTAAATGATGAGTATCAAACAAAGGACGACAAGTTGACTCCATACAAGAAATTGGTGGAAAGTCTCAAAGAGTTCTTCACTGATATCACATCTGAGTAGCTCGCAAGAGAAAATAATAGAGCGACAGATGTTATGTCAATGATTGGGTCACTATTGGATATCCCATGCAACATCCCAAAGCAATAATTCCTTGTAGAGAAGCTTCTCATACTAGCATTTGAGGTACCAGAGTCTGAATTTGTGTTTGAAATCGTTGGTCCTAGTGATCCCTGGTATCATGATATATACACCTACTTGAGAATAGGAGTCCTCCCCGCAGATATAACCCCAAACCTCAAGAGAACCTTTGTCAAAAAGTCATCCGTTTTGTCATCCTAAGAGATACCCTATATTGTAGAACCCTTTTATGATTCCTAAACATTGAGGAATCTTTGACAGCTTTAATCGAGATACATAATGACATTTGTGGTTCACATTCAAGTGGTATGACCTTGGCTAAGAAACTGTTGAGGATTGGGTACTATTGGCGTACAATGGAAAGGGAAGCTCACGACTATGTCTGAAGGCGTTTGCAGTGTCAACAGTGTTGGGATCTCATCCATGCACTAGCTTAGGAGCTCCACCCAATTGTTACACCTTGGCCCTTTTCATAATGGGGGCTCGATCTCGTTGGAAAAATTACCCCCTCTTGATCCAGTGGACATAAGTTCATCATTACCCCCACTGAGTACTTCATGAAATGGGTAGAGACCATTCCCATGACCTATATCATAGGAAATCAGATATCCAAGTTCATCTTGAACTACCTAATATGCCGCTATGGTGTCCCTATGGCCACTATCTTAGATAATGGGACACCTTTCAAAAATCAGGATGTTCGAGACCTATGTCAAAAGTTCAAAATTCAACATCGCTTTTCCACTCCATACTATCCCCAAGGAAATGACCAAGCTGAGGCTACAAATAAGACCATCTTAAAAATCCTCAAGAAAATAGTCAATGATGCTGGTCGTGACTGGCACCTGCAGCTGAATCTCGCCTTATGGACCTACCGAACAAGCATCCGCACACCAACAAGTGCCACCCCTTTCTCCCTAGTCTACGGATCAAAAGCCATCCTCCCTATTAAGATGGAACTCCTATCTTTGAGAATATCATTACAAAATATCATCATAGATCTAGAATATCAGGTATCATGGTTGAATGAGCTGGTACTACTGGATGAGCCGTGCATGGATGCCTTAAACCATTTGCAAGTCTACCAAAAATGACTCAAGCGGAGCTACAACAAGAAGATCAAGAATTGAACCTTTCAAGTCGGAGAGCTTGTGTTGAAGGAGAATCAGAAGAATGTTCCAAAACTAGACAACAAGGGCAAGTTTGAACCCAATTGGTTGGGACCCTTCATCATCACCACAAGCTACAAGTCAGGGGCCTATCAGTTATCAACACCAGAAGGGGAACCTCTGCAAGATCCCATTAATAGATCCCATCTCAAAAAAATTTATGCCTAATCTTTCGAGGTATAAAACCAAAAATAAAAAAACTCAAAATTATAAAAATCCAAAAAAAATCAAAAAAGGGATTGAAAACAGTGATTGCTTACTTTATTGATGATTCCCTTTTGTAACAATGCTTACTTACAGTCATATAGACTATTTTTTCTAATAGCTATGTGGACTGTTTCCTTGATGATAAAGTTGAAGATATATCTTATAATATAGTTGTACAACACTATGATTGCTTTACTTGATTATGAGTTTGATGATCAAACTATCATGCAATCGCCAAGGCATGACTTTAAGAGAATATCATAATGCCACCATTATTTACCTATGAACATAATAACTGTGATTTCTCAGCTTTTACATGTTGCTCTTACATTGTTTATGAGATGGGCTCAACCCTTGTGGGAGCCACATTTCACACCACTCATAAGCATATCTGTTGATTGGAATGATAATTATACCTGTACCTTCACACTTAAACAAACATGTTAGCAAAATAAATGAAGTTGAAAGCTTCCATTGAATTATGTTTTCGTTTGAACAGTGAAATCATCTAATGGATGCCTGATCGAATGTGCATTATATTTCTCTTGGTAGTGTAGGCATATGATAGGATATGATTTTTCAATTCTTAGAGACCATCTCTAATACCACATTTCATTGTTCTTGCAGATGCTTTTGAAGCTTGGGGCTGGATCAATTTGAAAGCACAACAACTGAAGACTTCAAGTGTAACAATGATTCATCATTCCAAGCAATGACGAATCACCCTCTATCTTATGTTTACATTATTTCTAGTTGTATGATATACATTTATTTTTTGTATTCATCATTGGATTATAAATATCAAATTGGCTACTCCCGCGGCTTGTGCAGGACTGTGGTTTTTCCAATATGAATAAAACAACATTCTTTTATGAAAATTTATGAGTTCCTTTGTTACATAGATTTGCATAATAACACTTGAAATTCATAAGTAATCAAAGTTCTGGAATGTAATGAATACTTAAGCAGATTTTTTTTTGTATTTTATGTGATGAATGCAATTCAACTCTACCTATTTTGAGCTTGTAGTGAAAAATAGGTAACAAATTGGTGACCTCTATGGAGTGTTTGTCTATTAAACACTATAGACCAATATATAGCTTATCCATTGGGCATGGAGTCCATTTTTTTGCTTTTCCTTGACTTCTAAAAACCTTGTAACTCAACTCAAACCACAAATTGAAAGAAACTACTGCAACCCTATTTAAGACAGAGTTTGGAAACCAAATGTGCAGTAACTGCACCTTATTGAAAGCAAAACAATACTAAAGTGAAAACGTGCCACGGGGCAATTATTGAAAGAAAAACTAAAAATTCTACCCTACCCTACACTAACCAACAATGTTAGTGCTCAGACATGACCATTTACTAGCTGTGAGAAATAGTTACCCTTGCTTAAAAACATAGGATGCTTCAAATCCTTAAGATCAATCAAAAAGAGATATGTAAATGATAAACATTTGACTAATTGCTGCAGTGAAACTTGGAGCACCATAAAAATCACACCTCCCTTATTTGATTGACCACCAAAGATGCTATTTTGAGGCATATAGATGAGAGTGACCTGCTGCTCCGCAGTTGCAATCACATGCTTTGGAATAATCATATCTTGTTTTAATTTTGTAGACTCCTCTTTGGATAAATATCTGATCGGGCACCCTTTTGAGAGGATAAAACTTGGCCTCTTATTGTTGTATTCATGCTTATATACTATTGTCTCTCCATTTTGTTGATTAGATTGCTCCACTTGCAGTGTAATATTTTCTTCCTTCCTTCTTGTTGCCTCAATTTCAATTTGATCTGAAAGAGTTGGTTCACATAAATGAAATGAAGGAATGTGTGGCTCTTTGATCTGAACAAGCTGGTCACATGTTGCTGGCTCATACAATATTAGCTTATTATCTATGTTAGAGCAAAAAGTCTCTATGATGCCTAAAAACACATTTTCATCTAACTCATAACTTTTCATTAAGTCCAGATGAGTTTTATCATTTAGTTGCTCCATACCAGGAATAGATGCTACTATGCATGTGATATCCTCATTTTCATCAACAAGTTGAGGAAGTTCATTAAATAAATCAGAAAAATTCTGAAATTCAACCTCTATTTCTTTCTCCAAAACATGTTCAACCTGATCTTGTTTACCATCTAAGTTTGACAAAAAAGACTCAAGATCATTCCAAAATGAATACTCATCAGATCTTTCTTGGTCCCTTGATAAAAAAGAGTGGTTTTTTCCTCATGAACGGTCCTTTCCTCATGTTCATTTTCCTCTTTCAGCTTCTCGAAGACTTGATTATTACATTGATAGTCTTCATTCAACAACTCATCAGATTATTTAACCTTTTCTTGCTCATCCAGCTTAATAAAAGAAGGGAGTTCATCGAATAAAAACATGAAATCATTGCGTTTGATATCTTTTTCAAGCTCCTCAACCTGCTGTCCTGATTGATCATGTTCATTCACCTCTTGCTGCAAGTCTGCTTTGCAAATGGTATTAGGACATGCATGCGTATGTTGGCTCTCTTTAGATGACCGTTCATGAAGACTGATAGCTTGATTTGTTACATGTACTTGTCTTTGCAATAGAAGAGGATTTCTGAAACTTGGAATGGGAGCCTCTTGAACTAGATTTGGCATTTTGAAGTTAGGATGCTTGGTCCAAGAAGGCTGCCATGGCTGTTTAGTACCTTGATGATTTGGTTTAGGCTCTTGATATGATTGAAAATGAGGGTTCATGGGCTCCTATAGGGACTGCACTATTGAAGTAGAGGGAACTTGAGGAATCTCTTGAATTTCTTGAAGAAAAATAGGCTCTTCATGTGGCTGGTCTTGAGGATTAACAAATTCAGGTTGTACTAGCATAGGCTCTTGTATTGGTAAAACATCTCTAAAACTTGGAACCTTGATTTTAAAAGGGTTAAGAGACTCACTTTGCTTCAAACTTGGAAACTTAAAATTACAAACCTCCTCCTGAATAGACTGATGTAGAATATAAGGAGCTACTTGGACCTCATGCCTCTATGTTTGAGCAAGCAAAAGCTTCATTTTCTCCTCTTTTGTTGCTAACTCCATCTTGATATTTTCTTCAAACTATCTCCTCTGCGTCAGTAATTCTTTCTCATAGAGATAGGCCTGATAGGCTATCTCTTCTTCTTGTTGATCGTACTCTTGCTGCCTATTGATCTCTTCTATCTGCTTTGTGAATTCTAACAATATGTCCTTCATGTTATTCATGTTATTATTCATATCATTAGCCTCTAGGAGTTGATTGTGGACACATGAATATTGATCTGAAGGCTGAGCAGGGGTGGGTGGTAGGTAAGTATGTTGAGCATGCTAATATGTTGTTGTTGCATGGCTGTTTGGGATAAAACCAGCAACATGATTGGCCTGATATGGCTAATAGGGTGATTGGTTGACATGATTTTCATGAAACGGAAGTGGGTATACATGTTGACTATGAAAACCCGACATATTTAATCATATAATTAGCTAGAAATCAGAAATAAAGCTTGTGTTTGAAACATACCAACACTGGGTCTTGTTGAAACCAGTAAATATGCTCAGAGTCACCAGGTATAAATTTGTACCTCTGAAAGGTAAAAAATGTTGTTGTATATACCAAGACAACAGCTTGAAAACTTTGAATTCCCACTCTGAATTGTGATTCAGAGTCCCACCGGGTGTGCCAAAAACTGTTGTCAAAAAGATTGCACCTGAATGCTTGAATAACTAAATTCAGCAATTTGTTGAAACATGGGAACTATCTTCAGGCTGTGGGTACTCCTATGGCGAAGATAGACCTCCAGATTCTAGGTTGGTTCCTATATGATGATCAATTAGGTACTTGAATGATTTGTTTTGAGAAAAGGGTAAGAAGGATTGAACTGAATGCATGAACTAAAATTAAAACCTCGCTAATGCACCTAAATGATGGTAAACTTGCAGAATGATTCACAACTTATACCCGCAGGAAATTTTGTTAACACAGTCCAATTTGAGCACTTTGAACACATTAATAATTCATTAATAGGTTGTATGCATTCTTTCCCTATTAAGGAAAACTGAGTTTACACAAATTAGAGGAAAAAGAAAACAACTTTTGAGCACAATTAACGACCTATGACGAACTGCAATTGTATATATGCATGCATAAAAAAGACAGAAATTTGAAGGTTTCGAAAATGAAACTCATCAAAATTCCATCAAATTATTTAAACCATACAAAAAACTTGAAATTGGAAAGGTGAATTGTATTTGAATTAATATCATGAAGGAAAACCTCTGCAGAAATGATAACTTATGTAACCTATAAAGCTATAGAACTGTATTAATCTAAAAATGAAAGCTAAGTTACATGATATTTCTCTTTGCAGAATGCAAAGGCTAAAAAATAAGAACTAGAGGAAAAATGACAGTCATTTCATTTTATACAAAAAGCCTCTCAAAGGCATTGAGGTGAAACTGAAAGTCAATTTCAGTGTGCAAATGACAACTCCAAAGTGAGATTTGAGGAAAAATAAATGTCTCCAAAAGAAGAGCTCAAACTCATGCAAAAATGAGTGAACTTAGGCTCAAACTCGCAGTCACAATGTGTACAACTGAAAAGTAGCTCGAACTGAACTGAAAATCCATAAGAAGTGGGTCCAAGCATGCCAAATCCACCTTGTTTTAATCAATCTGCCCAAGATAATTGTGCATGATGACTAAGCATCAAAACTGGTACAAATAGGATTTTTGAAATGATGAACTCCAGATAACAACGAATGACTTGAGTTCCACCTGCATGTTTTCATGATTCTGGAAAAGGACTATGTGATTAAATGTTAAACATAACCAAAGTATGATTATTTTAAATATATACATTAACATTTAATCACAATGATGACTTGGATAGAACCATGTAAACATGCATGAGTTCATTATTATTTCTAAAAAGAAATAATGACTTAAATTATCTTTAAGTCTACCCTTAACATACACGGGCTTTCTAAAAATGATTAAGTTTATCTTCTTTTTTTTGACCTAATAGTCAATACCACAAAGGCAATAAGATGAAGTGATTTTTATTCTAAAACTTAGTCAAAAAATCTACTCCACTGGAATTATGGATTTCTCATAAGCACTAAAAACCTAAAATTATTATCATTTCACACTTGACTTTTTGGAGAAGCTTCATGAAGAAGTTGGCCGCTGACCTAGGTAGGGTTTGAAACTAGAGCTGTGAGCATCATGCTATGATTTCGCCATTCCATTGCATCTCTGGTATTTTCCTTGAATATTTCTACATAATAAGGCATAGTAAGTTGTTACACAGACATAAATCTACAAATATTCTTCTATTTTGAAGGGAATTCTTCATTCCTAACCGCGGCTATAGCATTCATTTCTGATGTATTTGTTTATTGTTAATTTTCCCTCTTATATGAGGCCACCATGTATGAGTTGGGTTGATGCTTGAAATCCCACCATTTCATGTTGTTTCTGAAGATTACCATGGAAATTTTATAGAAAAAAGTATCATAAGTGTTCTCTGTTGATAAATTTGTGCTTCTCTTTCCAAATTCGAAGCCATTAAGTCTTAAAAGCCACGACCTAGCATTTTTTTTATGTCATCCTTTTGCTTTGTTCTGTTGATATCTTTCCATCCTTTGGGTTATCATGGACGCCTCTGTATGGAGCTCTTGGAAGCATTTTATGTGAAAGAAAACGTGACCTTCAAAATATTCTCCTACAGCAAGATAAGGTAAAATATTTATCCTTTGGCATTTTGTGGTTTTCTTAAAGCATTTTCTTGTGAGTAATTTACATTACTCAAGCCTCCCTCTGTGAGATTCTTTTATGCACTAGCCATGAGAGATCTTCATTTTTCCCTTTGCAGGCCTCGAGTTTTGAACCATATAGGCATTCTTTCTTGTTGTATGAGCTTGAATAGCGCTCCTTCCTTGGCACGACATGACTTTCCATCAAATCCATGGCCTCTATGCTTTATTTCTTATTGAAATTTTTGAGAGCAATTTCTTTGTGATTTCTGTGAGACTTCTGAGGGATTTCATTTGTTGTACTTTACTAAACCATCTATGAGAATTTCATTACTTGAATATGTGTGGATTTCATCTATCCCAAGCTGTGGTTCTATTCTATAAATCTACTTCTGCTTTTCTAAAAAACTTTCCATTCATTATAGTCGCAGTTGTGAGAACTCAACAGAGTTTTTTTTCTTTTCTCAGAATGTTCATGGTGTCATCACCTTCACTTGTATTGTGAACCTTGACTTTCCATCATGCTGAAATTCAGGTAAAAGACACTGTTCTCCAAGCTCCTACACATTGCACTCATGAAATTTTGTTATGCATATATAACTCTATAATCTCTATCTGTTTTATCTCCTGTAGGAGTACATGCCCATAAAAATCAATAAGGAGACCTCCATGATAGCACTGTTACAAAGTATCATGGTACCATATGAGAAAACTCACTATGTATTGTTGTTATGTGCAAGTTTATTTGTCATTCCACCCCTGTAGCTGTAAATACATTTTATTGCTCTACACAAACATCATTTATATGTTTAACTCTAAGAAAGAAAGTCTAAGTATAATTTTAATCATGCTGCTAGTTGCAACCTCCCAGCATAATGTGCCTGCCTGTTGCATTGTCATTGTGCACATTTGTCTGTTGTGGCATTTTTCTGCAGGTGAACACTTTTCATTATGCACTTGATACAACACAGTCCTTGAACATATGTTAATGTTATATCTTCATTTGTCTCCTTTGAAGTAATGTTGGCTCCCTTAACAAAATGATATTGGTTACTTGTATGATATATCTGATGGCCAAGATGTCACCTATGTCTATTTGTTGTCCTATTGGTAAAATTGTATCAGTCAATTTGAAAGCTTCCTGTAGCAACTCAATGCTTGATATTTTGTTTTTAATATGTATACAGTAAGGATTCTTCTATCTCATTAGGTGTAGCAGATGATGATGACAACCACATCCCTACTTTATTGATGATGCCCTTTTGTAACAATGCTTACTTACAGTCATATAGACTATTTTTTCTATAGCTATGTGGATTGTTTCCTTCATGATAAAGCTAAATATGTATCTTATTATATAGTTGTACAACACTATGATTGCTTTCCTTGATTATGATTTTGATGATCAAACTATCATGTGATCACCAAGGCATGAATTTAAGAGAATATCATAATGCCGCCATTATTTACCTATGAACATAATAACTGTGATTGCTCAGCTTTTACATGTTGCTCTTACATTGTTTATGAGCTAGGATCAACCCTTGTGGGAGCCACATTTCACACCGCTCATAAGCATATATGTTGATTGGAATGATGATTATACCTGTACCTACACACTTAAACAAACATGTTAGAAAAATAAATGAAGCTGAAAGCTTCCATTGAATTTTGTTTTCTTTTGAACAGTGAAATCATTTGATGGATGCCTGATCAAATGTGTTTTATATTTATATTGGTAGTGTAGGCATATGATAGGATATGATTTGTCATTGCTTAGAGACCATCTCTAATACCACAATTCATCGTTCTTGCAAATGATTTTGAAGCTTGGGGCTGGATCAATTTGAAAGCACAACAACTAAAGACTTCAAGTGTAACGATGATTCGTCATTCCAGGAAATGACGAATCACCTTCTATCTTATGTTTACATTATTTCCAGTTGTATGATATACATTTCTTTTTTGTATTCATCATTTGATTATAAATATCAAATTGGCTACACCCGCGGCTTGTGCGGGACTCTGGTTTTTCCAATATGAATAAAAAAAATTCTTTTATATGTAAATTTATGAGTTCTTTGGTTACATAGATTTGCATAATAACACTTGAAATTCATAAGTAATCAAAGTTCTGGAATATAATGAATACTTAAGGAGATTTTTTTTGTATCTTCTATGATGAATGCAATTCAGCGCTACCTGTTTTGAGCTTGTAGTGAAAAATAGGTAACAATAACCTTGGTCATGCCTACTTTGTTTGGTCTGTAGGGAGGGTGTTTTAGGTGTCTTGTTGACCACATAGGAAGGATTTCCTTTCTATGTTTTGGTCTGAGATGTTTGGAATATCTGAATTGCATTCTAAATGAGGTTTTGTATGTCAGGTGTGAACAAGAGTACTCCTATCTGATTATCGAGTCAAATTCCATCACACTAGGTGCAACGCCATCCTGGTTCTTTATACCTTGATGCATCGTGTCTATGTGTGTTATTAAACATAAGGTAAATAGCCCTTTCAAAATCCCAATTCCTAATAAGCAAAGCATCATCATTTATCATCCTCATATAATAAAGTCTCACAGATCATGGGCTTGTTAGATCCTCTTTTTTCTTTCGTCTCTCTTTGCTAACATGGCGCCGTGACAGTTAATCAAAAACATCGCTAATGCATCCATCATGCATCCACAAACCGTCAGCATGTTGTGTATCATCCATATCATATGATATAGGAAACGCTGATCATCTCACATGCATTGCATTTCATCATTGCATAATATAGATTGGTTATTCTAAGCATCTCATAAGCCATACATTTGCATCCATTTACATAATCATAAAAACATCATCATATAAGCATCATATCATCCATATGTACATCATCATATCATCCATTGCATAATCATATAAGCATCATGTCATTCATATACGCATCATCATATCATACATAGAAAAGGTACTGAAAAAGAAAAGGAATATAACATCTCATACATATCGTGATCATAATATATAACATCATCATCCATTAGGGGCATAATATAGATATGTTAGTCTAAGCATTTTAAAATCATTTGCATAACATGTGCATCCATGTCATCCATACATCATCGTAAAAAGTGCATAGAAAAGATACTAAAAAAAGAAAAACATCCATCCATAAAAATCTGCATAATCATAACATTACATCGCATAATATAGAATCATACATCGCATCACATCACATATAGAAAAGTAAATACATCCATCCATCATGCATAAATAAAATAGACAAATCTCATAATCGAATATCATATATATCATGTAATGTAACTGTCATGGTACAAAATTAGGATCAAATGTATGTGTATCAATCAAATGAATACAATGCCCATGGGGCTATCAAAAATGGAGCTCGTGGATTGCAAAAATAATAGTGTCATTGATAAAAAAATGTGAGCTAGCCCTGATGGTTGTCTCTTGGGCTGGTCCTGATTCTGTCCTGTCTGCTACGAGAACTCTATCACCCAGGCTGCTGGAGGCATTGCCTACCGATAATGAACTCTGTAGTACTCGACCTCTCTCACTGCATCTCGATACATCCATGCCAGGACTATCCTACCCTAAGATGTCATTGTCATTCTCTCCAGCTATTGGCATCAACTCACCTCATGTGCCAACTGCAGCTATGTAGCCTATCATTGTTGTACAACATGATATCACTCCGCTATGAGGTCCTGGACCTATTTTCAGGCCTAGTCCCTCTCTGTCATCAATGTATGTACTTTTGCCTGGAGTTGTTGAATCAAAATGTCCCTCTGGTTGAGCTGAGGAGGTGGTGGTGGCGGCAGTGGTTGATCCCTTTGGGGTGGCTACTAGTCCCTGGGTGCATCTCTCTACTGATCCCTAGGGGAATCTCTCTACTGGTGTCCACCCCCTGATCTCTATGCCCTCACTGGTCTGGAGGTGGTCCGCCTCCTACTTCGTCTCTGTCTCCATCTCCTCGTCCTCCTCACCCCCACCCCTGCCCTACTATCCGGCCTCGGGGTCTCCACCGCAGAAGGACTATCCCTGGCACTGTCAATATGACTGGAGACCAAAACCAGTCAACATAAGCCTATGTAGTACTGGGGTATGCCTACCCTTGATCACATGGCCATGGTCTAGCTACCAGTTGTCTAAAGCTATCCACTGCATCCTTTGGTGGGATCGGCTAACCCCATGTGGTCTCCCTGGTGGTGCGAGCAAAAATAGCCACATATTGGTCGTTTGGCTGATCTTGAATGTCACCGAACTACTTGGTTACCCTATCTGGCAAGTAGTGCTCAATCATCATGTGCTCTCTACCCTACATCAACCTGTCCTACCTAGCATAAAAATGTTGAATGTCGTCATACCATGCGGGCATCCCTAGCCAGGGCCTCCAAGTAAATGTGGTCATCTCATCAATGACCCTTTGCCAATGAGGGATGCTAGCCTATCCTGTGTGAGAAAAAGTGAGACCACCCTTGTATCATCACACTGCTAGGTCATCAGGCTCCACATCAACCACCATAACCCGCGGGCAGAGCACGACAATGTGCTCCCAGGCCCAGATGTGCAGAAGTGTAACCCCAGCTCCGATGGCTCTACTGTTGCAATATGCAAACTCGTACAAATCATGATAGAGTGAGGCCAGCATCACTAGTCCCCATGCAAAGCAGCACCTCTAGAAGAGCATCCGCTCCCAAGCTAGACCCCATCCTAGACTGAAATATCGGCCCCACTGATCTGGTGCTACAAGTCCTGAAATAATCGCCACCACAATCAATCGGAAGGTGGACACTCGACCTCTGTACCACTCAAGCTTATATGTCCCTCGACGAAGACAATCTCATCCAACCCCATAATCTCATAGCAGGTATCGGTCCCGACGTCCATGTCATAAATAACCCTCTCACTGTGGATGGACAATTGAAAAATTTGCCAGATGTCCTCCAGTGTGATGATCACGTCACCGGTGGGAAGATGAAATGATGATGTCTCGTTGTGCCATCTCTCTACCAGCATGGTCATCATGCCCAAGTGTGTTCTGATAGAAGGTGCATATGCGATGTACCACATGTTGATTGCTCCAAGGTGCTCCTAAAGCAACTCTTGTAATCCGAACAACTGCTAAGCACCGGGGATCGATGCTCACATGAATGTATGGGCTCTCTGTCCTCCTACACCCAAGAAAGCCACAACACCAAGTTTCGTAAAAAATCAGGATCTAGTTTGAATTTTTAATGACTGAAATAGCAAAGGCATCACTGTTTGCAAATGTGTCATTGTTTGGAAACTCCAAGCTGCACCGCTAGAGGCCCCAAATTTCAAACTTTGTCGCAATGTCGCTATTTGATTGTGCATCTATTTGACCTAAAACCCTAAGCTTGTAACTCGATCGCAGCGACGCCATTTACATATGCGGCGTGCTTTGGGGTTTGACCCCTAAATCTCTAACTGTGACACAGCATTGCAAATTGCAATAGCAACACACTTTAGGGCTGAGCGGCACTAATTCTACCCTTTCAATGGCGCCAAACTGCACCACTAGGCAAGTTTGACTTTTTAGGCCTATTTAATGCACACAAAAATAAAAAATGCAAGTTGGGTTAGGGTCACATACCAATGGTCCTACACTTGGAAGTCGTTGGTAGACTCGCACTCACTCAGAGATATGTCGTGGAAGCACTCTTTGCACCATCTCGTACGAAGGTTAGAGCTCAAAGTCAAGAAATTTCTAAAGGTTGAGTGTGCAAATCAATTGAAAGTGACCCCTCAAGGGCTATTTAAGCATGAAAATTAGGGTTTTTGACCCTATTTAGCCGTCAACCTAGGGTTTTGTGTCCCCAATACTATTTTCGCCCAATCAAGGCTCATTTTGCATCTTTTTTCCACGTTTTGGCACATTTTTGACATCTTGGAGCCTTTCTGGACCTGTCGAGCAGCTTGTCCTCTTTTTTTCGCGAGATCACCCAAAAATTGAAGTTTTCATTTGATCTCTCAAGGGGGAAGTATACCAACGTAAGTCTTCCACTAGGGCAACAGTGGGGCATCCAAAAAATTGATTTTTTTTTTAATTTTGATCTAGGCAAGTTTATTCTTTGAACCAATGTAGCAGCTACATTGCTTCA
This sequence comes from Sequoia sempervirens, assembly GCA_007258455.2. Lineage (NCBI taxonomy): Eukaryota > Viridiplantae > Streptophyta > Pinopsida > Cupressales > Cupressaceae > Sequoia > Sequoia sempervirens. The sequence continues at coordinate 292,400,907 of VDFB02271358.1, forward strand.
AAGAGGGGAAAAATGTAGACACGTAAAATATACTGATTGATCTCGTGCACTTGATCCTGGTTTACTAACACCAGTTCATCCTGAATCACTCCTTTACTAACCATTTAATCGAATAATCTTTATTTGATTAAATTCATCATATTTCGTCTTTTAATTAAATAAATCAATTTTATCTGATTAAATCATTATCTTCTATTAATTAAATAAATTATTTTGTTTAATTAATCCTAATGTCCCTCTTTTAATTGAATAATTCATTTTATTTAATTAAGTTCTAATGTAATCTCCTTTAATTAAATAAATTAACATTTATTTGATTAAGTCTAACACCATCCCCTTTTGATTAAATGAATCAAACTTTATTTAATTAAGTCTAAAATTCATTATTCCTCTCATCTTGATCTACTTAAATCCAAAAAGCTAAGTCAAAATGTCAAATCAACTAATCTTCATCTAAATTAATCAAATCATGATTAATCCTAACTCTAATTTGTCAAATCCTCTAGATGTTGCAACTTGTGCAAGTAAATCAATTTAATTGGTTTATAAATTTCTGTATTTCATTCAAAAAAGGCATAAAGTTGGAATATTCCTCAAATTTGAAAATTCCCTCCCAAAGGACTTCTCCATCCAACAAGGCATTAAATGCCTCTTACATGTCCTTTTTCTTGAGAAAAGTGGCATTAACTCTCCTTTCTTCTCCCTCCAACATGTCACTTCTCCAATTTCAAATATCCACCTAATGGTATTAATGTGCTCATTCATCAAAATGTGCTCCACCTATATCCACTCACATGTTGACAAGTGGCATTGTGCTATTGGTTGATCTTTTGTTCCACATTCATCCCTTTTTCTAATTCTTCCATCATTCTCTTCTATAAATAGAAGGCTCTCTTACTAATTTTGGATCCACAACTTCATGCAACATCATTATCTTCATGTTTTGAGCAAAGTTCATCCATTTTCATAGTTTTCATCATTTCATAGCTAGGTTATGGAAAAAATTATCTTGGAGCACCATTGATCATCTTCAAGCTTGCAAGGTATTGGGAAATGGCTATTTTCCACATGAAGATAGCACCAATTCCCCCATGGGATTGAGAGTTTGAGCATTTGAATAGGATTTAATAACTTTTTATTTGTGTTCACTTTATTTCTTGTTTTCATGCTTCAAATGAGTCTTATGGGGAATGATGGTTTTAACTTGCATAATGGACTAATATTGTGTTATTTGTTTGTGTTTGTGTAGGTCTATATCCACCATTCATAGATCCAAAGAAGGATAAGGATGGTGCCACAAGGGCACAAATTGAAATTTTGCACTCCCAATTGAAGCAGCGTATGGACCAAAGAGAGTAGATCAAAGGAGAAATTGGTCAGCTAAGGGGAGTTGTAAGTCTAAAGTTAGCATCCTTGACTGACATAGTGAGAGAAGCAGAAAAAGTTGTTCAAAAAGCAAGTTTCAACCGCTTTGGATGACACAAAATATTTGCATATTCATCTTGAAACCCAAGTGCACTGATGCAAGAGCATCTAGGGTGTAAGAGCAATCTTGCATCACCCAAAAAAATGTTGTTTCTTTTCAATAAGGGTTAAATCTAGTAGGGTTACTATTTTTAGTAAGTTTGTATTTATGCATGGTTGGGAATGAAATATTGCACAGACCTTCAAAATGATAAATTGAAGCCAATGGAAAAGAAATCACTTCAATATTATCTGTCATTTGAGAGATATTAAAATTTCAATTTCCAAAAATCTTGTCAAAATATTTGAAGTCAATTTTGAGGCACTTAGAGGCTCCGAATGGGCCTACTTTTAGAGTGTGTGCCTCCTCAAGAGATTTTCAAAAAGGTATTATAATTGAAAATCCGATGGTCAGATCAAAAGTTATGACCCCACAATGTTGTAATACTAAAATTAATAAAATTTAAAAATATCTTCTTGAGGAAGTTACACTTTCCAGAAGATTCTAGGGCAGTTACACCTTCCAAATAAAGGATGTGAATGGGGATTATGGAGAAAGGGCAAAGCAAAGTGGATTGTGGCTCCGATTTGCAGATTTGTAGATTTATGTAATCAAAACGCCCATGTGATGGCAACTGTAATGTTGTAATTTCATTTTCATTTCAGTGATAATAGAAAATCTTTGCTTCCTTCTTGCATATTGTTTGTGCAATTCTTTATTGTTGTTGTGAGCTCTAGATTGTAAGGAGAGTACCCTTCATCATGCACATTTTTTCTTCTACAAAGAAACACTGGGATACAACTCTTGCCCAGTTAAAGGTAATCTTTATGAATGTTCTGCCTTCTAAGTGAATGGAATATTTGTTAAAGGTAAGACAAATTTTGATGTGTAAATATGCGGAGTAAATAATGTTATTCTTCAATTTATCAAGGCACTATGTATATTGTTGAAAATGGAGGTAATTATTTAGCTTAATACTTTGTAAAACTATGAGATTGTAGATCTAATTAAGTGTTCTTTGTTACAATTTCTTTGTATATGATTATCTGTTTAGATTCATTTTACCAATTGTAGAAGTAGATAGAAGATTGTAGGAGAATAAGACCAAAAGATAGAAGTGACACAGTATATACTGTGGAGAAACCCTTTTGGGAAAAAACTCCAGCACCAGAATCAATATTGCTTGTATTATTTAACCTTAGAACAAGATTACAATAATTATTTATCAATCCTCACTTGAGATGCTTCTTTTTCCTTCAAAAATTCTTCTTCACAACCTACAATAAACTCTCATGTGTCGAAGCATGAATCCACACATCCTATGCCATGCTTCACAAAAGTACTCTCTTAGAACTCTCTTCAACTTGCTACAATAAATAGATAATTGTGAACATTGTAAACTCCAAAGAGTTGAAAATTACAGGAGGATAAAAGTCCTCACAAATATATATGCCATTCTTGTGCAAGTAGATTTCTTCTGTGAAAAGCAATGTCAAACCAAGTCCATCAATTTGGGTGTCCCAAATTGAAGTCTTAACTGATTGTTGGTTTCAAAGATATCTTCTAAGCTTCTCCTCAAATTTTGTGCCCAAGAATGGCCCCCACTTAACTGAGCCTTGTAAATATCTTCTCATGCAAAGGTGTTAACTCCAAGATCTCAACTTGGGCGCCCAAGGTGGGTCCAAGTCAATCTTTGTTAACTAAAACATATCTCTCCACCATTCATGCAAACATCATGCATGATTGATCCCCTGTTAACTGAAAGTATCAACCTGTTATCTGTCATGCAATTGAATTCATTAGTCATGCAACTCACGTCAACTGAATTCAACTACATGCAACTCAAACTAACTACATGCAACTAAAATGAAGTGAATTGAATTGAGTTGAACTGATATGAACTAAACTAAATTGAACTAAAACTGAAACTGAACTGAATTGAATTGAATTGAACTGAACTAAAACTAAATTGATAGTGCCACTCCACATACATTGTAAATATCAATCCCTACTTTGTAGGAACAAGACATGCGTTACATAAGATTTATCAATTCACCAAACAGTGAACTGAAACAAGGTGTGTCCCACCTCCCATGTGGGTGCCCCATGTGCCCCTATTTTGTAGGAGCTCTTCTTGGACACCCTCACATGTTCCTATCATTTAGGAATAATTACAAATGTCAATTTACATGTTCATTTTATTTGAATTTAATCTCTTTCTAATCCTAGTGTTGGGGAACACTTTCCAAGGACTTCAGAGATACATGAAATATGTTTAGGATTGCCATTAAATGGCATCCTATTCCCAACATTCTCCCACTTGACATTATACATTGCAATTATTCTAAACAAGGAATCATTATTATAAATCAAGTACAGGACTCAATACCAATGGCCTTCCTTCACCAACTAATCAATCCATGCCAACTTCAAATGCAACCTGCATAATCATGAAGCTCCAAGCAAATGATTAATACTCAAAACCAAGAGAACTCATATGTAAGATAACCATCCAAATTAAACAATGGATCCACATTATTGCAAAATTCTCCCACTGAACCGTGATACTGAGAAACCCATGATATCATGATGTACACAACGAAAACCACATCATTATTATAAGCTCACACCAAACCCATGTATCCAAGCTCTCCATGACATCGTGATACCAATCTGCAAACATGTCCCTGTATATCCACCATCCTGCAACATAAGACTTCAAAGTAACAACACACATAAACATGTGATAAAAAACCTCTGAAGTAACTCACTGTAGTAAAGTGTAACCAGTCCAAGAGAGGTTCCCCTCTCATACATAACACATATGCCTTCTAGAACTCCCACTACACATGTAATGTCAAATCTAAAAACAAGATCACAACATTAACAAGTCTTCCTATAACACTTCACATAGATGGCGTGGCTAACTCCTCTATCATAGTGTCAAACTATGTAAAGTAAGATCTCCTTCAAGACTCCCAAACTGAAAGGATATCAACATCTAACCATTCAACTTATAATGAAACATGGAAAAACTTAGATGTAAACCTCTCACAGAAAGTAGATCAAACTTAGCCAAACATTCCCATGACAAAAGGGAATATGCCCAAAGCCACTAACTATCTCCCGTACCTCTCCTACCCAAATCCTCAGAACTAACTCAAGTTCAAGATAGCAAGGAGAACAATGGAAATACGTAAAATCATGCATCTACTTCTCAACAATGCATAAGAGAAGTCAAGATACATCTTAATAATGCATCTAATAATTAGATAGGCGTCACCTCTTAGATCATTTTACCTACCGAGTAGACCAAGAGTGGGATACAATATTGTCTTGTGCATACAATAGACAACCTTCTCATCAGGTCTATGATGGACTCATATCCATTTCTAGGTGTAGGCTTCTCAGTCTTTACTGTTGAAAAATATTTTCTTACAAGTAACCATTCCAACATATATCTCTTAATATAAGAAATATCCAGCCTAACCCAAGTCTCTCCAGTGTCCATGAGCACCCACCAATCAATCCATGCCAACTTCAAATGCAACTTGCATAATCATGAAGCTCCAAGCAAATGATTAATACTCAAAACCAAAAATAACTACATCCTCTTCAAAGGAAGAACAATAACACCTTTACCAAAAACTTTAAGGGTCTTCCATGAAACAAGATATTAAAACCTCTTCAAATCACATGAAGATAACCATATCCTACCAAAGCTCCCACTAAACTATGATACGGAGCTATACATGGAAACAAGATAAACATTAAACCATCATTGTCAAAAGATCCCATTGAAACATGTAACCAAGCTATCCATGACATCGTGATAACCATCTCCTAAATGAAGATAATCGATACATGCAAAACCATGGGCTCAAAACCATGGACCAATTCAACTAGCACAAAACCATGTGTTAAAGACCACTAAAGGTTAATCCACTAACTCTAACCCAAGAACTAGTTTAACCCAACTACCCTCCCCTTACCACCTGGGAGAACTCCTCTCTTACCAGGCCTTTCCTTTCAGGGATTGAGCAAGCCATACCAGGTCTTATAGCCATTAGACAAAATACATTGTAACATACTTCTTTTACAAATATGCAGTAACACAATAGTAAAAGCTCCCACTACAACCAAAAAACCTTCAAAATTTTAATAGAAAGGTGCCCCAAACTCTACCCAACTGTTAGCTTTGATACTAAATGTTGAAAATGGAGGTAATTATGTAGCTTAATACTTTGTAAAACTATGAGATTGTAGATCTAATTAAGTGTTATTTGTTACAATTTCTTTGTATATGATTATCTATTTAGATTCATTTTACCAATTGTAGAAGTAGACAGAAGATTGTAGAAGAATAAGACCAAAAGATAGAAGTGACATAGCATATACCGTGGAGAAACCCTTTCGGGAAAAAACTCCACCACCAGAATCAATAATGCTTGTATTATTTAACCTTAGAACAAGATTACAATAATTATTTATCAATCCTTGCTTGAGATGCTTCTTTTGCCTTCAACAATTCTTCTTCCCAACTTGCAATAAACTCTCATGTTTCCAAGCATGAATCCACAGATCTTGTGCCATGCTTCACAAAATAACTCTCTTCAACTTGCTGCAATAAATAGACAGTTGTGAACATTGTAAACTCCAAAGAGTTGACAATTACAAGAGGATAAAGCTCCTCACAAATATCTACACCATTCTTGTGCAAGTAGAGTTCTTCTGTGAAAAACAATGTCAAACCAATTTCTTCATCAATTTGGGCATCCCAAATTGAAGTCTTAACTGATTGTTGTTTTCGAAGATATCTTGTAAGCTTCTCCTCAAAGTTGGCGCCCAAGAATGGGCCCCACTTAGCTGATCCTTGTAAATATCTTCTCATGCAAAGGTGTTAACTCCAAGATCTCAACTTGGGCGCCAAGGTGGGTCCAAGTCAATCTTTGTTAACAGAAACATATCTCTCCACCATTCATGCAAACATCATGCATGATTGATCATCCCCTGTTAACTGAAAGTATCAACCTGTTATATGTCATGCAATTGAAGTCATTAGTCATGCGACTCAAGTCAACTAAAGTAAAATACATGCAACTCAAACTAACTACATGCAACTGAACTGAACTGAACTGAATTGGTCTGAACTGAACTAAACTATACTAAACTAAATTGAATTGAACTGAACTGAACTAAAACTAAACTGATAGTGCCACTCCACATACATTGTAAATATCAATCCCTACTTTGTAGGAACAAGACATGCATTACATAAGATTTATCAATTCACCAAATAGTTAACTAAAACAAGGTGTTTCCCATCTCCCATGTGGGTGCCCCATGTGCTCCTATTTTGTAGGAGCTCTTCTTGGACACCCTCACATGTTCCTATCATTTAGGAATAATTACAAATGTCAATTTACATGTTCATTTCATTTAAATTTAATCTCTTTCTTATCCGTGTTGGGAAACACTTTCCAAAGACATAGGAGATACATGAAATATGTTTAGGATTGCAATTAAATGGAATCCTATTCCCAACATATATATCATCTATATATATCATATGGAAATTGAAGAACAATTTTGAAGAGACAAAGGCTACTTCTCAGGGTTAGTGAGCTATTAGAGAATAATAAAGTTTGTACAGACATGGGGAGCCTATTTTTTTTTGTAGGAACATAAGGAAACTTCCCTTTTTCCTTGATGTCAAAGGGGGAGATAAAATGGAACATATGGTAAGTGAAAAAGGGGGAGATTGTTGCAAATGCATTGTTAGTGTGTTTTCATTCATGATCAACATATGTTGTTATTGCAATAGAACTAATCTTTAATGAATAGTTGTGATGATGCTGGATCAATATCATATGTACATAGTTTTACTCAAGAGAAATACCATCTTTGTGACCTAATTCTTAAAGTTTTATCATAAATGATTCCTAGAACAAGGGCATAGGTAAAAATATATTTGAACAATAAAATGGAAAAAAAGGACAATAGGTTATTAGAGTGGAAAATAAAAAATAACTATGGACAATCTATTGGCATGTTGATAAAGAGAAAATATTGTAAAGAATAAGATGTAACATGAATACAAAATTCTAATGTAGAGATTTGGTTGCAAAACAAGACTAGAAAAAAATACTTGTAGGGAACTAGCTATATTGGATGGAAAAAAAAGAACTAGTTGCATCTTCATACTAGAGATTGGATGGATCTAATCCAAATACCTCAAATTTAGATGTAAAATAATTAATAAATAGATTAAAGGTGTGTTGGAAAAACAAGGACACACAACTGAGAGGGGGGGTGAATTAGTTGTCACAGAATATTAAACTTTTCAAACTTAACTTAATCTCCAATCTGATGAATGAACAATAAACCACGAACAATTAACACATCAGAAACATAGAGAACACCAAGATTTTTTACATGGAAACCTTGTTAGGGGAAAAACCATAGTGGATGTTAGTCCACAATATTATACCTTGTTAAAAGTATGATGAGAATAATAAAGGGAATGCACATGCATTCAGGAACACTGCCTAGAGCTCACTACTCAAATACAAGAGGGCTCATTGCCCAACAATACACAATAATTTGGATTAGATCCACAGGGTGTGAACTGAGAAAATAGCTTCTACACAAGCTTGAATACAGTTCCAGTTAAGCACAAAAAACCTTCTTCACACTTCGCTCAACCTTCTTCTCACTCTTCTCTGCAATTGAATGATTTGATCAATATTTGGACACTTTCTCTTTCTCTGGCTTTCCTTTTCTTTCACACACACTAACTTTTCTCAAACAACCACTCTTATATATCCACAACATGAAATACATCAACAACTTAGTTGGCTAGAAATATAAAACATATTTACAACATTGTCCCAAGTTTACAAATAAATTTTAATGTGAATCAAACACCATCAGCTTAAATTATGATGAGACCCAAAACAATATCTTCGAGCGCGCCAAACATTCAAATTTTAATCTCCAAGGATCCGCAACATGTTACCACCATCGTGTCGGCCAAGAACATGAAAAACCCGAACATACACGAGAAAAATATTCAACCACAAGCACTCCGATCAACGCGGACGTACAAAGATAGAGAATGATCTAGAAGCATCCACAAATAACCAAAACTAACAGAGAAGCATCCACAACAACAAAAAAATATCAGAATCACATAAACTTCAATCAGAAACACTGATAGAGACCATAAAAACACTGTCAAAATGCAACTGTTCATAGCATGATCAAATATTCAAGCGGACCTCTGAAACTTCTAGTAGATTATCTAGATACTCTCAGTAATAAACCCTTTAGTCCACAACAATTAATCTTCAACGTACAGAAAAAAACACCTTCATGACCTTCACTATTCCACTGGCAACCAACAACCAACAACTTTGTAACTCTTCCTTCATTAATTTTCTCAATATCCTTGACATATACAACCTTCACTACAACAATGCTAGTAGTTTTGACATCCATGAAAACCGCATATCAAGAACACATCCACAACATCCAATAATCTCCCCCTTTGGCATTGATGGCAACACATGATGTGAAAAATACCATCAACACAGCTACACTTACTTCCCCTTTGGTTCTGACTCTTCTCCTCAATTTCTCTTCTCCCCCTAAAAAGATTTTTCACATTGATCTTCTCCCCCTAAAGGATTTTTCACATTGCTCTTCTCCCCCTAAAGGATTTTTCACATTGCTCTTCTCCCCCTAAAGGATTTTTCACATTGCTCTTCTCCCCCTAAAGGATTTTTCACATTCTCTTCTCCCCTTTTGACATCAATGGAAAAGGTAAGCACTTCCTTCCCACATACAAGCTCTAAACCACATATCTGCACATTTGACTACTCCCCCTAAGTAGCAGCCATGGAAACATCAATCGGGATTAGAAAATATCTATGAAGCACATGGATTGATGCAAGTAAATGCATCTCTAGTCCATATCAGGAGGGGTAATCACCCCTAGCATCCCTCTAAGATACTCAAAAGTATCCTTCGGAAATGGCTTAGTGAAAATGTATGCAACCTATTCTTTGGTAGGCACATATTCCAATCTGAATTCTTTCTCTTTCACTTTCACTTTCTCCCTCAAGGAGTGAAACTTGATTGATATATGCTTGGTCTTAGAGTGTAGCACTGGATTCTTTAATATGTTAATTACACTTGAGTTGTCACAATATATGGCAATAGGCTCTTCATATACTACTATGATATCTTTTAACATCTGTTTCATCCACATCACTTGAGTACTGTTATTTGCAGCAGCAATATACTTTGCCTCAGCAGTAGATAGAGAAATGGAATTCTGATTTTTACTCAACCAAGACACCAACTTCTTCCCTAGGAAGAAGGCACCACCACTAGTACGCTTCCTGTCATCAACATCTCCTTCCCAATCCACATCAGTATATGCACTCAAAATAAGATCATCATCCTTAGGATACCAAAGTCCAAAATCAATTGTTCCTTTTAGATATCTGAAGATTCTCTTTACAGTAGTCACAAGAGATTATTTTGGATCAGCTTGAAATCTAGCAACCATACATACAAAATTCATAATGTCTGGTCTAGTCTAAGTTAAGTAGATAAATCCACCAATCATTAACCTGTATCTTGTTTGATTTTCCTTAGGAGAATCATCAATCTGAGATAACTTGCATTTGGTTACAATGGGAGTACCAATAGGCTTTGAGTCTTCCATGCCAAACTTCTTCAGCAGTTCTCTCACATATTTGGACTGAGATATGAAAATTACCTTGTCTAACTAACTTGTAATCCCAGAAAGAACTTCATCTCTCCAATCATAATCATCTCAAATTCATTCTTCATTTCATCAGCAAAATTCATACATAGATTATCATCTCCTCCAAAAATAATGTCATCAACAAAGACCTCAATAATCAACTCTTTGTCATGATCCAACTTGAAATACAAGTTGTTGTCAGTAGTACCTTTATTGAATCCAAGCTTTAGTAAATATTTATCCAGTCTAGCATACCAGGCTCTGGGGGCTTGCTTGAGTCCATATAGAGCTTTCTTCAACCAAAAAACCATTTCTTCCTTGTCAGTTAGTTGAAATCCATTTGGTTGTTCAATGTATACTTCTTCTAGCTCACCATTCAGAAAAGCTGACTTCACATCCATTTGATAGACTTTATAGTTCTTATATGCAACATAAGCAAGAAATAATCTAACAGCTTCAATTCTTGCAACAGGGGCAAAAGTTTCTTCAAAATCAATACCTTCCATTTGTGAATACCCTTTGCATACTAGTCTTGCTTTATTCCAGACCACTTCACCTTGTTCATTTAGCTTATTTCGAAAGACCCATTTAGTACCAATTACATTTTTATCTTTAGGTTTGGGAAAAAGTATCCATGTATCATTGTTTTCAATTTGCATCACTTCTTCCTTCATAGCTTCCATCCAGTGTTCATCTTTGCAGGCTTCATTGACATCTTTAGGTTCAATCTTGGAAATCAGGCAATACTCTTCTGCAATCTTTCTTCTAGTCTGTACACCTTTATTCTTGTCTCCTATAATTTTATTTTTAGAATGATTTAGCTTTACATACCTTGGAGCTTTGGGACTCTCTCAAGCTTCTAGTTCTTCTATTCTTTCGTCTGCACTTGCACTTTTCTCTCCTTCCAAACTTACTTGATTTACCGGACCAAATTGAAGTTGTTTTACTGGAACATATGGCACAATTTGAAGTTGATTCTGTGTCTAAGCATTCTTCCCTTTGTTTGTGATGTCTTCCTAGTCATCTAAATCATATCCACAATATATGGATGATCTAGCAGAGTCCTCATCAACTCTGACATTTGCACTCTCAACCATTTTTCCCAATCTTTTGTTATAGCACCAGTAGGCCTTGCTTTTAGTAGAGTAACCTAGAAAGATTCCTTCATCACTTCTTGCATCAAACTTTCCTATATCCTCATCTCTCTTGATATAACACTTGCTTCCAAATATCTTGAAATATCTAACAGTAGGCTTATAACCAAACCATAGTTCAAAAGAAGTCTTACTAGAATTACCATTGACATTTACCCGGTTCAAAGTGTACACATCAATGCTTATAGGTTCACTCCAATAGATGTGAGGCACATTTCCTTCTATCATCATTGTTCTAGCAACATCTAGAATTGTTTTTTTCTTTCTCTCTACAACTCCATTTTGTTGAGGGTTTCAGGGAGAAGATAACTATCTTCTAATTCCATGCTCTTCACAAAAAGAATTAAACTCCCTGGAGGTGAACTCACCACCTCTGTCTAACCTTCAACATTTTATTTTTAGACCTTTCTCATTCTCTGCCATAGCTTTGAAACTTTTGAACTTCTCTAATGCTTCACATTTTTCTCTTAAGAAGGCAACCCATATCATCCTAGAATAATCATCAATAAGCAACATAAATTACCTTTCTCCATGAAAACTTCCGACTCTGGAGGGACCACATAGATCAGTATGTACCAGCTCTAGTAATCCATTTGTATGATGTTGTTTATTCCGAAAAGAAACTCTAGTCTATTTTCCCATCTGGCATTCCTTGCAAATTGTGTTAGCAGGATTTATTGGCTTAGGTAGATCTCTTACTGCTTGAGTGGAGCTTACTTTGACAATGTTATCAAAATTCACATGACACTGCCTCCTATGCCATAACCAGATTTCATCTACTTGAGAAATTAAACAACTTTCACTAGTAGCATTCAGGTGAAAAATATTACCTTCTTTCTTTTTACCTGAAGCAATTACTTTTCCAGATCTTCCAAGTATCCTGCATCTTCCATCTTTGAACTAAAGATCATAACCCTTGTCCACCATCTGTCCAACACTTAGCAAGTTGTGCTTCAAGCCTTCAACATAAAGAACATCATCAGTGTTATGCTTACCACCAAGACAAATAGATCCTATGCCACGAATCACACCAACATTGTTATCTCTGAATCTTACAACCCCACCGTCATACTTTTGTAGACTTATAAATTTGCTTTTGTCACTAGTCATATGATGTGAGCATCCACTGTCAATAACCCACTCATCATTTTCTTCAATTCAGGCTGCAAGAGCTTTCTCAATTTTAGTAGATTCAATAGCCACCAGACCATTTTCCTTGATAGCAAGGAACACCCATTCATCCTCATTTCCATTATCTTTATCAAACTCATCATCAGTCTCTCCTTCTTTAGCATAGTAACATTTATTTTAATCTAGATTTGTTAGGCTTAGATCTAGGAACTCTTTGATGCAAAATGACCTATTTTACTACAAGAAAAACATTTAATAGGCAACACTCCTTTATATACCTTGTCCTCTTCCTTCTTTCTTCACAATCAATGCTTCCAATTCTTCTACCTCTCTTTCTTCATCTTCAAGTTGTTTCAATTCTTCATCATACTTGGATGACTTTCTGGAACACTCTCCTGGATCATATCTTTGCTTGTTTCTTTCAGATACAATAGCCTTGAATGCAAATTTAGTCTTCGGAACAGATTTTCCAAATTCACTCAACTCAAAGGCAACAAGTTTACCAATCAGTGTATCTCTTGTCATATTCATCAATGATCCAGTTTCTTCAATAGCATGAGCCTTTTCTTTGTAAGAGAGAGGCAATGATCTAAGCACTTTAGCTATAATTTCTTCCTCTTCTAGGGTACCACTGGCACATCTAATACCCATCACTAGTTCATTTACTCTCTGCATAAAAGAAGAAATATTTTTATCTTCACCCATCTTCAAGTTTTCATACTTTCCTTTCAAACTTTGTAGCTTAGCCATCTTCACATGTACATCTCCTTCATACAAAGTTTCCAGCTTTGTCCAAATCTCATGAGCTGTCTTCAGACCTATCACATTTGTCATCTCCGAATCTGTTAGAGCGCTTAGCAAAGCTTCCATAGCCCTGACATTATTCCCAGCTTCTTTAATCTCGTCAGTAGTGGAAGGACCATTCTGAGGAATAACATATGGATTCTTTGTAATCTTCCAGAAGGGTTCTCCAATACACCTCAAATGACATTCCATCATGGCTTTCCATCCTGTATGGGTCTTGTTCCATCACCCTAAAATGACATTCCATCGTGTATTTCTACAAATGAGTAGTTTTGAATCCCATCGAATTTGTGGACTATCCTCTGTATGATGCCATCTTGAATCACCTCTCAAGCTTTTAAACTTCTTCTCGAGCCTACTATACCAATTGTTGGAAGCGCTAGACAAGAATAAATCGAGAGAGGGCAACCAATTGTCACAGTAATATTAAACTTTCAAACTTTACTAACTTAATCTCGTATGTATCTAATGAATGAACAATAAACCATGCAACAATACACGTAAAACATAGAGAACACCCAAAAATTTTACATGGAAACCCTATTAGGAAAAACCATGGTGGATGTTAGTCCACAATATTATACCCTGTTAAAAGTATAATGAGAATAATAAAGGGAATGCACATGCATTCAGGCACACTTCCTAAAGCTCATTGCTCAAATACAAGAGGGCTCACTACCCAACAATACACAGTAATTTGGATTAGATCCACAGGGTGTGAATTGAGAAAATAGCTTCTACACAAGCCTGATTATAGTTCTAGTTAAGCACATAAAATCCTCTTCACACTTCACTCAACCTTCTTCTCACTCTGCTCTACAATTAAATGATTAGATCAATATTTGCGCACTTTCTCTTTCTCTGGCTTTCCTTTTCTTTCACACACACCAACTTCGCTCAAACAACCACTCTTATATATCCACAACATGAAATACATCAACAACTTAGTCGGCTAGAAATATAAAACATATTTACAATGTCGGCCCAAGTTTACAAATAAATTTTAATGCGAATCAAACACCGTTGGCTAATATTATGATGACACCCAAAACAATATCTTCGAGCATGCCAAACATTCAAATTTTAATCTCCAAGGATCCGCAACACGTTACCACATCATGTTGTCCAAGAACATGAAAAACCCAAACATACACAAGAAAAATCTTCAACCACAAGCACTCTGATCAATGTGGACATACAAAAAAGATAGAAAATGATCTAGAAGCATCCGCAAATAACCATAACTAATAGAGAAGCATCTGCAACAACAAAATTTATCAAAATCACATAAAATTCAATCAAGAACACTGACACAGACCACAGAAACACTGTCAGAACGCAATTGTCCATAGCACGATCAAATCTTCACGTGGACCTCTGAAACTTTTGGTAGATGATCTAGATAGTCTCAACAATAAACCCTTTAGTCCACAACAACTGATCTTCAACGTACAGAACAAAACACCTTCATGGCCTTCATTGTTCTACTGGCAACCAGCAACTCTGTAACTCTTCGTTCAACAATTTTCTCAGTATCCTTGACATATACAACCTTCACTACAACAATGCTAGTAGTGTTGACATCAATGACAACCACATATCAGCAATACATCCACAACATCCAACAAGGTGTCTAGGTAATGAGAACTCACTCAAAGAAATAAAATAAAATGCCCATGAGAAAAAAGTTTTAGAAAACTTGTGATTATGATTCTTGAAAATTCAGTTTTGGTGAATAAATTGAAATTATCACTTTTAAAAGACAAGAAAATTTATGTTGCAAATGTGTTGTTAGTGTGTTTTCATTGATGTCAACTTATGTTGCTATTGCAATAGCACCAGTCTTTAATGAAGAGTTGTGATGATGTTGGATTAGTATCATATATACATAGTTCTACCTTATCTTCTAAAGTTTATGTAACCTATCTTCTAAAGTTCATATGTAAGATAAGTGCATATCATCAATAGTCTTGATAAGTTGTGCTGAAAATGAATTTCATAGAGGCTATGAAGTCATATGGTATGACACTGAGTATAATATGTTACAAAAAGTTTGAAGAAACTTGGCTAAGAAAAGTTCATGTTATAAAGGGTGTCATTGGCTCAAGAAATTGTACCACATTCTACCACATTTGGTGGTATGAGCTTGTGGATAGAGAATATTAATAGCAACTACTCTCAGGTATGTGTGATTCAAATTTGAGATCATGAAGCCTACCACAAAGTATTTTATAGCTAGCAGAATGAAGATAGTTATATAGTGGGTTGTTGTCAGGATGTGCAAAGGAATGCTCTGCATTTCTCTGCACTTGATGATATAGTCCTACGGTTTGGAGGATTTCTCGATATAGGTAAAGTACACCTATGCTCCAAGTCTCAAGTGATAATTTGTATTGTGGCAGTTTTCGAAGTCATCTATGTGAAGATAGGTCTTGTTACTGACTAAGGAATGTTGAGAGAGATAATAGATGACACCACCTTTCAACACATCTTGTCATTTAGCTTTGTTGTTTGACAGATAAGCTCATATGATCAGTATGTATGCTTAGCTCAAGTTTCAAATGATTTTATCTACTGCGAGCATGTTTTCAATGTTTTACATCAAGTTTTTGTAACCAGTGTATATTAAGGATATCAATATCAGTGCTCATGTATTTGCACTAGCATGAAATGGTCTGAATTGATAAAAGGGGTGTATAGGAATGTTTGGCAAGGCATATAGTGCTCATGGTCCATGATCTGCATGATATCATTTTTGTTTCTACAGTACCGCTTTTAGTCTAGAGCTAATATGAAGAAGGATAGGTGTTTGTTGACTTGACTTGACATGTTGAGAAGCTTGCACCAGGTGTTTGGAAGTGTGTGCTAGTATGAAAGTGAATGCTAAGGTAAAATAGGTCATACTTATCTCTTGGCATGTGTCACATTTGATTCCTACCTATCATAGAGATTTTGGGGGTCCACATTCATGGTTATTGCACATCTCACATTATGTGTTTCATCTTGGCTAATAAAGGAGAAACTTTTTGAAGCTTGCGGAGGATATAAATAAAACATCAAGATTATTGAAAGTGTATGTGAGTGTATTGTGAGTTTTTTTAAAAATAATGTGTGAATAAGAAAACCACATAAATAATTTTGATAATAAAATGTGGAGAAGATCAGTTCAAGCATGGTAGCTCAGTCGTGATGGTGCTATTGAGATAATGTGTTAGATGTGATGATAGAGGAAAGGTATTTTGATGTTATGGAGATTGATGGAGTGATTGTGCAGAAGTAAGATGATATTGCAATTTTGGAAAGATCAGTAGAAAGTTGTTTTATTTTGTGAAAGAAATATTAGAACCAGATCGATGTCTTTGTGCAGAGGTTGTAGCCTTGTTCTTGACTGTAAATGTTGAGGGAGTTGCAGCTTCCTTTGGGTTATAGCCCATAAAACTTATTGTAAATCTCGTTTTCTTTTGTGAGGTTGGATTTGGATAGTAGATCCAAGCAAATTGCTCACCATGGTTTTTCTCTTGTAGGGTTTTCCACGTAAATCTAGTGTTATGGTTGCATGCTTATGTGTTCTACTTATCGTGGTTTTCATTTGATTAATTGTTGTTGGATGTAGAGAATTTGATTAAGTATTGATTCACCCCCTCCCCCCTTCCCACCCCCTCTTAGTACTTCTATGTGTTCAACACTTTAAAATTGTTAGGTTGTAGATGAGATTTTCATAGGGGTTACAAAACCAATGTAGTGATTGCAAAGTCATTATGGCAATTTTGTAATTGCTACCTAAATTGGAAGTGGCAATTTTAACCTAGCTACAAAATAAGGTAAAAATCATACATAAAGGCCCAAAAAAATTGAATCACTACCCCAAACTCCAGCAAGTAGGCTCAAAAGATGATGGCCATTGACCAAAATGACACATGCAAAAAGTAATTAAAGGCTAGATAGAAAGCATGATAAGAAATAATTAAGAGACTCAAATGATGGGAGATGCCCTAGGAATTGAGATCAACTTCCATTTGTATTCCATAGTGGTTTAGGATGGGTGTTTAATCATTAGACACAAAATTATCAACCCATGCAATGACATGCAAAAATGGTACTTATAGGAGCATAATATCTAGCATGGTGCATAGAGTTGACTTGTTCTATTTTATTACATGGATCTCATTTGCTTTGGCCTGTAAAATGTTTATTTGTAGAGGAGTGGTAACTAGGAAATTGCTTGGGAATTTGTTGAGAAAAAAATGATCTTCTTTGGTCGAACCCCTAAATGAACCAATTTAATGACTAGGAACAAAGATCAAATACAAGAACTAGACATGCACAAAATGCCTATATGTTGAAGCAAGCAAGTAACGCAATATAGATGCTTAGATATTTCTCTTTGAATGCTTAATGTTCAAATTTCAAGATCTTAAAATGCTGAGTTCTAGAAAGATTAGACATGTGTAAAACTAAATTAGGGTTAGTCCTTAAATACAACTCCAAAGATGGCAAGTGAAACACACCGTGCTTCACATTAACACATATTGACTAGCTGAAAGGGTTACATACATATTAAATTTGAACATAAAACTTTTAAAAAAATGAGTTTATTTCAACAAATCGTTCAATCAACTTGACTCAAACTTCCTAAAACTACAAATCTAGGCTCCAAAAAAACACATAAACAAATGATCTAAAAAGACTTGTAAAAATGAATACAAAACAAAATAAAAACTCAAATCATATACTAACTTTAAAAATGACGCCACTTACACATTTATATAATACGCCACTTACACATTTATCATTACATAAAAGACAACCGAATCAAAATAAACCCACAAACAAAAGACAACTGAATCAAAGTAAACCCACAAACAAAGAGGAACATTTGCATAAAAAGCAAAAGGCATCTGAGAGAAGACAAGCAGATGAAAATAATGGATTGATAAGCATAGAAGCAATGACCGACAAGATCTGCTGCCTGTTACTGTATAACCAGTATGGCCACGCGTCAAATGCCAATTAAGTTCCAATACATTCATAATTCATGATCAAAATCTGGATTGCCCACTACCCACCAAGGGACACCCGTCCACTAAATATAAAATTATTGACATAATTCCATTACATCAACAGATCTCCAAAAGATTTTAGGCTGCTCTGATATGACATCCTGTTATGTCAGTGTTGTTCCACATGGGATATGTCAATTTCTTATTGTCAGATGGGGACAACCAATTTCTCTACCACAAATGGCATATGGACAAAGAATTTGGGAGATAATAAGCATAACAGTGCCTTCTGTAAATAGTATGGTTACATAATTGACATTCAATACTTCCATATCTGAAACTTGGTCCACTGTGGGCCTGCTCTTGATTTTTGTATTTCAATTCATTATCATTTAATCCACTGCAACCCACCTGTCCAATCTGTCTCTGTACAACCAAGATTCCAGGACTTGTTCTTTCATTTTGCATTTTAACTGTATCTCAAGCTGCCTGGCAGCCATGACGAATGGATCTGAGAAAAAAATATCCTGCTTGTCTTATTTTGGACCTCTGTGTTTTTTTGAAGTCCCAGGAAATCTATTTTATTACAATCTTATAGATAAAGTCAAATTGTTGGACTTGATTTAGAAATAAGGATTAGTTTTTGTTGTTGTAATGTGTTTGAAAATTGGTTTATCTGATTAAGTTATGTATTAGTGGTATGTGAGGTTGTATGGTTTTTGAGATCTTTGAGTTTTAAATTTGATTGTTGTATATTGAAATGAAAGTCTTTTATAATTGTCAAATTATCTAAATTTTAATTTGATGATGTCAACAATGATCAAATATTATATGATAATCTGAAATTAAATAGATATATGTGTCTCCTAAATGAATTAGAGTTATAAATATAATATTAATGGTATTTTAATTGTAGTTGGTAGAGATGGTAAGCCCAAGAAATACGAGTGATGTCATTGCTGACATAAGCACTCATTTGTGAGGTGAATTTGGAACCATTGATGGTGTAGATTGCTAATGGCTCGAGCCTTAGTGTTTTGCATGTTGGGTTTTCTTGAATGGAGCATGGGTTTCTCTAGCATGTGGTGTGGTGCAGTTTTTAATCACAATTATGTAGGTTTTTCATAAAGCATGAGGATTTTTAGTTATAGTGTGGGTTGGGCTAGATGTCTAGTTAGGGTTTCCTACAATAGGGAAAAGGTTAAATTATGATTTTTCTTTAGTAATTCATAATAGAAGATAGTAATAAACTCTACTGATTTTGTAAAATTATAAAAAAAAATTCTCTTACCTTGCAAAAGCTAGATTTTGTAATAGTTTCTATATTAATACAAAGGGATTAAGCCTTACCCACATTAATTGTGTGTATGTGAGTACACTATGGGCCCACAGTTTGAACTACAAAGTATGAATTAAATGCAATAATAAAATTCAATACTCAAATGGAAAGACACACTCAAGATAAAGTAAATGAAGGCAAACAAAACAATGCAAATTGAAACAAACAAAGCATTAAATCTCCATGATTGTTTTAGGTGTGCTCCAAGATGATATGTGGATGCTCCAATCTTAGAAGTTACTCAATTTAGCAACATAACAAAAGCATTCATAGAGTCTCCTTTTCTTGAAATGGCCTCTAAGAGATTCCATTTATAGATATTTTTTAGCGAGGATATGAGTGGTTTAGATTTAATGATGTAGTAGAGGGATGAATGATTGAAATACAATAGTTTCTAAAGTAAGTTAACTTCTAGAACAAGCTAATAGGTGAATGGTCAAAATTTATTGCAAATTGATGGATAAGATTGATTGAGATGACTTTATTAAATGATGGTTGTTAGGGTTATTTTTAGGGCTATCTTTATGTGAAAGATTAGGGTTAAAAGATGTGTGAAAATGAATGTTGGAGATGTAATATTAGTTTTATTTTTATAGGAGTACCTAGGTTCAATGAATCTAGTCAACTTTGAACTAGTCATGTGACTTTTAAATTTTTATTTTATTTTGTGGATAAAGGAGAAAGTAGATTGTATTTATTTTGAAATAAATGTTTTAAATAATAGTATTAACTAAAAAATATATATATATATATATTTAATAAGTTAATAAAAATGGATTAATTTATTTATTTTGGATGAATAAAGAAAATTAGCCTAATTAATCAAAAATTAAAAAATACTTAATTAATTAGTAATGTAGTTATGGCATGGTGTTAAAGATGGTATTAGAAGATGATGTTATGTGTGGTGTTAGGATGTGGTCAATTTTGGGTGCCTACACATACTATATATGTGTATGTATGTATGTGTGTATGTATACTGGAAGATGTTAACAATATTTGATGTAAAATTTAATATGAATTTTTAAAATAGAATTTGTTAACTAATAAATATTTTAATATTTAGCATGCCTTATAAATATTAAAGTATAGATAAGAGTTAAATTTAGATAATTTGTATAGTGAAATTAATAAGCTGAAATTTTATCCTATAATTGATGAAGAGGCAAGAATGAAGACACACACTCGTGCTAAGACAAGGTCTGCATTCCAAAAGGTTGCATAATTATTCACCTCTCCACCTTCAATTAATATGGCAGCAATGAGATGAACCTGGGAAGGACTTCTATAATTCAAGAGGAAATTCCTGAGTTAAATGAAGAAGTTAGAGAACAGTGGGAGAAACTAGGTGCCATGATGAAACAATTTGAAGAAAAACAATATGAGGAAAACCCTAGGAGAAGGTCGGATTGAAAGTGAAAATGTAGAGCCCTCACAAACCTTGGGTGGTGAAGTAAGAAATGAGGAGAATCTTGGTGTTCCAAGATAGCAGGAAAGTGATGCCCCAAGGACCAATGTTGAACACACGGTAGGACAAGAGAATATAAATCTTGAAGAGGGAGAGACAGTGATAAATCAAGATAATTTGGAATCCACGCCGTTAAGGACTGAAGGTGTTCAAGTTCTGAGAGGTGTGACAAGAAATGTTGATAGTTCAAGAGGAGAAGTTCTTGAACATGTAGATAATCAGGAACAAAGAAATGTTGAAGAGGCAAAACATAGTGAAGAAACAACTGACTGGCTAATCAGGCAAATGGCTTCTCCATTGAAGGTGGAATTGGTGCCTCTGGATCTCAGAAGTTTAATGCAAGAAGTAGAGACCCCTAAACCTAGAGGTAGAGCGAAGACAAGGCATGCTATGAAGAGGAATGTCGATGGAGGAAGAACTCTCCAAATAGCTACTCTGGTAGGAGATAAGAGCAAGCATGAGATAACACCTAGGGATTATAGGGTAACAACAATTAATGTCAGACATTCATCTTGGGGACAAGAATTAGAAGAAATGAAAGTGAATTTAGAGACAGTTGTCGCCAAGGTACAAAAGATTAAACATAAGAAAAGAGAGCTAAAGGAGTGGATTTCCTATCTGGAAGGTTTTATCAAGTCATTAGCCTAATCTAATCAAGCACAAACTAAATTACCCCAAAATATAGTGCTTATTTATAAGGAGCAAGTAGATGTCATTGCAGCGCTTCACCATAAGTTAAGTGTATTCAAAGAATGGATGGAGTACCTGGTGAGGCAAGGAGAAGAGTTAATTAAGGATGCAATTGGGAAACATAAGGAGGCATACCATTGGTGTGAAAAGTCTAAAAGACTAGAAGGAGAATGTCGATTTCGCCAAGAACATGCTGATGCAGAAAGGAAAAAGTTGAAAGCTCTTATTCAAACAGATGTCTGAGAGCTGGTGAATGAAAAGATAACCATGGAACAGGAAGTTCCGATATTTGAGAAGTGGAGAAAATAAGTGAATTGGGAAAGTGACACTTTGCTACAATGTGTAGAAGGATTTGAAAAGGTCAGTGAAAGATGTAAGAAGTTGATTGATAGAGATGAAAGTTTTATTGAAATGTTGGCACAACAAATTTGTGATCCTCGTAATTTAGGGCAGAGTGATAAAGAGGTGAAATCTTTCAAGGAATGTCTTGAAAGGGTAAATAAGGACCCTGTTCGTTCATTAAGTCGGGAGGTTATAGATGAAATTATAAAGTGTAGGAATGTTATGGTTAAATATGAAGCAAAAATGATGCAGAGGAATGAAAACATCATTCAGATATCAAAGGATTATGCTAGACTTAAGTACAGTTGGAAAGTGATTCAAGGATTTTCAAAGGAGCGTATGCATCAAGTTTTGGCCACTTTCTGAGAGTATCGGTAGAAGAAAAGTGAAGATGATTCTTTAGACCCAAGGTTCAATAAAGAGGGATAGATAGTCGGATACTGGATGTCAAAGGTTTTGTGTGTCAATATGGTTTTGAAGATAATTTTGTTGGTTTGTTCATGGTCCCGATGAAGGTGGCTAGTCCCAGAGCTTTTGAAGAGTACTGATGATCTTGTTTATGCAAAGTGTTTGTGAACAGGAGCCTGAAGTTGAAGATTGTTGTTGATGAAGAAGTCAAATTTTTGACTTTTCCTAGAATGTTTTGATGACAACTGTCACTTGCCACGTGCTACATTTTAATTTGTTTTTTATAATTCTCTTTGATGGACTAAGTTTAAACTCTTTCTATAAAAGGTTGGTTACTGGTTTAATTTTATTTTAATTTCAAAATTTGTGGATGTCGGAGAGCCAAAAAATTTTCAAGTTTTGTTCTTTTTCCTATTTTTTGTTCCATTCCAAATTAAAAACTTGTATGTTTTGATAGGCCAAAACTGGGGTAATGAATAAGAAAGATTTCAGCTTGGTCCGAGTTTCAATCCAGCATCGTAAACTCATGAAAGGTATCATGGAAATCTACACAAGGGATGAGAGTCGTGAGATGAGTGATTATGAATGCAGCCTATGAAAATAGACTTACAACAAATCAAACTAATTCTGGCGACATGAATTGTCACTTCCTGGCGATAGGAGTTGTTCTCTTCTATTTGGGAGACAGGAACTGTACAGAAATTACAACAAATTCTAAAAATAGAAAATTCACCACAAATCATCGAATTCATAAGATCTAAAGCACAATAATCAATTTACATTATTTATAAATATAAACACACAAAAATTACCATAGCTGAAATACTAGATCAAACGTTGCAAAACATAACCAATAACAAAAAACGTACACACACAATGTACCTTGCAAAAATAAAATAAAGTATGTACATTCAATTGGCTATTGAAGAGTGGGTGCCCTTCTTCCCAGTCAGTTGATTGAAGAAAGACTCATAGAATTTCTATGTTGGACTGATCAACATAATGATATTTTATTTCTCAGAGATATACAGAAAAATTCCTCCCTCCAAAGTCTGCTTACGCTACTTATATATGCGTAGCCTATAACAATTAAGTACAAGAATAGACTTTTTGTTTTGGCCTATGGCCAACAAACAAAAACATAGTTACATAGACTTGGTTGGGTGCAAAACAACAATTTTGACGGTTTCACAGGTTACATAATGAAAGACGAAATTAGAAATAAACATATTTACAACTATATCCATCGCACAACACATGGGATCTTCATAAATTATTCCTTTAATTTAATTTGAAAAAATCATCCAACGTGGCAGTAGTGATGCATTTGGAAAATAGTATATACGTTGAATCATGGAAGCAACGTCCTCTAATGATGTCCAATATAAGGTGGAGGTCGATGCCAAAATATCTAATCAAATACATGTGCGACCATGCAAGATAGGTTTGTTGCAATGTGAAGAATCCTTGGTAGATGTGGTCAATAGTAGAAGGCATGTATTGGTAACATAAAAATATCTAGTCGTTGTGGAAACTCAAGTTAGCCATATAGAAGAGAAAACCATAGCAGTAAGAACAAGCTACATTCTTGTGAAGAAGGCAACAAGAAGGTTCCCATGAATAGGGTGACAGGAAAGCTCACATTCTTCTTCTTATTCAACTAGCATAGGCTGAAATAACAATGCTTGTTAGTAGAAACAATCAATTAATTTTCATATTTTTCTCAAAACTATATTAAATATCACTTATATACATTTAATCATACACAACGTAAAATGGTAAAATGTTATGATAAGACATGGAAATGGAATATGGGGATGGGACTAAAGGCATATGAAAAAGGGGAAAATGCTACATAAAATGGGACATAAATGGCTCTCATCATGTTTCATTAGAAGTTAATCAATATCAAAGCAAATTTGAAAGCTATTTCCTGATATGAAATCTTACATAGTTGATTGTTTGTTCCTATCGAACAAGACTTTGTGCTCAACCATTTAAGGGTGCATACTGACACTATCCAGTGGCAAATGATCCCCCTTTTCTTTAAAATCTTGCATCATTTTGTGCCTAGCTGTGAAGCAATCTGGTGACGTATGGAATGGTTTGCTCTAGTTTGGTTATTTTTTGAGGCATGTGTGGATAATACCTAGGAGAAATTTTACTTTTTCAGTAATTTTTTATGCTTTATTTTAGAATAGATGTTTAAATTTCAAAAAATATTCCAAAAAGGTGATGAATGCATGGAGTTTTAATTGCAAATCTTTTGATTCCATGATATTGTTGAATGCTTAAAGCTAAATCTACTTGGATAAATGCAAGTTATTTGAATTTCATGAAATATTATTGCAAATTTGTTGATTTCATGAAGTTGTTGAATGACCGGATCGAGATTATTTCATATCTCTATGATGCCTTTGAAAACCGAAAAACTGTTTAGCCCTCATGTGTAATAGCATTATCACAACAAACTCTGAGCAAACCTAGTGCAGTCAAGACCTGACATAAACAAGCCTTGGGATTAAGCTGAGTTAGCCTAAGATTTAGGTTGTCCTGATGCAATCTTTCAAGAAATATAGGTTCTTGCAATGTGTCTACGAAGATTTTATATGTTTGTTGGTGTGCGACTAACAGTGTCGTCAACACTAATGAATTGTGTTTTTTCCTCTATAAATTCAAGTTGTAATTTATTTTCATTTTTATTTTTTATTTTTTCCTTTTATTTTTTATTAGCATGTTTTCTATAATCTTTTGGAATTAAATCATCAACTCCAATATCTCATGTATAGATTTTTTTTAGTTTCTATTAAATATTTTATTTAAAATTAATTTTTGAATTAGTACTAACAAAAAATTTAAACTTATATTATTTTGTAATACATTTCTCTTAGAAAATATATCAAAACTATTTTTCTATTTTTTATTGAAACAAGGACATCCATGTGGAGTGCAATATGCATTTTTTGAGTTTTAACTATAGTTGTTATTTTTCATAATGGCTTGAATAATATATATATAATATTAAATAAAATATAAATTTATTATAATTTTTAGAAAGCTAACTCCAAGGGTGACATGCTTAAAAAGTAGATTTCTAAATGACTTCATTTGATCTCCTAAAAGGTGAAGTGGATTTATTTTTTTGGTATTTACATAAGTGTGAAGGAAACTCCACTGGGGGTTTAATTTTAGTCTAAGGGGAGTTTCAAGGGAACTATATCTAAAGGGTTTTAATCTAACCCCACTCAATAAAAACCCCTTAGATGTCCCACAAGTGGGACACTATTGTCTAATCACCCAATACTTAGTGAAATGGATAAATAAAATAGTATATGAAGTAACATGGATAAGTGCCTTCAATGTTGTTGAGCATGAAAGATTTTCATTTTAGATTTTGTAAAATGTTCATGAGCCTCAAGTTCATTGTACATTTGTCTTACCTAATGTGTCTAATACAAGAGTATCAAAGTTCACAGGCAATCTTGCATCACCAAAAATAGTTGTGGTTTATAGTTTTTAGATTTTTACTTTGATTTTGTGTGTTTTCTATCCTACAAAAAATACAAGAGCTCTAAGTATAAAATAACAAGGATTGTATACAATGCTACAAGAATTATGTATTATAAAATGTTATGCTTTGATGATATATTCTTGTGTATCATAAAGTTGTGAAAGAAAATAGGCAAGAGTTGGCTCAAATTCTTGCCTTGCGTGAATGCAATACCTTGGTGGGGTATGATGTCTTGGCTTGGGGCATCAGTGATTTGTCTGGTAAGTACTCTATTTTAGCAGGTTATGGGGAGCTAGTTAGGCAGATGTTTGAGGACACAGAGGTTCCTTGGTGGAAACAAGTGTGGAACAAATTTTCTTGGCCCAAGTGCATTTTTTTCATGTGGTTGGTGGTTCATAATCAGTGTCTTGGGATAACTTGTGCAAGTGTGGGTTCCAAGGTCCCTCGATGTGTGTTTTGTGTCGTAATAGTGAGGAGAGTGTCTCTCATATCTTCTTCCAATGTTCCTTCTCTAGGGAGATATGGCACTTTTGGTGGGGTGTGTGGAACCAAGCTTGTTGGCATGTTTCCTCTTTGGTTGAGCTTTTTGATCGGTGGGGCAAGGCCCCTGTTAAGACTTATTTTCTTCAAGTTACTTGGGCTCTTGGATCGACCTTTATTATCTAGCATATTTGGTTGGAGAGGAATAGAAAGATTTTTCAAGATGTGAAGTTGGTTATCAAACATTTGTGGTAGAAAATTCTTCATTCTTTAGGAGAAACTATTTCAAAAAAGTGTGACTTGGCTGAGGGTATGGATCCAGGAGATGTTTGTTGCAATCATCTCAATCTTCCTCTTTAGAGTGGTGCTTCGAAGGGTGTTGGTCAGGTCATGAGAAATAGATGTAGACATCTTCTTTGAAAGATAAATAGGGAGGGGCGTTGGTGTCCTCCACAAGGAGTGTTGAAAATCAACACGGACGGTTCTTCTCGGGGAAATCCTAGTCATGTTGGTATTGGTAGAGTTGCACGGAATAGTTATGGGACTGTTCAATTTATCTTTTATGTTTATAAGGGTCTGCATAGTAACAATTTGATGGAGGCTCTTTCCATTTTATATGCAGTGGAGTGTGGTTGCGCTCTTGGGTGGAGAAGGATCATTTGTGAATTTGATTCTTAGGTGGTGGTGACTTTGTTGAATAGGCAGCAATTAGAAGATGTCAGTTGGTATTTAGTATTGATTATTAAATAGATTCTTAATATGTGTGCTTCTTTGGAATCTGTTACTTTTTGTCACATTCTTAGAGAATGGAACGGAGTAGCGGATTGTTTGGCCAAATGGGCCTTTGATCATCTACAGAATTGGAAGATTGTGGATAGGGGTCAATTACGCCTAGATTTGTCTCAAAAGTTGGACCACTTAGTGGAGATTGGCAGGGGTGTGTAATGCCCTTGATTTGTACTTCTCTTGTTTTAGTTTGAATAAATTTTCACCCCTCTTTTAGTAAATAACACATAAAGAATTACTTTCAATATTAATTTTTTTTATTAAGGTAAGTAGGGATTTTGTTAGGGATTTTGAAAAGGGGTAAACCCTTGTACAGAAGCAAGAAACAAGGGTTTTGACCCTATATAAAGGCTACAAAAAATCTAGATGAAATAGGTATACACGGGCCATAAACAACAGAGAAACAATACAAAAACAACTCTAGCCAAGCTGCCAAACAAGACTACAAACAAAAGAGTGAGTAGGGACCATCGGTGTCCCACTTAGACAAACCTAGGTCAGGGGCGACTTTCACCCACAACTCGATGATGAGTTTGGAAAGAAGAGAGATATTTCCTCCTTTGACTAACAACAGTCCAAGCAATACTATCATCTAAATTCTTGATACAAGAAGGGGCATGATAAGAAACCCCACTGAGGGTCCATCAACACATGAAGAGGGATGAGGAAAAAGACAGCCAACCACCTCATGAAAAAAATGGAGTTGAGTTAAAGCTACTAGCAAATCAGATTATGAACACAGAGCAGGAGGATCATATTAATGCTAAAATAAAAATTGGATGAGTATAAATAGTTATTCATGCTTATACAAATACAAGTCACATATTATAAATAATTATTAAAACCACAAAATGTAGCTTTTAGTTAAAAGGGGCCTTTTATAGTCTTTTTCCAACTTGGTGTCATTATGTCGAACTATTTTTAGTAATGTGGTCAATATGTAGAGATTTCCCCATGATTTGTTGCAATTTTCTTTTACTCTTGGTAGCAAATTTGAGGTCATGTTGTTTTGGCAAGCTCACAACATAACCTTTCACATTTTTTTGGTTTTGTGGGATTAGACTACTTCCTAAATTTTTCCTATTTGTTAGGCGTTTCTTGTTGCTTTCCTTTGATTGTGTGTGTTTCATGTGTTATCTTGGACATGTGAAAAGATGCAACACCAACTACATGACAAGGATGCTTCCATTGTTGGTCATTCAAGATTTGATGGACATTTTAACATCTACTAGAACCGCTTGTGGATGACCTATGGGATCGCAACAAGATCTACAGAGGAAGATCAAGGATTTCTTGGTTGTGACTAGTTTTTTTAGATATGAATTGATGAACATAGAGTGAAGGAAGAAGAAAGAGAAGCTCAATGCAAACAGGTAAGATAGAGAAGTGAAGAAATGAGAACAAAGTATTAGATCAAACAAGGAGAGAGAAGAAAGCAAAAAGAGATTGGTTACAAAAGATTTAGTGTTGTATAATTTAATAAATAAGTTGTATTAAATTATAGGGATCTAAATTTTATTTTGATTTGTTTTTATTGTTTGTATAATTGCATGTGTTTGTATTGATTTGAGTTTGGGTTATTAAGTTAGGCTTTTTTTAATTAAATCTTTTGATTTTGGTTGCATTATTTAGAACAAACATTATGTTAGATGAAGTATAATATTTACACCAACATTTGGGAAGGCTTGAAGGATAGAAAGTTAAAAAAAGATCAGGTTAAAGGTTCCAAAAATGAAATTAGTGATTATTGTAAATAGATTGCACATAGCTTGAAATCTATGACTTGTACTAGATAAAAAATAAAAAGTAGAGAAACTTAAATGAGGGAAACATGAACTAACCATTAAAACCAGAGATAGCAACTATTAGTCAAATGAAACCAAGGAAAACATAGGGAAGGTTGAGAAATACCAAAGGTGCAAAACAAAAAGAAATTAAGGGAAAACAATAATGAGTCTTGAAATGAACATATGGACATTAAGGACAATGTATCTGGAAGTGGAGATCAAGAAATCAATAATCTAGGAGAAAATCAAGAAATATAACCAAAAACAAGCAATGCATAGATCGAATTGAGCTACCTCAAGACACGACTGGGGGACCTCATCCCCAACATAAATACTCAACAATTACACCCCAATGGCATTTGAACTTTGACGGCAAGAACAACATCACAACAATTTAACCATCACACCATACCACAATTGACAATCCAAACACCATCTGAACATAAACTAATGTTAAAGATTAAAATTTAATTCTTTCAAAAATAATTTGAAAAGAAAAAATTTAATATTATTGAATAGTTTTTACTATATTTTATTTTATTTTATTTTTATATTAAGAAAATGCAAGTTACAAAGTATAATATGCAGTAAAAAAACTGCAGGGAAAAACTGTACACAAAACATTAAAATTCAAACAGCAGAGACACCCTACTGATAAGTCATAAGTACACCAACTTCCTCCAACAAATTAATCAAACAAAGACAGTAGACCTGATAAATCATAAATACACCAACATCTTCCAGCAAATCAAGCTGATTACAACAAACTGGAATATTTTTTTAATTGCATATACCGACTATAATTCCCATTTTACCACAAGCTTTGACAGTCTTTTAATATTTTAAATAACTTTGATAGACTGGATGATGGTGATGGTTTACCAGACTCTTTCAGTATTATCCTAAATCAAACCACTCAGATTCTCTTAAAAGACTGAATAACATCAATTTCATTATCTCTTTGTAGCTGTCAAAACAGCCAAAGATGCTTAAACTGTCACCATTACCTGTCTGTAACTCTTTCTATCTATTTTTCACTCTAGTGTTTTATTTATATTTTATGAATCATGCTTTTCACCCTTCTATATAAAAATATTGCAAATAAGCTGTCAAAACACTTTTAATGAAGACTCCATGGCTATCCACATTACAACTCAGGTCTATCTTTAATAAAATTTGAATAATTAATAAAACCAGAGTTGCTTTTCTAAGTTGCTGACAGAGACATTATAAAACCAATGGAAAAAAGGACTGTTAGAGGGTGAACAATTGGCCATGGAGGATATGGTAGCACACAGTAAGCAAAGCAAATAGGAGATTTAACTACTACTGGAAAATGTGGGAAATAAAAGATGCCCCACATGCAGGGAGATAAGGCAACAAAAGAAGAAAAAGAACACATCAGTGGCATGCAATTCTTAGAGCTATGAAAAGCAAAATGGGTGTTATGTAGGAACAGTTGAAGAACCTGATGTTGCATTAATGAAAAGTGTACATTTAGATCCCAGCAACCAGGCCCATTCTGTCACATGGGTTAAAGAGCCTGTAAATTCTTACCTACCAATCAAAAAGAATTGGGGCTACAATCAGAATTTCCAATTTTAGTAATATATAGTTTTTGAAAAAAATAATGAAGATGAGATAATGATATAAAAAAATTTCAAAAGTCAAATTGGTTTGAGATTGAAAAGGTATAATGAAAAAGAAAAAATAAGAAGTGTCCTTCTAATTAAAAAGAGAATAAGAATATAAAAAGATTTGTACTAAAAATAAATATATCAAATCATGTTTTTTTATCATATTGCATATGCATGATCATATTTATAAAGATATAAAGTGAATAAAAACACAATCTTCTAAATATAGAATAATGTAAGAACAAAGTCTTTGACAAGATATTCGTGAAGATTAAATATCTCTAAAAAGAAAAAAAATGAACATTTTTTATCCTTTCAAATCACAAAAATTCAAAGAGAAGTAAAAATCTTTAAAAAAATTTTAAAATTATCTTTTAATCTCATAATAAAGAGAATATGTAAGAGCAAAATAATTCTTAATTTCAAACTCCATCAAACAAACTTCTCAAAAAAAACAAGAGTTGAAAATTAGAGAGTAAAAGGTATGGAATTCAATAAACTGCCCATAAAAAGCTTTGTGAAAACAGATGACTCAAAGAAAAATCAAAGGCATAAGACTACAGTCTCATGGAGAAGGGCTTTTTAGAATATCTCAGCAGGTGTTGCTGAGAATTTTTAGTAGTTTTTATAAGTATAGAGTCTTATGGATTTTTTTTAATAATGGGCAAGCTTAAAACTTTAAACTTCAAAAAATTTAATTAAAGGCAAACTTGAACCTTCGAACTTCAAAATTTTAGAAAGTTGGCACCATTTTTTTTTTGGCAACAAGGAATACTAAATCTACAATTATATAATTAAATCAAAAAATTATTGGCAAAAAAAATTAAGATTATAGATGAATAACATGTGGCAACAAAATTTTAGGAAGCGAAACTTTCAATGTCACCTCAAAGATACCCACTTAAATTTAAAATCTAAAAAGTAGGGGCTCTTATTTTCTTGTACAAGATTCTATTTTATTTTATAGCATAATTAATTTCTTCTCATGGGACCCCCTACTCCACAAAAATAGTTCATATAATGGCTCCATGGGACCCTTTCCTTAACAAAAGGCCCTAAAAGTGTAGGAGAAAGGTTTCTATAGAGGATCAATTTAAGAGGGAGAACGAAGCTAGCTTAATGATTCATAACCTTTTTTAAAATAGCATATGATTTAAAACTAATACACATACATTTTATTGAAAATTTATTTATTTATTTTCAAAAAATGTTGGGAAAGGTGTATAAACCTTACTCTTTATGTTAAGATTACAAAAAGTGTGATTTTGCTTATAAAATAAAAAATCTAAATTTTTGGACTACAAAGTTGATTTTTTACCAAAATAAATATTCTTGGTTATTTGCACCACCTACGAGGGTGCCTATTGCATAGATCTCTTTGAGCTCTTTAATTTTGAAAAAAAAAAAAAAGACTCAATCAATTCATGGATCAAAAGTTGTGGCATCTAAAAGTTTACATAAAAATGTAAAAAAAGTTGTACGTATAAAAGAATTTTAAAGGGGAGTTACACTTGTTTGGCCAACTTATAATGCATGTTATAACACATCATAAAACATCTTTGAATGGGGGATAATTTAAGTGTCACATTTTTAGTGGTTTTAGCTCATAGGTTTCTAATTACCATTTGATGATTTCGGGTTTTATATCTCCTATATATTAAGTGCTTGAGATAAAGGTTGTGTGTAGGGTTTTGTAGATACTGTTAAACCATCAAAATTCTTTCAAATCTTTGTTAGATATTCCTGCAAAAACTTGCTCTATGTAAGTATATTGTAACTGTAGTTTATTGAATAATACATTGAACTGCTTTAGAGTGTGAAATTTTTCTCCAAAAAGGTTTTCCCCACATACACCTACATTATGATATATTGTTTATTTTATGTTTAAATGTGTTTTTACTTTTTGTAGTTGTTAAAAATTTGAATTTTGCATAACACTCTCATCAAAACATTAGCGCAAAAATGTTCATGTGTGCCTGGCTTCCTTTCAAGAAAGAGCAACAAAAGATTACAAAATAAAATAACTAGATTTTAAAATTGTTGTGATTCTCTAAAGGTCTAACAAGTGACTAGATATTTCAAAAAATACAATATCCTACAAAATGTTAACTTGGAAAAAAAAAAAAAATTAACAAAAATAACATACAAAAATATTAAATTGGGGTAAGCTTAATTGACCAAACTCTTACAATGTTTGGATTTATAATGGAAAATGGTTTGATCTCAAACTTTGATTAAATTTAAAGTATAAGGATCGAATCATTCAAAAACCTAAATACAATTTATGAACTTCATATCAACTATGAAGACAAAAAAAAATTGTTACCAAAAACAAAATCCACTTTGAATGTTAACAAAACTATTACAAAAACAAGAAACTAACAAAACACCTAAGTTGTAACCAAACAGCAATCAAACCACAACACACAAGCTGGGACAAAACCAACCGACACCAAGTAAAAGTAAACCACCTATGAATAACTAATGATCGGCTAGCTCAAGACAGCCTAAAGTTAAATTTGCTTTGGATGCTGACA
>VDFB02271358.1:292434321-292494436 GCA_007258455.2 Sequoia sempervirens
CAACCTTATTGGTAGCTTGCACCTTCCTATCAAAAACCCCAAGGGACTCATTATTTTCCAAACCAACATCGTTACTCTCCTAGTCAACCTCAAAATGTTGATAGTATGGTGATTGGTGACATTAAAAGCATATTGAAATACTTGCATAGATAGCTAGATGATATCAAGAAACAAGAATTCAATTTGAAATAGGAGGAGTTGGAAAGATATTTTCCATCAAATTCATTCACACTGGCAAGCTATGGAAGCTCAATAGAGATATGAGCAACAAATGGAGGTCCAAAGAAAGCAACATGAAGATTGCATTGCAAAGAAGATTGCTGCTAAGGAGGAGTAGATGAAACTATTGCTTGCTCAAGCATAAAAGAAAGAAATCTAGTTAACCTCTTACATTTTAGATCAACCTATAAAGGAGGAGGTTCAGTCTGTTGTTCCTGAGGAGTATCCCCCTCTAGAAGCCCAACACGCCTTTCAAAGGATTTTTGATTGCTTTGCTTTGCTTGATACTATTTCACTTTATAAAGGTGGACCTATTGTTTGGAAAGCTAGTTGGTTAGAAGAACAAAAGAGGGAGATGTTCCATGTTGAGGAGGAACAATTTGTTGTTTGTGAGCTCTCATATGCTCCAAAAAATGGATGTTTTGACCTATTGCAAGAAAAAATGAAGTTAATCATTCACACCAACAAATAATTGAGCAAGTAGGGAGGGGTGATGAATGAGAGGAATTTATCCTCCCATTTGATGAGCTCCCTTATTTCATTGATAATGAGGAGAGCTTACCCATGGCTGCATTACCAACAACCTCATAACAACAAGAGTTCAACTCGAGGAGCTGGAATGAAGATGACTTTAATGGTTTGGGGAAACAAGCATTCTTATTTGTTGATTTAGTAAATGAGGGTCCCCAATATTTTGAGGCTTATATCTCCTTGGAGGAGGAGGTCATAAAGAGTTGTGTTGTAGTGGCAGAGGACATGGTAGACCAATCATACCAAGAGCTTGAGGTTGTTGCAACCACTCGCCAAGAAGAAGAAGAAATAAACATACAGAAACAACCTGAATAATTTAGTTCTTCATCTAAATTGTCTCACAAGCCCAAGGTATGTGTGATAAGATGCACATCAATACATGTAATTATGATGTATGTTGGTTCTCCACTATCCCTAATTATGACAATGTTGAATATGACATATTCATTCAAGATGAATATGTGACCTTTTTCATTGGGGATAACATGCCCGAGTTAAAATGTTTCACATGGGACCAACATACTAAAAACTATATCATTGAGCAACAACACATTTATTAAGAGAGTAATGTTCTCATTGCTCAACTTGATAGTATGCCAGAGCTCCAAAGCTTTTCATTTGAAGTACATGAGGAGGAGTTTCCCCACAAAAATCAACAAATATGCTTGGCATATTTTGCACCACCATATGAGCTGAAAAATTTCTTATTTTGTTTTAGCTCATGCCATGGGGAGGTCAGTGGTTATGATAGTAGCTTACCCTTGTGTGAGGAGAGCTCCTTTTCCTCTACAAAATTATTTTTCCTAGGCACTGACTTGTTCCCAGAAGGTTTCACCCCTACTATTGTATGTTCACCTAAGACACTATTGTTAGAGGAATATGACACTTGCATTAAATGGCTTCCCTGCAATGATAAAGTTTACTGTCAAGTGGTTCTTCACTATGCAGGTATTGTGTGCAATTTCTTGCATACATAAATATGTTTTAAATGGTTACAACTAGGTGAAGAATGTAACTATGGTCTAAGGGAGATCAACACCTTTAAAAGATTTGTCTTTGATAGAGGTAGTTTTTCGGTATTTTGTAATCTTGAAAATTCATGTATATATTATCCTAGTTGTTTTTCTAAGAAGTGTTCCAACACACCCTACATTCTCCTTAAGGCAATGCATGATCTAAGTGTTCTATTTTTCCTCTAGGTGTAATCTTGCACATATTATGTTGTACTTTGAGGAAGGCTAGTTGTTGTAGTTCCCCTTATGACTAATGCCCTATGAATGATAAGGCCTTTGGATTCCATGATTACCAGGAAATCATCTTGCATAAATCACCAAAATATTGTCATTTTGTGCTAGCCCATTCATTTCCCATCAATTATAACCAATTTGAGAAATCTTAATGTTTTATCATGCTCAATTACTTCTGGTAGTTGCATTACCCCTTTGCCAAGCTGCAATCAAAAACCCATTTGCATAAAATCCCAAAAGGATGCCTAAATTTTTCTCTTTTCTTTAAAAAGTCCTTTTGGGGGTTTTGGGTCCCAAACAAACATTTGGGATTTGGTCTAAAATTCCAAATGCATCCTCGATTTCCCCTTATTCCTTTTCTCTTTCTATCTTATTGGGGTTTTGGGTCCCAAACAAATACTTGGACCAAGGTCCAAGTCCATTCCCGAGCCTCGATTCCTCCTTTCCTCTTTTCCTTCTAGTCCTTTCTGGACATTGAGTCTCGAATAGACATTTGGACATAGTCCAAATGTCCAAGTTCTTCTTGATTTCCTTATCCTCTTCTAGTCCTTTCAGAATATTAGGTCCCGAACAATCCAAATGTCCATGTTCGTTCCTCGAGCCCATTCTTCCTATCTCTTCTTCATCCCATTGAGATATCAAGTCTCGCAGGGACTTCTCCGAAAGTCCAAAACCGCTTCGAATCTTGATCCCCACTCCTCCTTTTGTTAATTAGGATATTGGGTCTCAAAGTCCAAATCCTTCCCTACTATCAACCTTCGCTTCCTCATCCTTTCAGGACTTCAGGTCTCAATCAAACTTTTGGACTAAGTCCAAAAGTCTGTTTTCCTTTTGAATCTTCACTTTCCCATTTCCTCCTTAGTATTGTTAGAACTTCAAATCTCGAAGGGACATTTGGAAAAATGTCCAAATGTCTAGGTTTGTTCTTCACTTATGTACTTGCTTCTTCTTTAGGTCCCATCGAACTTCTAGGTTCCGATTGAATGATCCAAAATTTCAGATCCGATTTCCATTCTCGATCCCCTCTCTTCCTTCGGTCATGCCAGAATTTCAGAGCTCAATAAGATTTTTGGACCAAAGGTCCAAAAGATTGGATCCAATTTCTATCCCTGAGCCCAATTCCTTTCTTTGTTGAAACTTTGGGTTCTCTTCGATTTTTTGGACTTTGTTCCAAAAGTTTGAATTCAATTTTTGTTCTTGCTCACATCGTTCAATTTCTATCATCTTTAGTTCTTATTGGGATTTCAGACCTCACATGGACTTTTGGACCTCTTGACAAGTTTTTGCATTTTTTTCCATTAATGTTGCAACGATTCTCCCAACTACCAGATCTAATTCTTGAGGCTACATGGATGATTTTTATTGCATTTCTTGATAGCTACAAGTGGAAGAAACAACACCCATGCTTCACTTATGTTTTGTAAAATCCTTTTTGTTAGAGGGCCATCCCTGGTTGCGCTTTGTTGCGAGTTTTGTGGGAGTTTTTTCTCTTCATTCACAAATTCATCATTGCAGAGGCATGGCTATGGTGTTAGGGCCATTATGGAGGACTTTTAGCTCAAGATTTGAATGGACACATGTTTGCACACGATTTGTAGGGGTTTTGGATAGGGTTTCTTGCCCAACCACATGCCCTTTTCTCTCTCACATCCTATAGATGAATAAAAGTAACTTTTGTGCTCATTATAAGGGTTCTTCTTGAGATTTTCTCTAGCAGACTTATGCAACCTTTGCATTGTACAACTATAAGATTGGATTTCATGCCTCTGTATTAATAAAATCACTATTTTTACCTCTTCTCAATGCTTGTATCTTTTGACATTTGATACCTCTATGCATGCATGAACTCTCATCATTTTTGTAGGTTGTACGAGTGTGCTAATTTGTTGTAAGTGTTAATTGTGGGTAATTTGCACCCCTTTTAGGATCTTTCAGACCCTAGCTTCATG
This sequence comes from Sequoia sempervirens, assembly GCA_007258455.2. Lineage (NCBI taxonomy): Eukaryota > Viridiplantae > Streptophyta > Pinopsida > Cupressales > Cupressaceae > Sequoia > Sequoia sempervirens. Next base: position 292,438,268 of record VDFB02271358.1, read on the forward strand.
CTTTCTTATAAAATTGGTGAAATAGAGAACTGTGTAAGCTTCTTTAGTGATTTTTTTGATACCTTGTGCAATCACAAACAAGAAGAAACATCTCTAATCTTAGTGTATCACCCCCCTTCCTTTTTTAAGCAATTATTTCTCTTGCTTTTCCTCTATGAGCTGGTAGAATAGGATTAGTGATAAGATTTCATATGCTGGGTTGGACCAACATATCTGCACCTAATTTAGAAAAGGAAGCCACCCTTCTTTGAAGATCTAACCTCAACTGCTAAGTCCCACATCTTGAGGTTATTTCCATTATATCATTAGAATATTGAGCCTATGTTTAGTAGGGTGCAATTTCATGTGACAATAGTCCCCCCATAGGAGAGAATAGATAGACAATTGATGTGACTCCCTTATAATCTGAGAAGGAAAAAACTCCATGCAAAGAAATAATTCCTTCCAAAATTGAGATGAGGAGAGAAACCATGCAACCTCCCCTCAAAATTCCTCCTAAAGTGGTGGTAGATGCTTGACACTAGATGCCAAAGAAGATCCACAAACATTGAACAACATTTCTCCCCTTGGAAAGACTACAACCATTGAAGTGTGCAAAATGACTTCCCATTCTAGATAGGAATATGTAGGAAGTAAGATGAATGTGTCTAAATTGTGTACATGATCTAAAGACATAGATGATGCCCATGATGATGTCTTCAAATTATGCTAAAAAATCTCCAAGTTAATGCTAAACCATGAAAAATGCTCATACGATGAATCATGTACCATATAGGATTCAAGTTCAAGAAACATTGATGTATGAAAAAAATTGGACCGATGAGAATATGATACTACTATAGAGGATGCAAAAATGGAAGATGACTAAGTCAGATATATGAACTCATGAATATTTGCAGTATTTGCCACTATAGAAGTTGATGTAGGGAAGACAAGAGAAATATCCAAAGATGTATGTGGAGTGACAACAAAATTATTGTGAATGTCATCAAATAGAAGATATACACCCTCAATTGTGTCTTCCAAACATGCAATGTGGGACTCTACAAACAAGGATGATATGTCTTGTAAAAATGTACCCCAATGTGGCAGATTTGGAAAAATAATATGAAATCCTAGTGCATAAAATCATTGGAAGCCATGGGGCTATCAACCCTGGATTCAAATGTAGCAATAGATGGAGGATATGCGATCTTGAATAGGAGTTAGAGGAGATGATGCAAGGTATGATGACATAATTTATCCCCACGTTGATTGCTCCCATAATATGTACATTCAATTTTGTAGTTTTTAGACATGATCTAATTGTAATAATGAGTAAATATAAATGTAGGAAATTTAAGTCCCCCCTTCCCCCCTCCCCCCCAAACAAATAAAAATAAAAATAAAAAAGTATTAGTGTTGGAACATAGGCCACCCCAAAAAGATGTGTAAGAGAAATTACAATGTCGTTAAGTTTGGATGCCTAAATCAATCGCGATGATTTTTACAAATTTTCATAAAATGAGCTATCCAACTCTTAAATTTACATCCATATATGCCTTGTGAAATTTTGATATGTATCAAAAAAGTCTTGCAAAATTTTGATAATTGATGTGAAATTTATGGCCCGTCAAAATTTAATGCAAATCTTAACTTCAAAGGCCTAAAAAAAAGGTTAAAATAACAGTTTTGATAAAATGATTACACCAAAACATCCATGATGAAAAGAGCTTTCTGTTGACTATTCAAGATAAAAAAATGGACTCCCTATTTGTAAGTTATGAGAAAATGAAATCCCCCTTTACAAGCTTTTGTGCATGAACTTTCCAGTTAACTAACTACTAGTTTAAATTGCTAACTGTCAAATTTAAATGTTAACAGTTAGAAAACAAGTGTTTACAATAAGAGAGGGTTTGACTTGGTCTTAGTGTCCAATGTGGCAGAACAAAGAACAAGAGATATAAAACTACAAATACATGTGGAGGTTGATGCTGCCTGTGAGTGGGTGTTACATTGTGGAGGCCATTGGGAGTAAAAATGTGGAATTCCCTCTCTCCCACAACTTCTTCAAAAAATTTTGTTGTGTGTCGATAAGGGTAGATTAGATCCTTTAAGTGTTGTAATAGACATCACTTCTTCCCCATTTGCATCGAGAGGCTGAACAAGGCTCATATGGTAGAAAAGAGCATCATACAGTGAGTGAAAAAGGTATAGAGATTGTGATTTATTTACAACAAAAAGAACTTCCAAAAAAGTGCACTGAGCTCACCCTCTCAAGGCCAAACCTCATCAATTTCCAAAAAAGGTTTCCTTTTCAGACTTTCTCATGGATGAAAATGTTGTAGGTTATGAAGTTGTGGCCTCTCTACAACTTGTCAAAGGACCTATTGACATCATCTCTTTTAGGTTGTGCTTGTCAAGACAAAAGCTTTATATTAAACCAACTCCTAGGGAGGAGCAATGGCTATAATATTGCATGTCCTTGATTGAAGCCAATTGTGTGGAGGGATTTGGGTGCTGAAAAAAATGGTTGAACTAGGTGAAACAATGTCTGAACCCCTACATAAATGATCACAATTCCCTCAAATACATTGAATAGGCCAAGAAAATCTTCTGCAACATAAAATTTTGACCAAAATGGTGAAATGGGCGTTACAAGGTGCACAAAAATTGCTAAGATTTAAAAATTATTCATTTTCGTCAAACGGAAGGTTATTATTTGTTTCTTGGGCCTTTTAAATTCAATGATGATGTTTGTTTGGCTCCATGATGCTTTGATGATAGTGATAAGTGTTGGAGTCACCTTGATTCAAAAAGGAATGTGCAATCATGGTTCTACTATGCTGGAGAAGCTAAGATCTAAGTGCAACATCAAGATAGCCTTCCATTAGTGAACAAATGAGCACAAAAGCGCCTATCATATAATATGAGAGTGCCTAAAATGTACAATGACTACCTTGCATATATAGGCAAGGTAGAGGAGGTAGGAAGGTAGGATTGAACGACTGACTACCCCTCCAAATATGCAGCACATGTTTTCTCATATTACAAGTGTTTGAGCATGTGTAATGTATACATGAAACAAGTGTCTCAAAAGGTGAGGATGTGTCTCAACCACATAAAGTGAGACACAAAGGTAAAATTCCCTAAGTGGAGACTTAACTAGTGTGAATAGGTCAACCTAGAAAGGGTGATTAGCTAACTATATATGAAATGACCCTATTTACATGAACAATAGGGATTGAGTTTTCATTGGATCAGTGTCCTAAGTGAGATGATGATTTGAAGGATATGTTTAATGTTTCACATGCTAGTGTCATAGGTAACTTAATATATGCTATGCTTTGTATAAGACCATACATTGCCCAAGTAATGGGAGTACTTAGTAGGTTATGTCTAACCTTGGTAAAGAGAATTGAGCTTATGTGAAAAGGTTTTTTTAGATATTTGTGAGAAACTTATAATTATTGTATTTTCTATCATGAGATTGATGATGCAGGAAATTTGCTTGATTATAAGGTTGGTGATTTGAACAACAAGAGATTCATGAGTGCTAATGTGTTTACTTTGTTTTGAAGATTTGTTAGTTGGATATGTAAGTGATAACCTACAATTGCATTGTCTATTATAGAAGTAGGGTACATGATTGCAACACATCTTTATAAGGAGGCAATACAATGATGATAATTGTGTTTAGGTATGAGATTTGAGTGAAAATATGCCAATATTAGATGTGATACTTAGAGGCCATCTTTTTGGTGAAGAACTTGATATATCATGCTTGTATGAAACATATTAATATTCAATATCACTTTGTCTACAAGATGGTTGAGAGTGGTAGAGTCATGATATAGAAGGTTGACATCTTGATTCATATTACAAATTCCATCACTAAGACAATGAGCATGAAAAAGTTCAGTTGATGTAGAGAGGCCATGGGCCTTACCTCTTCTAGCACTTGGTTTATATTTAATTTCCTATTATGTCTTGCAATGCAAATATCAAGTGAGAAAATGTTAGGATTTAAGGTGCTATTTACCTTACAATATTAAGTCTTGATTTATTGTATTTTATTATGTAGATAATAAATAATGTATAATCTCCAAATATATTGGAGTGAGCTAAATGAGACATCCATGTGGGGGTGGGGAAATTATTTTAAATTTCTCTAAGATGCTTGAGATATTGTATAAGAAGACATTAGATAAATATGTTACATTGAAAAGGTCAAAATTAGGAGTTACACATCATCTTATTGATTTGATGGTTATGATGCAAACATTGAATGTTCTCATGGAACATATATGATTGGTATCTTGGTCAATTTGATCATTAGGATGAAATTTTACATTTGTGACTTGTAAGAGGGGTGTAAGATGTGTAAGAGGTGTAAGAGGAGTTACATACTATTTTGAGATGCTTGATCATAAGCATAGAGGTGTAGGATTTTTACCATGGCTCATAGTTTTGTCTCATGGTTTTGGATACCACTTGATAGTTTCTAGTTTCTAACTTTTCTATATATTGAAGATATAGGATAGTGTATTTTAAGTGTTTTTTCATTTACTCTTATGCTATCATTTTATTGTTAGAGGGATAAATGATTGTATTGGTGTATAGTATTTTGAGATTAATACAAAACTTGCGTCTCTTTGATGGCGAGGTTTATTCTTGTAAGGGTTTCTCCATGTAAATATGGTGTTTTGGTTTGTATTTGTTATGTTTGCTTCTTCATAGTTGCATTAGTTTTACTTGATTAATCACATATTTAATCAAATTAAATTTCTATTGTGATAATTATTTTCATTGTCCAATTCACCTCGTTAATCAACATTGGATTGATTGAAACAAGAGGTGAAAGAAATATCTCAGTTGGTTATATACATCACTAGTCTATCACATCATAAGCGATAGGCTTGAACCTTGGCCTTGTCTATAAATGAATAAATGAGATCTTGTTTTGAAACACTATAGTTGATCTAATGCTTATTCATTCTATGTTAGTTCCTACTCCATAATTGCCTTGGCATGCTAACATTAATATAGAAGAAGGGAAACACTTGCACATACCACTCGTGTAGACATTCAAAGTAAAAAATAATATAAAAAATAGTAAAACATAATTTTTTTTTTTTTACGTGGGTTCTTGACAAAATTGTCTAGGTTCTTTATGGATTCACCCTAATTTATTTGGGTTGAATCCATAGATAAAATGTCCCTATAAGAACCCATAATTAGACTGACCCAAAATCCAAATTGGCTTTGAACTAGACCTAGATCTAGGGCCTACAAGTGACAAAGTGACTACATAAGTCAAAGCATACTTTGACATTTTGAGAGATTTGGTATTTTGTACACTTTGCATGCTTGTTCAAATTTTATTGCAATAGAAAATGTTGATAAATTTAAAGGATATTTCTTAATTGTAAATTAATTAATATAAATTAATTTCTTATGATGGATAGATAGAGGTATAGGGGTCCTTAGCTAGGTGGTCCAAATGGGGGCTGTTTTGGGGTACATAACATATGCACTTCATTATGTCTAGAGTAATATTTCCTTACCACCAATTTGTTAGGGGATTTTATCCCAAGTTATCATTGGTGTAATACACCAATCTTTATTATTCAGTCTTCTCCATTAATCTTGGAAAAAATGTTTTATTTATTAATTGACGATATTTAAAAAAAAAAAAACTATATCAAGTTTTAATAGAAAGAAAAATTATTATTATTTTTAATTTGAGATATGTATTTATAATTTAAAAGATTTTTTATTGGCAAAAACCATCTTTATTGGTTCGTGGTTCCTTAGTAGAGCTAGTTTTCTCCTCAAAAATTGGTGTACCCTAGCTTTGACCTTGAGGAGGAGGTCTTTATGTAGGCTCCTGTTTGGACCATACTTGTTGGATTACAGTTGGAGTATTTGAAGGAGGTGTTTAGAAAGTTCCAAAAAATTCCATTGGGAAACTCGTGGTTGTGGATGTCATGATCAAATGTAGAAAGCAATTCATGTTTGACAATGATAAGATGATACCATCTTCTATCATTTTATCTTTCAAACTAGGGAAATGGTGTTGCACTATGTTGTCATTTATGTCAACCTCTAGTGTGGTCATGGTAAGAAGGTGTTTGTGGTGCTCAGCAGGTGTTGCAAATGCAACAGGGTCACTTGGTTTCTAAGTGCTTTTGAGAAAATTTGTATAAAGAGTGTACAAGGTGTCAGGGATGTATTCTGTATTGTGCTCCGCATTTCTTCATGCTTGAAGATGTGATTGTATGGTTTGGATGTGATGATCAATAGTCTTTGATGGTGGCATAGCCAGAGTTATAGATTCTAGATCATGTGACAATAGAAGATGTGTTTGACAGTGTGTTGGACTGTCTCTGGCTTGTGAAGATGGTTGTTTGGGAGAAAATGGAATTGCTTTGCATTTCTCTGCATTAAAGTTTCTTGTCTTATAAATTTGGGAATATGCTAATGAAGCTTGTATCTATCTTCCCTTGGATGGTTTGGTGTTTAACTACTCCATAAGCTTGGTTCATGTATTGTGTCTTAGTGGCTGTTTGACTAGTTGCACATGATGATAATATTCTCAGTTGCATGTGTTTGCATCAGTGTGTTTGAATATTTTGTAGGTGTTGGAATATTCCAGGATGTTGTGTGATGTTGCTACGTGGTCCATAGGATGTTTCTAGACCTGGTGAAGTGTGAATTTGGCTGCTTGGTAATGTTAATGCCGGTTTGGCCAACTTGGTGTGTTAGCGCTATTTGCGGATATACTTTGTTGTTTGTGGAAGCCTAGTCTAGCATGCCAGTGTAGATTTGGGTCTTGGTTAACCCTTGGTGTGGCACACCTTCACTTCTTTCCATCGTGGAAGTGTTTCGTGTTGACGTATTTGGTGGTTGCACATTTGAGGTGCATATGTTTCATTGAAGCCAACTTGGAGAAGGTTATTCGTGGTTGTGGAAGGTATATATGCAAGGTTAATTGTTGGAGAAGTGTGTGGTGTGATGTGTGATGAAAAATGATGTGTATGTGATAAAGTGTTGAGATCTGAGTGTGAGAATGAACACGTAAGACTACCGGAAGTAGTGAGCAAAAGATGTCTACATTTCAATGTGCTTGAAGTTGTTGGAGGCAGTGAGTTGAAGGTTGCAGATGGTTGTGGTGGTTTCTCCTGTTGCTCTGAGGTAGTGAACCTCCTTGTAACAGTTTCTTTGTAATCCCTTACTATCTGGAAGAAGTGATCTTCTTGGGTAGCGAGCCTTTCTTTCTTTTGGACAGTGAGTCCTTTGAGTAGTGAGCCCTTTTGGCAGTGAGTCTTTTGTAATCGGTGTTGATATTCATATATATGTGAGTTAATCCTCACCGTGGTTTTTCCTGATTAGGGTTTTTCACGTAAAATATGGTGTTCTATTGTGTATGGTTGTTGATGCGTTAATTTTTTATTTGTTTACATTCATGCTAATGCTTAATAAGGGTTTGAAGACTAATGAGGGTTTGAAGGTTTTAATGCACAACTGATTCACCCGCCCTCTCAGTTGCCATGTGTGTCTAACAAATAGGTTTCAACAAATTATTTATGAAGATTCTTTGGTGGAGGTCTTTATGTAGGTTCCTATTTAGACCATACTTGTTGGGTTACCGTTAGAATATTGAGAGGAGGGGGTGTTAAGAAAATTTCAGCAAATTCTATTGAGCAACTTGTGATTGTAAATGTAATGATCAAATCTAAAAAATAATTGCTGCTTGACATTGATAAAATGATACCATCTTCTATTATTTTATCTTGGGTTTCAACTTCTTCTTTATGAAGATTCTTGGTACCACGCCTCAAATGTAACAAAGTGAGCCATTCGATTGTGAGTTGTTTGAGCAATAAAAAGGTGCATTTTTTATGGAAGAAAGAGGTCCAACTAGTGCCTCCTCTATTTGTTGATGAGGTAGTGGTGTGGAGGTCCCCCCAGGCTCTTTCAAAGATGTTATTTTCCTTTTTAGGTTAGGCATGTGATTGAAGTAGGTTGGAAAGCAATCAAATGTTGCAGATCTTATCTCAAGGAGGAGGGTCCAATCAAAGGAGAGCACCTTGTATCTTCCTGATTTGGCTTTAAAGAGTGAGGGTCTGTTCAAAAGGAAAACCTGTCTCAATACGTTGGCCAGTTAGGATGTTGTCAGCATCCAAAGCAAATTTAACTTTAGGCTGTCTTGAGCTAGCCGATCATTAGTTATTCATAGGTGGTTTACTTTTACTTGGTGTCGGTTGGTTTTGTCCCAGCTTGTGTGTTGTGGTTTGATTGCTGTTTGGTTACAACTTAGGTGTTTTGTTAGTTTCTTGTTTTTGTAATAGTTTTGTTAACATTCAAAGTGGATTTTGTTTTTGGTAACAATTTTTTTTTGTCTTCATAGTTGATATGAAGTTCATAAATTGTATTTAGGTTTTTGAATGATTCGATCCTTATACTTTAAATTTAATCAAAGTTTGAGATCAAACCATTTTCCATTATAAATCCAAACATTGTAAGAGTTTGGTCAATTAAGCTTACCCCAATTTAATATTTTTGTATGTTATTTTTGTTAATTTTTTTTTTTTTTCCAAGTTAACATTTTGTAGGATATTGTATTTTTTGAAATATCTAGTCACTTGTTAGACCTTTAGAGAATCACAACAATTTTAAAATCTAGTTATTTTATTTTGTAATCTTTTGTTGCTCTTTCTTGAAAGGAAGCCAGGCACACATGAACATTTTTGCGCTAATGTTTTGATGAGAGTGTTATGCAAAATTCAAATTTTTAACAACTACAAAAAGTAAAAACACATTTAAACATAAAATAAACAATATATCATAATGTAGGTGTATGTGGGGAAAACCTTTTTGGAGAAAAATTTCACACTCTAAAGCAGTTCAATGTATTATTCAATAAACTACAGTTACAATATACTTACATAGAGCAAGTTTTTGCAGGAATATCTAACAAAGATTTGAAAGAATTTTGATGGTTTAACAGTATCTACAAAACCCTACACACAACCTTTATCTCAAGCACTTAATATATAGGAGATATAAAACCCGAAATCATCAAATGGTAATTAGAAACCTATGAGCTAAAACCACTAAAAATGTGACACTTAAATTATCCCCCATTCAAAGATGTTTTATGATGTGTTATAACATGCATTATAAGTTGGCCAAACAAGTGTAACTCCCCTTTACAATTCTTTTATACGTACAACTTTTTTTACATTTTTATGTAAACTTTTAGATGCCACAACTTTTGATCCATGAATTGATTGAGTCTTTTTTTTTTTTTTCAAAATTAAAGAGCTCAAAGAGATCTATGCAATAGGCACCCTCGTAGGTGGTGCAAATAACCAAGAATATTTATTTTGGTAAAAAATCAACTTTGTAGTCCAAAAATTTAGATTTTTTATTTTATAAGCAAAATCACACTTTTTGTAATCTTAACATAAAGAGTAAGGTTTATACACCTTTCCCAACATTTTTTGAAAATAAATAAATAAATTTTCAATAAAATGTATGTGTACTAGTTTTAAATCATATGCTATTTTAAAAAAGGTTATGAATCATTAAGCTAGCTTCGTTCTCCCTCTTAAATTGATCCTCTATAGAAACCTTTCTCCTACACTTTTAGGGCCTTTTGTTAAGGAAAGGGTCCCATGGAGCCATTATATGAACTATTTTTGTGGAGTAGGGGGTCCCATGAGAAGAAATTAATTATGCTATAAAGTAAAATAGAATCTTGTACAAGAAAATAAGAGCCCCTACTTTTTAGATTTTAAATTTAAGTGGGTATCTTTGAGGTGACATTGAAAGTTTCGCTTCCTAAAATTTTGTTGCCACATGTTATTCATCTATAATCTTAATTTTTTTTGCCAATAATTTTTTGATTTAATTATATAATTGCAAATTTAGTATTCCTTGTTGCCTTTAATTAATTTTTTTGAAGTTTAAAGTTTTAAACTTGCCCATTATTAAAAAAACCCATAAGACTCTATACTTATAAAAACTACTAAAAATTCTCAGCAGGTGTTGCTGAGATATTCTAAAAAGCCCTTCTCCATGAGACTGTAGTCTTATGCCTTTGATTTTTCTTTGAGTCATCTGTTTTCACAAAGCTTTTTATGGGCAGTTTATCCTTTTACTCTCTAATTTTCAACTCTTATTTTTTTTGAGAAGTTTGTTTGATGGAGTTTGAAATTAAGAATTATTTTGCTCTTACATATTCTCTTTATTATGAGATTAAAAGGTAATTTTTAATTTTTTTTAAAGATTTGTACTTCTCTTTGAATTTTTGTGATTTGAAAGGATAAAAAATGTTCGATTTTTTTCCTTTTAGAGATATTTAATCTTCACTAATATCTTGTCAAAGACTTTGTTCTTACATTATTCTATATTTAGAAGATTGTGTTTTTATTCACTTTATATCTTCATAAATATAATCATGCATATCCAATATGATAAAAAAACATGATTTGATATATTTATTTTTAGTACAAATCTTTTTATATTCTTATTCTCTTTTTAATTAGAAGGACACTTCTTATTTTTTCTTTTTCATTATACCTTTTCAATCTCAAACCAATTTGACTTTTGATAAACATTTATATCATTATCTCATCTTCATTATTTTTTCCAAAAACTATATATTACTAAAATTGGAAATTCTGATTGTAGCCCCAATTCTTTTTGATTGGTAGGTAAGAATTTACAGGCTCTTTGGCCCATGTGACATAATGGGCCTGGTTGCTGGGATCTAAATGTACACTTTTCATTAATGCAGCATCAGCTTCTTCAACTGTTCCTACATAATACCCATTTTGCTTTTAATAGCTCTAAGAATTGCATGCCACTGATGTGTTCTTTTTCTTCTTTTGTTGCCTTATATCCCTGCATGTGGGGCATCTTTTATTTCCCACATTTTCCAGCAGTAGTTGAATCTCCTATTTGCTTTGCTTACTGTGTGCTACCATATCCTCCATGGCCAATTGTTCACCATCTAACAGTCCTTTTTTCCATTGGTTTTATAATGTCTCTGTCAGCAACTTAGAAAAGCAACTCTGGTTTTATTAATTATTCAAATTTTATTAAAGATAGACCTGAGTTGTAATGTGGATAGCCATGGAGTCTTCATTAAAAGTGTTTTGACAACTTATTTGCAATTTTTTTGTATAGAAGGGTGAAAAGCATGATTCATAAAATATAAATAAAACACTACAGTGAAAAATAGATAGAAAGAGTTACAGACAGGTAATGGTGACAGTTTAAGCATCTTTGGCTGTTTTGACAGCTACAAAGAGATAATGAAATTGATGTCATTCAGTCTTTTAAGAGAATCTGAGTGGTTTGATTTAGGATAATACTGAAAGAGTCTGGTAAACCATCACCATCATCCAGTCTATCAAAGTTATTTAAAATATTAAAAGACTGTCAAAGCTTGTGGTAAAATGGGAATTATAGTCGGTATATGCAATTAATTTTTTTTTTTAGTTTGTTGTAATCAGCTTGATTTGCTGGAAGATGTTGGTGTATTTATGATTTATCAGGTCTACTGTCTCTGTTTGATTAATTTGTTAATCAGCTGGAGGAAGTTGGTGTACTTATGACTTATCAGTAGGGTGTCTCTTCTGTTTGAATTTTAATGTTTTGTGTACAGTTTTTCCCTGCAGTTTTTACACTGCATATTATACTTTGTAACTTGCATTTTCTTAATATAAAAATAAAATAAAGAAAAATCTAGTAAAAACTATTCAATAATATTAAACTTTTTCTTTTCAAATTATTTTTGAAAGAATTAAATTTTAATCTTTAACATTAGTTTATGTTCATATGATGTTTGGATTGTCAATTGTGATATGGTGTGATGGTTAAATTGTTGTGATGTTGTTCTTGTCGTCAAAGTTCAAATGCCATTGGGGTGTAATTGTTGAGTATTTATGTTGGGGATGAGGTCCCCCAGGTCGTGTCTTGAGGTAGCTCAATTCGATCTATGCATTGATTGTTTTTGGTTATATTTCTTGATTTTCTCTTAGATTATTGATTTTTTGATCTCCACTTCCAGATACATTGTCCTTAATGTCCATATGTTCATTTCAAGACTCATTATTGTTTTCCCTTAATCTTCTTTTTGTTTTTCACCTTTGGTATTTCTCAACCTTCCCTATGTTTTCCTTGGTTTCATTTGATTAATAGTTGCTATCTCTGGTTTTAATGTTTTGTTCATGTTTCCCTCATTTGAGTTTCTCTACTTTTTATTTTTGATCTAGTATAAGTCTCAAATTTCAAGCTATGTGCAATCTATTTACAATAATCACCAAGTTCATTTTTGGAACCTCTAACCTGATCTCTTTTTAAGTTTCTACCCTTCAAGCCGTATTATACTTCATCTAACATAGTTTTTGTTCTAAGTAATGCAACCAAAATTAAAGGATTTAATTAAAAACAGTCCAACTTAATAACCCAAACTCAAATCAATACAAACATATGCAATTATACAAACAATAAAAACAAATCACAATAAAATTTTGATCCCTATAATTTAATACAACTTATTTATTAAATTATACAACACTTCAAAGACTATTGAAATCTTCTGTAACCAATCTCTTTTACCATACTTATATGCTTTCTTCTCTATCCTTGTTTGGTCTAATACTTTGTTCTCATTTCTTCACTTCTCTATCTTACCTGTTTGCATTGAGCTTCTCTTTCTTCTTCCTTCACTCTATGTTCATTGATTCATCTCTAGAAAAAAGACTCACAGCAAGAAATCCTTGGTCTTCCTCTGTAGATCTTGTTGCTGTGAGTCTTACCGCCGAGGATCCCAAACCTCCAATCGAACACCTCCCTACACGTAAATAGATCGTATGACCAATTAGCATCGTCCATGTCAATGGCTCTATCAGCTTCTTGATTACCTTTTATCCATGTTACTTTATATACTATTTTATTTATCCATTTCACCAAGTATTAGGTGATTAGACAATAGTGTCCCACTTTTGGGACATCTAAAGGGTTTTTTTTATTAAGTGGGGTTAGATTAAAACCCCTTACGTATAATTCCCTTGAAACTCCCCTTGAGACTAAAATTAAATGGCCAATGAATTTTCCTTCGTACTTATTAAAATACCAACAAAAAAAAATTACTTCACCTTATATAAATCTATTTTGTAAGTATGTCACCCTTAAAGTTAGCTTTCTAAAAATTATAATAAATTTTATATTTTATTTAATATTATATAATATTATTCAAGACATTATGAAAAATAACAAATATTGTTAAAAATCGCAAAAATGCATATTGCACTTCATACATGGATGTCTTTGTTTCAATAAAAAATAGATATTTTTTGATATATATGCTAAGAGAAATGTGTTGCAAAATAATATAAGTTTGAAAATTTTATTAGTACTTATTCAAAAATTAATTATAAATAAACTATTTAATAAAAATTACCAAAAAATCTATGCATGAGATATTGGAGTTAATGATTTAATTCTAATAAATTATGGAAAGTTTCAGTTTGGAGAAAATGTTATGCGTTATATGAAAACATGTTACTCAATAAACAATAATATAGTTTATGAAGTTTATTGTTTGGATTCCTTTAGCTTGCATATGGACGTAGAGTCATATGGGCACTAAAGTGGGGGCTAAATATAGTGTAGAAAATTATACTCCTTTCTTGGAGATGGTACAATTTCACACTTACTTTGGACCTATTTTAACACACTTGCATTTATGACCCTTTAAATCATCATTAATAGGCCCCTAAGACCCTTTATTTTGGATCTCAAGGCTTATTTCAACTGAAATCCCCAAAAAACAATAAATACATTCACATTCCTTACAACCCATCATTGGCCCCATCATTGGCCCACCCTGAAAAGCTAGGGTGGGACTCATACACCACCTTGGGCATATGAGTCCCCCTATGTGGGACCCATACGCCACAAGTGGCATATGAGTCTCGTGTGGCCCCTTTTTAGGTTTGAGCGGGAAATTAAGGTTTTCAATTCAAATTTTTGGTTGATATCGACATTTGAGATCTAATAAATAGTAAATTAGATGAAGTGCCTATATAAACAAGGTTTCAAACCATCATTATCATCTAGAAAAGCAATTCAAGTTCTAAGCATTCACAAGTATGCAAGCATACTCTCACAAGAGCATTCAATAGCAAGTAGAAAACAAAGTTGAAGCCTTGGAGCAACATTATAGTGCTTTTGTAGGTCTTCAAGCTCATTTTCATTCAAGATCTAACATTGTCAAGGATTGATGATGGTTTCCTATGGTGAATCATGATATATTCTAGGTTGTGAAAATACAACTAGCCATCAAGCCAAGCCTAATGACTTGTTTCCTAAGTGATTCCATCCTCCATTATCATTCTATTTTCAGCCAAAAGGAAGGTACATGCATTATTGTGGCTTATTAGGGCGATTAGAGATCTCCCAAAGTGAGTCATCCTCTTCACATGTCATTCATGCATCTTATTCTAGCACATTAGAATAGGGTTTTATGGCATTTTAGATCTCCTAATCTTAGATGCACTTAAGATTAGGGCTTGCATTCACATTTACTTTCAAGATCCATTGTTTCTATCAAGGTTTAATTACCAAACTAGGGGTTTGACCAAGACAAAACGTATGAGTATTTGTATAGTAGATTTCTTGTATTTTGGAAGATTCAGACTTGTCACTGTCAGATTCCTATTTGTGCCTAGAAACCCTAATTTGGGACTAAATTGCCCAGCTTGGGATATGAGTCTCAGTGTGCCTTAAATTCAATATTTTTGGAATTTCAGATCTTGTTCCGAGCACATTTAGATTTCTAGGTGAACCTCTATACTTTTCCAGTTTACTGTTTTTATTTGGACTCATTTCTAGGACATTTAATTAAGTTTTTCATATCATTAGGTTTACATATTCTTAGTCTTTCCAAGCCCTAGCTTGGTGGTGAACCCCTCTTTAGTCTTTAATCACACCCTAGGACAACCTTTAGTAGATCTCTTTCCCTTCTTCCATCCTTGGATTGAGATCTCTAGGATTTTCTTGAGTGAAACTAAGTGAAATAGGAGGTCCTAAACCCTTAGGTTCCATCTCCCAAAAGGTGGAACCCCTATTTCCTAGGTTTCATTAGGGTCTTAGGTTTGATGGGACTAATTATTCTTTTTGGAAATTGAGAATGGAAGGACACCTAAACTCTCTAGGGTTTGGTGTTTGGTAATCAGTCAAGGATGGATATGTTTTACCTACTACTCCTCCAATAGATCCAATAGAAATCAGGCTATATGATTGCAATGCTAAGGCTAAGAATGCTCGCTTGTGTAGATTGGCTGACTTTGAGCTCTTGAATGTGATGAATTGTAGCTCTGCAAAGGATATTTGGGGAAAGCTTATTAGTATCTATGAAGGAGATACAAAAGTAAAGCAAGCCAAGATATAGATCTTTAGGTCCTTGCCCCTACATAAAGAAGCCTCAAGTTACAAAGACATCCCAAGATGTCAAAGGAGGGATTATAATAAAGAGGGTATCTAATGCCTCGACCATTGAAGTTGCTACACTAGTAGTTGATATTGCTAGGTTCAATGAGGCTACTGCCAAGACTCTTTAGAATAAATATGCAAGTTGCTACATGATCATTTAGCACTAACGACAAAGTACAATAAGCTAAATATGAAAGAATCCTAGACAACACTTCCTCCTTTAGATGCACAAGAAACTAGCTATTCTTTAGTAGTACCAACAAAAGATATGATAAAGGAGAATGAAGATCTGAAAGGGAAAATAAAGGAGCTGGAGGGGCTTGTAAAGACTGCTCAAAGCATTCAACATGAGGAAATAATAAATGTTGTATCCATTGTGTTGGGGCATGTGATGTCCAATTTTTTTTGGTAAGATTGAAGAGTCCCATATTGATTATAAGAACCTCAAAGATGCCATCAAAAGGATAGACGAAGATCAAGAGTAGCTGAAAAGTATTATAGATAAGTGGGCTTCCTAGGTATATGGCTTTGCAAGGAATATATATGGGTTCTACGTATGAGACCAATCCTCCTAAGGATATTTTTCCTACTTTTAATATGTCCAAGTTAGTAGGAGAGATGCATGCATATATGGAGACCTTGACAACAAAGGCCAAAACCAAGCTCAAACATTATGAGACATTGAGATAAAGATCATCCCTTATATTGTAAAAATAAGATGGGGAGATGGAGTTCCATGAATGGAAGATTGGGTTCAAAGCCTTAGTTCCTACATTATCATTTTTTATTTGTGATAATAATATGGTTGATATTGATTTGCTTAGGACATGCTTGGAAAAATTAATTGATATTGACCAAGCATTGGATACTTTCAATAAAGAAGTCAGTGCAATTATGGATGCAAGATATACAAGATACATGACCAATGTTGACCGTGTTCTTGCATTTTAGTGGCCTCTCGAGAAAGTGTATATGGCATGGGATGAGAAATACAAAAAAATGGTTGAGATCTGAAGTATTTTGTCATCCGAGTCAAAGTTGTCACAAGTCCAACTCACATGATGACTTGGAAGCCAACTGTCTCTGTGCTTCCTTGTAATTTTGGCACATTTTGTCCTTTTGTGGTCTACTCAACACTGGCTCCAATGACTCCAAGCAGAATATTCTTTTGATTCGAGAAGTGAGGACTTAATAAATAATCATTCACTTCTCCATCATTCCAAACGCAAGAAATATATTCTTCAACAGTTCAAAGAACTCTTTTTTCTTCTAGTGAATTACTCCTTTTTACAAATGGGTTACTTTTTTTTTGTCCACTGCTTGAAGATTGTTTTCTCCCTTGTTTATATAAAATGGAATTAAGGGAGATTGTTTTCTCCCTTGTTTATATAAAATGGAATTAAGGGTGATTTTGTAAGGATTTTGGAAAATTTTGTAAGCGGAGCATTTTGTATATCAGTTTGTATATGTCTGGTCTAGGTTTTGAGAGGAAATGATGTCATTGTAATTGCTAATTTTATATAACAGTACTAGCTCATAACATTAAAAATAATAACAATTTTGTAGTCAATTGTCTCCTAATTGTACATTTCTTAAACATTTATGAAAATGAATTGATCAAGGATCATTATCTGTTCATCTTTATAAGTTTTCTATAATTGAGTGTTTCTTTCATGGCTTTTACTCAAGGAGTGAATTAATTTTCTTTGTAAGAAATGTTGAATGTTTTAGGTATGTTCAAGGATTGCTAAGTAGAGTTGATCATAAATTTTTAGAGAGGTGACAGTGTAAGGAATTGTTACTAAGCTTTAACAGAGTTTTCAATTGCATTTCCCTTGACTCCATTTCCTAGGTCTAAGGTACCAATCCGAGCAAAGGTTCTGGTTATGATTTTCATGGCCATCAAATTTAAAAAATCAAATTTCACTTTCAAGCAATATTTATTTCATATTATTATTCAAGTGTTCTTAGATTTAAAATGCATATACTCTAAGAATTTAGCCCTTCATATGTGTTTATTATATCTGTTGGCCAAAAGAAGTTAACATATATGTTTAAAGCAATATCCTTCACAAATTGTGTATAATCCTAGTTGATATTGAATAGGACTACCATCCTAGGTTTTGTAGAGCCTAAAGTGCACATGAGAAAATTGTTCAACCATTCTCCTGTTTGTTGGCCAACCCCTTAGAACAATTGAGCATAATAAATGGATATTCATATAGATTGTTTTGAGAATCAATTGGAGCTTAAAGCATAAAAATAAACAAATAGTCCCATTAGACTTTCAAGTACCAATAAGTTTTTTGAAGCTTTGGTGCAAAAGTTTGGATCCGATTTCTCTTCTCGATCCCATTTCTTCCTTTGAGGTCCTGTTGAACTTTCAGAACCCGATAGGATTTTTGGATCAAAGGTCCAAAAGTTTGGATTCAATTTCTATCCCTAAACTTGATTCCTTTCTTCGTTGAAACTTTGGGTTCTCTTCAATTTTTTGGACTTCGGTTCAAAATCCTGAATCTGATTTTTGTTGTCGCTCCCACTGTCCAGTTTCTATCATCAGTTCTTGTGGGGATTTCAGACCTTGCACAAAATTTTGGACCTCCTGACAAATTTTTGCATTTTTTTCCATGGGTAAATGGAAGAAGATGAGTCCACAAAACGTGGAAGTTTTTTCCTTTAAAAAAAATCCGAAATCGGCTTCAACAAAACGGGATCCCGTTTAGGTTTGGGACCCCTAGCCAAAAATGGGATCTCATTTCATAAAAAAATTATTCTCTTAAGTGTTTTTGAAATGGGAACCCGTTTTCAAAATGAGATCCCAATTTTTAAAAAGTGGGATCCCCTTTCAAAAACATAAAAGTAAATTTTTATGATTTTAAGAAATGGGATCCCGTTTTTTAAAATTTATTTTTTTGGTTGAATTTTTGCTTTGTTTTCAATTTGGGAAAAGGATTGGGGATCCAAACCTAAGATTTGGACTTGGTTTGACTTGCAAGTTGAAGGTTTTGGCAATGTCACAAGAAAATAGTGAATTTGGGCATATGTCTGAAGACTTTTTTTGCAGATTTTTTTAAAGAAATTAAAACCCATTATAGATGAGACAGTGTAGATTTTAAATATGTAATTTTCTTTTACAATTGGATTATTTTTTCTATTTTTCAATTTGTTTCTAATGAAACTGGTCCATAAACTTGAAATATCAAGGTTTTTTACTATTTTAATAACTTTTTATTAAAATATTTTTTTGTAAAACGAATTGCACGAAAATGTACTTCATAAAATTCTTTCAAATTTTTTTTTTTTCAAAAAATGATAAGTTTAGGTCATCTTATGTGTGACGTACATGACGATTTTTCAAAATGACAAATATAGCTAATAAAAAATTAAGAAAAAAAATTCAATAAAAAATTACAAAAAATATTGAAAACATGCTTTAGTGATTACAAATCTTTTCCCAAAAGTATTTAGAAAAATATGATAATTTAGGTCAAAATATGGATGACGTACGCATGCATGGTATGGTAAAAAAAATGTGACTTTTAAATAGTGGTTTTTAGAAACGCTTACTAAAAATCAATTTGTAGCATTTGGGTATTGAAATAAATTACATATTTGGAAACTAGACTCCGAATACTACATTTTATGATTACTGACTTTTTCCAAGATTCCATCTCCAAGTGCTTTGAATTTTAATGTCAAATGTGTCAAATTCTGAAAATCAGGGAAAACACTTCCACTTTTTGGCCAAAAAGTGGACTCAACTTCTTGCCAACACCCCCATTAATGTTGCAATGAATTGCTCAACTACTAGATCTAATTCTTGAGGCTACAAAGATGATTTTTAATGCATTTCTAGCCATATTTTACTACAAATTTTGTGAGATTTTATTCCCTTCATAGATTCATCATTGTGGAGGGATGGCTATGGTGCCTGGGCCATTATAGAGGACTTTTAGCTCAAGACTTGATGGAAACATGTCAACACCTGATTTGTAGGGGTTTTGGCTAGGGTTCCCTACCTAGTCACATGCCTTTTTCTCTCTCACGACCTAAAAATAAATATAAGGCACTTTTATGCTCATTGTAAGGTTTCTTCTTGGGATTTTCTCTAGCAGACTTATGCAACCTTTGTATTCTACAATTGTAATATTTTCTTTCATGCCTCCGTATTAATAAAATCACTAATTTTACCTCTTCTCAATGATTGTGTCTTGTGTGACATTTGATACCTCTATGCATACATGAAATCTCATCATTTTTGCAGGCTATATGAGTGCTAATTTTCTATAAGTGTTAATTGTGGGTAGTTTGCACCCCTTTTAGGATCTTTCAAACCTTAGCCTTCATGCTTTCTTATAAAAGTAGTGAAATAGGGAGTTGTGTAAGCTTCTGCAATGATTTTTTTGATACTCTGTGCAATCACAAGAATGAAGAAACATCTCTAATCTTGGTGTATCACCTCCCCTTCCCATTTTATACAATTATTTCTCTCCCTTTTCCTTTGTGAGTTGGTAGAATTAGATTAGTGATAGGATTTCATATGTTGGGTTGGACCAACATATTTGCACCTAGTTTAGGAAAGGAAGCCAACCTTCTCCAAAGATCTAACTTCAACTGCAAGGTCCCACACCTTGAGTTTATTTTCATTATGTCATTAGTGATTGGTGGTTGTTGTTGCACCTAAAGATCGATCTGTTAATGCTCAATAGAACTGCCAGATTTATACAAGATCCACGGGAGGTAGTTAAGCCATGTCACAAACCCAAGTGCCACACTGCACTGAGGAGACCAAGGGACACACCATCTTGCAACATATACATAAGTGATCACCTACAATTGCATTGTCTATTATAGAAGTAGACTAGATGGTTTCAACACATCTTTATAAGGAGGCAATATGATTATGATGATTGTGTTTAGGTATTGGATATGAGTGCAAATATGTCAATATTAGATGTGATACTTAGAGACCATTTGTTTGGTGAAGAACTTGACAAATCACGCTTTGATGAAATATATTAATATTTAGTATCACTTTGTCTACAATATGGTTGAGAGTGGTAGAGTCATGATATAGAAGGTTAACATCTTGATTTATATTGCAAATTCTCTCACTAAGGCAATGAGGGAGAAAAAAAAAATTGATTTAGAGAGGCCATGGGCCTGACCTCTTCTAGCACTTGGTTTATATTTAATTTCCTTTTATGTATTGCAATGCAAATATATTAAGATTGTTTGCTCCCTTGTTTCTATAAAAGAGAATTTAGGGCGATTTTGTAAGGATT
Source organism: Sequoia sempervirens (assembly GCA_007258455.2). Lineage (NCBI taxonomy): Eukaryota > Viridiplantae > Streptophyta > Pinopsida > Cupressales > Cupressaceae > Sequoia > Sequoia sempervirens. The sequence goes on from VDFB02271358.1 coordinate 292,459,045, forward strand.
TTGGAAAATTTTGTAAGCAAAGCATTTTGTATATCAGTCTGTATATGTCCGGTCTAGGTTGAGAGAGGAATTGATGTCAATGTAACTGCCAATTTTATATAACGGTACTAGCTCATAACATAAAAAATAATAACAATTTTGTAGTCAATTGTTTCCTAATTGTACATTTCTTCAACATTTATGAATATGAATTGATCAAGGATCATTATCTGTTCATCTTTATAAGTTTTCTATAATTGAGTGTTTTTTTCTTGGCGTTTACTCAAGGAGTGAATTAATTTTCTTTGTAAGAAATGTTGAATGTTTTAGGTATGTTCAAGGATTGTTAAGTAGAGTTGATCATAATTTTTTAGAGAGGTGATAGTGTAAGGTATTGTTACTAAGCTTTAACAAGTTAGAATGAGTATTGTTGTATGAGTTTTCAATTGCATTTCCCTTGACTCCATTTCTTAGGTCTAAGGCACCAATCTGAGCAAAGGTTTTGGTTATGTTTTTCATGGTCATCAAATTAAAAAAATCAAATTTCACTTTCAAGCAATATTTATTTCATATTATTATTCAAGTGTTCTTAGAGTTAGAATTCAGATACTCTAAGAATTTAGCCCTTCATATGTGTTTATTTATAACTCTTGGCCAAAAGAAGTTAACATATATGTTTAAAGCAATATCCTTCACAAATTGTGTATAATCCTAGTTGATATTGAATTGGACTACCATCCTAGGTTTTGTAGAGCCTAAAGTGCACATGAGAAAATTGTTCAACCATTCTCTTGTTTGTTGGCCAACCCCTTAGAACAATTGAGCATAAGAATTGGATATTCATATATATTGTTTTAAGAATCAATTGGAGCTTAAAGCATAAAAACAAACCAATAGTCCCATTAGACTTTCAAGTACCAATAAGTTTTTTGAACCCTCGGTCAAATTTTTTGGATATGATTTCTCTGTTTGATCCCCTTTCTTCCTTTGAGGTCTTGTTGAACTTTTAGAATCTGATAGGATATTTAGGTCAAAGGTCCAAAAGTTCGGATCCAATTTCTATCCCTGAACTCGATTCCTTTCCTCATTGAAACATTGGGTTCTCTTCAATTTTTTGGACTTTGGTTCGAAAGCCTGAATCTGATTTCTGTTGTCACTCCCATTGTCTAGTTTTTATAGTCTTCAGTTCTTGTGGGGATTTTAGACCTTGCACAAAATTTTGGACATGCTGACAAATTTTTGCATTTTTTTCCATGGGTAAATGAAAGAAGATGAGTCCACAAAACGTGGAAGTCTTTTCCTTAGAAAAAAATCCAAAATCGGCTTCAACAAAATGAGATCTCGTTTAGGTTCGGGACCCGTAGCCAAAAATGGGATCTTGTTTTATAAAAGAAATATTTTTTTATGTTTTTTTGAAATGGGATCCTCTTTTCAAAACGAAAAAACGAGATCCCATTTTTTAAAAAGTGGGATACCGTTTCAAAAAAACATAATTTTTTCTTTTTTATGATTTTAAGAAATAGGATCCCGTTTTGTAAAATTTGATTTTTTGGTTGAATTTTTGCTTTGTATTCAGTTTGGGAAAAAGCTTGGGGAGCCATGTTGAAAAATGAGGTGTTTTCTTAGCTTAATATTCTGTAAAACTTTAATATTGCTAATCTAACTAAGTCTTTTCTTTGTTACATATATTCTTTGTGGGTGATTATCTTGATTAATCCATTTTACTGTTGTAGAATGTAGAGAGAAGTTGATAGAAGAACTAGACAGGATATTAGAAAGATTACACAAGATGTACCGTGGAGAAATCAAGCTGAAAACTCCACCAAGAATTATTCTATTATTCAATGAATTACAATAGCTCCAATTCTTGCTTGAGAATGCTTCTCGTCTTTACCAATCTTCTTCACACCTACAATAACAATTATGAAAACTCTCTTCAACTTGAATGAGATATATAGAGACAATATGCAACCTTGTAATCTCCAATGGTGATAATTACAATGCACAAGCTCAAGCCCTTGAAAAGGTATGCCATATTCCTTCAAGTTGAGTTATTCAATGAGGACTAAAAGCTTAAACATGTGCTTCATGCATTTGGGTGTCCCAAACTGAAGCTACAACTTCTCCTTCACTTCGTGATAATTCCAAATCTTTCCTCAAAGTTGGTCCCTTAAGTAAAGCTACTTAACTCAGCCTTTAGAAATATCTTATCATGCATGAGAGGTAAATCCACAAGCATCTTGGTGCCCAAGTTGGCTTCAAGTGCTTTATAGTTAACTGAAACATTTACTCAACACCATTCCCAAAGAATGGTCATCCCTTGTTAACTGGAAGTAGTCCCTGTTATCTGTCATACAACTCAATGTTATTAGCCATGCATTACAAGTTAACTGAAGCTAACTATATGCAACTCAAAATAACCAACATGCATGCAATCAAGATAATTGAATGAACTAAACTGAACTGAATCGAACTAAACTTAACTAACTTAACTGATCTGAACTGAACTTAACTGAACTTCAAGTAAACATCAAATCCTAACTCCTAGGATCTTTTCATGCATTCAGAAGTGTTAACTGTTACTCCATATAGTTAACTTAACACAAGGTGAGTTTCACCTTACCATGTGAGTGTCCCATGTGTCCTTATTATTTAGGAACTCACTATGGACACCCTCACATGCTTCTTACATTTAGAATTAATTACAAATGTCAATAATCATGATTATTTCATCAAATATTAATCTCATCTTAATCTTAGTGTTGTTGAACACATTCCAAGAATCTAGGAGATACATGAAATAATTAATGTTTAGGATTTGCAATTAAATGGCATCCTATTTCCAACAACCCAAACGTAAGCTTTGGACTTGGTTTGACTTGCAAGTTGAAGGTTCTGGCAATGCCACAAGAAAATAATGACTTTGGGCATATGTCTGAAGACTTTTTTTGTAGATTTTTTTAAAGAAATTAAAACCCATATAGATGAGATAGTGTAGATTCTAAATATGTAAATTTTTTTTACAATTGGATTATTTTTTCTATTTTTCAATTTATTTCTGATGAAATTGGTCCATAAACTTGAAATATCATGGTTTTATACTATTTTAATAACTTTTTATTAAAATATTTTTTTGTAAAACGAATTGTATGAAAATGTACTTCAGAAAATCCTTTTCAATTTAACAATAAAAATAAAAAAATGATAAGTTTTAGGTCATCTTATGTGTGACATACACGACAAATTTTGAAAACGACAAATATGGCTAATAAAAAATTAACAAAAAAAATTCAATAAAAAATTACAAAAAATATCGAAAACGTGCTTCAGTGATTTCAAATCTTTTCAAAAAATTATTTAGAAAAATATGATAATTTAGGTCAAAATATGGATGATGTACATGTGTATGGTAGGTAAAAAAAAGGTGACTTTTAAACAGTGGTTTTTAGAAATGCTTACTAAAAATCATTTTGTAGCATTTGGGTATTGAATTAAATTACATATTTGGAAACTAGACTCCGAGTACTACATTTTATGATTACTGACTTTTTTCAAGATTCTATCTCTAAGTGCTTCAAATTTTAAGGTCAAATGTGTCAAATTCTGAAAATCAGCAAAAACAATTCCACTTTTTGCCCAAAAAGTGGACTCAAGTTCTTGCTAGCACCCCCATTAATGTTGCAATGAATTGCTCAACTACTAGATCTAATTCTTGAGGCTACAAAGATGATTTTTAATGCATTTCTAGCCATATTTTACTTCAAATTTTGTGGGATATTTTTCCCTTCATTCATAGATTCATCATTGTGGAGGGATGGCTATGGTGCCTGGGCCATTATAGAGGACTTTTAACTCAAGATTTGATGGACACATGTCAACACCTGATTTGTAGGGGTTTTGGTTAGGGTTTCCTTCCTAGTCACATGCCTTTTTCTCTCTCATGACCTATAAATAAATATAAGGCACTTTTATGCTCATTGTAAGGTTTCTTCTTGGGATTTTCTCTAGCAGACTTATGCAACCTTTGCATTTTGCAATTGTAATATTTTCTTTCATGCCTCCGTATTAATAAAATCACTAATTTTACCTCTTCTCAATGATTGTATCCTATGTGACATTTGATACCTCTATGCATACATGAAATCTCATCATTTTTGCAAGCTATATGAGTGCTAATTTTCTATAAGTGTTAATTGTGGGTAGTTTGCACCCCTTTTAGGATCTTTCAAACCTTAGCCTTCATGATTTCTTATAAAAGTTGTGAAATAGGGAGTTGTGTAAGCTTCTACAATGATTTTTTTCATACTCTGTGCAATCACGAGAATGAAGAAACATCTCTAATTTTGGTGTATCAACTCCCCTTCCCTTTTTATGCAATTATTTCTCTCCCTTTTCCTTTGTGAGTTGGTAGAATTAGATTAGTGATAGGATTTCATATGCTCGGTTGGACCAACATATTTGCACCTAGTTTAGGAAAGGAAGCCAACCTTCTCTAGAGATCTAACTTCAACTGCAAGGTCCCACACCCTGAGTTTATTTTCATTATGTCATTAGTGATTGGTGGTTGTTGCACCAAAAGATCAACCTGTTAATGCCTGATACAACCGCCAGATTTATACAAGATCCACGAGAGGTAGTTAAGCCATGTCACAAACCCAAGTGCCACGCTACACCGAGGAGACCAAGGGACACACCATCTTGCAACAGATACATAAGTGATAACCTACAATTGCATTGCCTATTATAGAATTAGACTACATGGTTTCAACACATCTTTATAAGGAGGCAATACGATTATGATGATTGTGTTTAGGTATTGTATTTGAGTGCAAATATGTCAATATTAGATGTGATACTTAGAGACCATTTCATTGGTGAAGAACTTGATATATCATGCTTGTATGAAATATATTAATATTCAGTATCACTTTGTCTACAATATGGTTGAGAGTGGTAGAGTCATGATATCGAAGGTTAACTTCTTGATTCATATTGCAAATTCTCTCACTAAGGCAATGAGTGTGAAAAAAAAAATGATTTAGAGAGGCCATGGGCCTGACCTCTTCTAGCACTTGGTTTATATTTAATTTCCTTTTATGTATTGCAATGCAAATATATTAAGCTTGTTTGCTCCCTTGTTTCTATAAAAGGGAATTTAGGGCGATTTTGTAGGGATTTTGGAAAATTTTGTAAGCAAAGCATTTTGTATATCAATCTATATATGTCCAGTCTAGGTTTTGAGAGGAAATGATGTCAATGTAACTGCCAATTTTATATAATAGTTCTAGCTCATAACATAAAATTATTTTGTAGTCAATTGTCTCCTAATTTTATATTTCTTCAACATTTATGAATATGAATTGATCAAGGATTATTATATGTTCATCTTTATAAGTTTTCTATAATTGAGTGTTTCTTTCATGGCTTTTACTCAAGGAGTGAATTAATTTTCTTTGTAAGAAGTGTTGAATGTTTTAGCTATGTTTAAGGATTGCTAAGTAGAGTTGATCATAAATTTTTAGAGAGGTGACAGTGTAAGGCATTGTTACTAAGCTTTACCATAATTAGAATGAGTATTGTTGTATGAGTTTTCAATTGCATTTCCCTTGACTCCATTTCCTAGGTATAAGGCACCAATATGAGAAAAGGTTCTGGTTATGTTTTTCATGGTCATCAAATTTAAATAATCAAATTTCACTTCCAAGCAATATTTATTTCATATTATTATTCAAGTGTTCTAAGATTTAGAATGCATATATTCTAAGAATTTAGCCCTTCATATGTGTTTATTTATAACTCTTGGCCAAAAGAAGTTAACATATATGTTTAAAGAAATATCCTTCACAAATTGTGTATAATCCTAGTTGATATTGAATAGGACTACCATCTTAGGTTTTGTAGAGCCTAAAGTGCACATGAGAAAATTGTTCAACCATTCTCCTGTTTGTTGGCCAACCCCTTATAACAATTGAGCATAAGAATTGAATATTCATATAGATTTTTTTGAGAATCAATTGGAGCTTAAAGCATAAAAACAAACCAATAGTCCCATTAGACTTTCAAGTACCAATAAGATTGGATCCGATTTCTCTTCTCAATCACCTTTCTTCCTTTGAGGTCTTATTGAACTTTCAGAACCCGATAGGATTTTTGGATCAATGGTCCAGAAGTTCGGATCCAATTTCTATCCCTGAACTCGATTCCTTTCTTCGTTGAAACTTTGGGTTCTCTTCAATTTTTTGGACTTTGGTTCAAAAGCCTGAACTTGATTTTTGTTGTCACTCCCACTGTCCAATTTCTATCATCTTGAGTTCTTGTGGGGATTTCAGACCTCGCACAAAATTTTGGACCTCCTCACAAATTTTTGCATTTTTTTCCATGGGTAAATGGAAGAAATTGGCCCACAAAATGTGGAAGTTTTTTTCCCTTGAAAAAAATCTGAAATCGGCTTCAACAAAATGGGATCTTGTTTAGGTTCGTGACCACTAGCCAAAAATGGGATCTCGTTTCATAATTTTTTTTTTTTTTTATGTTTTTTTGAAATGGGATTCCGTTTTCAAAACGAGATCCCATTTTTTAAAATTTAATTTTTTGGTTGAATTTTTGCTTTGTTTTCAGTTTGGGAAAAGGCTTGGGTATCAAAACCTAAGCTTTGGACTTGGTTTGACTTGCAAGTTGAAGGTTTTGGTAATGTCACAAGAAAATAGTGACTTTGGGCATATGTCTGAAGACTTTTTTTGCAGAATTTTTTAAAGAAATTAAAACTCATTATAGATGAGACAATGTAGATTCTAAATATGTAATTTTTTTTACAATTGGATTTTTTTTCTATTTTTCAATTAATTTCTGATGAAACTAGTCCATAAACTTGAAATATCAAGGTTTTTTACTATTTTAATAACTTTTTATTAAAATATTTTTTTGTAAAACGAATTGCATGAAAACGTACTTCAGAAAATTCTTTTCAATTTAAAAAAAAAATCAAAAAATGATAAGTTTAGGTCATCTTATATGTGACGTACATGACGATTTTTCAAAACGAGAAATATGGCTAATAAAAAATTAAGAAAAAAAAATTCAATAAAAAATTACAAAAAATATCAAAAATGTGCTTCAGTGATTAGAAATATTTTCCCAAAATTATTTAGAAAAATATGATAATTTAGGTAAACATATGGATGATGTACGCGTGCATGGTATGTTAAAAAAAAAGGTGACTTTTAAACAGTGGTTTTTAGAAAAGCTTACTAAAAATCAATTTGTAGCATTTGGGTATTGAAATAAATTACATATTTGGAAACTAGACTCCAAATACTACATTTTATGATTACTGACTTTTTTCAAGTTTTCATCTGTAAGTGCTTCGAATTTTAAGGTCAAATGTGTCAAATTCTGAAAATCAGGGAAAACACTTCCACTTTTTGGCCAAAAAGTGGACTCAACTTCTTGCCAACACCCCCATTAATGTTGCAATGAATTGCTCAACTACTAGATCTAATTCTTGAGGCTACAAAGATGATTTTTAATGCATTTCTAGCCATATTTTACTACAAATTTTGTGGGATTTTCTTCCCTTCATTCATAGATTCATCATTGTGGAGGGATGGCTATGGTGCCTGGGCCATTATAGAGGACTTTTAGCTCAAGATTTGATGGAAACATGTAAACACCTGATTTGTAGGGGTTTTATCTAGGGTTTCCTACCCAGTCACATGCCTTCTTCTCTCATGACCTACAAATAAATATCAGGCACTTTTACGCTCATTGTAAGGTTTCTTGGGATTTTCTCTAGTAGACATATGCAACCTTTGCATTCTACAATTGTAATATTTTCTTTCATGCCTTAGTATTAATAAAATCACTAATTTTAGCTCTTCTCAATGATTGTATCTTGTGTGACATTTGATACCTCTATGCATACATGAAATCTCATCATTTTTGCAAGCTATATGAGTGCTAATTTTCTATAAGTGTTATTGTGGGTAGTTTGCACCCCTTTTAGGATCTTTCATACCTTAGCCTTCATGCTTTCTTATAAAAGTAGTGAAATAGGGAGTTGTGCAAGCTTCTGCAATGATTTTTTTGATACTATGTGCAATCACAAGAATGAAGAAACATCTCTAATCTTGGTGTATCAGCTCCCCTTCCCTTTTTATTTAATTATTTCTCTCCCCTTTCCTTTGTGAGTTGGTAGAATTAGATTAGTGATAGATTTCATATGCTGGGTTGGACCAACATATCTACACCTAGTTTAGGAAAGGAAGCCAAACTTCTCCAAAGATCTAACTTCAACTGCAAGGTACCACACCTTGAGTTTATTTTCGTTATGTGATTAGTGATCGGTAGTTGTTGTTGCACCAAAAGATCAACCTATTAATGCCCGATACAACCGCCAGATTTATACAAGATCCATGTGAGGTAGTTAAGCCATGTCACAAACCCAAGCGCCACGCTGCATCGAGGAGACCAAGGGACACACCATCTTGCAACAGATACATAAGTGATAACCTACAATTGCATTGTCTATTATAGAAGTAGACTAGATGGTTTCAACAAATATTTATAAGGAGGCAATACGATTATGATGATTGTGTTTAGGTATTGGATTTGAGTGCAAATACCTCAATATTAGATGTGATACTTAGAGACCATCTGTTTGGTGAAGAACTTGATATATCATGCTTGTATGAAATATATTAATATTCAGTATCACTTTGTCTACAATATGGTTAAGAGTTGTAGAGTCATGATATAGAAGGTTAACATCTTGATTCATATTGGAAATTCTCTCACTAAGGCAATGAGTGAGAAAAAAAATTTGATTTAGAGAGGCCATGGGCCTTACCTCTTCTAGCACTTGGTTTATATTTAATTTGCTTTTATGTCTTGCAATGCAAATATATTAAGCTTGTTTGCTCCCTTGTTTCTATAAAAGGGAATTTAGGAAAATTTTGTAAGCAAAGCATTTTGTATATCAATTTGTATATGTCCGGTCTAGGTTTTGAGAGGAAATGATGTCAATGTATCTAACAATTTTATATAACAGTTCTAGCTCATAACATATAAAACAATAATAATTTTTTAGTCAATTGTCTCCTAATTGTACATTTCTTCAACATTTATGAATATGAATTGATCAAGGATCATTATTTGTTCATCTTTATAAGTTTTCTATAATTGAGTGTTTCTTTCATGGCTTTTAATTAAGGAGTGAATTAATTTTCTTTGTAAGAAATGTTGAATGTTTTAGGTATGTTCAAGGATTGTTAAGTAGAGTTGATCATAAATTTTTAGAGAGGTGATAGTGTAAGGCATTGTTACTAAGCTTTAACAAGTTAGAATGAGTATTGTTGTATGAGTTTTCAATTGCATCTCCCTTGACTCCATTTACTAGGTCTAAGGAACTAATTTGAGCAAAGGTTCTGGTTATGTTTTTCATGGTCATCAAATTCAAAAAATCAAATTTCACTTTCAAGCAATATTTATTTCATATTATTATTCAAGTGTTCTCAGATTTAGAATGCATATACTCTAAGAATTTAGCCCTTCATATGTGTTTATTTATAACTCTTGGCCAAAAGAAGTTAACATGTATGTTTAAAGCAATATCCTTCACAAATTGTGTATAATCCTAGTTGATATTGAATAGGACTACCATCCTAGGTTTTGTAGAGCCTAAAGTGCACATGAGAAAATTGTTCAACCATTCTCTTGTTTGTTGGCCAACCCCTTAGAACAATTGAGCATAAGAATTGGATATTCATATAGATTGTTTTAAGAATCAATTGGAGCTTAAAGCATAAAAACAAACCAATAGTCTCATTAGACTTTCAAGTACCAATAAGTTTTTTGAACCTTTGGTCCAAAAGTTTGGATTTGATTTGTCTTTTCGATCCCCTTTCTTCCTTTGAGGTCCTATTGAACTTTCAGAACCTGATAGGATTTTTGGATCAAAGGTCCAAAAGTTCGGATCAAATTTCTATCCCTGAACTCGATTCCTTTCTTCGTTGAAACTTTAGGTTCTCTTCAATTTTCTGGACTTTGTTTCGAAACCCTGAATCTGATTTTTTTTGTCACTCCCACTATCCAGTTTCTATCATCTTTAGTTCTTGTGGGGATTTCAGACATCACACAAAATTTTGGACCTCCTGACAAATTTTTGCATTTTTTTCCATGGGTAAATGCTAGAAGATGAGTCCATAGCGTGTGGAAGTTTTTGCTGTTGAATAAAATCCAATATCCGCTTCAACAGAATAAGATCCTATTTAGGTTCGAGACCCCTAGCAAAAAATGGGATCTAGTTTCATAAAAAAAAATATTTTTTTATGTTTTTTTTCAAATGGGATGTCGTTTTCAAAACGAGATCCCAAGTTTTAAAAAGCGAGATCCCGTTTCAAAAAAACATAAAAAAGTAATTTTTTATAATTTTAGGAAATGGGATCCCGTTTTTTAAAATTTGATTTTTTTGTTGAATTTTTGCTTTGTTTTCAGTTTGGGAAAAGGCTTGGGGACCCGAACCTAAGCTTTTGACCTGGTTTGACTTGCAAGTTGAAGGTTCTGGCAATGCCACAAGAAAATAATGACTTTGGGCATATGTCTGAAGACTTTTTTTGCAGAAGTTTTTAAAGAAATTAAAACCCATTATAGATGAGATAGTGTAGATTCTAAATATGTAATTTTCTTTTACAGTTGGATTATTTTTTCTATTTTTCAATTAATTTATGATGAAACTGGTCCATAAACTTGAAATATCAAGGTTTTTTACTATTTTAATAACTTTTTATTAAAATATTTTTTTGTCAAACGAATTGCATGAAATCGTACTTTAGAAAATTCTTTTAAATTAAAAAAAAAGGTTAGGTCATCTTATGCATGACATACACGATGATTTTTGAAAATGACAAATATGGCTAATAAAAAATTAACAAAAAAAATCAATAAAAAATTACAAAAAAATATCGAAAACATGCTTCAGTGATTACAAATATTTTCCCAAAAGTATTTAGAAATTTTTTATAATTTAGGTCAAAATATGGATGACGTACACGTGGATGGTATGGTAAAAAAAAGGTGACTTTTAAACAGTAGTTTTTAGAAATGCTTACTAAAAATAAATTTGTAGCATTTGGGTATTGAAATAAATTACATATTTGGAAACTAGACTCCGAGTACTACATTTTATCATTAGTGACTTTTTCCAAGATTCCATCTCTAAGTGCTTTGAATTTTAAGGTCAAATATGTCAAATTTTGAAAATCAGGGAAAACAATTCCACTTTTTGGCCAAAAAGTGGACTCAGCTTCTTGCCAGCACCCCCATTAATGTTGGAATGAATTGCTAAACTACTAGATCTAATTCTTGAGGCTACAAAGATGATTTTTAATGCATTTCTAGCCATATTTTACTACAAATTTTGTGGGATTTTCTTCCCTTCATTCATAGATTCATCATTGTGGAGGCATGGCTATGGTGCCAGGGCCATTATAGAGGAATTTTAGCTCAAGATTTGATGGAAACATCTCAACACCTGATTTGTATGGGTTTTGGCTAGGGTTTCCAACCTAGTCACATGCATTTTTCTCTCTCACGACCTACAAATAAATATAAGGCACTTTTATGCTCATTGTAAGGTTTCTTCTTGGGATTTTCTCTAGCAGACTTATGCAACCTTTGCATTCTGCAATTGTAATATTTTCTTTCATCCCTTTGTATTAATAAAATCACTAATTTTACGACTTCTAAATGATTGTATCTTGTGTGACATTTGATACCTCTACGCATACATGAAATCTCATCATTTTTGCACGCTATATGAGTGCTAATTTTATATAAGTGTTAGTTGTGGGTAGTTTGAACCCCTTTTAGGATCTTTCAAATGATAGCTTTCATGCTTTCTTATAAAAGTAGTGAAATAGGGAGTTGTGTAAGCTTCTGCAATGATTTTTTTGACACTCTGTGCAATCACAGGAATGAAGAAACATCTCTAATCTTGGTGTATCAACTCCCCTTCCCTTTTTATGCAATTATTTCTCTCCCTTTTCCTTTGTGAGTTGGTAGAATTAGATTAGTGATAGGATTTCATATGTACGGTTGGACCAACATATCTGCACCTAGTTTAGGCAAGGAAGCCAACCTTCTCCAGAGATCTAACTTCAACTGCAAGGTCCCACACCTTGGGTTTATTATCATTATGTCATTAGTGATTGGTGGTTGTTGTTGCACCAAAAGATCAACCTGTTAATGCCTGATACAACCACCAGATTTATACAAGATCCATGGGAGGTAGTTAATCCATGTCACAAACCCAAGTGCCACGCTGCACCGAGGAGACCAAGGGACACACCATCTTGCAACAGATACATAAGTGATAACCTACAATTGCATTGTCTATTACAGAAGTAGACTAGATGGTGTCAACACATCTTTATAAGGAGGCAATACGATTATGATGATTGTGTTTAGGTATTGTATTTGAGTGCAAATATGTCAATATTAGATTTGATACTTAGAGACCATTTCATTGGTGAAGAACTTGATATATCATGCTTGTATGGAATATATTAATATTCAGTATCACTTTGTCTACAATATGGTTGAGAGTGGTAGAGTCATGATATAGAAGGTTAAATTCTTGATTCGTATTGCAAATTCTCTCACTAAGGCAATGAGCAAGAAAAATAATATTTGATTTAGAGAGGCCATGGGCCTTACCTCTTCTAGCACTTGGTTTATATTTAATTTCCTTTTATGTATTGCAATGCAAATATATTAAGCTTGTTTGCTCCCTTGTTTCTATAAAAGGGAATTTAGGGCGATTTTGTAGGGATTTTGGAAAATTTTGTAAGCAAAGCATTTTGTATATCAGTTTGTATATGTCCAATCTAGGTTTTGAGAGGAAATGATTTCAATGTAACTGCCAATTTTATATAACAGTTCTAGCTCATAACGTAAATTTTTTTTGTAGTCAATTGTCTCCTAATTGTATATTTCTTCAACATTTATGAATATGAATTGATCAAGGATCATTATCTGTTCATCTTTATAAGTTTTCTATAATTGAGTGTTTCTTTCATGGATTTTACTCAAGGAGTGAATTAATTTTCTTTGTAAGAAGTGTTTAATGTTTTAGGTATGTTCAAGGATTGTTAAGTAGAGTTGATCATAAATTTTTAGAGAGGTGACAGTGTAAGGCATTGTTACTAAGCTTTAACAGAGTTAGAATGAGTATTGTTGTATGAGTTTTCAATTGCATTTCCCTTGATTCCATTTCCTAGGTATAAGGCACCAATTTGAGCAAAGGTTCTGGTTATGTTTTTCATGGTCATCAAATTTAAATAATCAAATTTCACTTCTAAGCAATATTTATTTCATATTATTATTCAAGTGTTCTCAGATTTAGAATGCATATATTCTAAGAATTTAGCCCTTCATATGTGTTTATTTATAACTCTTGGCCAAAAGATGTTAACATATATGTTGAAAGCAATATCCTTCACAAATTGTGTATAATCCTAGTTGGTATTGAATAGGACTACCATCCTAGGTTTCGTAGAGCCTAAAGTGCACATGAGAAAATTGTTCAACCATTCTCCTGTTTGTTGGCCAACCCGTTAGAACAATTGAGCATAAGAATTGGATATTCATATAGATTGTTTTAAGAATCAATTGGAGCTTAAAGCATAAAAACAAACCAATAGTCCCATTAGACTTTCAAGTACCAATAAGTTTGGATTTGATTTCTCTTCTCAATCCCCTTTCTTCCTTTGAAGTCCAGTTGAACTTTCAGAACTTGATAGTATTTTTGGATCAAAGGTCCAAAAGTTTGGATCCAATTTCTATCCCTGAACTCGATTCCTTTCTTCGTTGAAACTTTGGGTTCTCTTCAATTTTTTAGACTTCGGTTCAAAAGCCTGAATTTGATTTTTGTTGTCACTCCCATTGTCCAGTTTCTATCATATTCAGTTTTTGTGGGAATTTCAGACCTCGCACAAAATTTTGGACCTCCTGACAAATTTTTGCATTTTTTTCGAAGGGTAAAATGCAAGAAGATGAGTCCACAAAATGTGGAAGTTTTTTGCCTTTGAAAAAAATCCGAAATCGGCTTCAACAAAACGAGATCTTGTTTAGGTTCGGGACCGCTAGCCAAAAATGGGATCTCGTTTCATAAAAAAATATTTTTTAAATATTTTTTGAAATGGGATCCCGTTTTCAAAATGAGATCCCATTTTTTAAAAAGCGGGGTCCCGTTTCAAAAAAACATAAAATAGTAATTTTTACGATTTTAAGAAACGAGATCCCGTTTTTTAAAATTTAATTTTTTGGTTGAATTTTTGCTTTGTTTTCAGTTTAGGAAAAGGCTTGGGGATCAAAACCTAAGCTTTGGACTTGGTTTGACTTGCAAGTTGAAGGTTCTGGCAATGTCACAAGAAAATAGTGACTTTGGGCATATGTCTAAAGACTTTTTTTGCAGAATTTTTAAAAGAAATTAAAACTGATTATAGATGAGACAGTGTAGATTCTAAATATGTATTTTTTTTATAATTAATTTTTTTTTTCAATTAATTTCTAATGAAACTAGTCCATAAACTTGAAATATCAAGGTTTTTTACTATTTTAATAACTTTTTTTATTAAAATATTTTTTTGTAAAACGAATTGCACAAAAACGTACTTCAAAAAATTCTTTTCAATTTAAAAAAAAATCAAAAAATGATACATTTAGGTCATCTTATCTGTGATGTATACGGCAATTTTTCAAAACGAGAAATATGGCTAATAAAAAATTAAGAAAAAAAAATTCAATAAAAAATTACAAAAAATATCAAAAAATGTGCTTCAGTGATTACAAATCTTTTCCCAAAAGTATTTAGAAAAATATGATAATTTAGGTCAAAATATGGATGGCGTACGTGTGCATGGTATGGTAAAAAAATGTCTTTTAAACACTGGTTTTTAGAAACACTTACTAAAAATCAATTTGTAGCATTTGGGTATTGAAATAAACTACATATTTGGAAACTAGACTCCGAATACTACATTTTATGATTACTGACTTTTTTCAAGATTCCATCTCTAAGTGCTTTGAATTTTAAGGTCAAATGTGTCAAATTCTGAAAATTAGGGAAAACACTTCCACTTTTTGGCCAAAAAGTGGACTCAACTTCTTGCCAACACCCCCATTAATGTTGCAATGAATTGCTCAACTACTAGATCTAATTCTTGAGGCTACAAAGATGATTTTTAATGCATTTCTAGCCATATTTTACTACAAATTTTGTGGGATTTTCTTCCCTTCATTCATAGATTCATCATTGTGGAGGGATGGCTATGGTGCCTGGGCCATTATAGAGGACTTTTAGCTCAAGATTTGATGGAAACATGTCAACACTTGATTTGTAGGGGTTTTGTCTAGGGTTTCCTGCCCAGTCACATGCCTTTTTCTCTCACGACCTACAAATAAATATCAGACACTTTTATGCTCATTGTAAGTTTCTTCTTGGGATTTTCTCTAGCAGACTTATGCAACCTTTGCATTCTGCAATTGTAATATTTTCTTTCATGCCTTCGTATTAATAAAATCACTAATTTTACCTCTTCTAAATGATTGTATCTTGTGTGACATTTGATACCTCTATTCATACATGAAATCTCATCATTTTTGCAACCTATATGAGTGCTAATTTTCTATAAGTGTTAAGTGTGGGTAGTTTGCACCCCTTTTAGGATCTTTCAAATCCTATCCTTAATGCTTTCTTATAAAAGTAGTGAAATAGGGAGTTGTGTAAGCTTCTACAATGATTTTTTTGATACTCTGTGCAATCACAAGAATGAAGAAACATCTCTAATCTTGGTGTATCAGCTTCCCTTCCATTTTTATGCAATTATTTCTCTCCCTTTTCCTTTGTGAGTTGGTATAATTAGATTAGTGATAGGATTTTATATGCTGGGTTGGACCAACATATCTACTCCTAGTTTAGGAAAGGAAGCCAAACTTCTCTAGAGATCTAACTTCAACTGCAATGTCCCACATCTTGAGTTTATTTTTGTTATGTGATTAGTGATCAGTGGTTGCTGTTGCACCAAAAGATCGACCTGTTAATGCCCGATACAACCACCAGATTTATACAAGATCCATGTTAGGTAGTTAAGCCATGTCACAAACCCAAGCACCACGCTACACCAAGGAGACCAAGGGACACCCTATCTTGCAATTTATACATAAGTGATAACCTACAATTGCATTGTCTATTATAGAAGTAGACTAGATGGTTTCAACACATCTTTATAAGGAGGCAATACGATTATGATGATTGTGTTTAGGTATTAGATGTGATACTTAGAGACCATTTTTTTGGTGAAGAACTTGATATATCATGCTTGTATGAAATATATTAATATTCAGTATCACTTTGTCTACAATATGGTTAAGAGTGGTAGAGTCATGATATAGAAGGTTAACATCTTGATTCATATTGCAAATTCTCTCACTAAGGCAATGAGTGAAAAAAATATTTGATTGAGAGAGGCCATGGCCCTGACCTCTTCTAGCACTTGGTTTATATTTAATTTCCTTTTATGTCTTGCAATGCAAATATATTAAGCTTGTTTGCTCCCTTGTTTCTATAAAAGGGAATTTAGGGCGATTTTGTAAGCAGAGCATTTTGTATATCAGTCTGTATATGTCCGGTCTAGGTTTTGAGAGGAAATGATGTCAATGTAACTGCCAATTTTATATAACAGTACTAGCTCATAACATATAAAACAATAACAATTTTTTAGTCTATTGTCTCCTAATTGTACATTTCTTCAACATTTATGAATATGAATTGATCAAGGATCATTATCTGTTCATCTTTATAAGTTTTCTATAATTGAGTGTTTCTTTCATGACTTTTACTCAAGGAGTGAATTAATTTTCTTTGTAGGAAGTGTTGAATGTTTTAGGTATGTTCAAAGATTGTTAAGTAGAGTTGATCATATATTTTTAGAGAGGTGACAGTGTAAGGCATTGTTACTAAGCTTTAACAGAGTTAGAATGAGTATTGTTGTATGAGTTTTTAATTGCATTTCCGTTGTCTCCATTTCCTAGGTCTAAGGCACCAATCTGAGCAAAGGTTCTGGTTATGTTTTTCATGGTCATCAAATTCAAAAAATCAAATTTCACTTTCAAGCAATATTTATTTCATATTATTATTCAATTGTTTTCAGATTTAGAATGCATATACTCTAAGAATTTAGCCCTTCATATGTGTTTATTTATAACTCTTGGCCAAAAGAAGTTAACATATATGTTTAAAGCAATATCCTTCACAAATTGTGTATAATCCTAGTTGATATTGAATAGGACTACCATCCTTGGTTTTGTAGAGCCTAAAGTGCACACGAGAAAATTGTTCAACCATTCTCTTGTTTGTTGGCCAACCCCTTAGAACAATTGAGCATAAGAATTGGATATTCATATAGATTGTTTTAAGAATCAATTGGAGCTTAAAGCATAAAAACAAACCAATAGTAGACTTTCAAGTACCAATAAGTTTTTTGAACCTTTGGTCCAAAAGTTTAGATCCAATTTCTCTTCTCGATCCCCTTTCTTCCTTTGAGGTTCTGTTGAACTTTTAGAACCCGATAGGATTTTTGGATCCAATTTCTATCCTTGAACTCAATTCCTTTCTTCGTTGAAACTTTGGGTTCTCTTCAATTTTTTGGACTTTGGTTCAAAACCCTGAATCTGATTTTTGTTGTCACTCCCACTGTCCAGTTTCTATCATCTTCAGTTCTTGTGGGGATTTTAGACCTCGCACAAAATTTTGGACCTCATAAAAAAATTTTGCATTTTTTTTCCATGGGTAAATTGAAGAAGATGAGTCCACAAAACGTTGAAATTTTTGCCTTGCAAAAAAATTCGAAATCGGCTTCAACAGAATGAGATCATGTTTAGGTTCGAGACCCCTAGCCAAAAATGGGATCTCGTTTCATAAAAAAAATATTTTTCTATGTTTTTTTGAAATGGGATCTCGTTTTCAAAACGAGATCCCATTTTTTAAAAAGCGGGATCCCATTTCAAAAAAGCATAAAATAGTAATTTTTTATGATTTTAAGAAACGTGATCCCATTTTTGAAAATTTAATTTTTTGGTTAAATTTTTGCTATGTTTTCAGTTTGGGAAAAGGCTTGGGGATTGAAACCTAAGCTTTGGACCTGGTTTGACTTGCAAGTTGAAGGTTCTGGCAATGTCACAAGAAAATAGTGACTTTGGGCATATGTCTAAAGACTTTTTTTGCAGAATTTTTTAAAGAAAATTAAAACCCATTATAGATGAAACATTGTAGATTCTAAATATGTAATTTTTTTACAATTGGAATATCTTTTCTATTTTTCAATTAATATATGATGAAACTGGTCCATAAACTTGAAATACCAAGGTTTTTTACTATTTTAATAACTTTTTATTAAAATACTTTTTTGTAAAACGAATTGCACGAAAACGTACTTCATAAAATTCTTTTCAATTTAAAAAAAATCAAAAAATGATAATATTAGGTCATGTTATGCGTGACGTACACAACGATTTTTCAAAACGAGAAATATGGCTAGTAAAAAAAAACAAAAAAAACAAATAAAAATTACAAAAAATATCAAAAAATGTGCTTCGATGATTACAAATCTTTTCCCAAAAGTATTTAGAAAAATACAATAATTTAGGTCAAAATATGGATGATGTACACGTGCATGGTATTGTAAAAAAAAGGTGACTTTTAAATAGTAGTTTTTAGAAATGCTTGCTAAAAATCAATTTGAGTGGACTCAACTTCTTGCCAGCACCCCCATGAATGTTGCAATGAATTGCTCAACTACTAGATCTAATTCTTGAGGCTACAAGCATGATTGTTAATGCATTTCTAGCCATATTTTACTATAAATTTTGTGGGATTTTCTTCCCTTCATTCATAGATTCATCATTGTGGAGTGATGGCTATGGTGCCTGGGCCATTATAGAGGAATTTTAGCTCAAGATTTGATGGACACATGTCAACACCTGATTTGTAGGGGTTTTGGCTAGGGTTTGCTACCTAGTCACATGCCTTTTTCTCTCTCACGACCTACAAATAAATATCAGGCACTTTTATGCTCATTGTAAGGTTTCTTCTTGGGATTCTCTCTAGTAGACTTATGCAACCTTTGCATTCTGCAATTGTAATATTTTCTTTCATGCCTCTGTATTAATAAAATCACTAATTTTACCTTTTCTCAATGATTGTATCTTGTTTGACATTTCATACCTCTATGCATACATGAAATCTCATCATTTTTGCAAGCTATATGAGTGCTAATTTTCTATAAGTGTTCTTGTGGGTAGTTTGCACCCCTTTTAGGATCTTTCAAACCCTATCCTTCATGCTTTCTTATAAAAGTAGTGAAATAGGGAGTTGTGTAAGCTTCTGCATTGATTTTTTTGATACTCTGTGCATTCACAAGAATGAAGAAACATCTCTAATCTTGGTGTATCACCTCCCCTTCCCTTTTTATGCAATTATTTCCCTCCCTTTTCCTTTGTGAGTTGGTAGAATTAGATTAGTGATAGGATTTCATATGCTCGGTTGGACCAACATAACTACACCTAGTTTAGGAAAGGAAGCCAACCTTCTCAAGATATCTAACTTCAACTGCAAAGTCCCACACCTTGAGTTTATTTTCATTATGTCATTAGTGATTGGTGGTTGTTGTTGCACCAAAAGATCAACCTGTGAATGCCCGATAAAACCACCATATTTATACAAGATCCACGGGAGGTAGTTAAGCCATGACACAAACCCAAGCGCCACGCTGCACCTAGGAGACCAAGGGACACACCATCTTGCAACAGATACATAAGTGATAACCTACAATTGCATTGTCTATTATAGAAGTAGACTAGATGGTTTCAACACATCTTTATAAGGTGGCAATACGATTATGATGATTGTGTTTAGGTATTGGATTTGAGTGCAAATATGTCAATATTAGATGTGATACTTAGAGACCATGTGTTTGGTGAAGAACTTGATATATCACGCTTGTATGAAATATATTAATATTCAGTATCACTTTGTCTACAATATGGTTGAGAGTGGTAGAGTCATGATATAGAAGGTTAACATCTTGATTCATATTGCAAATTCTCTCACTAAGGCAATGAGCGAGAAAAAAAATATTTGATTTAGAGAGGCCATGGGAATTACCTCTTCTAGCACTTGGTTTATATTTAATTTCCTTTTATGTATTGCAACACAAATATATTAAGCTTGTTTGCTCCCTTGTTTCTATAAAAGGGAATTTAGGGCGATTTTGTAAGGATTTTGGAAAATTTTGTAAGGAAAGCATTTTGTATATCAGTTTGTATATGTCCGGTCTAGGTTTTGAGAGGAAATGATGTCAATGTAACTGCCAATTTTATATAACGGTACTAGATCATAACATAAAAAATAATAACAATTTTGTAGTCAGTTGTCTCCTAATTGTACATTTCTTCAACATTTATGAATATGAATTGATCAAGGATCATTATCTATTCATCTTTATAAGTTTTCTATAATTGAGTGTTTCTTTCATGGCTTTTACTCAAGGAGTGAATTAATTTTCTTTGTAAGAAATGTTGAATATTCTAGGTATGTTCAAGGATTGTTAAGTAGAGTTGATCATAAATATTTAGAGAGGTGACAGTGTAAGGAATTGT
The DNA here is from genome assembly GCA_007258455.2 of Sequoia sempervirens. Lineage (NCBI taxonomy): Eukaryota > Viridiplantae > Streptophyta > Pinopsida > Cupressales > Cupressaceae > Sequoia > Sequoia sempervirens. The sequence continues at coordinate 292,479,736 of VDFB02271358.1, forward strand.
TACTAAGCTTTAACAAGTTAGAATGAGTATTGTTGTATGAGTTTTCAATTGCATTTCCCTTGTCTCCATTTCCTAGGTCTAAGGCACCAATCTGAGCAAAGGTTCTGGTTATGTTTTTCATGGTCATCAAATTTAAAAAATCAAATTTCACTTTCAAGCAATATTTATTTCATATTATTATTAAGTGTTCTATGATTTAGAATGCATATACTCTAGGAATTTAGCCCTTCACATGTGTTTATTTAGAACTCTTGGCCAAAACAAGTTAACATGTACGTTTAAAGCAATATCTTTCACAAATTGTGTATAATCCTAGTTGATATTGAATAGGACTACCATCCTAGGTTTTGTAGAGCCTAAAGTGCATATGAGAAAATTGTTCAACCATTCTCTTGTTTGTTGGCCAACCCCTTAGAACAATTGAGCATAAGAATTGGATATTCATATAGATTGTTTTAAGAATCAATTGGAGCTTAAAGCATAAAAACAAACCAATAGTCCCATTAGGCTTTCAAGTACCGATAATTTTTTAGAACCTTTGGTCCAAAAGTGTGGATCTGATTGCTCTTCTCGATCCCCTTTCTTCCTTTGAGGTCCTGTTGAACTTTCAGAACTTGATAGGATTTTTGGATCAAAGGTCCAAAAGTTCGGATCAAATTTCTATCCTTGAACTTGATTCCTTTCTTCTTTGAAACTTTTGGTTCTCTTCAATTTTTTGTACTTTGGTTCGGAAGCCTGAGTCTTATTTTTGTTGTTGTTCCCACTGTCCAGTTTCTATCATCTTCAGTTTTCGTGGGGATTTCAAACCTCGCACAAAATTTTGGACCTCTTGACAAATTTTTGCATTTTTTTCCATGGGTAAATGCAAGAAGATGAGTCCACCACATGTGGAAGTTTTTGCCTTACAATAAAATCCAAAATCAGCTACAACAAAACGAGATCCCCGTTAGGTTCGGGATCCCTAGACAAAAATTGGATCTCATTTCATAAAAAAAAAATATTTTTTATGTTATTTTGAAACAAGATCCCATTTTAAAAACAAGATCCCATTTTAAAAACAAGATCCCATTTTTTAAAAAGTGGGATCTGGATTTCAAAACATAAAAAAGTAAATTTTTATGATTTAAAAATAGGATACCGTTTTTTAAAATTTGATTTTTTGGTTGAATTTTTGCTTTGTTTTTAGTTTGGGAAAAGGCTTGGGGACCCAAACCTAAGCTTTGGACCTGTTTTGACTTGCAAGTTGAAGGTTCTGGCAATGTCACAAGAAAATAATGACTTTGGGCATATGTCTGAAGACTTTTTTTGGAGAATTTTTTAAAGAAATTAAAGTCCATATAGATGAGACAGTGTAGATTTTAAATATGTAATTTTTTTTACAATTGGATTATTTTATCTAATTTTCAATTTATTTATGATGAAACTGGTGCATAAACTTGAAATATCAAGGTTTTTTACTATTTTAATAACTTTTTATTAAGATATTTTTTTGTAAAACGAAATCTACGAAAATGTACTTTAGAAAATTCTTTTCAATTTTAAAAAAAATTCAAAAAATGATAAGCTTAGGTCATCTTATATGTGACGCACACGACGATTTTTCAAAATGACAAATATGGCTAATAAAAGATTAATAAAAAAAATCAATAAAAATTACAAAAAATATCCAAAACGTGCTTTTGTGATTTCAAATCTTTTCCCAAAAGTATTTAGAAAAATATGATAATTTAGGTCAAAATATGGATGACATACACGTGCATGGTATGGTAAAAAAAAGGTGACTTTTAAATAGTGGTTTTCAGAAATGCTTACTAAAAATCAATTTGTAGCATTTGGGTATTGGATTAAATTACATATTTGGAAACTAGACTATGAGTACTACATTTTATGATTAGTGTCTTTTTTCAAGATTCCATCTCTAAGTGCTTCAAATTTTAAGGTCAAATGTGTTAAATTCTGAAAATCACGGAAAACACTTCCACTTTTTGGCCAAAAAGTGGACTCAACTTCTTGCTAACACCCCCATTAATGTTGCAATGAATTGCTCAACTACTAGATCTAATTATTGAGGCTACAAGGATGATTTTTAATGCATTTCTAGCCATATTTTACTACAAATTTTGTGGGATTTTCTTCCCTTCATTCATAGATTCATCATTGTGGAGGCATGGCTATGGTGCCAGTGCCATTATAGAGGACTTTTAGCTCAATATTTGACTGACATATGTCAACACCTAATTTGTAGGGGCTTTGGCTAGGGTTTTTTGCCTAATCACATGCCTTTTTCTCTCTCACAACCTACAAATAAATATATGGCACTTTTATGCTCATTGAAAGGTTTCTTCTTGGGATTCTCTCTAGCAGACTTATGCAAACTTTGCATTCTGCAATTGTAATATTTTCTTTCATGCCTATGTATTAATAAAATCACTAATTTTACCTCTTCTCAATGATTGTATCCTATGTGACATTTGATACCTCTATGCATACATGAAATCTCATCATTTTTGTAGGCTATATGAGTGCTAATTTTATATAAGTGTTAATTGTGGGTAGTTTGCATCGCTTTTATGATTTTTCAAACCCTAGCCTTCATGCTTTCTTATAAAAATAGTGAAATAGGGAGTTGTGTAAGCTTCTGAAATTATTTTTTTGATACTCTATGCAATCACAAGAATGTGGAAACATCTCTAATCTTGGTTTATCACCTCCTTTTCCCTTTTTATGCAATTATTTCTCTCCCTTTTCCTTTGTGAGTTGGTAGAATTAGCTTAGTGATAGGATTTCATATGCTGGGTTGGACCAGCATATCTGCACCTAGTTTAGGAAAGGAAGTCAACCTTCTCCAAAGATCTAACTTCAACTGCAAGGTCCCACACCTTGAGTTTATTTTCATTATGTCATTAGTGATTAGTGGTTGTTGTTGCACCAAAAGATCGACTTGTTAATGCCTAATACAACCGCCAAATTTATACAAGATCCACGAGAGGTAGTTAAGTCATGTCACAAACCCAAGCACCACGCTACACCGAGGAGACCAAGGGACACACCATCTTGCAACAGATACATAAGTGATTTAACCTACAATTGCATTGTCTATTATAGAAGTAGACTAGATGGTTTCAACACATCTTTATAAGGAGGCAATACGATTATGATGATTGTGTTTAGGTATTGGATTTGAGTGCAAATATGTCAATATTAGATATGATACTTAGAGACCATGTGTTTGGTGAAGAACTTGATATATCATGCTTGTATGCAATATATTAATATTCAGTATCACTTTGTCTACAATATGGTTTAGAGTGGTAGAGTCATGATATAGAAGGTTAACATCTTGATTCATATTGCAAATTCTCTCACTAAGGCAATGAGCGAGAAACAAAATATTTGATTTAGAGAGGCCATGGGCCTTACCTCTTCTAGCACTTGGTTTATATTTAATTTCCTTTTATGTCTTGCAGTGCCAATATATTAAGCTTGTTTGCTCCCTTGTTTCTATAAAAGGGAATTTAGGGTGATTTTGTAAGGATTTTGGAAAATTTTGTAAGTAGAGCATTTTGTATATCAGTCTATATATGTCCGGTCTAGGTTTTGAGAGGAAATGATGTCAATGTAACTACCAATTTTATATAACGGTACTAGCTCATAACATAAAAAACAATAACAATTTTTTAGTCAATTGTCTCCTAATTGTACATTTCTTCAACATTTATGAATATGAATTGATCAAGGACCATTATCTATTCATCTTTATAAGTTTTCTATAATTGAGTGTTTCTTTCACGACTTTTACTCAAGGAGTTAATTAGTTTTCTTTTTAAGAAGTGTTGAGTGTTTTAGGTATGCTCAAAGATTGTTAAGTAGAGTTGATCATAAATTTTTAGAGAGGTGACAGTGTAAGGCATTGTTACTAAGCTTTAACAGAGTTAGAATGCGTATTATTGTATGAGTTTTCAATTGCATTTCCCTTGACTCCATTTCCTAGGTCTAAGGCACCAATCTGAGCAAAGTTTCTGGTTATGTTTTTCATGGTCATCAAATTCAAAAAATCAAATTTCACTTTCAAACAATATTTATTTCATATTATTATTCAAGTGTTCTCAGATTTAGAATGTATATACTCTAAGAATTTAGCCCTTCATATGTGTTTATTTATAACTCTTGGCCAAAAGAAGTTAACATATATGTTTAAAGCAATATCCTTCACAAATTGTGTGTTATCCTAGTTGATATTGAATAGGACTACCATCCTAGGTTTTGTAGAGCCTAAAGTGCACATGAGAAAATTGTTCAACCATTCTCTTGTTTGTTGGCCAACCCCTTAGAACAATTGAGCATAAGCATTGGATATTTATATAGATTGTTTTAAGAATCAATTGGAGCTTAAAGCGTAAAAACAAACCAATTGTCGCATTAGACTTTCAAGTACCAATAAGTTTTTAGAACCATTGGTCCAAAAATTTGGATCCGATTTCTCTTCTTGATCCCCTTTCTTCCTTTGAGGTCCCGTTGAACTTTCAGAACTTAGTAGGATTTTTGGATCAAAGGTCCGAAATTTTGGATCCAATTTCTATCCCTAAACTCGATTCCTTTCTTCGTTGAAACTTTGGGTTCTCTTCAATTTTTTGGACTGTGGTTCAAAAGCCTGAATCTGATTTTTGTTGTCGCTCCCACTGTCCAGTTTCTATTATCTTTAGTTCTTGTGGGGATTTCAGATCTCACACAGAATTTTGGACCTCCTGAGAAATTTTTGCATTGTTTTCCATGGGTAAATGCAAGAAGATGAGTCCACAAAACATGAATGTTTTTTCCTTAGAAAAAAAATCCAAAATTGGCTTCAACAAAATGAGATCTCGTTTAGGTTCAGGACCCCTAGCAAAAAATGGGATCTCATTTCATAAAAAAAATATTTTTTAATGTTTTTTTGAAATGGGATCCCGTTTTCAAAACGAGATCCCATTTTTTAAAAAGTGGGATCCCATTTCAAAAACATTAAAAGGTAATTTTTATGATTTTAAGAAACAGGATCCCGTTTTTTAAAATTTGATTTTTTGGTTGGATTTTTTCTTTGTTTTCAATTTGGGAAAAGGCTTGGGGACCCGAACCGAAGCTTTGGACCTGGTTTGACTTGCAAGTTGAAGGTTCTTGCAATGTCACAAGAAAATAATGACTTTGGGCATATGTCCAAAGACTTTTTTTGCAATTTTTTTTAAAGAAATTAAAACCCATTATACATGAGATAGTGTAGATTCTAAATATGTAATTTTGTTTTACAATTGGATTATTTTTCTATTTTTCAATTATTTTTTGATGAAACTGGTCCATAAACTTGAAATATCAAAGTTTTTTACTATTTTAATAAATTTTTATTAAAATATTTTTTTTGTAAAACGAATTGCACGAAAATGTACTTCAGAAAAAAATTCAAAAAATGATAAGTTTAGGTCATTTTATGCGCGACGTACATGATGATTTTTCAAAACGAGAAATATGGCTAATAAAAAATTAACAAAAAAAAAATTCAATAAAAAATTACAAAAAATATAAAAAATGTGCTTTAGTAAATACAAATCTTTTCCCAAAAGTATTTAGAAAAATATGATAATTTAGGTCAAAATATGGATGATGTACATGTGCATGGTATGGTAAAAAAAAGGTGACTTTTAAAGAGTGGTTTTTATAAACGCTTACTAAAAATCAATTTGTAGCATTTGGCTATTGAATTAAATTACATATTTGGAAACTAGACTTAGAATACTACATTTTATGATTACCGACTTTTTTTAAGATTCCATCTCTAAGTGCTTCGAATTTTAAGGTCAAATGTGTCAAATTCTGAAAATCAGGGAAAACACTTCCACCTTTTGGCCAAAAAGTGGACTCAACTTTTTGCCAGCACCCCCATTAATGTTGCAATGAATTGCTCAACTACTAGATCTAATTCTTGAGGCTACAAGGATGATTTTTAATGCATTTCTAGTCATATTTTACTACAAGTTTTGTGGTATTGTCTTTCCTTCATTCATAGATTCATCATTGTGGAGGCATGGCTATGGTGCCGGGGCCATTATGGAGGACTTTTAACTCAAGATTTGATGGACACATGTCAATACCTGATTTGTAGGGGTTTTGGCTAGGGTTTCCTGTCCAGTCACATGCCTTTTTCTCTCTCACGACCTATAAATAAATATAAGGCACTTTTATGCTCATTGTAAGGTTTCTTCTTGGGATTTTGTCTAGCAGACTTATGCAACCTTTGCATTCTGCAATTGTAATATTTTCTTTCATGCCTCCGAATTAATAAAATCACTAATTTTACCTCTTCTCAATGATTGTATCCTGTGTAACATTTGGTACCTCTATGCATACATGAAATCTCATCATTTTTCCAGGCTATATGAATGCTAATTTTCTATAAGTGTTCAGTGTGGGTAGTTTGCACCCCTTTTAGGATCTTTCAAACCCTAGCCTTCATGCTTTCTTATAAAAGTAGTGAAATAGGGAGTTGTGTAAGCTTCTGCAAGGATTTTTTTGATACTCTGTGCAATCACAAGAATGAAGAAACATCTCTAATCTTGGTGTATCACCTCCCCTTCCCTTTTTATGCAATTATTTCTCTCCCTTTTCCTTTATGATTTGGTAGAATTAGATTAGTGATAGGATTTCATATGCTAGGTTGGACCAACATATTTGCACCTAGTTTAGGAAAGGAAGCCAACCTTCTCCAAAAATCTAACTTCAACTACAAGGTCCCACACTTTGAGTTTATTTTCATTATGTCAGTAGTGATTGGTGGTTGCTATTGCACCAAAAGATCGACCTGTTAATACCCAATACAACCACCATATTTATACAAGATCCACGGGAGGTAGTTAAGCCATGTCACAAACCCAAGTGCCATGCTGCACTAAGGAGACCAAGGGACACGCCATCTTGCAACAGATACATAAGTGATAACCTATAATTGCATTGTCTACTATAGAAGTATTCTAGATGGTTTCAAAACATCTTTATAAGGAGGCAATACAATTATGATGATTTTGTTTAGGTATTGGATTTGAGTGTAAATATGTCAATATTAGATGTGATACTTAGAGACCATTTGTTTGGTGAAGAACTTGATATATCATGCTTGTATGAAATATATTAATATTCAGTATCACTTTGTCTACAATATGGTTGAGAGTGGCAGATTCATGATATAGAAGGTTAACATCTTGATTCATATTGCAAATTCTCTCACTAAGGCAATGAGCGAGAAAAAAAAAATGATTTAGAGAGGCCATGGACCTTACCTCTTCTTGCACTTGGTTTATATTTAATTTCCTTTTATGTCTTGCAATGCAAATATGAAGTGAGAGAATTTTAGGATTTAAGGTGCTATTCACCTTGCAATATTAAGTCTTGATTTGTTGTAGTTTATGATGTAGATAATAAATAATGTACAATATTCAAATATGTTGGAGTGAGCTAAATTAGACACCCATGTGGGGGTGGGGAAATTATTTTAAATTATTTATTCTCTAAAATGCTTGAGATATTGTATAAGAAGACATTAGATAAATAGGTTACATTGAAAAGGTCAAAATTAGGAGTTACAAAGCATCTTCTTGATTTGGTGGTTATGATGCAAACATTGAATGTTCTCATGGAGCATATAGGATTGGGATCTTGGTCGATTTAATCATTAGGATGGAATTTTACATTTGTGACTAGTAAGAGGGGTGTAAGATGTGTAAGAGGTGTAAGAGGAGTTACATACTATTTTGAGATGTTTGATCATAAGCATAGAGATGTAGGATTTTTACCATGGCTCATAGTTTTATCTCATGGTTTTGGATACCACTTGATAGTTTCTAGTTTCTAACTTTTCTATATATTGAAGATATAAGATGTATTTTAAGTGGTTTTTCATTTAATCTTATGCTATCATTTTATTGTTAGAGGGATAAATGATTGTATTGGTGTATAGTCTTTTGAGATTAATACAAAACTCGCATCTCTTTGATGGTGGGGTTTTTTCTTGTAAGGGTTTCTCCATGTAAATATGGTGTTTTGGTTTGTATTTGTTATGTTTGCTTCTTCATAGTTGCATTAGTTTTACTTGATTAATCACCTATTTTATCAAATTAAATTTCTATTATGATAATTCTTTTCATTGTCCCATTCACCTTGTTAATCAACATTCGATTGATTGAAACAAGAGGAGAAATAAATATCTTAGTTGGTTATATGCGTCACTAGTCTATCATATCACAAGTGATAGGCTTGAACCTTGTCCTTGTCTATAAATGAATACATGAGATCTTGTTCTAAACCACTATAGTTGATCTGATGCTTATTCATTCTATGTTAGTTCCTACTCCATAATCACCTTGGCATGCTAACATTAATATAGAAGAAGGGAGCCACTTGCACAGGCTAGTTGTGTAGACATAATCAAAGTAAAGAATAATATAAAAAGGAAAATAATAAAAAATAGGGTTTTTCAAATGGGTTCTTCACAAAATTGTCCAGGTTCTTTATGGATTCACCTATATTTGTTTGGGATAAATTCATAAAGAAAATGTCCCTACAAGAATCCTAATTAGATTGAACCAAAATCCAAATTGGCTTTGAACTAGACCTAGATCTAGGGCCTACAAGTGACAAAGTGACTACATATAAGTCAAAGCATACTTTGAAATTTTGAGAGCTTTGGTCTTTTATACACTTTGCATGCTTCTTCAACTTTTATTGCGATATAAAATGTTGATAAATTTATAATTAAGAGGACATTTCTTAACTGAAAGTTAATTAATAGAAATAGAATTTTTATGATGGATAAATAAAGGTATAGGGGCCTTTAGCTAGGGGTCCAAATGGGGGCCATTTCTGGTGTACATAACATGTGTGCTTCATTATTTCTAGAGTAATATAGCTTTACTATTAGTTTGTTAGAGGATTTTATCCCAAGTCATCATTGTGGTTATACACCAATCTTTATTATTCAGTCTTCTCCATTAGTCTTGAAAAAAATCATTTTATTTATTAATTAAAGATATTTTTAAAAATAATTTATATCGAGTTTTATAAGAAGAAAAATTAAAAAAAAATGATTTGTGCCAGTAAAAAATCTCTTAAATTATAAGTACACATATTTTTTTTTAATTGGGAAGATGCATTATTAATAATAGAAAATGAATTTACAAGAGTACAAATGTGTCTTGGAAGAGGCACATCCCAACCCAAATGACTGAACAAGATGATAAAACAAAAAACACTAGAGCACATATCAGCTAAGACAACTGAAAAGAAATGCCAAGGGCAGCGTACAATTTACAAGAGAATCACTGTTCTCCAAGAGTGAGGAGTACATGTTCTTCCGTAATGATATTAAACATTGGGAGTAGAGATCCATTATAATTTTTAGCAATCACTGCCAGCTGAGCTAAACTTTAGATAATTGGATTTGAAACTCTCAATATTTCTCTTTCACCACTTTAACAAGAATTGACTGCACAAACCATCTTTACTGGTTCATTCCTTAGTAGAACTAGTTTGCTCTTTCAAAGATAATTTGTTATTTGCCTTTTTAGGTTAGGCTTGTGATTTGAAGTAGGTTGGAGGGTGCAATAAAAGGAAAACACCTTGTATCTCCCTGAATTGGCTTTAAAGAGTGAGGGCCTGTTCAAAAGGAAAACCTGTCTCAATAACAATTTAACTTTAGACTGTCTTAAGCTAGCCGATCCTTTGTTATTGATAGGTGGTTTACTTGGTGTCGGTTGGTTTTGTCCCAGCTTGTGTGTTGTGGTTTTATTGCTATTTGGTTACAGCTTAGTTGTTTTGTTAGTTTCTTGTTATTTTAATAGTTTTTTCAACATTCAAAGTAGATTTTTTTTCACTAACAAATTTTTGCCTTTATAATTGATATGAAATTCATAAATTCCATCATCTGTATTTAGGTTTTTGAATGATTTGATCTTTATACTTTAAATTTAATCAAAGTTTGAGATCAAACTATTCTCCATCATAGATCCAAAAATTGTAAGAGTTTGGTCAATTAAACTTATTCCAATTAATTTAATATTTTTTGTATGTTATTTTTTGTTAAATATTTTTTTCATAAATTAATATTTTGTAGGATATTGTAATTTTTGAGATTTTTAGATACTTGTTAGATTTTTAGAAAATCACAATAATTTTAAAATCTAGTTATTATGTAATCTTTTGTTGTTCTTTCTTAAAAGGAAAGATATTGTAATTTTTGAGATTTCTAGTTACTTGTTAGACCTCTAGAAAATCACAACAATTTTAAAATCTAGTTATTTTATTTTGTAATCTTTTGTTGTTCTTGAAAGGAAGCAAGGCACAAGAATAGGGGAGAGGGGCCTATAGTGGGCCACCCTAACTTTGTGCTTTCCAAAGTCTTATGTGAAAATTTCAAATCACTCCCAAATTTGTATAGCAGCTTATTTGGCAAGTTCCCTACTTATAAAAATTGGTTTCAAGGCCACATCATCAAATATGATGCCACATCAACATTCTTTTTGTCAAGGTATCCAAAAAGGCCCACAAAAAAGGTGAGACCAATAGTGGGTCACTAAGTCGTGTATTATTGGTGCATTGATGTGGCATCACATGATTTGTCAATTTGTGTACTTTATGGATAAAAGTGTTTTACAATTGGATATTAAGTGTAAGTTTATTGGCTATTAAACCTACCCACTATGGGGCCCACTCAAGCCTACTTCTATACCCACCATTGGACCCCTACCCACTATGGGCCCCTTTCCCCTATCTCTTGCTCTAATATTTTGATGAGAGTGTTATGCAAAGTTCAGATTTTTAACAATTAAAAAAAGTAAAAACACATTTAAACATAAAACAAATAATATACCATAACGCAGGTGTATGTGGGGAAAACCCTTTTGGAGAAAAATCACATACTTGTAGAGCAAGTTTTTGCAAGAATATCACCTAACAAAGATTTGAAAGAATTTTGACGGTTTAACAATATCTACAAAACTCTACACACAACCTTTCACATTTTTTTGGTTTTGTAGGATTAGACTACTTGTGTTTGACCTAAATTTTTCTTGTTTGTTAGGCGTTTCTTGTTGCTTTCCTTTGATTGTGTGTGTTTCATGTGTTCTCTTGGATGTGTGAAATGATGCAACACCAACTACATGACAAGGATGCTTCCATTGTTGGTCATTCAAGATTTGATGGACATTTCAACTTCTACTAGAACCACTTGTGGATGACCTATGGGCTCACAACAAGATCTACAGAGGAAGATCAAGGATTTCTTGGCTGTGACTATTTTTTTTAGAGATGAATCGATGAACATAGAGTGAAGGAAGAAAGAGAAGCTCAATGCAAACAAGTAAGATAGAGAAGTGAAGAAATGAGAACAAAGTATTAGACCAAACGAGGATAGAGAAGAAAGAAAAAAGAGATTGGTTACAAAAGATTTAGTGTTGTATAATTTAATAAATAAGTTGTATTAAATTATAGGGATCAAAATTTTATAGTGATTTTTTTTTATTGTTTGTATAATTGCATATGTTTGTATTGATTTGAGTTTGGGTTATTAAGTTGGGATTTTTTTAATTAAATCTTTTGATTTTGGTTGCATTATTTAGAACAAACACTATGTTAGATGAAGTATAATATTTACACCAACATTTGGGAAGGCTTGAAGGATAGAAAGTTAAAAAGAGATCAGGTTAAAGGTTCCAAAAATGAACTTAGTAATTATTGTAAATAGATTGCACATAGCTTGAAATTTGAGACTTAAATACTAGATCAAAAATAAAAAGTAGAGAAACTCAAATGAGGGAAACATGAACTAAACATTAAAACCAGAGATAGCAACTATTAGTCAAATGAAACCAAGGAAAACATAGGGAAGGTTGAGAAATACCAAAGGTGCAAAACAAAAAGAAGATTCCTGGTGCAAAACAAAAAGAAGATTAAGGGAAAGCAATAATGAGTCTTGAAATGAACATATGGACATTGAAGTGGAGATCAAGAAATCAATAATCTAGGAGAAAATCAAGAAATACAACCTGTGTGTGTGAAAATTAAGTGCATAAATGAATTAAAATCAGTTCAAACACACCAATAGAACATTATAACAAAAACAGAAATAAAAGGAATAGAGATGTGCAAACTCAGTATCCTGTTCTCGTTGTCGTCCTATTGTCCTCTATCTTTAGTGTTTTTGTAGATTCCAGCCTTGTGTTCTCAGATTAGTGGCTAGGCTCAACAAACTGTCTTCCTAAAGAACGAGATTTTTGCTATGATATGGATGCATGATTAAGCTATGATAATGATTTTAGCTAAGGAACTTGAAATAAACAAGATGCTATGATAAATGAATTAAATGCATAAACTCTACTTAACTGCCTATTTGCCTATTACCAATGTTTGGATTCACACAAGTATTTATAGGGCTTTCTGACTGATTCTGATTGGCTGTCTCGATTGACGGTTGTGATAATTCCTGGCAGATCAAACGGTTGAAGAAAGATGAAACTGAAGGATGAGATAGAAGAACCCTAGAAACAAATTTTTCTATTTTATTATGAAATAAGAAAAGAATGGAAGATGAGAATAAAAGAAAGATTAAAAGCTGATAAATAATTAATTAAAAAAATCAATTATTTATTTGTGGAGGACATTCAGCTTTTCTCAATTAAATAAAATATTTAATTGAGCTTTTTAAAAGCAGAAGAAATTTTGTGATAAGAAAAGAGCTTTAATCATGTTTTATTGAAAAAAAGCAGAATATCTCATAATTAAATAAAATATTTAATTATGATATGAAAAGATTTCACAATTAGGTTAAAATACCTAATTTTGGATTTAGAAAGAAAATATAAGATATTTTTAATTAAATAAGATTTATTTAATTAAATCACTTTTTATGAAATTAATTAAATGAAACATTTAATTAATTAGAAGAATAGAATTAAAAATAGAAGAAAGGGAAAATATTTAAACTTAATTAAATCAAAAGATTTAATTTAAATTCAAACAATGATAATTAATTTAAATAAATAGAATGTATTTATTTAATTAATTAAGTGGACTGTGAAAATAATTAAATAAAATAAATTTATTTAATTAAGGAAGAAGAATAAGATGAATGAACAATATAATTAAATTAATTAAATTTAATCATATGTAGAGGATTTTTAGAAAACTAATTAAATAATAAATATTTAATTAATTGCCAGGAATATAGACATGACCATTTTTAAGTGTATACATTTTGCCCTCTTTGAAGTGATGTGTGAAGCGTTACTTCAAAGAAAATAAATTACCACGATATGTTTCTAATTTTTTGATGTCGATGATGCCCCCTCGAGAGGATAGGTGGGTTGAACAAACACAGGTATTCTCTCGAAATGAAATGAAATGATAAAGGAGGGATAAGTTGAATGATGCAAAAGAGAATGTGGATGAAGGAGATGAAAGGATACGTTATGCTGCAATGAAAGTGAGCAACCATGATGTTTGATATAGCACTAGACGTTATGCACCAAGGTATAAGGACCAAGGTGACGATGTGTCTCGTGCCCCAGCGTAATACAACCTTGTCTAGATGTATGAGGAAGTAGAGTTAGAGCCTTAAAGTCCTAATGCACAAAAGGTATGATGGGACCTTAGATGCAAAGGATAATGCAAAAAGATATTCCAACACACACAAGATATGAATATTAGCTGGAATGATATGGATTTGATACAAATGCAAGATAAAATGATAACACACACAAGCAAGCAAGCAAGCATGCACAAATGATACAAAAACAAACAAAGAATTGCCCCCGTCAAGCTGTAAACCGTTGATTGATTGATTGATGTTGAATTGGATAACTTTGCTTCTCGCGATTGAAAAACAAAGAGTAGATATGGATAGTGTTGTCATTGTTGGGAAGCGATATATCCCTAGAGCAACACAAGGATGATGATAATTGATTGGTTGATTTGGTTTACGACAAGATTAGGATCAAGACCAAAGGATGTGATTGGATAATTTGACAAGATTGATCGACTTGATTGGTATGGATTAAGGATTGACTTTCATTTGGATATTTGCTTGGAATGTTTGAAGAGGATTTGATTGATGTGAAGAAACTGTTTGTAATGATCTGATGATTGAGTGGATGATAGGATGTGATGAATTGAATAGAAGAATTGATGTGATTGGAATGATTTTAGTTTCATTGGACATTTGGACATTTGTATTATTTTGATGAGTGATGATATGCAGTGGCGGTATTTCTGATGATGTTTATGTTCATGCATTTATGATATGATATGGATATGATATTTATGCATGTATGTTATGAGATGGATTTTGATATGCTTTTATTACATGTGCGGACTAATCCCTATGATGCAGGATGATCTAGTGATTATGATGTGTATGCAATGATTTTGTGATGATGTATGTATATATGTGAGTTGTTAATTTCTTTTTGAATTTTCCATGTATGAAATGCATTGTGATATGGTAGAAAATGAATGTGGTATGAATGGTAATATGGTAAAATGATATGTAAAATGGTAAATGTGAATGGTAATGCAATGGTATGAGACAATAAAATGATAAATGAATGATAAATAATAGATGAATGATGAAATGATAAATGATAAGTGATGGAATGATAAATGATAAGTGAATGATGAAATGATATGAAAT
>VDFB02271358.1:292494536-292686963 GCA_007258455.2 Sequoia sempervirens
TAGGGAAAGTACTTGCCATAAGCTAAAGAAAGTATGATACATAAATAAAGGAGGCTTACCACTAGCTTCCATCACTATGCAAGCCCTTATGTACACTCATGCCCGAGCTAATTTAATTCAGATATTAATCCCATCACTCATGTAGGTTGCATTCATTTTATAATGCCAACAGTACCAAGATCATCTCCCCTGTCAAATCCATGGTCTATGATGTGCAAAGTGAGCAAAGCAACTGAGATTGATACATAACTACAAGGAAAGGCATGTTTGTTATAGAAACAGGTGAATCTAATCGTTCATTAACCTTGATTGAGGTCATATTAAAGTACAATTTTATCTCAAATGGCGCTGATGTAATCTCATCTAGTATAGTAGGTTCATTGCATTGCATTTCATCCCATGTGTATTTATCATATCATGTTCATTTTAATTTGTTTAGATTATCTTAATTGGTTATTCTAAGCATCTTATGTTCATTTCATTATCAATTCATTGCATTAACATTTTCATATTAGTCCATCTCATTACATACATTGCATACATCACATTGCATCACATTACATCAATTCATAATAAAAGAAAATTGATTGTATAGTGTACAACACAAATGTCCGTCTGCTATGAGCTAATGGATGTTTCTAGATCACATTTGCTGATTATTTCATGCATACATTGTCACCTACATCACAAATCATTAGTCCCATGACCATAGTGTATAACATAATAAATCATTCATCACATCTTGCATCATAAAGTGTTAGGAATTATGCATTTCACACATGCATATATCATAATTATCATCATCATAATCATCCATAGTAAAAAACATACATACACATGTGCATAAATAAAACATCCATAACATAAGCACAACATAGTGTCGATAAGGGCTATTGCATATCATATAAATATCAAAACATCATGACCATCAAAAGGTCCATAATCAAGTCCATCATATACATCGATAATCATCGAATAAAATACATGTACAAGGCTCTGAATCAAATTTAGAGACTACGTCAATGACCAAAATGCTCTATATCCAATCTGTGCCATGGGGTTTGTGGTCTCTGCCCCTATACATTGCACATCCACCCTACACCTATCAAAAAATTGTATCCTGTCGTCTCTACCCTGTGCTGGCCTCATCTAACCTCTGAGGGGAATTTGACATTGGCCTTCTGTGCAGGTGAGTCTCTCGATAGTTGTTGTACTCTCGTGTATGTGTCCCTAATGACCACGATGGTGCTGGCATCTGTGGTATCACTCGGACATAGGGAGGTACATGTCGTGCAGGATCTTGAATCTCTTTGAAGTAAACCCCCATGTAGTAACTGGACTTTCATGTACTCGTCCCTCTCCACTGCCTATATTATAGTAGTGTCGCGCTCCACCCTATACTTGTCCTGTAATATAGTTAGGTATATCCTCTCCTACTCCCATGCATCCTGTGCCATCCTCAGTTGGTCTATCTGTGCCTGCATCAGTGACATCTGATCTACCATTGCATCCCTCTCACCCTGCTATGCCTCTGTTGCATCTCTCTCATCCTGCAAGGCATGTACTTATGCCTCTGCTGCATTCCTCTCATCTTGCATGATCTACATCTGTTCCATCACTACCTCTGCTCTCTCTAGTACTGACCCTGCCTCCCCGGTTGTTTGCTTTGCAACCTCTACTCTATCTCAGAGCTCATCTCGCTCCCTCAGCTCGATCCTCCCCTCTGCAGCTCTTCCAGTTGTCTCACCAAGTCCTCCCTCTCTCTTTGCACCATGCACCTGTTTAGATACTTGATTTTCCAACTCTCCATAGTCTCTCTGTCCCTCTGCCTACAATCTGGTCACCTCGGCCTGCAATCTGTCCCTCTGCCAGTGCCTCCAGTAACCACCATCCTGCATCATTTGCTAGGGCCATATAGTCTCTCTCCCCCTCTGTCTGCATCCTATCCACTTCGGCATGTAGCCTGTCCCTATCTGCCTCTAACTCCCCGAGCTATGCTTTGTGATCTGTAATCTCGCTAGAACTCCTGTCAGTAGTACGACTGGATCCTCTGTTGGTGGAGTACATGTGGTACTATTGCTAGTGGATGTACCTCTGGGGCATCCTCCTCCATCACCTCCCCCTATCCTCTCACCCGCCAGTCTCCTATCTCCTCCTTTTCCTCAGCCTCTCTATCTCCACCCCTCCTCTATTAACCACCTCTCCTCCTGACTCTCCTCCGTCCAGCTAATCTTGCCTCATCCGCTAAGCCATAGCCTAGTGCCCCTACAATCAGGTGCACCGTCATCATCCTTCTGGGCCTATGTTGTGCCCACCATGCGGAGTATTGCCCTATCATCCCTACATTTTCTATCCCTCCTCTCCCAAGATATGGCACCAACTGTAACTTCTCCCACATCTTCCTAGTGAACTTCTCAGTGATCTAATCACCCCACAACCACTCTTGGGTAATTCGCCGAAACCTCTATGGTCCTGGAGGGATATCATCCTATTGTAAATTGAACTACCTCATCACCCTATTTGGCCTGTGAAGCTTAATGATATGTGGGTCCCAACCAATCAAATAGCATACTATAAAGAAGTAGCCTTTGTGCCTCCTCTCATCCTGTCTCCAACCCAAAAATCATCAATGCTAGTATGGTATCCATACAATCTGATCTCCCTATAGATCATCCAACCTCCTCCTCCATCCCTCCAAGTTGTTGAAATCCAGGTAATGCAGTTGCTAGTCGTACTCTGTCCCATACTAGTATGATATGGGTAGTGTCTCGTCCTGTGTCCCTGCTATCAGAATCTCTGGCCTCGACACACTAATGTGCTCCCAGGCCCATACCTGGAGCAGTGTCACATGTGTAACGCTAAAGGCCCTCCTATAGCAGACCACATGTAGATCCTGGTATAGTTGAGCCAATACACATGCACCCAATGCAAACTCTCCCTCCCTCCTCTCCACAATGTGTCACACAACCTCAATGACTTTGAGGCTGCAAAACTGCTCGCTCCTGTCTGGTAATAAAATCCTGCTGATTAGTTTGTAGAGGTATAGTGGCAGTGTAGACACCCCCAATCCCAAACATCCATCTAGGTCTAACTCTGCCCCCTGTATAAGGAGATTTTCCCATCTGAAGATCACCCGCAGGCTCTTGTCTCGCTCTCTCCCCTGGTTTCGTGTCTAGCTCACCAGGCGTCCTCCAATAAGTAGCTACAGTATCCTCCATACGTCCTCTAGGGTCATGGTCATCTCCCCCATTGGGAGATGAAAATTTGATATCTCCGAGCTCCATCGCTCCATCAACACCATCAATAGTGCTCGATGTGCTCGGATGTTGGGATATCCCAACATGTGAAGCAACCCCGCCAGTGCCAATGCCGTGTGGTTGTGGGAATTCATTGCCTCGATGGTCACCTCTAAGACTGTTGAGTGTCTCTCTCGCACCCACAGCATCT
The DNA here is from genome assembly GCA_007258455.2 of Sequoia sempervirens. NCBI lineage: Eukaryota > Viridiplantae > Streptophyta > Pinopsida > Cupressales > Cupressaceae > Sequoia > Sequoia sempervirens. The sequence goes on from VDFB02271358.1 coordinate 292,497,984, forward strand.
CGAAGCTTTGCATCCACATGGAACATTTTGTCAACCCTTCTTCAATTCTATTCTCCTTTTTCCTCATTTCTTCCCCTACCCCTATTTTTCGGTGAATTCACCCCTTTGTTAGTCTTTTTTGCAAGTTTTCCTTTTTCCCTAGGCGAATTCACCTTTTTCCCAGTTTGGAAAAATCGCCTTTTATAAAGACGAATTTGCGTTTCTTCTGTTTGTCTGGAAAATTCTCCTTTTATAAAGGCGAATTTTCCTTTCTTCCATCTGTTAGGAAAATTCTCCTTTTATCAAGGTGAATTCTCCTTTCTTCCACTATCAACTAGATTCGCCTTTTACCAAGGAAAATCCGCCTTTTACCAAGGCGAATCCGCCTTTTTCCTTTTTCAAGCAAAATTTCCCAAAATCACCTTTTTTTTTTTTTTTCTGTCCCTCGATTTTTCCTTTTTTGGTGTCCCCCAGCGTAGTCACCTTTGTCTTAGGAAAATTTTCCTTTGTTCTGAAAAGGTGAATTCGCTGCTTCTTATGTTAGGCACATTCATCCTGATCAAGGGCGTCGTCGTCTTTTATCCCCTCTCTAGTGAATTTGCCTCTGTTAGAGGCCAATTCGCCCGCCGCCACAGACGAGTGAATTCACCGTATGGATGGGAAAATTCACCCATTCGCCCATTCGCCATAGCCCCTTTTCTAGTCTCCCCAAAAAAATTAATTTAAAATGCATAAAATTTTAACATCTAAAATCAAAACACAAGGTGGGTTCTAACTCTTACTTGGCGGGGTACCGCACACTCGTAGTAGAATTGGCGTACCTCCTTGCCTCGGTGGATGATCTCATCATCTACAAATCCCTCATCATCACTCCCACCAGCCATCCTTATCACTCTTCCTCTCTCTCTCTCTTGCTGAGTCAACTGCCAAATGTGCAAATGGTGAATAGTAATTTCTAAAATTACCATTATAACTTTTCCCCCCTTTTTCCACTTTTTAAGTTTTGGGTAATTTTTACCCTTTATTTAACTTATTTTTAATTCATTTAATCCCTTTTCTTCTGTGGGCCACCATTTGCACCCTGTTTGTCCGTTTTCCTCCGTTCAAAAGCTAGTCTTCATGGTTTTTTGCACTCTATCATGTGGTACCCTATGTTTCTTCATATCGAGAAGTCACTTGGGGCCCCTTTTTCTTTCCCATCGACCCTCTCGAGGGGGCATACTCTGTCATTTTCCTCTGTTCCTCCGTTGTGTCCACTTCCTTGCGAGATCGGGGTATCTCCTTTCATTTTCCATGATTAGACAACCTTAACAGCTTCTCCCACGCTGGGGCATCACTTTCTAGTCCTTTCTCTATTGAGTCAGCTACATTTTATTTTTCTTCAAAACACTATTATTTTAACAGTATTTTGAAGAGGGGCAAAATGTAGACATCCGAATTTGACCACCCTCATATGGTCAAATTCATCCCTTGTATTCTTCTATCCCACATCCCTTCATTGGCGTTAATTATTAATATTTCCTTTTTTTCTAATGTTCCTAAGGTATTTAATTAAATAATTAAATACTTTATCCTTTGTCCCCTTTCCTCTCTAAATTAAATAAATACCTTAATTTATTTAATTTAGTCATTTGGTTTCATGAATTTAAATCAATTTTAAATTCACCTTTTTTTCTCTCTTTGTCCCATCCTTCATAATCCCCCTCTAATCTGGATTAATTTAATCAATCCATGATTAGGATGTGCACACCCTTAATTAGGATTAGTGTCACATCCTTCATAATTCTCCACTTGCCTTAATCCTTCATTAGCATACTTAATCCCTTGTTTGCATAGCCCTAATTACTTGATTAGGTCAACCTAATCTTTCATTAATTGATTTCTCCTTTTGGAGAAGGCAACCCATTTTCCCATGTGAATTTAAAATTCACATTTATTTTCCCCATGACTTTTAAGAAATTTTTAATTCCTCTCCTCTTCCCCATGTGGATATTTAAAGAATTTTTAATTCCTCATGTGTCACATCACCCATATCGGGACAAGGACCTCCTTTATGAGGAGATCTTGTCCCAATCCCTAGGTAGCTTCAAGTACCTCCACCTCACCTCCCTTTTGATACCTCACTGGACACATGGCAAGATGTGAGGGCTTGTGAGTCCTCAACTCACCCTAGCCCTTGATCTTGTCCATGGTGGCATCATCTCAACCCTCCATTTCTTAGAGGTATTTCCCCTAAAATTAGAGGATTTTTCCCTCATTTGCATTCATTCAATCAAGCACACAATCTTGCACTCCAACTTTCAAGCATCCAAACCAAGCCATAACCTCCATTGTTGTAGTTCCATTTGCATCATTGCATTCCTCATCTACTCATGATCATTTAGAGCTAGGTTGCATGCTATTTTCCATTCAAAGGAGCACAAAATCAAATGAATCAACAGGGCCAACCAATTCATCAACTTGGGCAAGGTAACACACTTCCTTTTGTATTTCGTTTTGTTCAAGTTCAACTAGGCTAATCGTTGAGGTGTTGTTTGTGTTTTTCCTTGCTTGCATTTTGTTCGTTTTGCATTTTTAGAGTAGGAATTTCACTTGCACACATATAGAGCTCTTGTATTTTTTGTAGGATAGCAAACACACAAAATCAAAGTAAAAATATAAAAAATATAAACCACTACTATTTTTGGTGATGCAAGATTGCCTGTGAACTTTGATACTCTTGTATTAGACACATTAGGTAAGAAAAATGTACTATGAACTTGAGGCTCATGAAAAATTTGCAAAATCTAAAATGAAAATCTTTCATGCTCAACAACATTGAAGGCACTTATCCACGTTACTTCATATAATATTTTATTTATCCATTTCGCTAAGTATTGGGTGATTAGACAATAGTGTCCCACTTGTGGGACATCTAAGGTGTTTTTATTGAGTGGGGTTAGACTAAAACCCTTTAGATATAGTTCCCTTGAAACTCCCCTTAGACTAAAATTAAACCCCCAATGGAGTTTCCTTCACACTTATGTAAATACCAAAAAAATAAATCAATTCACCTTTTAGGAGATCAAATGAAGTTATTTAGAAATTTATTTTGTAAGCATGCCACCCTTGGGCTTAACTTTCTAAAAATTATAGTAAATTTATGTTTTATTTAATATTATATATATTATTCAAGACATTGTGAAAAATAATAACTATTGTTAAAAATCTCAAAAAAATGCATTTTGCACTCCACACGGATGTCCTTGTTTCAATAAAAAATTGAAAAATAGTTTTGATATATCTGCTAAGAGAAATGCATCACAAAATAATATAAGTTTGAAAATTTTGTTAGTACTAATTCAAAAATTAATTATAAATAAAATATTTAATAGAAACTAAAAAAAATCTATACATGAGATATTGGAGTTAATGATTTCATTCCAAAAAATTATGGAAAGTTTTCATTTGGAGTGAATGTTGTCATATGAAAACATGCTAATAAAAAATAAAAGGAAAAAATGAAAAATAAAAATGAAAATAAATTACAACTTGAATTTATAAAGAAAAAATCACAATTCATTAGTGTTGACGATGATGTTAGTCGCACACCAACAGATAGATCAAATTTTCACAGACACACTGCAAGAACCTATCTTTCTTGAAAGATTGCATCAGGACAACCTACATCTTAGGCTAACTTAGCTTAATCCCAAGGCTTGTTTATGTCAGGTCTTGACTGCACTAAGTTCGCTCAGAGTTCGTTGTGATAATGCTATTACACATGATGGCTAAACGGTTTTTTCGGTTTTCAAAGGTATCATAGAGATATGGAATAATCTCGGTCCAGTCATTCAACAACTTCATGAAATCAACAAATTTGCAATAATATTTCATGAAATTCAAATAAATTGCATTTATCTAAGTAGATTTAGCTTTAAACATTCAACAATTTTGTGGAATCAAAATATTTGCAATTAAAACTCCATGCATTCATCACTTTTTTGAAACATTTGTTGAAATTTAAACATCTATTCTAAAATAAAGCATAAAAAATTACTGAAAAAGTAAAATTTCTCCCAGGTATTATCCACACATGCCTCAAAAAATAACCAAACCAGAGCAAACCATTCCATACGTCATTAGATTGCTTCATAGCTAGGCACATAATGATGCGAGATTTTAAAGAAAAGGGGGATCATTTGCCCCCAGATAGTGTTAGTATGCACCCTTAAACGGTGCAACACACAGTCTTGTCCAATAGGAACAAACAATCAACTATGCAAGATTTCATATCAGGAAATAACTTTCAAATTGGCTCTGATATTGATTAACTTCTAATGAAACATGATGAGAGCCATTTATGTCCCATTTTTTGTAGCATTTTTTCCTTTTTCATATGCCTTGAGTCCCATCCCCATATTCTATTTCCATGTCTTATCATAAAATTTTACCATTTTACGCTGCATATGATTAAATGTATATAAGTGATATTTAATATAGTTTTGAGAAAAATATGAAATTTAATTGACTATTTCTACTAACAAGCATTGTTATTTCAACCTATGCTAATTGAATAAGAAGAAGAATGCGGGCTTTTTTCTCACCCTATTCATGGGAACCTTCCTAATGCCTTCTTCACAAGAATATAGCTTGTTCTACTATGGTTTTCTCTTCTACATGGCTAACTTGAGTTTCCACAACGACTAGATATTTTTATGTCACCAATACATGCCTTATGCTGCTGACCAAATCTACCAAGGCTTCTTCACGTTGCAACAAGCCTATCTTGCATGGTCGCACATGTATTTGATTAGATATTTTGGCATAGACATCTACCTTATATTCAACATCATTAAAGGATGTTGCTTCCATGATTCAACGAATATAATGTTTTCCAAATGTCTCACTACTGCCACATTGGATGAGTTTTTCAGATTAAATTAAAGGAAGAATTTATGAAGATCTCATGTGTTGTGCGATAGACATAGCTGCAGATCTGTTTATTTCTAATTTCACCTTTCATTATGTAACTCGTGAAACTATTGAAATTGTTGTTTTGCACCCAACCAAGTCTATGTAACGATGTTTTTGTTTGTTGGCCATAGGCCAAAACAAACTATCTATTCTTGTACTTAATTTTTATAGGATGCGTATATATAAGCAGCGTAAGTAGACTTTGGAGGGAGGAATTTTTCCATATATTTCTGAGAAATAAAATATCATTCTATTGATTAGTCCAACGTAGAAATTTTGTGAGTCTTTCTTCAATCAACTGATTGGGAAGAAGGGCACCCACTCTTCAGTATCCAATTGAAGGTACATACTTTCTTTTATTTCTGCAAGGTACAATGTGTGTACATTTTCTGCTATTGGTTATGCTTTGCAATGTTCGAACTAGAAATTTAGCTACTGTAATTTATGTGTGTTTATATTTATAAATAATGTAAATTGATTCTTGTGCTTTAGATCTTATGAATTTGATGATTTGTGGTTAAGTTTTTATTTTTAGATTTTTCTATAATTTCTGTACAGTTCCTATCTCTTGAATAGAAGAGAACAACTCTTGTCACCAGGAAGTGATAGTTCATGTCGCTAGAATTAGTTTGACTTGTTGTAAGTCTATTTTCATAAGCTGCATTCATAACCACTCATCTCATGACTCTCATCCCTTGTGTAGATTTCCATGATACCTTTCATGAGTTTATGATCCTCAGATTGAAATTCAGAACAAGCTGAAATATTTCTTATTCATTACCCCAGTTTTGGCCTATCAAAACACACAAGTTTTTAATTTGGAATGGAACAAAAAATAGGAAAAAGAACAAAACTTGAAAAAGTTTTGGTTCTCCGACATCCACAAATTCTGAACTTAAAATAAAAGTAAAGAACTAACTGGCCTTTTATAGAAAGAGTTTAAACTTAGTCCATCAAATAGAATCATAAAAAATAAATTAAAATGTAGCACGTGGCAAGTGACAATTGTCATCAAAACATTCAAGGAAAAGTCAAAACTTTGACTTCTTCATCAACAACAATCTTCAACTTCGGGCTCTAGTTCACAAACACTTTGCATAAAACAAGATCATCAATACTCTTCAAAAGCTCTGAGACTAGACACCTTCACTGGGACCAAGAACAAACCTACAAAATTATCTTCAAAACCATATCGACATACAAAACCTCTAGCATCCAGTATTTGACTATCTACTCCTCTTTATTGAACCCCGGGTTTGAAGAATCATCTTCACCTTTCTTTTGTTGATAATTCCAGAAAGTGACCAACACTTGATGCATATGCTACTTTGAAACTGATTGAATCACTTTCCAACTGTACTTAAGTCTAGCATAGTCCTCTGATATCTGAATGATGTTTTCATTCCTCTGCATCATTTTTGCTTCATATTTAACCATAACATTCTTGCACTTTATAATTTCATCTATAACCTCTTGACTTAATGAATGAATAGGGTCCTTATTTACCTTTCAAGACATTCCTTGAAAGCTTTCACCTCTTTATCACCCTGCCCTAAATCATGGGGATCACAACTTTGTTGTGCTAACATTTCAATAAAACTTTCATCTCTATCAATCAACTTCTTACATCTTTTAGTGACCTTTTCAAATCCTTCTACACTTTGTAGCAAAGTGTCACTTTCCCAATTCACTTGTTTTCTACACTTCTCAAATATCAAAACTTCTTGTTCCATGGTTATCCTTTAATTCACCATCTCTCAAACATCTATATGAATAAGAGCTTTTAACTTTTTCCTTTCTGCATTAGCCTGTTCTTGGAAAAAATGACATTCTCCTTCTAGTCTTTTATACTTTTCTCACCAACAATATGCCTCATTATATTTCCCAATTGCATCCTTAATTAACTCTTCTCCTTGCCTCACCAGGTACTCCATCCATTCTTTGAATACTCTTAACTTATGGTGAAGTGTTTCAATGGCGTCTACTTGCTCCTTAGACATAAGCACTGGATTTTGGTGCAATTCAATCTATGCTTGATTAGATTGACCTAATGACTTGATAAAACCTTCCAGGCAGGAAATATGCTCCTTTAGCTCTCTTTTCTTCTATTTACTCTTCTATACCCTGGCAATAGTTGTCTCTAAATTCACTTTCATTTCTTTTAATTCCTGTCCCCAAGATGAATGTCTGACATTAATTGTTGTTACCCTGTAATCCCTAGTTGTTATCTCATGCTTTCTCTTATCTCCTACTAGAGTAGCTATTTGGAGAGTTCTTCCTCCATTGGATTTCCTCTTCATAGCATGCCTTGTCTTCGCTCTACCTCTAGGTTTATGGGTCTCTACTTCTCGCATTAAGCTTTTGACATCCAAAGGCACTAGTTCCACCTTCAACGGTGAAGCCATTTGCCTAATTATCCAATCAGGTGTTTCTTCATTATGTTTTGCCTCTTCAATATTTCTTTGTTCCTAATTATCGACATGTTCAAGAACTTATCCTCTTGAACTATCAACATTGCTTGTCACAGCTCCCGAAACTTGAACACCTTCAGTCCTTACTGGCATGGATTCTAGATTATCTTGATTTATCATTGTCTCTCCCTCTTCGAGATTTATATTCTCCTATCCTACCGTGTGTTCAACATCAATCCTTGGGGAATCACTTTCATGCTGTCTTGGAACACCAAGATTCTCTTCATTTCTTACTTCACCACCCAAGGTTTGTGAGGGCTCTAAATTTTCACTCTCAACCCGACCTTCTCCTGGGGTTTTCCTTAGATCATTTTTCTTCAAATTGTTTCATAATGGCACCTAGTTTCTCCCACTATTCTCTAACTTGTTCTTCATTTAACTCAGGACTTTCCTCTTGAATTATAGGAGTCCTTCCCAATGTTCATCTCATTGCTGCCATATTAACTGAAGGTGGAGAGGTGAGTAATTCTGCAACCTTTTGGGATGCAGACCTTGTCTTAGCATGAGTGTGTGTCTTCGTTCTCGCCTCTTCATCAGTCATAGGATGAACTTTCAACTTTACCTTGGAAGAAAATGTTGCCTTAGGATTTATTGTTACATTGGCCAGACTAGTCATAGTGTCTTTACGGTGGCTAGCTGGTATCACTGGAGTTCTCTGACTTGAAGCATTAGGAGTTCTATCCTCAACATGTCCAACTGCCTCTCCTTTTCTAACTTTTCTTTTCTTTTTAACAATCTCAACATACCTTGGTTCATCTTCTACTCTCCGCTTCTTCTTTATATTGGGCGGGTATGTGAGCTTTACCCCAGCTTGTCTTAATGCTTTGTTGTAACCATGAATCTGCTGTTGATTGTATGTCAAAACTTGCTCATAAATCTCCTTAATGGTTACTATTTCTTTGTTTTCATAATCTAGGTCTGAGATAGGTTCATTGAAAATATTCTCTATATTAAATTGGATTCAACACTTCTTTGTCATATGTATCCAACTACTTAGGAATATCATTGAGTTTTAGAAGCCTTGCTGAATGTAACAAAAACCTTTGGTATGATCACTTCCTAACCTGATGCTCATCATCACAATTATGCCAAAAAAATTTTAAATCATAAACATGAGCATACTTGCTACCTATTTTCCTAGCAAGATTTCCCTCTGGATCATAATTCTTTCATCAGATTGTAAATGTAAAGCACAAAAAACTCACATACAAAAAATAGTATTCCAAAAAGCAATGCATATTCCAAATAAGGAAAGTGAAACATATATTAAATAAATTATCAATAAATACTCTATAGCGTGTACAATAATGAAGTACAAATCTCATACACCAGTAGGGGTGTTAAAATTACTTATGTTTCAATGTTACAAGTATAAGTTTGCATCAACAAATACATCCATGAAGATAAGTTTATATTTACATATTGGCTAAGCAAGCCATACGCAAGTTTTACAAGAAGTATATCCATATAATATAATAATCTCTATCCTCAACCACCATGAATTTGAAGGTCTTCCACAAGCTGAGGCCAAGAGTGAGGTTAAGGCGCCTTTTCTTCCCAACCACAAAGTACAACTTCCCTGGGTTTCTTCCTAACACAAAGAAAGCACTGACCTTGCACGACGAGCGTAGCAACTTGGAATGGTAAAAATAAGAGGGAATCTTTTGATGCGTGCCTGATGCTTATATGCAATTCCTAAACTAGAATAACATATTACTTGCATATAGGATGAGGCATAGACATATATAATATAAATTCTAGGCTTTTCAACCATATATTTCACTAGTACAATAGCTTGGCTAAGAAATAATAATAAAATGGTAATTTAGAAAAGGTAAATTACCGTCTCTAGGAGCCCACATTCGACATATTGTCCCGGAAGTGATTTCAAAGAAGATTAAATAAAACATCTCATAAGTTTGTTTAAATATCAAGCATTGTCTAAACATTGAGTTCTTTTGGAATGCACATTTTTATTCCAAGTTTGTTATTTGGTTTGCATAAGAAAATAATCCACAATTGAGATAATCCATAAGAAGATAAGTTTTATATCTGGTTTTTCATTTAACAATTAAATCAATCTACTAATATTCCAATGGATAATAACAAATATATGTATATGTGTATCTTTCTATTTTCTTACAAAGTTTCAAATAATCCATTTCCAATTTTAATGGTTTAATCTAAAAATTATAGATTTATATATATTCAAAAGGAGTACTTGGCTATAGCAGTTATACATGTGTATATATTCATTTAAAAAAAAAAAACTTGCTTAAGCAAATATATGTATATATATGTATATTTAAATATATATATATATACATATTCAAAAATATTAATTTACAAACAAAAGTTAACTTAGATCGAATGGAGTTTCTATTTAGCAACATATAAACTGTTAAATATACAGCAGTGTACACACACACACATATATGTATAAGAGAAATACAAATGCATAGCCTTGATACCATTATTTCCATACAGAAAACAGAAGATTTAAACACCAACACATAATATAATTGATATAATCATATGGAATAAATAAGAGATTTATCCTTTCATACAAACTGAAACTATTCCAATCACTTATTCACTCAACCAGAGGTTTAACATAAAAGAAATTGCATAAAAACCTGGAAAAACGATATCATTCTTTGGTTCTTTTCTTGTTCTCCTCTCTTTTCCTCTCTTCTTCTTCTACTTTTCCCAATTTCCCTAACTCTACTATTCTTGTTTTTGGCTTTTCATTTTGCATATTGAAATTTGACATAAATGTATCTAATGTTTTGAATGAATCTCCCCTTTTTTGAGAGGAGAAGAAATTATTCTCTTTTATTATCTTCTTTCTCTTTTTCTATCTTTTTCGGCTTTATTTTTTTTGTTTTGTTTTCTAAATTCAACTTCCTTTCTTCAATTTTTCTACTTTTCTAATGTTCTCTATCTCATAGATTTGTTTTCGAAAATCTTTCTTTCTTTCCCAAGATTTATTTCAAATTTATCTAATAAAACTAATTTTTAATAGAAAACACGATTTATTTGCCATGCATCACAATTATCCATAAAATAATAAATAAATATAATTTAATCTTCAAATGAAAGCGTTAAATAAAGTAAAACTAATTCTTTTATTTTCTATGTGCATTTTATTTCTACCACCAATTAATTAAATAAACACATATAAAGTAAGAAACAATATAAAATAATTAACTAAATGAAGTCCTAAATGCAACTATATGTTAATTAAGTGTTTGTGTGTGTGCGAGAGAAAACATTCCATCTTAACCCTGCTAGGTAGCTAGCCTCCTCTACCTTAACCACACCCTTGGTCTTCGACAACTTGCAACTCATGAAAACTCAGACACTCATTAATAGATTAGCGTCCAAGAAAATATAAATCGAAGCAATATAATTTATCATTCCAAGATAACATTTCCTATATTACATCACTTCGAAATTAAATAATATTCATTGCATTTCATCTTTTCCAAAGTAAATAAACATTCACTTATTTCATTATTCAAATAACATAACATTTATTTTACCACACACAATTGTCCATATTTAGTTCCACATAAAGTAAGTTTAGGTAGCATCAAAGTCTAAGATGTGACAGTAAATAGCTTTGACTTATACATCTTCAACTCTTCTTCACACATATCAGCCTGTTTTTCCGCAACACATTTATAATTCCCAATTGTGATGGAGAATTTGACAAAACATTTCTTGCGTTCTTGTGAGAAAAGAGCATGAGAAGGGTGCATTTGTCTCACCAATTCTAATAACAATATTTTCTCCATTGGATGTCTAGGTAGCAGGAATGGGTATCCTTGAAATCCTTCCACCTTGATGTAGGTGAAAGTAGGAAATTGAATGTACCAACCCCTGACTGACTCAATGACACTTTGTGCTTCTAGGGACAATCTTTTAGCTTTATCACCTTCCATTATTCTTACCAGCTTCATAGAAAACACATAATTAACCCTCCGGTAATGCTTCCAGTATCGGTGAATAGTGATATGGGGTACATGAGCATATACCAAATTATTCTTGGGTTCTCTGCCCAGGGTACCAAATTTGTTCAATCCTTGAATATTTTCCCTTAGGGCATAGGAATAAACAACATAAGAAGACATAAAAAACCATAGGGTGTTTAGAATGTCATTAAATTTTCACGCAGCCTGTCACTAATGAAACCTCCCCAATGAATTTGCATAGGGCCTTCCATTATTTTTGCTATAAGCCTGAATATCCAGGGTTCAAATTTGATGGCATCTTTGAGTCCAACTATACTAATTAATAGGGTTATGATGTCTTGGACATCTTGAATAAACAAAGACCTCATGATTGGTCTCATTTTCTTGGTAATCTCTTCTTGGCACCATGTTGCATTCATAAATCTTCTATTCTATTCTTCTGCACTCAGGTATGTCATGGCCAAGACCTTCACATCCAAAAGATTCATCTGGGTAAAAGTGGGGAGTCCAAATGCGTATACAATCCCTTTTACAAAGAGGTCTACATAGACTCTCCCTTCTTTTTCAATGAACCTCTTGTTTAGGTCATACCAATTCATACATTCCATTACCAATTTAGGGGCTTCCATTGTTGGTGGAAACCCTCTTGCCAAATGCGGCCCACTTGCAATAATGTTCTCTGTGCATTGAGAGGCATTCTCTTGTTGAATTCATGTGATGAATTCAATATCAGAAAAATTATCCCACCGATTGGTATGGCTTGTGAAACAAGGTATTTGAATTCCTCATCTAGCTTCCTTCTGGAAGTGCTCATATTTTCCTAAGTTTCTTGCATTATTAGCGGATATGTGCCTTGTGTGTGAGTTAGGGTTAAATCTAACCATTCATTTTCAATGATTCATAAAAATTTCAATCTGCAATTAGGCTAAATTTACTTCAAAATAATCAACATTTTAATTACCAAACTAGGGGAAATGCCATTTATCTTGAGACATGCATGCGTAGAAAAATATAAGAGAATTTTAGTTATTCGAAGCATACCTAGTTTTGCTAGTCAATACAATTTTCTTTTTGAATGCAACCTCAAAACTGTTAGTAGTTGTGTTCTTCAGCTTCTCAAGGTTTACCTTTCTTTGCGTGCCACAATCTTGGTTTTAATTCTTCAATGTCTTTACAGGTGAGCAATATGGTGCAACGTAGAGTGTTATGAAAGAAACTACATGCTCGAGGTGGTGCCAAGTATGTGTGTTGTTCGCCACCTTCATTAATTTCCTGTTATAATGCACTAATTTCCCTAAATAAAGGTGCAATCATGGCAGATTAGGGTTCAAATCATGAACATCTTAGTTTTTGTGCAGGACCCATGATTAGAGAAGAAGACGGTGTAAAAAGATTGCGTGAAACACTTACGTGTCACTTCAATTCTTACGAGGCAAAGGCTTTATAAGAAAAGCCACCTTTGGATACTTAACAATTAATAATCAAAAGAGGTTTGAATCATTTGGAATCAGACCTTGAAAATATTACTAGGAGCCAAGACTTTTACCAACTGGGTTCATGAGAACCAGGTGCAAAGGGAGACCCAAGACCGGGTTCAAGTGGGGGACCAAATTGATTTAAAACATATTTTTAATAAAACTTCCGATTTCTAGTTTTTCAATTTAAAAGAAAAGCAAAGGCCACCACTGGGCCAACCAACAAAGAAAGGGTGGAACACACACACTGGGATAATTCATCTGTGTGACGACTTATCGGGCATGACTTATTGCCCAGAAAAAGCAAAACTTGCCGAAGATACAACATCCTTAGCGCGACAATATTGACTTTCGGGACCTGGGGGTCTGATAAATTGATAAGAACAAGGAAAATGTTTTTCAACATTCCAAGTCTAATAAAGACAAGAACTTAGGCAGGGACCAGGCAAGTTGAATCAAAACTTCCCATTTTACCACTTCCTCCAAAAGCAGCACACCAAAGCAAGAAAAAGCAAAGGAAGGGAAAGAAAAGCAACAAAAGAAAAGGGGGTCCACATTTTTCCAAAGAGAAAAATGGGGCATGTTGTGAGACCACACAACAATTAGTTTATAAAATCCTTGTATTCTTTAACCATTTGTTCAATGTAATTAACACAAATTGAAAAATGCTATTTTGTTTTTTGTTTTGAGTGTCCCACTTAGGCCAAAAGTGAGACACACTATTGCGGGATCACCCTATTTTTTGTAGTCCTTTTCCCAATCATTTTGATTAGTTGAGAATCTATCTCTACCTCAACTTTATCTTGTTCTTTCTTTGAAAATTGATGTACCTATTCTTCTATTGAAAGTTGTTTATTAATTTTTACTTGTTTTTCCTATATAGTAATGATACAAACCAACAACATTGAAAGCCAAGGAGATGTCCACCTCTTTTGGAAGTTTAATCTCATAAGTATTTGATGTAAAATATTTTTTCATTTTAGTTTGTTGTAAGTTATTTGAAGAAACCTCTCCTTTCACAAATGAGATAAAACTATGTCTCCAATTTGAAATTCCTACTCTTTCATCTTGAGATTAGCACACTCCTTATATTTCATTGTATTCCTCTATGAGTTTTTCCTTACTTCATTATGTAGTTCCCACATGTATTCAACAAATTCATTTTCCAAAGCACCCCACCTTCCAAAGCCTGCAATATTTTTTAGTTCATCTACCCCTCTTGGGTGGTAGCTATAAATATTATGAAAATGACTTCTTGTTGTACTCCTATGGTGCAGGAGCACCTACACCACAACATCAATTTTTGATTATTTGAATGCCTAGTAGGTTAATGATAGTATTTTTGAGTCTTGTGTCATGAATAAGGTCTCAAAATACCACTTGAAATTTAATGAAACATTTGGAAAGGTCCCTTAGAGGAAGTTGGTTATAGGTTACAAGGTTGATATTATAAGTTGTTACTTATCATTTTGTTTTGTAGTAGGCTTTTAGTGTTTTAAAAAATTTGTTATAAGGAAGTTGGGGAAGTTACCCATTGGAAATTTGTTACAAAATTTATTTAAAGACTTGAGAGGCTCGAGATATTGTTGTTGTCATTGAAGGAATGAATAAAAAGCCTTGAATTTACTCTGTTTTTCATATTTCTTCTAGTTCCCTGAATTCTCAGCCTGTGTCCAGGCCGTACCATCTTTTCTTTCACTAATTTATTATGTAAAAATAGTAGATAGATTCTCTAAATGTTATTTGGTGCCTTGGTAGGGTTTGTGTTGATTCTTTAAGGCCTGAAACCACCAAATTTCCCTTACCGAGTTCTTGGACAGTTTAGAGGTTTGTGTTTGTTTTGATGGCATAACCATCATCCCACTTGTTGTATTCAATTGTAACTCAGTGGGATGATGTTTTATAATGTAAGGCATGATAATTTAGGAGTAGGGGGCATGAAATAAAGATTCCTTGGCTTGAAGGATGAAGGAAGGGGCAAGAAATGTGCATTTTTCCCTTAGAAAATGATGGATCAAACCTATTGGATGGTGAAGCAACACAACCAAAGGCCTAATGAGTGTTATCTAAGAATGAGTGGACCTATTGAAAGGTTTCTGGGCAGTTGGTTTGATTAGAGAAGGCTTGGAAGTTGGAGAATCAATAAGGGTGCTCCAAAACCCTAGTTAATTAGGCTGCAAGGAGGGTTTTTGCATTGAAGGATTGTTTGAGTATTTGGGGTCATGAGACCTAGAAAATCCTTGGTTTGGGAACCTAATCCAAGACTATTTTGAGGTTAGAGGGTCCGGGGTGGAGATTTAGAGGTAGACCCTTTGGGAAAATGGCCTAATTTGAGGCCTAAAACAATGAAAAACCTAGGTTTGAGGGGTTTGGTCTGAAGAAAGTGTGCTTGGTTTTCTAGTATGTTATGAACCTCTGAAATGGGTATCTCAATCCATGATCTGTTTCATAGGTTTATTGGGGAAGTTTTCTCAAAAGTCTGAAAAACTGGTTTTTCACTACTACAAGGGAAGTTAGTGTCAAATGGCGAGTTTTGAAGATTTCATTGAATCTGTCTTGGTGATTGTTTTAAACTGATTCAATTGTCATTATATGCTTGTTGAGGACCTTTTTAAGGGTCTTAGTGAAGTCTTGTTGTTGTTTTCAAGATTGCGGAGTTGAAACCCTTGAGGGTGAGTTGTATGAATGTAATGTAAAGAAGAGTACTTTGGTTTAGAATTGAAGTTTCTATTATTGTGATTGATCTCCACCTTTGCTCTACATAATCCTATCAATTGAGTTGCTAGATAAAAAAATCAAATTTTACCAATATTAAGTCTCATTGATTTGGCTTTTTTCGGTCAAACATATCAACAAAATCTTGAGGCTTCTATTGACAATCTCCATCTTCACATCCATTTGTGGATAATAGAATGAACTAAAAGTCAAATTAATATCTATTTTTCTCTACAAAGTATGCCAAAAATAGCCATAAATTTTGTATCCTTATTTGAGACATTACTTTATGGCAAACTATGTCGTCTAATTACTTTTCTAAAAAACAATGTAGCAACATGTGTGGCATCACTTGAATTCTTACAAGGTATGGAGTGTGTCATTTTTGAAGATCTATCTACTAGAGAAAAAATAGTCATTACCTCATTGATTTCTCAACAATCCAAGAATGATTTCCATACTCAAATATTATATTTCTCAAGGTCTCTTCAATATAAGGAAGTGACTGCTATAAACTTTTATTTTGACTTTCCCTTGGAAAATTTGGAAAACTCTACAAATTTGCACTTTATGCTATTTAGTATAGCCAATGACTGATATAATCCTATATTTGAATTTCCCTTGGGCAAGTTGGAAAACTCTAAAACTTTGCACTATGTTCATCACATCCACACTCATCCTTGGCCAATAATAGCCTTCATGCAACTATGCTAATGCTATCCACTTGAAAATGTCCAACAAGACCTCCACTATGGTTCTCTCTTATTAATTTTTCTCTCATTAGTCCTTGATGTATGCAAAAAGGTTGTCCCTTAAACAAAAAATATTCTTGAATGAAAAAAATTAACCATGGAATTATATCCCTATTAGTATGATTTCTATATGTTTTCCATGCATCTTTAAAATCTAAATCTTCTTCATACAACACTTTCATGGAGTTGAATTGAATAAAACTTACTTGCATCTTATTCAATAAAAGGAACCTTCCCTTTAATGCATCAACTACCCTATTTGATCTATCACTCCCATGCTTTAAAAAAAATAGTTTTGAAGAAACTCAAACCACTTCATATATTTATGACTCAACTTACCTAGCTAGTTATAAACTACAATGTTTGATAATTCATGTATATAAAAACTCCTTGGGTAGAAAAATGTGCCTCTATTTCTTTAGTGCTTGAACACATTTGATGATGGTCGGGTAAGTGCACCAAGATGGTTCCCAAAAAAGGGGCTTAAGTGGCCACTTTTTTTCTGAAATCAGGAAATGTTGACCTTGGATGTGAAATTGAGGATAGTTACACTCAAAATTTTGAGATGGAACAAAAACAAGGATTGAAGTGCTCTGATTCTACTTTATAAACTACTAATTTATTTTGAAAATGGTTGAGATTAAGGGGTTCAAAAGAGGGATGTACACAAATTGGTGCTATTTTTGTCAGAAAAACATAACATAGCAACTCTTGTACGACCTGAGCACGGTGAAATTTTTTGTAGTATTTTTAAAATTGCTATGATAAAAAGTTAACTAACAGTATCTAGTTGATGCACAATTTTTCTAATAATTTTTTAATGAATATTTGATTTTTTACTAATTTTCTAAGTGGGCACTTCCTGAAAAGCAAAATTTTGGCCGTGCTCCCCCTAAAATTTTTGGAAAATAATTAATTTTTTTCTTTTTTTTTTAAATTTTTAGAATGGATTCTAGTTTCTAAAAATGTAATTTATTTGAAAATTTGATGAACGGTTAATTTATAACAAAAAAAACACCAAACACTATTTTTTTAGCAAAAAATAGACATACAAACAAAAGAAATTATGGATGAAAGGCTTAACATTGTCAAAAAGTGAAAAAAATTACATCATTGGATAGCTAAGAGAGAACCTAACATTACCCATGTGTTTGATTTTTTCGATATTGAACTAGATGCAATCTTGATGGTGAGCACAGACCCGATTATGTGAAAAAATGTAGAATTTGCAAAAACACGTCTCTGGCCTTGTTGGGAATGCCCTCCAAGCCTTTGGGTTGGTATCCCAAGGCAAGTAATTTCACCTTTTTCTTTGTTTTAACGCGAAATAACGTGAGCACATTTTAAAAAAAAAATCAAAAGTGGCCACAAAATTGGTACCCAACTTCATGCACCCGCCCGGTCATGATTGAATACTTCCTTTTAGCTTCATTTAACTTCTTGTTGAAATGAGAAATGCTATTAATTTATTAGATTAAAATTCTTCCCATTTCTATCCCACTTGCATCATAGTCTACTTCAAATATTTTACTAAAATTCAACAATGCTAGAATCAATTTTTCTGTCACCCTTTCCTTCAAAATTTGAAAACCCTTCTTTCTTGTACCTATTTAAAATGAAACTAATTCCTAAGATCCTTCATGTTTCCATGATAGGTGCACAAATGCCACTAAAATTTCTAATAAATTCTTATATAAGCTTGCTAAACTATGAAATTCCTTGCTTCAATTGTGCTTCTTAGTGATGACTATTTTGTAATAGCCCTTACTATCTCTAGACCCATCCACAATTTTTATTAAAAAGTGACGAAACCCAAATGCTCATAATCCTTCATAAAATTGCACCTTTTCAAGTTGACCAAGTACTTTTATTCCTTCAATATTTGTAAACTTGAACTCAAATACGTCAAGATCTCTTCCTTTGTTACTCTAAAAATTAAGATATCATCTAAATAAAAAACTACAAACTTACCAAGGAACTTCTTCAACATCTCATAATCCATCCTTTGTTTTAAATGTAGTTTCACGCTTATCCCAGGTTATTTTATCTAAATTTAGTGATATCCACTCTTCAAATCAATTTTTGTGATGTATTTAGCTCCACTTAGGTAGTCAATCAAATCATCCATTTGAGGTAACCAAAACCTATACTTTATTATTATCTTATCGATGGATCTTAAATTTATGCACATACACCACTCTCCATCTCTTTTAAGTTTGAGTATTGGTGGTACAACACATGGGCTCAAACTTTCCCTTCTCAAATCCTTGTTGAATAACCTTGTATTTTTTCTTCACCCCTTCATTTTCTTGGGTGTAACTATATGTGCTTCCTTGTTTAGTAAACTTGATCCCGTAATTAAATCCATGCAGTGGATGATGCCTCTAAAGGAAATAACTCATTCAATAATTTCTTCAAAATTATTTTAGCACACTTCTCCAATAACTGTATTTCTAGTGATTTTTCTTCAATTTTACTCACTATCCTAACCTTTGCAGGTGTCACACCCCTCATATTCAAAGAGCGGGGAGGATAAATAAATGAAGTAAAAATCAATTAAAAATGTGTTCAAAGAGAAGAGGATGGGGGACCACACATTTAACCAGGGAAGAATGACTGGGAGTGAATATATGATGAAGTAAGAAACCAACCCTCATTCACATACTCGCAACAATCTAAAAATCCAAATTAGAAATGGTTTGAAACAACACAAAACTATGCAAGAAGTATTCTTCTTTGTTCATTCAAAATATTCTTCAATTACATAACAATAAAGCATTTCTAAAAATACATTGTTTTGCAGTCATATGAGCTAATAAAAAACATTACAAATCTTATATGAGACTGACATATGAGAGAAAAAATCAAATACAAAATGGTTTCCCTCAATCTCTCTTCTTTCACTCGATTCTAGCTCCTTCAACCAACAATCTTCATTAGAAATCACTGCTGCAATCAAACCATGAAATCACCAATCTTCTTGCTGCTATAGTACACCTTGAAACCTACAACAAAAATGTCTTCCTAGTCTCCTTCAATCCCTCTTCTTCTGAAGCTCTCTAGCTCACTATCTTCCAAAATGTGGAGCTCACTAGCTCCCAAAAACATGGGCTTCTATGCAAATATAAATCAGCAACAATGGAGTCTTCAAATCCGCTCTCCAGTCCAACAAAATCTCCCCATCTCACCTACAAAAACTCCCAAAACCATCTTCCCAAATGGTAAGGCCTGAATATATAAATTTGTGAATGAGAAAAACCACTATGGTTTTCCAAAACCACAAGAAAAACACCTCCTTGGAAAACCAATGACCCATTAAAATTAATCAATTCTCACATGGCCTTCGCATGGGCACCTAAACCATGGCCAATCAATTTTGGTCAATTCTAGCATCTTCATTGATCTTCGGTGGCTTCAACAGCTCCAAATATGAACATGCACCAACATGCAAAGCTTGTGGCACACACATGCAAATATATGCAAGTATACAATTGGCCATGCAAGCACATGCACCACAAGTGGTAACCACCTTGAAATGGGACACCCAAGAAGAATATTTTCCCATTTATGCTTTAGAAACATTTACCGTTGTATAATTTCCACCAAAATTACAATTACAATTTACCACAAAGGAAATTACATAGTTGCAAATTAAATTATTTATTCTTTTCCAACCCTTAAGATCTTATTGAAAAGTAAAAAAATGAAATAACAATATTTTTGGTGATGCAAGATTTCTCTTACACCCTAGATGCTCTTGCATCAAACACCCGAGGTAGGAAAATTTTTGTGAATAGGGATTCACAAAATGGACTTAAGTGGTAGTACCACCCTTTCGGATTGCAAGCAATCCTCAACAAAATCCATCACTGAATTTGGCACCTGCAATTGAGTCTTGTTTATCCTCTTCCAACACTTAGCTAGAACAAGAAACCTCCTCCTCTGATAACTCTACACTTCATTCTTGATCATCGATATCCAATAAAAATAAAACAATTTCCAATGAATGTCGGGGATTGAGATTCAGGTGTAAAGGTTATCTCTTAAGGATTTCTTTTGATAATTGGTAGAGTGAAGCCCCGATGTCTGATTCTTGAAAATACAAATTTTCACTTTATTTATTTTCTTTAGGATTTGGGTTTTATATTTGTTTCTCATCCATATGAAACTTTACTAATTCATGAGCATGCTTGATCACTGACAACCGATAATGGATTATCATTGAGGATTGAGAATCGAGAGTAATGTTTAACTCTGACCTAAAGTTAGGATAAGACTTGGATGATATCCCTGAAGTCTGACATCCAAAACATAAATTATTTGACTCAAATCTTTCAAGGTATTGTGTTTTGGAAATTAGGGTTTAGAGATATGGCTTAAAATTTGTTTATAGTTTGGGATGGTCATGAAGGACATCCTTGATGTCCAATATCAGAATTTCTAACTCCAATTTTTTGAAGGCATTGTTTATCAGACTTCAAGGTTTAGGGATTTGGTTGAAGGCTTATTAAATAATATTTAAGGTGCATTGTTAATATATGACATATGAATACACAAAATCAAACTTATAAAATACCCTAAGGAAAAAAGGAATTTATCGAGGACATGCTAACCATCCTTTTAGAAAGAAGGGTAAAGGGGAAACCAAGGGTCTAATGTGATGAAATCATAAACATCCTCAATTGGAGCACCTAGAGAAAACATGATTCAATGAGTTAAAAAAAAAGAAACCAAAAATTAAAAATAAAATGAAGGAAAAAACCAAAAACGGGGAATGAAGAAAAATAGGAATTAAAAAAAACCTCACTGAATCAAAATGACAAGAGACCACACAAGAACAAGTAAAGCTAAAAATAATGAAACAAGAGTTCAAGTCTCGATCCTACCTTTTTTTTTTTAAGGATCCAAAGGTGGAAATGGGTACGAACAACGATGAAGAACACCCACAAACACCACTACAAACTAGGGAGAAAAGCAATTATGTGACCAATGACCAAGCAAAAATAATTTTGAGGATAAGTGAGTCAAAATCACAAAGGGGTTTGAGAGAGTTTGTAGAGATCGTTAGGTTTCTTGCTCAAAAATTCACAAATAAAAATTAAAATCCCTTGAACTCACACTTAAACCAAACCCAAAAAATGCATTATGCTTAATAAATGTGGGGTGGCGCTATTGAATGTTTTGTTAGACGAGAAAAATGAGACATCAAGATGTAACTATCATCGAGCCTTTGGGATCAAGAATGTTGCAAGGCAAGCATCCCGACAAATAAAAATATGAAGAGTGAAATTATGAAATGGAGAATGATGAAAACAAACAAATGTTGGGGATTGGATTTGATAAGGATGGCATACCAATATTGAGGAGCCCTAAAATCTGACAAGAGAAAAAAAAGGGGAAGAAAGAGAAAGAAAGGAGGAAGAAAAAGGAAACGAAGGGAGGAAAGAAAAGGAGGGAAAACAAGGAGGAGAAGGAGAAGAAAATAAAGAAATAAGAGGGTCCTCATTTTTCCAGAAAAAAAAATGAGGTGTGGGTCCAAGGCACAACATGATACATTTGCAATGGTACACATTACAAAAATTTAGACATTACTTGTTGTCTACCTCCTTTAATTTCTATACATATCACAAACCATTGAAGTATCTTATGAATAGAACAACAAACCAAGGGAAGACTTGTTGATGGTTAATATTAATCCAAGAGATTGATTTTAAGATCATGGTGAAACTAGGAAAATTTAATCAAGGACTTGATTACTTCTTTAGGATAGATATAAGGGAAGACCAAGGGTTAATTGATGCTGGTATTTCTTGGTACACATCAAGATTTAAGGTCAATGTGGTGACTATTGAATTGAAACACATTTGAAAACTTTTAGCAACATTTGAGAATGTCTAAAGAATAGTATATAGGAGGAAAGGAAAATATTAATTATTTGTCATTTTCTTTTACACTAATTGAGGAATAATTACATGCTATTAGAAAATCTATGAGGTCATCAAAAGAGTATTCCTAGAATAGGTGAAAGAGAAAATCTTGAGAGAAGTACATGAAGGTATTTTAGGTTGACACAATTTAGGATACGGTAAAAGGAAAAAGATATTATTGGCCAACCTATGGTGGGAAACACTTTTCAAAGATGCTCACAAGTAGGATCATAAACTTCTGATATATGTTAGAGGGTAGGAAAAAATATTGTAAGTGATGAGATTCCCTCATTTCCAATCTTGGCACAAGTCCCATTCGAGAAATGTAAAATTTATTTCATTAGACCAATAGATCCACCTACTCATTAGCCCCATGCATGATTCATTATAACTCACATTAAATATTTGACTAGATAAGTAGCACATAACCTACAATGGATTGTATAGTTAGAAATATCGTAAGAAACCACATTAGAAAAAATGTGCAATGGGAATGCTTAATATTGGGATGTGAAGATACCGACAACCTTATGGGCCCATAGAATAAATTATAAGAGACTTATAAAATTTTATGCTTTTTAGCTAGTATATGGGTTGGATGTTGCATTTACCATGGATTAAAAAATATAAAATCTTAGGTTGGCTAGTGCACTAAGGTTAAATGATGATAATTCTATTAGGGAAAGATTAGTTAAAAAATAAAAGAATGATAAAAAATTATTTATTGTTACTTGTAATCAAACATTGGAGAAAATACATCAAAATCATTGCATGATAGAAATATTAAGAATAAACCTTCTTAAACCATTGAGAGTTAGTGATGTAGTGTTGATGTATCATGGTTGATTCAAGAAGCATGAGAAATTAAAAACATGGTGGCTTGGACCATACAAAATTGATCATAGTTTTGCTTCAACAGTAGTAAACTTAGAACCTTGCAAAATCATTTATTGGATAGTTATATTAATGGAGTAAGGTTGAAAATATGTTTTGTGGGTGATCAAAGGATGAAATCAATCTATAACAATCATGGTGTGGATGGAAAACCTTTTATTATATGTATTATAGTGTATTAATAAAGTACAATAGCAATGAAGATAGTCTAATCAATCCCATATGGCTACTTACTTGTCAAACCTAAAACAAAAATATAAAAGAAACTTTAAAAAAGGGTAGGGACGAGGGGTAGATAAAAAAAATAATTGAAAAGGGGATATTTGCATCTTACATAAAGGAAATCATTCAACATAACAATTCACTATAAATTTTCTATGTTGAATGGAGCTAAGTTGAAGAGTGAAGTGTTGAATATAAGCCTATTTGGAAAAATTATCAAAGAGGGTTGTAAGGCTGCTAGTCCAAAATAGTATCTAATAACATAACTATATTGGAAAACTAAAGCTAAGGATAAAGAAGAATGATATAGATGGGTTAGCTCAAGGAACATAGCAAGGAACTCAAGGAACATAGCAAGGAACAACCTATAATATATAACCTACTCTAGTAGATTCAAAATACAACCCTCAACCTAAACATAAGAAGTACCCATGGAAGGATGGGGAGGTGGAAAAAGATGTATATTTTTTAGATGTTCTTATTTTGGTTGTCTATGTACAATATATTTGTATATATATTCACGTTTCCCTCATATGAATTGGCCACACTCAATTTAAATTAGAATGATTAAGTCTCACTAGTTCTAATATAGACACATGCATAAGGGAGTATTTAAATGAATATGGAATATTACAGGTGCTCAAACTAGACATAGGGCACATCTTTTCTATAGTCATGATTAGATGGGAGAGTGAGGGCCTACAACTCAAAGGATAGGAGAAGTTGTAGTACCCATTTTGATCTACACCCTTGTCCTATATAGGGGAAGAATTAGCCTATATTTGGACCTCATGAAACTCCACTCTCCCATATCTCACTCAAGGGAGTTGGTTTAATAATCACCCTGCCAATTGTTAGATATTTTCACATTCAACCTGATTAACTACCTACATTTCATTATACCTAGTCATTTTGAATAATCCTTCCTATATGTCTATTTTGATCTCTCCTAATCTTCTATATTAATATAAATACTCCCTTGTGCCTATGTTTATATTAGGCATAGTGATACACAATCATTTTACTTTAAACTGATTATGGCCAATTTCTATGAGGGACACATGAAAATATCTACACATATCTTCTACATAGAGCATATAAGAAGGAACGTATAAAAAAGATCCATATTTTCCACCTCCCTATCCTTCCATGGATGCCTCTTATATTCAATTTGAGGGTTTTCTTTGACATCTAATGAAAAATTTATGACACTAAAAAAGTTAAATTTTTGTGGAAGGAACTTGTTAGTAGAAGACATTATAATATTTGTACTGAGATATGCAACCAAGGGTATTGCTTATAAAATATACTACAACAATTGGGAGAATTCAACCACATAGACTACAATCATGATGGCATATGAGATTGTGGTAGATGACCATAAATTTGAGCTGTGCAAGGTCCTCCAAGAGAAACTACTAGAGAATGTCAACAAAACAGAGACTAGTGCACATACATTAAATATAATGGATCCTTTAATATCTACCTTGAATTTTATTTTATGAGGAAGTTGTTGGGAATAATAAGATAGTATATGGAACACATTATGTCATTTAAACATGTAAATAAATATACTAAGTTTTCACTAATTTTTAGGAAAAAATATAAAATAGGATAATTTTTGACATAGTAAGGAGATACCAGGATGAAACTATATTCTTTGTAGATTTAAATTATATAGATATGGAGGTAGTATAACCTAGGACATCATGGGTACCTAATTTACCTTATGAAGTTCTAGTTGCATTAATTGAGACAAACAAAAAGGTATAAAAAACATGGCATATAGATGGACCAAGGTATATATTTGAGACCTATTAAAAAAGTTTTTGAAATAAGGATCAAAAAAGTAGTAGAGAAAAGTATCTAGAAAAAGAATAAGAAAAACCTAAAATAAGAGATTTTTTTCATGGTACTCCCTTAATAACAATAATATCTAACTCACCTACTATTGATAAGAAGGAACAAAAAGGGAGTGAATTTTGGAGGTTGGATGGAATTAAAAATAGATGCCTCTCATTTGAGATAAGAAACTCAAAATAAAAGAAAGCCCTATTGAGTACAAGAGTTAGAAAAAAAGTCCTTATGGTATGAGGTGAAGAAAAATATATCCTTACCCTAACATAGAAATAAAAAGAAGTTCCATAACCATCAAAATCACCTACTAGGACTACCTTAGAGGTCCTACTACAAATGAGTGTAGAGTAAAAGGAGGAGGAATTAGGCCCTTCCAAAAGGAAGGTTAGATAGAAACAAAAATCCAAAGTAATCTATCCATTTAATTATTTGTAAGAGAGGGGGACCATCGCATGCAAGACCCCAGGTCACGGAGGGTCAAGATGCGAGAGGCTGCCCTAACTTACCTCAGCTAAGCACAATGTTTAGGGTTATGAGGATGAGAATGATGAGGACTATGATGTCCTACAATCACTCTATAATCTCGAGTTGCAAGATTGGGGCTAGGCGAGTCAATTTTTGGGTTCAACTCTGCGCCTCAGGGAGCTCTCTGCCCGAGGACGTTAGCACGGTCTCTGGATGACAACACAATGTGTTAGTGTCTCAAAAGTGTGTTGTAATCCATATGGATAGACAACAACAGAGACAAGGTCAGACTCACCAAAAATGACTAACAACCTAGCTACTCAACTAAAAGGACAAAATGTAACAAGTAAATAAACAATGTATTCTCTAATATTGTAAAGTAGAAAAGCAAATGTAAGGAGAGTAAGAAGGATCTCACCAAGGAATTCGCTCGCCAGCTGATCTTTCTCACAACATGCACACCTACATAAAACAAGAGGGAAAATGTTGGGTGGCTGTATAGGGGTCTGCCTTAGCTAGACCCCCATTTAGGTGTTTCCACCTCCATGAATAGCTAAGGAAATGAGATAAAGAAGCAATAAAGTAACAAGAATACAAGCACTACAAAGTAGTACTATGCTACTCAACCAAATGATAGAGGAGAGGAGAGGGAAGCTTACCACCTCCACCAAGAGCACTCAAGGCTGCTTGGGGGAGAAATGAGAGGAACTCAAGCCTCTGCTGCAATGGTGTGGTCCCAAACGTGCTCTACCAAGTTGACGAAGTATGATGTTGCTGCAATGGGATGCTTGAAGTGAGTGATGGAATGATCTTGTGGAGTGATGTGAGAGTGTGAGTATGGAAGCTTAATCTTTTCAAGAGTCAAAATGCAAGTTGAAGGACTGAATATGAAGAATGCGGGAAGAAAATGACCATATTCAGGTCAGTTGACCGAAGGATCCATTACAACTTCATTGCCAATGAGAAGTGTAACGCCACTGCTAGCTTAGCCACATGAATCTACTAGGGACGTAAGCACGCCACGCGGACGTCTGTGCACCGCGCGGGAATCCCTGATAGAAACGCCCCCATCGACACACAAAACAGGCACCAAGTGGACTGCCATCAGTGGGCTTAAGTGGAATTAAGCCTCTGACTTTGGTTTTCTAAGGTGGATAAAGGAAAAAAGGGGAATTGCACATAGGGTGTGAATTCACTCTTATACATTATTCAAGGAAGAGAAGGAGAAATATGTTGTAGAAAAGAAAAAATAGAAGAAGAAAGAGAACAAGCTTCTAGAAAAATCTCAATATCCTATTAGCACCACCTTGGATAACCAAAAAAACAAGTGGGAAAGAAGTATAAATATGGTTATTACACTTGTAAGAATTATGTTGGAACATGTTTAAAGTTGGGAAGTTGTTAGAAATAGCTAAGATGTATCATAAAGTATCTATGATAAATAAACAGTCTATTCTAATCACTATCTTGGATTATTTATCTTCAAGTCCTTACTCCATCAATCAAGTAACTAATGATTTCCTCATAGAGCTACTAAGATAAATCTAGCAACAACGGGAAGAACCATTCAATATAGAAGTGAAAATATACTAAAACATTATGAAAGAGGTTGTAGAGGAATTTAACATGTATTGTAACACTAAGGTGCAAGTATATAACCTACAAAGATATGGGACTAACATATAATTCCTGGAGTAGATATGATTATATGAAAATTTGAGGAGGCTAAAGATAGGTTGAAAATTGAAGTAGTGGAGGTTGCAATAAAACCATATGGAAGTTTGGTAAAATATAAAGAAGCAAAGGCTACCTGCACATTTGAAATATAAGTAGGAAAAAAGGACACAAGATAAAACAACATACGATCAAGGGGAAATTTATGAAACAAATTATATCTAGGTAGAGGAGCTACTTCAATAAGAAGATAAAGATGAGACAATAAAGAATGTAAAGACAAAGAAACATTAGGAAGTCTCGTCATAAAAATATATATTAGATAGTGGTATAGGAGAACAAGGTGGAAATGAGGAACAAAATCTACATAAAGATAAGGGTTATTATGGGTGAATCAAGTGCAGAACATATTCTTAAAGAATAACTATTGATCATTTAGATTTCACCCTAAGTATTTGAACCCATGGAGAAAATAAAAGATTCCATTACATGTCAAAAATAACTACAACTAGTTTTAACTCTAGTGCAAAAATTTCTTACAAGTACACCTTTGGGATTAGGAATTGATCTTGCATAGATCTCTCCTATCCAATATTTTGCATGATGGGAGAAATTTTAGAAAGAAATGGAAGGAAGCACCTGTTGACATAGTCAATGAATACTACTAAGATAGAAAAAAATCCATGGTAGAGATTTAGTCACAACTATTGAAAATTAGTGTGGACTATTCTATGAGTATAAAGGAGTGGTTGGAAAGAGTAGTAAATTGGTTATTAGTGGAATCTTATAATTGATATATGCATAGAAGGAAAAGTTTAGGGATGAGATCCCAAAGGAATATGAGAAAGAGTAACTAAATAACATCATGGGAACAATTGAATTAGGGATTATAGAGTTAAATACTAAACTTAAAGACATGGAAGATACATGGGGTAACATCAATACCCTCTATTAGTATTTCCTTTGTTGGCACACATCCACTAAATATCTAAATGTCTAGATTGATAACTTAGAGAATCAAATTCTATAGACCTCAAAACCTTATGATTCAATGTAAGATTTAGATCAAGAAATAAGGTTCCAAATTGAAATTCTACACACCTAATTTCAAAACTTACAAGAGAAATGAGCAAGTATAATTTCACAAATGAAGTAGCCAAGATGAGTAGTTAACCCGTAGTTAACAAAAATGATAGGAATTTTGGTAGATTCTCAACAAGAAAAAACTATTTTAATACCCTTTTCTCAATGATATGGAATCTTAATTGGTAGTTATTAAGGGTAAAATCTACTACCTTCAATGGAACATTACTTAGTGGACCAATGCTTATAATAAAACTCACATCATATATAAGAATATTTTTCTATAATGAGGTTGGTAAAATTCAAGTTTAATTATTTGGGTGGTATAGTCTCTTGAATAGTTATGGTGATTTTTTATTTATTTTTAATGGTGGATAGAGTCAACATGTTTTGAGGACAAGACTTGGTTTAAGACAAGATATGATGTTGGAAAAATAGAGTCAATCTAATGGTTCACATTAGATCTAGTTGAAAAACCACAAGGGCATCTACTTTAATCCCAATAAGTTTAAAAATTGAAAAGAGAACCTAATGACAACTGATGGTGAAAAACTACAAGGATTTCAAATGCTATAACCATGATGATCAATCCCCATACAAGCTAGAGTTAGTCAAAGTCACCAAATGTTAAAGGAGAAAAAAAATGGTACATTCATATGAATTGTAGTAATACTAGAAGGGAAAAATTGTAAAGGAACAAGATTAGGAATGTGTCCTTACATGTGGAAAAGATATAAAATTAATATACTCATATCACACATGAAGGGTAAGTAGAGAGAAAAATTATTGATAGAGGATAACATAGATATACAAGAGAGACATGAGAGGTGGAATATGAGATATCACATATATAACAAATATTGTAAATCCATGTAATAAAGGACACAATAATATATTACAAGCATACTTGATTAATATATAATATGTTGGATATTCTATTATGTGTATATGAGAGATATATGAATGCATTATTATTTTATGTTGCTTATTCCTATAATATACTGCATGCTTTATCATTTCCGTATTCACCACAACAGGTTAATCACTACAACACATAGATAAACTTAGACTACTTTTTTTCACTTTCTTGTCAATATGGCCTATTCATTCCTATCCCATATTTTTGCACATAGTCCCATGGAAAGACTACACACCCCTTCAAATTGGTGGTTGCATAATTGACTCTCTTAGGGTCTTTAATGGATTCAAACAAAATGATTTTCCAACTCATTGATCCAATATAACAACTCCTCGGGATCCAAGCCTCCTAAATAACAAGGAATATCATACCTTATTTTGCTTTGTGCTCTCATCAATGCCTTGAATAATCTATCCTCTACACTTAGTTCTTCTAAATCAAAAACTTCCTCATTACATGGTTCTTGGACTAGTCTTTGATCACCACTAGCATCTTCATATTTTATAGTTATTCACCTTTATGTGGTCTCAATGGATCTCAACCTTGCTTCAAGAACTCTTGAAGTTATAGCTAGTTCACTCTCTTATTGCTCCCTTTGATCATCTTCCTTATCATGATTTCCTATCTAATTTTAGGCACCTTTTCTTGTGTTAACCATATTCTCCTCTAATTAACCTATAGTGTAATTAATGTATGCATTTTTACTTTGGGGTTACCTCCAACCCTTCTACCAACTTATTTGTAACTAGAATCTAATAACACCTAATGTAGCTATAGATAGAGAGTCTAATAAAAAATGGTCCACTCATGGAACTAAAGCATAACTAAGTAAAATACCATTAGAGTACACAATAGAAATAGATTTGGAAGAAAACCAAAGATACCACAATCAATGAAAATACTATAATTTAACAATAATCAACATACATGTGTCATCCAAATTCTCTAACAAAATAGGTCACTATCAAAATTCAAGAATATTTTTTTTTATACAATCATACATACCTACAACTATGTGCTCATTACAAAAAAATGAGAACCTAAAGCCCATAGTTAGACTTATCTCCTATATTTTTTTCCTATTCCAAAGATACTACTTTCTCATTTATAGGGATCATTTCCAATGATAAGGCATTGTCAATTAAAGGGTTGTGAAGCTTGTTGTATTAACTTTTCCTTGAAGAAACTCAAAGTATTCAAATTGGCACAATTTTTAAAATTTGGCATGAAACCCCAAAGATCCCTTTGCAAGTTACACTCTTCCAATCAAGAGAATCTATGGGGAGGATTGTATGATCTTAGGACAAATGATGTAGAAATTTCAGCACCAACCCTCCTTAGGACCAACGATCTCAGTAATGTCCTCAAGTTATACTGTAATGCTTGAATGATCATTGCATTGTGAGATCTTAGTTTCAGACTTAGAATGAAATGAAATGGAGAATAGGAAAGAAATTTCCCTTGTAGTAAAAATTATATTCTATATTTTGATATTCTTTGGAAGTTTAATTCATTGAGGCCATTACCATAAAGATATATGTTTTAAACTATGATCTATGTCTTTATCAAGAGCAATACCAAGCGATATGCAAATGGGTGGTACACCAAGATAATTTATATGGGTGGAGGAATATGTGGTTGACCAAGAGGAGGTAGTTGTTAGTGAATGGAGGTGGGGAGCTATGTGAAGGTTGTGTAAACTTGTGTTATTTAGTATAGCTTTGAAAGAATATTTAGGCAATTGTGCCTTTTGTTGCTATATCTCTTCTAAAGTTTGATAGTATGTATATTTATCTTTGAGTTAAGGTATTAGATATAGCTTTTATTTATCTTGGCTTGTTAAGACAATACTATAAGAATTTATTTTAGCTTCAAGGGTGGGGACCTAGTAGAAACCTTGGATTTATTATCTAAATTTAACTCTTATCTATACTTTAATATTTATAAGGCATGATAAATATTAAAATATTTATTAGTTAACAAATTCTATTTTAAAAAAATCATATTAAATTTTACATCAAATATATAGTATGTGTAGGCACCCAAAATTGACCACATTCTATCAACACACATAACATCATCTTCTAATACCATCTTCCATTATACATACACATCATATATAGTATGTGTAGGCACCCAAAATTGACCACATCCTAACAACACACATAACATCATCTTCTAATACCATCTTTAACACCATGCCATAACAACATTACTAATTAATTAAGTAATTTTTTATTTTTGATTAATTAGGCTAATTTTTTTATTCATCCAAAATAAATAAATTAATCCATTTTTATTAACTAATTAATTTTTATTTTATTTTTTTAGTTAACAATTTTACTTAATACATATATTTCAAAATAAATACAATCCACTTTCTCCATTATCCACAAAATAAATATTTAAAAAAAAATCATATGACTAGTTCAGAGTTGTCTAGATTCATTGAACCTAGGTACTCCTATAAAAGTAAAACTAATATTACATCTCCAACATTCATTTTCATACATCTTTTAACCCTAATAATTCACATAAAGATAGCCCTAAAAACAACCCTAACAACCATCATTTAATAAAGTCATCTCAATCAATCTCATCCATCAATTTGCAATAAATTTTGACCATTCATCTATTAGCTTGTTCTAGAAGTTAACTTTAGAAGCTATTGTATTTCAACCATTCATCCCTATACTACATCATTAAATCTAACTACTCATATCCTCAATAAAAAAAATCTATAAATGGAATCTCTTGGAGGCCATTTCAAGGAGAGGAGACTCTATGAATGCTTTTGTTATGTTGCTAAATTGAGTAACTTCTAAGATTAGAGCATCCGCATATCATCTTGGAGCGCACCTAAAACAATCATGGAGATTTAATGCTTTGTTTGTTTCAATTTGCATTGTTTTGTTCTCCTTCATTTACTTCATCTTGAGTGTGTCTTTCCATTTGAGTATTGAATTTTATTATTGCATTTAACTCATACTTTATAGTTCAAACTGTGGGCCCATAGTGTATTCACATACACACAATTAATGTGGGTAAGGCTTAATCCCTTTGTATTAATGTAGAAAATATTACAAAATCTAGCTTTTGTAAGGTAAGAGAATTTCTTACATTGTACAAAATCAGTAGAGTTTATTATTATCTTCTATTGTGAATTACCAAAGAACAATCGTAATCTAACAACCTTTCCACTATTGTAAGAAACCCTAACTAGACATCTAACCTAACCAACACTGTAACTAAATATCTGCATGCTTTATGGAAAACCTACATAGTTGTGACCAAATACCGTACCACACCACATGCTAGAGAAATCCATGCTCCATT
This sequence comes from Sequoia sempervirens, assembly GCA_007258455.2. Taxonomy (NCBI): domain Eukaryota; kingdom Viridiplantae; phylum Streptophyta; class Pinopsida; order Cupressales; family Cupressaceae; genus Sequoia; species Sequoia sempervirens. The sequence goes on from VDFB02271358.1 coordinate 292,530,686, forward strand.
CAAGAATACCCAACATGCAAAACACTAGGGCTCAAGCCATTAACAATCTGCACCATCAATGGTTCCAAATTCACCTCACAAATGAGTGTTTATGTCAGCAATGACATCACTCATATTTCTTCGGCTTACCACCTCTATCAACTACAATTAAAATACCATATTTATAACTCTAGTTCATTTAGGAGACACATATATCTATTTAATTTCAAGTTATCATATAATATTTGATCATTGTTGACGTCATCAAATTTAAATTTAGACGATTTGACAATTATAAAAGACTTTAATTTCAATATGCAACAATCAAATTTAAAACTCAAAAAACTAAAAACCATCCAACTTCACATACTACTAATACATAACTTAATCAGATAAACCAATTTTCAAACACATTACAACAACAAAAACTAATCCTTATTTCTAAATCAAGTCCAACAATTTGACTTTATCTATAAGATTGTAATAAAATAGATTTGCTGGGACTTCAAAAAAACACAGAGGTCCAAAATAAGACAAGCAGGATATTTTTTTCTCAGATCCATTCGTCATGGCTGCCAGGCAGCTTGAGATACAGTTAAAATGCAAAATGAAAGAACAAGTCCTGGAATCTTGGTTGTACAGAGACAGATTGGACAGGTGGGTTGCAGTGGATTAAATGATAATGAATTGAAATAAAAAAATCAAGAGCAGGCCCACAGTGGACCAAGTTTCAGATATGGAAGTATTGAATGTCAATTATGTATCCATACTATTAAGAAAAGGCACTGTTATGCTTATTATCTCCCAAATTCTTTGTCCATATGCCATTTGTGGTAGAGAAATTGGTTGTCCCCATCTGACAATAAGAAATTGACATATCCCATATGGAACAACACTGACATAACAGGATGTCATATCAGAGCAGCCTAAAATCTTTTGGAGATCTGTTGATGTAATGGAATTATGTCAATAATTTTATATTTAGTGGACGGGTGTCCCTTGGTGGGTAGTGGGCAATCCAGATTTTGATCATGAATTATGAATGTATTGGAACTTAATTGGCATTTGACGCGTGGCCATACTGGTTATACAGTAACAGGCAGCAGATCTTGTCGGTCATTGCTTCTATGCTTATCAATCCATTATTTTCATCTGCTTGTCTTCTCTCAGATGCCTTTTGCTTTTTATGCAAATGTTCCTCTTTGTTTGTGGGTTTACTTTGATTCAGTTGTCTTTTGTTTGTGGGTTTACTTTGATTCGGTTGTCTTTTATGTAATGATAAATGTGTAAGTGGCGTATTACATAAATGTGTAAGTGGTGTCATTTTTAAACTTAGTATATGATTTGAGTTTTTACTTTGTTTTGTATTCATTTTTACAAGTCTTTTTAGATCATTTGTTTATGCGTTTTTTTGGAGTCTGGATTTGTAGTTTTAGGAGGTTTGAGTCGATTGAATGATTTGTTGAAATAAACTCATTTAAAAAAAAAGTTTTATGTTCAAATTTAATATGTATGTAACCCTTTCAGCTAGTCAATATGTGTTAATGTGAAGCACGGTGTGTTTCACTTGCCATCTTTGGAGTTGTATTTAAGGACTAACCCTAATTTAGTTTTACACATGTCTAATCTTTCTAGAACTCAGCATTTTAAGATCTTGAAATTTGAACATTAAGCATTCAAAGAGAAATATCTAAGCATCTATATTGCGTTACTTGCTTGCTTCAACATATAGGCATTTTGTGCATGTCTAGTTCTTGTATTTGATCTTTGTTCCTAGTCATTAAATTGGTTCATTTAGGGGTTCGACCAAAGAAGGATCATTTTTTTCTCAACAAATTCCCAAGCAATGTTCCTAGTTACCACTCCTCTACAAATAAACATTTTACAGGCCAAAGCAAATGAGATCCATGTAGTAAAATAGAACAAGTCAACTCTATGCACCATGCTAGATATTATGCTCCTATAAGTACCATTTTTGCATGTCATTGCATGGGTTGAGAATTTTGCGTCTAATGATTAAACACCCATCCTAAACCACTATGGAATACAAATGGAAGTTGATCTTAATTCCTAGGGCATCTCCCATCATTTGAGTCTCTTAATTATTTCTTATCATGCTTTCTATCTAGCCTTTAATTACTTTTTGCATGTGTCATTTTGGTCAATGGCCATCATCTTTTGAGCCTACTTGCTGGAGTTTGGGGTAGTGATTCAATTTTTTTGGGCCTTTATGTATGATTTTTACCTTATTTTGTAGCTAGGTTAAAATTGCCACTTCCAATTTAGGTAGCAATTACAAAATTGCCATAATGACTTTGCAATCACTACATTGGTTTTGTAACCCCTATGAAAATCTCATCTACAACCTAACAATTTTAAAGTGTTGAACACATAGAAGTACTAAGAGGGGGTGGGAAGGGGGGAGGGGGTGAATCAATACTTAATCAAATTCTCTACATCCAACAACAATTAATCAAATGAAAACCACGATAAGTAGAACACATAAGCATGCAACCATAACACTAGATTTACGTGGAAAACCCTACAAGAGAAAAACCATGGTGAGCAATTTGCTTGGATCTACTATCCAAATCCAACCTCACAAAAGAAAACGAGATTTACAATAAGTTTTATGGGCTATAACCCAAAGGAAGCTGCAACTCCCTCAACATTTACAGTCAAGAACAAGGCTACAACCTCTGCACAAAGACATCGATCTGGTTCTAATATTTCTTTCACAAAATAAAACAACTTTCTACTGATCTTTCCAAAATTGCAATATCATCTTACTTCTGCACAATCACTCCATCAATCTCCATAACATCAAAATACCTTTCCTCTATCATCACATCTAACACATTATCTCAATAGCACCATCACGACTGAGCTACCATGCTTGAACTGATCTTCTCCACATTTTATTATCAAAATTATTTATGTGGTTTTCTTATTCACACATTATTTTTAAAAAAACTCACAATACACTCACATACACTTTCAATAATCTTGATGTTTTATTTATATCCTCCGCAAGCTTCAAAAAGTTTCTCCTTTATTAGCCAAGATGAAACACATAATGTGAGATGTGCAATAACCATGAATGTGGACCCCCAAAATCTCTATGATAGGTAGGAATCAAATGTGACACATGCCAAGAGATAAGTATGACCTATTTTACCTTAGCATTCACTTTCATACTAGCACACACTTCCAAACACCTGGTGCAAGCTTCTCAACATGTCAAGTCAAGTCAACAAACACCTATCCTTCTTCATATTAGCTCTAGACTAAAAGCGGTACTGTAGAAACAAAAATGATATCATGCAGATCATGGACCATGAGCACTATATGCCTTGCCAAACATTCCTATACACCCCTTTTATCAATTCAGACCATTTCATGCTAGTGCAAATACATGAGCACTGATATTGATATCCTTAATATACACTGGTTACAAAAACTTGATGTAAAACATTGAAAACATGCTCGCAGTAGATAAAATCATTTGAAACTTGAGCTAAGCATACATACTGATCATATGAGCTTATCTGTCAAACAACAAAGCTAAATGACAAGATGTGTTGAAAGGTGGTGTCATCTATTATCTCTCTCAACATTCCTTAGTCAGTAACAAGACCTATCTTCACATAGATGACTTCGAAAACTGCCACAATACAAATTATCACTTGAGACTTGGAGCATAGGTGTACTTTACCTATATCGAGAAATCCTCCAAACCGTAGGACTATATCATCAAGTGCAGAGAAATGCAGAGCATTCCTTTGCACATCCTGACAACAACCCACTATATAACTATCTTCATTCTGCTAGCTATAAAATACTTTGTGGTAGGCTTCATGATCTCAAATTTGAATCACACATACCTGAGAGTAGTTGCTATTAATATTCTCTATCCACAAGCTCATACCACCAAATGTGGTAGAATGTGGTACAATTTCTTGATCCAGTGACACCCTTTATATCATGAACTTTTCTTAGCCAAGTTTCTTCAAACTTTTTGTAACATATTATACTCAGTGTCATACCATATGACTTCATAGCCTCTATGAAATTCATTTTCAGCACAACTTATCAAGACTATTGATGATATGCACTTATCTTACATATGAACTTTAGAAGATAGGTTACATAAACTTTAGAAGATAAGGTAGAACTATGTATATATGATACTAATCCAACATCATCACAACTCTTCATTAAAGACTGGTGCTATTGCAATAGCAACATAAGTTGACATCAATGAAAACACACTAACAACACATTTGCAACATAAATTTTCTTGTCTTTTAAAAGTGATAATTTCAATTTATTCACCAAAACTGAATTTTCAAGAATCATAATCACAAGTTTTCTAAAACTTTTTTCTCATGGGCATTTTATTTTATTTCTTTGAGTGAGTTCTCATTACCTAGACACCTTGTTGGATGTTGTGGATGTATTGCTGATATGTGGTTGTCATTGATGTCAACACTACTAGCATTGTTGTAGTGAAGGTTGTATATGTCAAGGATACTGAGAAAATTGTTGAACGAAGAGTTACAGAGTTGCTGGTTGCCAGTAGAACAATGAAGGCCATGAAGGTGTTTTGTTCTGTACGTTGAAGATCAGTTGTTGTGGACTAAAGGGTTTATTGTTGAGACTATCTAGATCATCTACCAAAAGTTTCAGAGGTCCACGTGAAGATTTGATCGTGCTATGGACAATTGCGTTCTGACAGTGTTTCTGTGGTCTGTGTCAGTGTTCTTGATTGAATTTTATGTGATTTTGATAAATTTTGTTGTTGCAGATGCTTCTCTATTAGTTATGGTTATTTGCGGATGCTTCTAGATCATTTTCTATCTTTTTTGTACGTTTGCGTTGATCAAAGTGCTCATGGTTGAATATTTTTCTTGTGTATGTTTGGGTTTTTCATGTTCTTGGCCAACATGATGGTGGTAATGTGTTGCGGATCCTTGGAGATTAAAATTTGAATGTTTGGAATGCTCGAAGATATTATTTTGGATGTCATCATAATATTAGACGACGATGTTTGATTCGCATTAAAATTTATTTGTAAACTTGGGCCGACATTGTAAATATGTTTAATATTTCTAGTCGACTAAGTTGTTGATGCATTTCATGTTGTAGATATATAAGAGTGGTTGTTTGAGCGAAGTTAGTGTGTGTGAAAGAAAAGGAAAGCCAGAGAAAGAGAAAGTGCACAAATATTGATCTAATCATTCAATTGTAGAGTAGAGTGAGAAGAAGGTTGAGTGAAGTGTGAAGAAGGTTTTATGTGCTTAACTGGAACTATAATCAGGCTTGTGTAGAAGCTATTTTCTCAGTTCACACCCTGTGGATCTAATCCAAATTACTGTGTATTGTTGGGCAGTGAGCCCTCTTGTATTTGAGCAATGAGCTCTAGGCAGTGTGCTTGAATGCATGTGCATTCCCTTTATTATTCTCATTATACTTTTAACAAGGTATAATATTGTGGACTAACATCCACCATGGTTTTTCCCCTAATAGGGTTTCCATGTAAAAATTTTTTGGTGTTCTCTATGTTTCTGATGTGTTAATTGTTCATGGTTTATTGTTCATTCATTAGATCTGAGATTAAGTTAAGTAAAGTTTGAAAAGTTTAATATTCGGACAATTGATTCACCCCTCCTCTCTTGTCGTCCTTTTTTCCAACAATTGGTATCAGTAGGCTTCCTCTGAAGAAGTTTAAAAGCTTGAGGTGATTCAAGATGGCATCATACAAGAAGGATAGTCCTAGATTCGATGGAACAAACTACTCATTGTGGAAAGCCATGATGGAATGTCATTTGAGGTGTATTGGAGAACCCTTCTGGAAGATTACAAAGAATCCATATGTTATTCCTCAGAATGGTCCTTCCACTACTGACGAGATTAAAGAAGCTGGGAATAATGTCAGGGCTATGGAAGCTTTGCTAAGCGCTCTAACAGATTCGGAGATGACAAATGTGATAGGTCTGAAGACAGCTCATGAGATTTGGACAAAGCTGGAAACTTTGTATGAAGGAGATGTACATGTGAAGATGGCTAAGCTACAAAGTTTGAAAGGAAAGTATGAAAACTTGAAGATGGGTGAAGATAAAAATATTTCTTCTTTTATGCAGAGAGTAAATGAACTAGTGATGGGTATTAGATGTGCCAGTGGTACCCTAGAAGAGGAAGAAATTATAGCTAAAGTGCTTAGATCATTGCCTCTCTCTTACAAAGAAAAGGCTCATGCTATTGAAGAAACTGGATCATTGATGAATATGACAAGAGATACACTGATTGGTAAACTTGTTGCCTTTGAGTTGAGTGAATTTGGAAAATCTGTTCCGAAGACTAAATTTGCATTCAAGGCTATTGTATCTGAAAGAAACAAGCAAAGATATGATCCAGGAGAGTGTTCCAGAAAGTCATCCAAGTATGATGAAGAATTGAAACAACTTGAAGATGAAGAAAGAGAGGTAGAAGAATTGGAAGCATTGATTGTGAAGAAAGAAGGAAGAGGACAAGGTAAGTATAAAGGAGTGTTGCCTATTAAATGTTTTTCTTGTAGTAAAATAGGTCATTTTGCATCAAGGTGTCCTGGGAGAGTTCCTAGATCTAAGCCTAACAAATCTAGATTCCAAAATAAATGTTACTATGCTAAAGAAGGAGAGACTGATGATGAGTTTGATAAAGATAATGGAAATGAGGATGAATGGGTGTTCCTTGCTATCAAGGAAAATGGTCTGGTGGCTATTGAATCTACTAAAATTGAGAAAGCTCTTGCAGCCTGAATTGAAGAAAATGATGAGTGGGTTATTGACAGTGGATGCTCACATCATATGACTAGTGACAAAAGCAAATTTATAAGTCTACAAAAGTATGACGGTGGGGTTGTAAGATTCAGAGATAACAATGTTGGTGTGATTCGTGGCATAGGATCTATTTGTCTTGGTGGTAAGCATAACACTGATGATGTTCTTTATGTTGAAGGCTTGAAGCACAACTTGCTAAGTGTTGGACAGATGGTGGACAAGGGTTATGATCTTTAGTTCAAAGATGGAAGATGCAGGATACTTGGAAGATCTGGAAAAGTAATTGCTTCAGGTAAAAAGAAAGAAGGTAATATTTTTCACCTGAATGCTACTAGTGAAAGTTGTTTAATTTCTCAAGTAGATGAAATCTGGTTATGGCATAGGAGGCAGTGTCATGTGAATTTTGATAACATTGTCAAAGTAAGCTCCACTCAAGCAGTAAGAGATCTACCTAAGCCAATAAATCCTGCTAACACAATTTGCAAGGAATGCCAGATGGGAAAATAGACTAGAGTTTCTTTTCGGAATAAACAACATCATACAAATGGATTACTAGAGCTGGTACATACTGATCTATGTGGTCCCTCCAGAGTCGGAAGTTTTCATGGAGAAAGGTAATTTATGTTGCTTATTGATGATTATTCTAGGATGATATGGGTTGCCTTCTTAAGAGAAAAATGTGAAGCATTAGAGAAGTTCAAAAGTTTCAAAGCTATGGCAGAGAATGAGAAAGGTCTAAAAATAAAATGTTGAAGGTTAGACAGAGGTGGTGAGTTCACCTCCAGGGAGTTTAATTCTTTTTGTGAAGAGCATGGAATTAGAAGATAGTTATCTTCTCCCTGAAACCCTCAACAAAATGGAGTTGTAGAGAGAAAGAAAAAAACAATTCTAGATGTTGCTAGAACAATGATGATAGAAGGAAATGTGCCTCACATCTATTGGAGTGAACCTATAAGCATTGATGTGTACACTTTGAACCGGGTAAATGTCAATGGTAATTCTAGTAAGACTTCTTTTGAACTATGGTTTGGTTATAAGCCTACTGTTAGATATTTCAAGATATTTGGAAGCAAGTGTTATATCAAGAGAGATGAGGATATAGGAAAGTTTGATGCAAGAAGTGATGAAGGAATCTTTCTAGGTTACTCTACTAAAAGCAAGGCCTACTGGTGCTATAACAAAAGATTGGGAAAAATGGTTGAGAGTGCAAATGTCAGAGTTGATGAGGACTCTGCTAGATCATCCATATATTGTGGATATGATTTAGATGACTAGGAAGACATCACAAACAAAGGGAAGAATGCTTAGACACAGAATCAACTTCAAATTGTGCCATATGTTCCAGTAAAACAACTTCAATTTGGTCCGGTAAATCAAGTAAGTTTGGAAGGAGAGAAAAGTGCAAGTGCAGACGAAAGAATAGAAGAACTAGAAGCTTGAGAGAGTCCCAAAGCTCCAAGGTATGTAAAGCTAAATCATTCTAAAAATAAAATTATAGGAGACAAGAATAAAGGTGTACAGACTAGAAGAAAGATTGCAGAAGAGTATTGCCTGATTTCCAAGATTGAACCTAAAGATGTCAATGAAGCCTGCAAAGATGAACACTGGATGGAAGCTATGAAGGAAGAAGTGATGCAAATTGAAAACAATGATACATGGATACTTTTTCCCAAACCTAAAGATAAAAATGTAATTGGTACTAAATGGGTCTTTCGAAATAAGCTAAATGAACAAGGTGAAGTGGTCTGGAATAAAGCAAGACTAGTATGCAAAGGGTATTCACAAATGGAAGGTATTGATTTTGAAGAAACTTTTGCCCCTGTTGCAAGAATTGAAGCTGTTAGATTATTTCTTGCTTATGTTGCATATAAGAACTATAAAGTCTATCAAATGGATGTGAAGTCAGCTTTTCTGAATGGTGAGCTAGAAGAAGTATACATTGAACAACCAAATGGATTTCAACTAACTGACAAGGAAGAAATGGTTTTTTGGTTGAAGAAAGCTCTATATGGACTCAAGCAAGCCCCCAGAGCCTGGTATGCTAGACTGGATAAATATTTACTAAAGCTTGGATTCAATAAAGGTACTACTGACAACAACTTGTATTTCAAGTTGGATCATGACAAAGAGTTGATTATTGAGGTCTTTGTTGATGACATTATTTTTGGAGGAGATGATAATCTATGTATGAATTTTGCTGATGAAATGAAGAATGAATTTGAGATGATTATGATTGGAGAGATGAAGTTCTTTCTGGGATTACAAGTTAGTTAGACAAGGTAATTTTCATATCTCAGTCCAAATATGTGAGAGAACTGCTGAAGAAGTTTGGCATGGAAGACTCAAAGCCTATTGGTACTCCCATTGTAACCAAATGCAAGTTATCTCAGATTGATGATTCTCCTAAGGAAAATCAAACAAGATACAGGTTAATGATTGGTGGATTTATCTACTTAACTTAGACTAGACCAGACATTATGAATTTTGTATGTATGGTTGCTAGATTTCAAGCTGATCCAAAATAATCTCTTGTGACTACTGTAAAGAGAATCTTCAGATATCTAAAAGGAACAATTGATTTTGGACTTTGGTATCCTAAGGATGATGATCTTATTTTGAGTGCATATACTGATGTGGATTGGGAAGGAGATGTTGATGACAGGAAGCGTACTAGTGGTGGTGCCTTCTTCCTAGGGAAGAAGTTGGTGTCTTGGTTGAGTAAAAATCAGAATTCCATTTCTCTATCTACTGCTGAGGCAAAGTATATTGCTGCTGCAAATAACAGTACTCAAGTGATGTGGATGAAACAGATGTTAAAAGATATCATAGTAGTATATGAAGAGCCTATTGCCATATATTGTGACAACTCAAGTGTAATTAACATATTAAAGAATCCAGTGCTACACTCTAAGACCAAGCATATATCAATCAAGTTTCACTCCTTGAGGGAGAAAGTGAAAGTGAAAGAGAAAGAATTCAGATTGGAATATGTGCCTACCAAAGAATAGGTTGCATACATTTTCACTAAGCCATTTCCGAAGGATACTTTTGAGTATCTTAGAGGGATGCTAGGGGTGATTACCCCTCCTGATATGGACTAGAGATGCATTTACTTGCATCAATCCATGTGCTTCATAGATATTTTCTAATCCCGATTGATGTTTCCATGGCTGCTACTTAGGGGGAGTAGTCAAATGTGCAGATATGTGGTTTAGAGCTTGTATGTGGGAAGGAAGTGCTTACCTTTTCCATTGATGTCAAAAGGGGAGAAGAGAATGTGAAAAATCCTTTAGGGGGAGAAGAGCAATGTGAAAAATCCTTTAGGGGGAGAAGAGCAATGTGAAAAATCCTTTAGGGGGAGAAGAGCAATGTGAAAAATCCTTTAGGGGGAGAAGATCAATGTGAAAAATCTTTTTAGGGGGAGAAGAGAAATTGAGGAGAAGAGTCAGAACCAAAGGGGAAGTAAGTGTAGCTGTGTTGATGGTATTTTTCACATCATGTGTTGCCATCAATGCCAAAGGGGGAGATTATTGGATGTTGTGGATGTGTTCTTGATATGCGGTTTTCATGGATGTCAAAACTACTAGCATTGTTGTAGTGAAGGTTGTATATGTCAAGGATATTGAGAAAATTAATGAAGGAAGAGTTACAAAGTTGTTGGTTGTTGGTTGCCAGTGGAATAGTGAAGGTCATGAAGGTGTTTTTTTCTGTACGTTGAAGATTAATTGTTGTGGACTAAAGGGTTTATTACTGAGAGTATCTAGATAATCTACTAGAAGTTTCAGAGGTCCGCTTGAATATTTGATCATGCTATGAACAGTTGCATTTTGACAGTGTTTTTATGGTCTCTATCAGTGTTTCTGATTGAAGTTTATGTGATTCTGATATTTTTTTGTTGTTGTGGATGCTTCTCTGTTAGTTTTGGTTATTTGTGGATGCTTCTAGATCATTCTCTATCTTTGTACGTCCGCGTTGATCGGAGTGCTTGTGGTTGAATATTTTTCTCGTGTATGTTCGGGTTTTTCATGTTCTTGGCCGACACGATGGTGGTAACATGTTGCGGATCCTTGGAGATTAAAATTTGAATGTTTGGCGCGCTCGAAGATATTGTTTTGGGTCTCATCATAATTTAAGCTGATGGTGTTTGATTCACATTAAAATTTATTTGTAAACTTGGGACAATGTTGTAAATATGTTTTATATTTCTAGCCAACTAAGTTGTTGATGTATTTCATGTTGTGGATATATAAGAGTGGTTGTTTGAGAAAAGTTAGTGTGTGTGAAAGAAAAGGAAAGCCAGAGAAAGAGAAAGTGTCCAAATATTGATCAAATCATTCAATTGCAGAGAAGAGTGAGAAGAAGGTTGAGCGAAGTGTGAAGAAGGTTTTTTGTGCTTAACTGGAACTGTATTCAAGCTTGTGTAGAAGCTATTTTCTCAGTTCACACCCTGTGGATCTAATCCAAATTATTGTGTATTGTTGGGCAATGAGCCCTCTTGTATTTGAGTAGTGAGCTCTAGGCAGTGTTCCTGAATGCATGTGCATTCCCTTTATTATTCTCATCATACTTTTAACAAGGTATAATATTGTGGACTAACATCCACTATGGTTTTTCCCCTAACAAGGTTTCCATGTAAAAAATCTTGGTGTTCTCTATGTTTCTGATGTGTTAATTGTTCGTGGTTTATTGTTCATTCATCAGATTGGAGATTAAGTTAAGTTTGAAAAGTTTAATATTCTGTGACAACTAATTCACCCCCCCTCTCAGTTGTGTGTCCTTGTTTTTCCAACACACCTTTAATCTATTTATTAATTATTTTACATCTAAATTTGAGGTATTTGGATTAGATCCATCCAATCTCTAGTATGAAGATGCAACTAGTTCTTTTTTTTCCATCCAATATAGCTAGTTCCCTACAAGTATTTTTTTCTAGTCTTGTTTTGCAACCAAATCTCTACATTAGAATTTTGTATTCATGTTACATCTTATTCTTTACAATATTTTCTCTTTATCAACATGCCAATAGATTGTCCATAGTTATTTTTTATTTTCCACTCTAATAACCTATTGTCCTTTTTTTCCATTTTATTGTTCAAATATATTTTTACCTATGCCCTTGTTCTAGGAATCATTTATGATAAAACTTTAAGAATTAGGTCACAAAGATGGTATTTCTCTTGAGTAAAACTATGTACATATGATATTGATCCAGCATCATCACAACTATTCATTAAAGATTAGTTCTATTGCAATAACAACATATGTTGATCATGAATGAAAACACACTAACAATGCATTTGCAACAATCTCCCCCTTTTTCACTTACCATATGTTCCATTTTATCTCCCCCTTTGACATCAAGGAAAAAGGGAAGTTTCCTTATGTTCCTACAAAAAAAAATAGGCTCCCCATGTCTGTACAAACTTTATTATTCTCTAATAGCTCACTAACCCTGAGAAGTAGCCTTTGTCTCTTCAAAATTGTTCTTCAATTTCCATATGATATATATAGATGATATATATGTTGGGAATAGGATTCCATTTAATTGCAATCCTAAACATATTTCATGTATCTCCTATGTCTTTGGAAAGTGTTTCCCAACACGGATAAGAAAGAGATTAAATTTAAATGAAATGAACATGTAAATTGACATTTGTAATTATTCCTAAATGATAGGAACATGTGAGGGTGTCCAAGAAGAGCTCCTACAAAATAGGAGCACATGGGGCACCCACATGGGAGATGGGAAACACCTTGTTTTAGTTAACTATTTGGTGAATTGATAAATCTTATGTAATGCATGTCTTGTTCCTACAAAGTAGGGATTGATATTTACAATGTATGTGGAGTGGCACTATCAGTTTAGTTTTAGTTCAGTTCAGTTCAATTCAATTTAGTTTAGTATAGTTTAGTTCAGTTCAGACCAATTCAGTTCAGTTCAGTTCAGTTGCATGTAGTTAGTTTGAGTTGCATGTATTTTACTTTAGTTGACTTGAGTCGCATGACTAATGACTTCAATTGCATGACATATAACAGGTTGATACTTTCAGTTAACAGGGGATGATCAATCATGCATGATGTTTGCATGAATGGTGGAGAGATATGTTTCTGTTAACAAAGATTGACTTGGACCCACCTTGGCGCCCAAGTTGAGATCTTGGAGTTAACACCTTTGCATGAGAAGATATTTACAAGGATCAGCTAAGTGGGGCCCATTCTTGGGCGCCAACTTTGAGGAGAAGCTTACAAGATATCTTCGAAAACAACAATCAGTTAAGACTTCAATTTGGGATGCCCAAATTGATGAAGAAATTGGTTTGACATTGTTTTTCACAGAAGAACTCTACTTGCACAAGAATGGTGTAGATATTTGTGAGGAGCTTTATCCTCTTGTAATTGTCAACTCTTTGGAGTTTACAATGTTCACAACTGTCTATTTATTGCAGCAAGTTGAAGAGAGTTATTTTGTGAAGCATGGCACAAGATCTGTGGATTCATGCTTGGAAACATGAGAGTTTATTGCAAGTTGGGAAGAAGAATTGTTGAAGGCAAAAGAAGCATCTCAAGCAAGGATTGATAAATAATTATTGTAATCTTGTTCTAAGGTTAAATAATACAAGCATTATTGATTCTGGTGGTGGAGTTTTTTCCCGAAAGGGTTTCTCCACGGTATATGCTATGTCACTTCTATCTTTTGGTCTTATTCTTCTACAATCTTCTGTCTACTTCTACAATTGGTAAAATGAATCTAAATAGATAATCATATACAAAGAAATTGTAACAAATAACACTTAATTAGATCTACAATCTCATAGTTTTACAAAGTATTAAGCTACATAATTACCTCCATTTTCAACATTTAGTATCAAAGCTAACAGTTGGGTAGAGTTTGGGGCACCTTTCTATTAAAATTTTGAAGGTTTTTTGGTTGTAGTGGGAGCTTTTACTATTGTGTTACTGCATATTTGTAAAAGAAGTATGTTACAATGTATTTTGTCTAATGGCTATAAGACCTGGTATGGCTTGCTCAATCCCTGAAAGGAAAGGCCTGGTAAGAGAGGAGTTCTCCCAGGTGGTAAGGGGAGGGTAGTTGGGTTAAACTAGTTCTTGGGTTAGAGTTAGTGGATTAACCTTTAGTGGTCTTTAACACATGGTTTTGTGCTAGTTGAATTGGTCCATGGTTTTGAGCCCATGGTTTTGCATGTATGGATGATCTTCATTTAGGAGATGGTTATCATGATGTCATGGATAGCTTGGTTACATGTTGCAATGGGAGTTTTTTGACAGTGATGGTTTGATGTTTATCTTGTTGCCATGTATAGCTTGGTATCACAAGGAGCTTTGGTAGGATATGATTATCTTCATGTGAATTGAAGAGGTTTTAACATCTTGTTTCATGGAGGACCCTTAGAGTCTTTGGTAAAGGTGTTATTGTTCTTCCTTTGGAGAGGATGTAGTTCTTTTTAGTTTTGAGTATTAATCATTTGCTTGGAACTTCATGATTATGCAGGTTGCATTTGAAGTTGGCATGGATTGATTAGTGGGTGCTCATGGACACTAGAGAGACTTGGGTTAGGTTGGATATTTCTTATGTTAAGAGATATATGTTGGAATGGTTACTTGTAAGAAAATATTTTTCAACAGTAAAGACCAAGAAGCCTACACCTAGAAATGGATATGAGTCCATCATAGACCTGATGAGAAGGTTGTCTATTGTATGCACAAGACAATCTTGTATCCCACTCTTGGTCTACTCGGCAGGTAAAATGATCTAAGAGGTGTTGCCTGCCTAATTATTAGATGTATTATTAAGATGTATCTTGACTTCTCTTATGCTTTGTTGAGAAGTAGATGCATGATTTTACGTATTTCCATTGTTCTCCTTGCTATCTTGAACTTGAGTTAGTTCTGAGGATTTGGGTAGGAGAGGTATGGGAGATAGTTAGTGGCTTTGGGAATATTCCCTTTTGTCATGGGAATGTTTGGCTAAGTTTGATCTACTTTCTGTGAGAGGTTTACATCTAAGTTTTTCCATGTTTCATTATAAGTTGAATGGTTAGATGTTGATATCCTTTCAGTTTGGGAGTCTTGAAGGAGATCTTACTTTACATAGTTTGACACTATGATAGAGGAGTTAGCCACGCCATCTATGTGAAGTGTTATAGGAAGACTTGTTAATGTTGTGATCTTGTTTTTAGATTTGACATTACATGTGTAGTGGGAGTTCTAGAAGGCATATGTGTTATGTATGAGAGGGGAACCTCTCTTGGACTGGTTACACTTTACTACAGTGAGTTACTTCAGAGGTTTTTTATCACATGTTTATGTGTGTTGTTACTTTGAAGTCTTATGTTGCAGGATGGTGGATATACAGGGACATGTTTGCAGATTGGTATCACGATGTCATGGAGAGCTTGGATACATGGGTTTGGTGTGAGCTTATAATAATGATGTGGTTTTCGTTGTGTACATCATGATATCATGGGTTTCTCAGTATCACGGTTCAGTGGGAGAATTTTGCAATAATGTGGATCCATTGTTTAATTTGGATGGTTATCTTACATATGAGTTCTCTTGGTTTTGAGTATTAATCATTTGCTTGGAGCTTCATGATTATGCAGGTTGCATTTGAAGTTGGCATGGATTGATTAGTTGGTGAAGGAAGGCCATTGGTATTGAGTCCTGTACTTGATTTATAATAATGATTCCTTGTTTAGAATAATTGCAATGTATAATGTCAAGTGGGAGAATGTTGGGAATAGGATGCCATTTAATGGCAATCCTAAACATATTTCATGTATCTCTGAAGTCCTTGGAAAGTGTTCCCCAACACTAGGATTAGAAAGAGATTAAATTTGAATGAAATGAACATGTAAATTGACATTTGTAATTATTCCTAAATGATAGGAACATGTGAGGGAATCCAAGAAGAGCTCCTAAAAAATAGGAGCACATGGGGTGCCCACATGAGAGGTGGGACACACCTTGTTTCAATTAGTTTTTTGGTGAATTGATATCTCTTATGTAATGTATGTCTTGTTCCTACAAAGTAGGGATTGATATTTACAATGTATGTGGAGTGGCACTATTAGTTCAGTTCAATTCAGTCCAGTTTTAGTTTTAGTTTAGTTTAGTTCAGTATATGGATTCAGGTTCTTCAGTTCAATTCGATTCGGTTGATTCGGTTGCATGTGAAGTTTAGTTTGAGTTACATGTAGTTGAATTGATTGACTTGAGTTGCATGACTAATGACTTCAATTGCATGATAGATAGAGGTTGATATTTTAGGTTAATAGGGGATGATCAATCATGCATGATGTTTTGCATAGATAGTGGAAGATATATTTGATTAACAAAGATTGACTTGGGCCCACCTTAGATTACCCAAGTTGAGATCTTGGAGTTAACACTGCTTGCATGAAGATATTTACAAGGGCTCGGTTAAAGTGGGAGCCATTCTTGGAGTGCAAATTTGAGAAACACAGATATCTTTGAAACCAACAATCGATTAAAGACTTCGGTTTGGGACGCCCAAATTGATGGACTTGGTTTGACATTTTTTTCATGGAAGAAATCTACTTGCACAAGAATGGCATAGATATTTGTGAGGAGCTTTATCCTCTTGTAATTGTCAACTCTTTGGAGTTTACAATGTTCACAATTGTCTATTTATTGCAGCAAGTTGAAGAGAGTTCTAAGAGAGTACTTTTGTGAAGCATGGCATAGGATGTGTGGATTCATGCTTAGACACATGAGAGTTTATTGCAGGTTGTGAAGAAGAATTGTTGAAGGAAAAAGAAGCATCTCAAGCAAGGATTGATAAATAATTATTGTAATCTTGTTCTAAAGTTAAATAATACAAGCACTATTGATTCTAGTGGTGGATTTTTTTCCCGAAAGGGTTCTCCATAGTATATGATGTGTCACTTCTATCTTTTGGTCTTATTCTCCTACAATCTTCTATCTACTTCTACAATTGGTAAAATGAATCTAAACAGATAATCATATACAAAGAAATTGTAACAAAGAACACTTAATTAGATCTACAATGTCATAGTTTTACAAAGTATTAAGCTACACAATTACCTCCATTTTCAACAATATACATAGTGCCTTGATAAATTGAAGAATAAAATTATTTACTCCACATATTTATACATCAAAATTTGTCTTACCTTTAACAAATATTCTATTCACTTAGAAGGCAGAACATTCATAAAGATTACCTTTAATTGGGAAAAAGTTGTATCCCAGTGCTTCTTTGTAGAAGAAAAAATGTGCATGATGAAGGGTACTCTCCTTACAATCTAGAACTTACAACAACAATAAATAATTGCACAAACAATATACAAGAAGGAAGCAAATATTTTCTATTATCACTGAAATGAAAATGAAATTACAACATTACAGTTGCCATCACATGGGCGTTTTGATTACATAAATCTACAAATTTGCAAATCGGAGCCACAATCCACTTTGCTTTGCCCTCTCTCTATAATCCCCATTCACATCCTTTATTTGGAAGGTGTAACTGCCCTAGAATCTTCTAGAAAGTGTAACTTCCTCAAGAATATATTTTGAAATTTTATTAATTTTAGTAGTACAACTTTCTGGGGTCATAAATTTTGATCTGACTGTCAGATTTTCAATTATAATACCTTTTCAGAAATCTCTTGAGGAGGCACACACTCTAAAAATAGACTACTTTCATTTTCTGCCAATTTTTAGGCCCATTCGGAGCCTCTAAGTGCCTCAAAATTGACTTCAAATATTTTGACAAGATTTTTGGAAATTGAAATTTTAATATCTCTCAAATGACAAATAATATTGAAGTGATTTCTTTGCCATTGGCTTCAATTTATCATTCTGAAGGTCTGTGTAATATTTTGTTCCCAACCGTGCATAAAAATAAACTTACTAAAAATAGTAACCGTACCAAATTTAACCCTTATTGAAAAGAAACAACATTTTTTTGGGTGATGCAAGATTGCTCTTACACCCTAGATGCTCTTGCATCAGTGCACTTGGGTTTCAAGATGAATATGTAAATATTTTGTGTCATCCAAAGCGGTTGAAACTTGCTTTTTGAACAACTTTTTCTGCTTCTCTCACTATGTCAGTCAAGGATGCTAACTTTAGACTTACAACTCCCCTTAGCTGACCAATTTTTCCTTTGATATGCTCTCTTTGGTCCATAAGCTGCTTCAATTGGGAGTGCAAAATTTCAATTTGTGCCCTTGTGGCACCGTCCTTATCCTTCACTGGATCTGTGAATGGTGGATATAGACCTGCACAAACACAAACAAATAACACAATATTAGTCCATTATGCAAGTTAAAACCATCATTCCCCATAAGACTCATTTGAAGCATGAAAACAAGAAATAAAGTGAACACAAATAAAAAAGTTATTAAATCCTATTCAAATGCTCAAACTCTCAATCCCATGGGGGAATTGGTGCTATCTTCATGTGGAAAATAGCCCTTTCCCAATTCCTTGCAAGCTTGAAGATGATCAATGGTGCTCCATGATAAATTTTGCCATATCCTAGCTATGAAATGATGAAACTATGAAAATTGATGAACTTTGCTCAAAACATGAAGATAATGATGTTACATGAAGTTGTGGATCCAAAATTAGTAAGAGAGCCTTCTATTTATAGAAGAGAATGATGGAAGAATGAGCAAAAGGGATGAATGTGGAACAAAAGATCAACCAATAGCACAATGCCAATTGTCAACATGTGAGTGGATATAGGTGGAGCACATTTTGATGGATGAGCACATTAATGCCATTAGGTGGATATTTGAAATTGGAGAAGTGACATGTTGGAGGGAGAAGAAAGGAGAGTTAATGCCACTTGGCTCAAGAAAAAGGACATGTAAGAGGCCTTTAATGCCTTGTTGGATGGACAAGTCCTTTGGGATGGAATTTTCAAATTTGAGGAATATTCCAACTTTATGCCTTTTTTGAATGAAATAGAGGAATTTATAAATCAATTAAATTGATTTACTTGCACAAGTTGCAACATCTAGAGGATTTGATGGATTAGAGTTAGGATTAATCATGATTTGATTAATTTAGATGAAGATTAGCTGATTTGACATTTTGACTTAGCTTTTTGGATTTAAGTAGATCAAGATGAGAGGAATAATGAATTTTAGACTTAATTAAATAAAGTTTGATTCATTTAATCAAAAGGGGATGGTGTTAGACTTAATCAAATAAATGTTAATTTATTTAATTAAATGAGATGACATTAGAACTTAATTAAATAAAATGAATTATTCAATTAAAAGAGGGACATTAGGAACAATTAAACAAAATGATTTATTTAATTAATAGAAGATAATGATTTAATCAGATAAAATTGATTTATTTAATTAAAAGATGAAATATGATGAATTTAATCAAATAAAGATTATTGGATTAAATGGTTAGTAAAGGAGTGATTCAGGATGAACTAGTGTTAGTAAACCAGGATCAAGTGCACAAGATCAATCAGTATATTTTACGTGTCTACATTTTGCCCCTCTTTGAAGCAATGCAGCTGCTACATTGGTTCAAAGAATAAACTTGCCTAGATCAAAATTTAAAAAAAAATCATTTTTTTGGATGCCCCACCATTGCCCCAGCGAAAGAATTACGTTGGTATACTGGCCCCTTGAGAGATCGAATGAAAACTTTGATTTTTGGGTGATCTCACGAAAAAAAGAGGACAAGTTGCCCGACGGGTCCAGAAAGGCTCCAGGATGCCAAAAACATGCCAAAACATGGAAAAAAGATGCAAAACGAGCCTCAATTGGGAAAAAATAGGATTGGGGGCACAAAAACCTAGGTTGACGACTAAATAGGGTCAAAAAATAATTTTCATGCTTAAATAGCCCTTCGAGAGGTCACTTTCAATTCATTTGCACACTTAGCCTTTAGAAATTTCTTGACTTTGAGCTCTGACCTTCGTACGAGATGGTGCAAAGAGTGCTTCCACGACACATCTCTGAGTGAGTGCGAGTCTACCAGCGACTTCCAGGTGTAGGACCACTAGTATGTGACCCTAACCTAAGTTGCATTTTTTATTTTTGTGTACATTAAATAGGCCTAAAAATTCAAACTTTCCCAGTGGTGCAGTTTGGTGCCGTTGAAAGGGTAGAATCAGTGCCGCTCAGCCCTAAAGTGCACTGCTATTGCAATTTGCAATGTTGCATCGCAGTTAGAGATTTAGGGGTCAAACTCCAAAGCACGCCGCATATGCAAATGGCATTGTTGCGGTCGAGTTACGAGCTTAGGATTTTAGGTCAAACAAATGCGCAATCAAACAACAACGTCGCGACAGAGTTTGAGATTTGGGGCTCCAGCGGTGCAGCTTGGAGTTTCCAAATAGCGACGCCTTTGTTGTTTCGGTCGCGAAAAATTCAAATGGGATCCTGATTTTTTATGAAACTTGGTGTTGTGGCTTTCTTGGGTGCAGGAGGATAGAGAGCCCATACATTCATGTGAGCATTGATCCTCGGTGCTTAGTAGTTGTCCGGATTACAAGAGTTGCTTCAGGAGCACCTTGGAGTGATCAACTTGTGGTATGTCGCGTATGCACCTTCTATCATAACACACTTGGGCATGATGATCGTGCTGGTAGAGAGATGGCACAACAAGACATCATCATTTCATCTTCCCACCGGCGAGGCAGCCATCACACTGTAGGACATCTAGCAGATTCTTTGATTTCCCATCCACAGTGAGAGGGTTATTTATGACATGGACATCAGGACCGATACCTGCTATGAGATTATGGGGCTGGATGAGATTTTCTTCGCTGAGGGACAGATTAAGCTTGAACGGTAAAGAGGTCGGGTGTCCACCTTCCGATTGATTGTGGCAACTATTATTTCAGGACTTGTAGCACCAGATCAGTGGGGCTGATATTTCAGTCTAGGATGGGGTCTAGCTTGGGAGTGGATGCTCTTCCGAAGGTGCTTCTTTGCGTGGGGACCAGTGATGTTGGCCTCACTCTATCATGATTTGCATGAGTTCGCATATTGCAACAGTAGAGCCATCAGAGCCGGGGTTACACTTCTGCACATCTAGGCCTGGAAGCACATTGTTGTGCTCCGTCTGTAGGTTACAGTGGTTGATGTGGAGCCTGATGACCCAACAGTGTGGTGATACAGGGGTGGTCTCAATTTTTCTCACACAGGATAGGCTGGCATCCCTCATTGGGGGAGGGTCATTGATGAGATGACCACATTTACTTGGAGGCCTTGGCTAGGGATGCACGCATGGTACGATGACATTCAATAACCTTTTTATGCTAGGCAAGACAAGTTGGTGCAGGACAGAGAGCACACGATGATTGAGCGCTACCTGCCAAATAGGGTAGCCAGGTAGTTCGATGACATTCAAGACCAACCAGATAACCAATATCTCACACCACCAGGGGTCATCCAATCCCACCAGAGGATGTAGTGGATAGCTTTAGACAACTGGTAGCCAGACCGTGGCCATGTGATCAAGGGTAGGCAAACCCCAGTACGGTGGAGACCCTGAGGACAAATAGTAGGGCAAGGGTGGGGGTGAGGAGGACGAGGAGATGGAGATGGAGACGAAGTAGGAGGTGAACCACCTCCAAACCAGTGAGGGCATAGAGATCAGGGGGAAGACACCAGTAGAGATGCACCCAGGGACCAGTAGCCACCCCAAAGGGATCAGCCACTGCCTCCACCACCACCTCCTCAGCTCGACCAAAGGGATATTTTGATTCAACAGCTCCAGGCATAGGTACATACATTGACGAAAGAGAGGGACTAGGCCCGACAGTAGGTCCAAGCCCTCATAGCGGAGCGATATCAGGTTGTACAACAATGACAAGCTACATAGTTGTAGCTGGCACAAGAGGTGAACTGATGCCAATAGTTGGAGAGCATGACAACAACATCTCAGGGCAGGACATTCCTGGCATGGATGTATCGAGATGCAGTAAGAGAGGTCGAGTACTACAGAGTTCATTATTGGTAGGCAATGCCTCCAACAGCCTGAGTAACAGAGTTCTCGTAGCTGACAGGACAGAGTCAAGACTAGCCTGAGAGACAGCCATCAGGGCTAGCTCACATTTTTTTATCAATGACACTATTCTTTTTGTGATCCATGGGCTCCATTTTTGATAGCCCAATGGGAATTGTATTCATTTTATTGATACACATACATTTGATCCTAATTTTGTACCATGTCAGTTACATTACATGATATATATGATATGATTCGATTATGAGATGTGTCTATTTTATTTATGCATGATGGATGGATGTATTTACTTTTCTATATGCAATGTGATTTTATTTTATGTGATGCGATGCGATGTATGATTCTATATTATGTGATGTAATGTTATGATTATGTAGATGTTTATGGATGGATGCATTTATTTTTTCAATATATTTTCTATGCACTTTTTACGATGATGTATGGATGACATGGATGCACATGTTATGTTATGCAGATGATTTTAAAATGCTTAGACTAATAGATCTATATTATGCCCCTAATGGATTATGATGTTATATATTATGATCATGAGATGTATGAGATGTTATATTCCTTTTCTTTTTTAGTACCTTTTCTATGTATGATATGATGATGCGTATATGAATGACATGATGCATATGTGATTATGCAATGGATAATATGATGATGTACGTATGGATGATATGATGCCTATATGATGATGTTTTTATGATTATGTAAATGGATGCAAATGTATGGCTTATGAGATGCTTAGAATAACCAATCTATATTATGCAATGATGAAATGCAATGCATGTGAGATGATCAGTGTTTCCTATATCATATGATATGGATGATACACAACATGCTGACGGTTTGTGGATGCAAGATGGATGCATTAGTGATGTTTTTGATTAACTGTCATGGCACCATGTTAGCGTAGAGAGAAGAAAGAAAAAAGAGGATCCAAGAAGCCCATGATCTGTGAGACTTTATTAGATGAGGATGATAAATGATGATGCTTTGCTTATCAGGAATTGGGATTTTGAAAGGGCTATTTACCTTATGTTTGATAACAAACATAGACATGATGCATCAAGGTATAAAGAACCAGGATGGCATTGCACCTAGTGTGATGGACTTTGACTCGAAAATCATATAGGAGTACTCCTGTTCACACCTGACATACAAAACCTCATTCAAAATGCAATTCAAATATTCCAAACATCTTGGACCAAAACATAGAAAGGAAAGCCTTCCTATGTGGTCAATAAGACACCTAAAACACCCTCCCTATAGACCAAACAAAGTAGGCATGACCAAGGTTATTGTTACCTATTTTTCACTACAAGCTCAAAACAGGTAGAGCTGAATTGCATTCATCATAGAAGATACAAAAAAATTTCTGCTTAAGTATTCATTACATTCCAGAACTTTGATTACTTATGAATTTCAAGTGTTATTATGAAAATCTCTGTAACAAAGGAACTCATAAATTTGCATAAAAGAATGTTGTTTTATTCATATTGGAAAAACTAGAGTCCCGCACAAGCCGCGGGTGTAGCCAATTTGATATTTATAATCAAATGATGAATACAAAAAATAAATGTATATCATACAATTCGAAATAATGTAAACATAAGATAGAAGGTGATCCGTCATTGCCTGGAATGACGAATCATCGTTACACTTGAAGTCTTCAGTTGTTGTGCTTTCGAATTGATCCAGCCCCAGGCTTCAAAAGCATCTACAAGAACGATGAAATGTGGTATTAGAGATGGTCTCTAAGCAATGAAAAATCATATCCTATCATATGCCTACACTACCAACATAAATACAACAATCTATTCTACTTGAAATGAATATAACTATCAAGTAAGTACACAAGCACCCTCCCATACTGGATTATCTTATCCTAGGAGTAACACAAGCTTTCCTAGTTAACTTAATAACTTAGTTGGGTGTACCTCAAGTGAATCTTGCATTCAATCAAGCCTAATTAAATAATAACTAATGCAAACAACATTCTCCTATTATGGAGATCCTACAAACATTTTTATAACATAGCTAGATGCTTCATTTTCCCTTTTTCAAAAGACAAACGTATTCACTTCCTATGCACAAACAGAAAGTACTTTTCAAGCAGCATAAAAAATATTGCAATTAAATAGTAGAAGAATATCCCATGCATGTATATGCTCTTCCCAAATTGATTACAAATCTTCCTTCAGTTATAGCTCAATACAACTCCTCGAATTAATTCCCAGTACCTCAAAAATTATCAACTTTCCTCCCGAAATTCCCTCTTTCTACACTCGGAAATAACTAATAGATAATGGCGAATTCCTTGGGTAGAATACGCCTTTCTCAAGGGTAATAGTGAACTCTCATAAATGTGAATACTGGCTGCAATAATGTTTACTCATAAATTTGAATACTGGTTGTAATAATTTTTACTCAGAAATGTGAATACTAAACATATATTAATGCACAAGATGATATGTAAATGATGTATATGGAAATCACAAAAGACAAATGACAAAATCTAATGAAGATCATGAGAATGGTATGATATAGGAAAGTTGGTGACTATTTATAGAGAATCCAGCTCTCCAAGCTCCTACGACCATGGCACATGAATTGACACCACTGCCATTTGAAATATTCAACTTGGAGGTGGTGTCAAATCCAACCCATACTCAGCAATGAACATGGTGAATCAACTTCCAATTTTTCCAACATTATGAAGACTATTTCTAAAAGCACATGGAGAAATTCATAAATCTACACCTATAGAAAACTGGTAACAGAGGTGGTGCCAAAGTTGTGAGATGATGGGATTTTCATAATTTGAGAAGAAGTCAATCATATTTCCTTCACACAGCCAACATCGACTATTTTTCCGGTTGATTCGATTAAGATCATTTACTACTTTGAACTAAGTCAAGCTTCATGTTTCGACCTGGTCAAAAGCCATAAATATTTAGACACACTTCTTGATTTATCCTTGCATATTCATTCATCAGGTGTTGCATGATTTTCCCTTAGAGTGATGTTTGTTTCAAAGCCTGAATTTCATCAAATTAACTTTATTGGCATAAATTAAGCCAAAGTCCAAATACGTGAATTGAAGTCTTTATCAAATCGATCCATTTATTTAAATTGACTCTTTTAAGCAATTCAGAAATAATTTGATTTCCAAAGTTGTGAATTATATGTATTATATATTTTATTATATATATATATTTATAGTTTATATATAATATACATATATATATTTAAATACCTTAGTATAATATATATATATGTGTGTGTGTATTAATATAACTATAATATATATATATAATATTTAATATATATTTACATATATATATATATATTTATTAAATATATATATCGTGATCCAGTCAACATACATCCGATATATATATAAATTTGTAAGGCAATAATAATAATATTATTAATATCCACATTACACATAATGTGTGCATATATACATATGTATACCTGTATATACCTCTATGTACACATATGTGTAGGTATACCATATTAATGCATATGTATAAGCATATCCATTTGTCAACATACGCTTGTATCGATATGCATATCCCTATGGATATGTGTATGTACTATACATATGTATATATGTCCACATTCGATTCACTTACATCCATTTACATTACCATCATATTGATAGGTGTGTATGTGTGGTATCTTTATACATATGCATATACGTGTTGTTAGATCCTCTTGACACACATGTGCATACATATAAACATACTTCCACCTATATCCCTCCTATCCATATGATCGTAATATCACAATACAGATCTCAGAAACCAAATAGATAAACATCACTCGCAAATGCATATAGAAGTAAACAACCTAATGAAAACCTACAAGCTATGGATGACTTACCTATAACTCACAGAAACTGACTCATTTCACTCAATCTAGGGTGGTGTGTGTATGCTTAGATAGTTTACTTTACCGGTTACTTGACCAAGATCTTCTCCTGAATGATACTTCCACTACGCCTGGAGGAATGGTACATATACCTGCATCCACTGGACACATGTTCATAACATAAGCAATGTACATAAACATCTCAGAATTTAGAATAATCACAATTCAATAACCTTCTATTCTCATAAATGTAATATTTCACCAAGGATAACATCAATTGAAGTACAATTAAATGAGTCAATCATCAAATGTGAAAACACTCATATTGGTTTGCAAGTTAAAGAAATATTTGTATGGTTTAAAGTAATCACCTAGAATGTGGTACCAAAATTTTGACACCTTTGTGTTGTCATTGGGATTTGTGACATCAAAATATAATCATTGTGTTTATTACAAAACTGAAAATGATCAAGTTCTTATTATTTCCCTGTATGTGGATGATATGTTATTCTTTGGGAATAGTAAGAGTATGATTTATGTTTTAAAATATCAGTTGTCAGCACGGTTTGAAATGAAAGATTTAGGTGTAGCAAGGTATATTCTAGGAATGGAAATCAAAAGGGATAGGGGAAGTAGAAAGCTTTGGCTCAGCCAGAGCAAGTGTATTAGTACTATCCTAGAGAGATTTGGTATGACTGATTCCAAGCAGTTAGTTGTTCGAGTGTTATAGGGAATGAAGCTATCTATTGAAGATTTCCTGAAGTCTCCCACTGAGATGGAGGACATGTACAAAGTGCCTTATGCAATTGTTGTTGGCAGTTTAATGTACACAATGGTCTATACTAGGCCAAACATTGCCCAAGTAGTGGGAGTACTTAGCCGGTTTATGGCTAATATAGGAAGACCGCATTGGGATGTTGTAAAGAGAGTTTTTAGATATTTGAAGACTACCTCAGAGTTTGTTTTGTGTTATCATGGAAAATTAGTTGGATTATAGAGGTCTCTTAGCATTCATGGATATGTGGATTCTGATTAGGCAGGGGACATTAACAGTAGAAGATCCACTAGTGGATACATCTTCATGATATTTGGTGGTGCAGTGAGTTGGATGAGCAAGCGATAGGTTGTAGTAAATTTATCTACTATTGAGGCAAAGTAAATGGTAGCAACACATGCCTGCAAAGAAGTCGTTTGGCTTAGACGTTTGTGTTTAGATATTGGGTTTAATGCAGGGTAGATTACTATTTGCTGTGATAGTCAAAGTGCTATTTATTTGGAAAAAATACTCACTTTTCATGCAAGGACGAAGCATATCGATGTTCAGTATCATTTCATTCGTGATATGGTGGAGGATGGAAAGGTTAATCTTGAAAATTTGGATACTTTGAGGAATGTCGTTGATGCATTGACAAAGCGTGCGACCATAGACAAGTATAGGTGGTGTGCCAGTTCAATGGTCCTCAAGGCCTATAACCTCCAATTACTTCAAGTTTAGAGGAAGCCAGTAAGTCTTCGTCAAGTGGGAGCTTGTTGGAAAATATGCCTCAACTTGCTGGCTTGAACCTCTCTTAAGGACTTGGCATTTTTTCTTTTCGTGGACTTCTTTGTTGGAGTATCACCGAAAGCCAAAACCTTGAAACCTAAGTTGTGGGGTTCCGAAAGTTACTAACTTGGTGTCAATGAGCTTCCTTTTGTTATCGACATGTCGTGGGTTTCAGGAATTTCCTAACCTCTGATGGAGGTTGTCAAGTTGGGGTTTCTCCCGACTTAGCAATATAGAGATCGACATCTCGCGGGTTTTGAGAATTTCATAACCTCTAATATTGAGGTTGTGAAGTTTGGGTATTCAACGACATAGCAACATGATTGATGGATGGTAGGACCGGTTTGCGTGGAAGTTTACGTCAGTTGTATGACAGTGACATGGATGTTGCATGAATGTTAGGGACCACATGGGTTGAGTTGATAAGTTGTAAAGAGGATATCAGTGGGACTTTCTTTTATTAGCGAGAGACAAATTGGTGTCCCTCAGATATGGTGATGGTTGAATTGGTGAACCCGAATGGTACGATAGTCAAAAGTGGTGGATAAGTGTGTCGACACATGACATGAATTCATTTGTTGATTCTACATCACTGTTGTGAATCAACAATCATTGGACCGTGTTATCCAAAAATTTGAGCATTGAAATTTTGAAAGAAATTCCCCACCCTGAAGTGTCATATTCCAAAATTTGCATATAACGCTCTAGTTGTGATGTCATAAGAGGCATGTATATGTCTAGTTTTGAGGCTCTTTGCTCACTTTTGTGGGCCCCTCATACATTATGCTATAATGGACATATACTTGAGTTTCTTCTCATAATTGTACTTGATAAGCGTTCCTATGACCTGCTGCTGTGAATTTGTGCTACTAAGATGGAGTAGTGGAGTTGAACAATGCATTTATAAAGATTAGTAGATTTCAATGTATAGTGATCTATCCAAATTTTCATTATTAAGTATACATATAGCGAAACCTTAACTGGAGATATACTTCACTGTTTTAAGTTGCTTTTCTCATTGCAAAATGTTTATTGGGTGGATGGTAGAAATCTCTTTGCAATTTTCAGTGAAGAAAAGGCTATTGAGCTTCCATTCATTGTGCATGGGTTCTTAAATATCACATGGAGCATGACATT
This sequence comes from Sequoia sempervirens, assembly GCA_007258455.2. Classification (NCBI taxonomy): domain Eukaryota; kingdom Viridiplantae; phylum Streptophyta; class Pinopsida; order Cupressales; family Cupressaceae; genus Sequoia; species Sequoia sempervirens. The sequence continues at coordinate 292,559,066 of VDFB02271358.1, forward strand.
ATAACCATTGGGAATGGTATCTTAGCCTCCACTTCTTACTGAAATATCTCATAACTCCAAGGAGACCCACTGGGAAGTAATCAAGATAATGTTTGATACCTTTTATGAACCCGCCATATATGCTTTTGCAGAGAAAAGGAAAAATCAACATTTTAAAGGATATCAAGCTTTATAGGTTTCAAAATATGGTTTGGGACCTATAAATAATTTCGACATCATGAGTGGTGAAACCCATTGAATGCAACGAGTGGCCCCCTGCTATATTGTAGAAGCCCAAAATGCATTTTTCAATGCAACATGTAACTAAATATGTGAAAAGGCTTTGGTGGCCTCTAGGCCTAAAATTGTTGGTAAAAGCTCTCAGGCGGTATTTTGCACAACAATACAAACTTGGGAAAAGTTTATTGTGGTTCGCATAACCACCAAAAGTACTGCTTGTGATATAGTTCATCAAATACGTATACGTCTCAAAAGTTATAGTAAGAAGATTGATCACCTACAAGGAATGGAAAGGTGGCGGTATTCAAAAGGAGCTTGTAAAGTTTCTTGTGGCTTGGAAAATACATGTTACACATGTTCTATATATATATATACAAGGAAAAGAAGCCTGGTTCATAGAGCCCATGACTCATTTGACGAATTGCTTCATTGAGATGTTTTCTCATGGTATTCAATGGTTCAGATTGAGCACAAAATGGATTTGTTGAAACGGATCTAGTAACTTCTAAACAAATGTAGTCAAGATAAAATGAAAACTAGATTGATAAAGAAATGGACGACTACACTTATGGATCAGTCAATCTCAATGAAGCTATTATTTTGCATCTAGAGGGCAGTGGAAGGATTCATTAGGTGGCTTGACTATTGAAGAATAAAATAAGGTTCATTGAAATAGAACTCACGCAAAGCAACAACCGTTACTATTGCTATGATCAGGACTAGGCATCGAATGATTTAAGGTGTTGAGTGCCTCTACAAAGCTAAATATCAAGTCAAATTCCACTAAATTCTAATATGTGAATGTTTAAAAATGATATTTAGCATAAACCTTTTCGGGTGTTTAAGATTCATAAACCTTTTTAAAGCAGTAGTCCCAAATCAAGTGGCAGCAGATGTTTGGAAAGAAGTGTCTCTAAGTTGCAAAATTGGCTTTAATTATTGAAATGTGTGGTCTTGAAGTCATTTTTCTTGTGCCAATCAAGGTTCATGATTTACAAAAATGTGCCTTCATTGCGAAATGACTTCTCGAACCTCAATATAAATTCTTCAATTATTGCTTGATGGTGCATTGACAAGAATGATCATTGACTATACTAGCCGAGGAAAGATAATGGGGCAAAAGAAAATTTGAATATGATTGCAAACATGCAAAGTTCAGCGATGGTCATTATAAGTGTTTTGCATATAAGAAAGTGGGGAAGACGTGATGTGCAAGCTAAAGTACACATATATGGAAGGTGTAGAGAGCCAATTTAAAGCAAAAGACATCGAAGTTAGTTCATCATGGTTATGTTGGACCCAAAAAATATTGGTATTGTACAATATGAAAATAGAGAACAAGAAGCTAAAAGGGCTCCGTGGAATTAGAAACATCATTTAGTGACAATTCAAATCCGAAGGAAAGTTTCTTTAAAATTAAAAGAAAAATCAATTCAATAAATGGTTATGGGAGGTGAAATTCGTTGTTTTAAAGAATCAGTTACTTATGTGAAGAAGGGAAAAATCAGGAAAAGTGTCTATGTTGTGATATTCATTCTAATTATTTTTCCTGTCAGCTACTTTCCCACCTTAGGTTGAGTCATTTAGATTCTTACCTCCTTATCTTTTTATGTGAATAGAAATGAGAAAATATCTGAATGCTTGTATGGAAGAATTCAAAGATTCATTCTTTGTAAAAAGAAGTGAAGAAGGTGATTCGAAATGTCTGGCGGTGGGGGCCTATTTATTGTAAATTCTAACTAGAAGAGGGGATCTTTTGGGGCTGTCGAACAAGGGATTTTTTGTGAGAGCTCTCGGGGGAGATAGTTATTTTCTGTTTATTTGCAGTATTTCTTTTCAACTGATCCATTCTGTACAGTGATTATGGAGTCTTTGAACTATTATTTCATCAAATAAATAATGAGATGATTTGATCTTTGTCTCTATTTTGTCTTCTTTCGATTATTAGTTTCTTGTGTGAAATTAATATCTTTATTTGGTGAATACTCTATTGTGGTTGGTTGTAGATGTACATGTTAAAGGATTTGTGAGTCTTAAGCATTTAAATCTGCTCTCTTGTTTGGAAGAAGTTGATGCTTTTGTTGTTGATTATTATTTGTAGGCATGTAGCAGATGGTCTTTGTGTCATTTGTTTATGTTTGCCTTTATTCCAAATTTCCTTCCGCATTTGTGTCATTTTTTATGCACAGATGTTTGTTTGCCTTTATTGATTTTTGGTTAAAAGCACACCTTAATTTTGTTTTCAGTCTCTTCTAATTCATTAAAGATCATAAGAGGGAGTTGTACCTCTAAAATTTAGAGGAAGATCTCTAATCCAATAGCGATCTTGAGAGTTGTTGGTAACTAATTTGTCTTCATTGTTGGGCATATTTGAGTCATTGTATTTTATTATTCCAAGAGGAAAATCTGTTTATTAACAATTTTTTGGTGACTCCATCGGGGAGAGGATTGAAGTGCCAGTGTTTTTCTCTTCTCAGAAATTTTAAGGTACCTCCCCGAGGATGGAGGTTGGCAACTCTATTAGTTGGAATGTGCTAAAAAAATTTCTTTGGTAGAAGATTTCCAATGATATTCTTTCAATCTGCAATAAGGAAGTGGTTTCACCTCAGCCATGGTGTGCTCAATTTGGACCTCTATCTTTGCCACAATATTCAAACTTTCCTAAAGGTTCAAGAAAGCATTTTCCAAAGTTCAGTGGAGAAAACTCACAGATTGCTAATGATCACATTCAAGCCTTCACCGTGCCCTGTAGAATTTTGGGGGTAAGTGAAGAAAATGTATTTGTTCGGTTATTTGTTGAGTCCCTCATTGGAGCAGCTACAAGTTGGTTTTAGTCCTTAGAAAGGGGATGCATCACTAATTGGGACAACATGAAAAATAAATTTCTTGGAAGATTTGGATCTACAGTTTATGAGGTTGCACTTCTTTCTCAAAATTTTCACCATTAAAAAGAGAGATGATGAATTTATGAGGGATTTTATAGATGGATTTAATAGATGTTTGAAAAGGATTCCCCATAACATTCAACCAATTGAGGAGATTCAAGTGACCATTTTCATCACAGCATTACACCCTGAAGTTGCTTTCCTCTTGAAGCGAAGTATAGTACGCAATATTGAAGTTGCACAACAAGAAGCCATTGGTATTGAAGATGACATGATAGTATTTGGGCTTTGGAAAGCAAAGAAAGTTGAAATTTTTTCCAAACAAATGTAGGAAAAATAGGTCAATCAATTGTTTTTTTCTTCATTTCAATGCACCAATTTCACAGTTTTTGATGAAGAATATTTTTCAAGAAATTATCAAATTGGTTCAAATATTGAAACAAGGGTTGAAGTTTATAGTATGCATTATGAAAATAGAGATGATTCACTGAATGATTAAGGTAAGCATGTTTCTTCATTTACGGATATTGATGGTCATCATACACAATTTGAAAATCTAACTTCTACTGTGGTTTGTGAGAAATCATCTAATGATATGAATATTTGGGACGAAGATGAGTTTGCAAGTGATTCAAGTGATGAAGAGGATAATGTTTCTTCTTATTCATATGTTGGTGGTCTAACCACTTTTTTTGTAGCCTGTGATAAATCTAAAGCATCAGATATTCTTCTAAATGATACAAAGTTGGAGGATCTTCCACCAAATCATGAGGAGATGAAGCTGCAAAAAAAGGTTAGAAATGATTTTATTTATGAATCATCTTTTGAATCTGGTTTAGAAGTTGATGAATAGGAAGCGAAGAATGGTTGCATAAATGAGGATGGAAAGAGTGATGTTGATGAGAGTGTTTAGTCTCATGTTGCTCACATTTCAAGTGGATGTTTAAATATTCCTAATGATTTTCCATGTGGAGGAGAAGTTGTTCAATCTCATTTGCAGGTTATGGAAGAAAAAGATTTGAATAACAAATATGAAAATACAGAGCTGCTTTAAAGAAAAAATGAATGAAGCCAAGAAAGTGAAGGTGAAGTTATCAGCAAGAATGACAAGGCTGCTTTCCTTGATATGAGTTTTGGGCCTCTTTTAGAAGGAATTGGTTCAAATCAGATTTTAGTTAAAGATACAATTGATACTCAAGAAGGTTCCAAAGAAGATACAGAAGTATTTGATCAAAGGTGTCTATTTGGCACACTTTTTGGTGATCTTTTATCCTTCATAAATGCATTCATGGTCTTTCAAAAGTTGCTGAATTTGCATGTGCTTCATGAATATATCTCACTTTTCCACACTGGCATCTATTTTTCCCAACCAGTAAATGGATTTGCATAGTTGTTTGGGAGAGTTGAGTGTGTTGCACCTAGTCTAGGTGCATATAGGAGACTTAGGTTGCATTTTCCTTTCCATTGTGTGGGTTGGTTCCCGTTTTGGTTTTGGTTCTTGTCTCCTGTTGCTCTCCCTTGACTCTGGCCCAATGGACAAGGCACTGATCTATACCTGAGATGTTGGAGTTCTCTGCATTTCCATAGAAAATGTATTCCCCAATCAGAGCCAATGTTATCCCAAAATTTGAGCATTGAAATTTTGAAAGAAATTCCCCACCCTGAAGTGTCATATTCCAAAATTTGCATATAATGCTCTAGTTGTGATGTCATAAGAGGCACGTATATGTCTAGTTTCGATGCTCTTTTCTCATTTTTGTGGGCGCCTCATACAATATGATTTAATGGACATATACTCAAGTTTCTTCTCATAATTGTACCTAATAAGCATTCCTATACCTTGTTGTTGTGAATTTGTGTTACTAAAATGGAGCAGTGAAGTCGAACAGTGCATTTATAAAGATTAGCAAATTTCAATGTATAGTGATCTATCCAAATTTTCATTGTTCAGTATACATATAGTGATGCCTTAACTGGATATATGCTTCACTGTTTTAAGTTTCTTTTGTCATTGTGAAATGTTTATTGGGTCGATGGTAGAAATCTCTTTGCAATTTTCAGTGAAGAAAAGGCTATTGAGTTTCCATTCATTGTGCACAGGTTCTTAAATATCACATGTAGCATGACATTATAGCCATTGGGAATGATATCCCAGCCTCCACTTCTTACTGAAATATCTCGTAACTCCAAGGAGACCTACAGGGAAGTAATCAAGATAATGTTTGATACCTTTTATGAACCCGCCATATATGTTTTTGTAGAGAAAAGGAAAAATCAATATTTTAAAGGATATCGGGCTTTATAGGTTTCAAAATATGGTTCGGGACCTATAAATAATTTTGACATCATGAGTGGTGAAACCCAGTGAATGCAAAAATCGGCCCCCTGCTATATTGTAGAACCCCAAAATGCATTTGTCAATGCAACATGTAACTGAATATGTGAAAAGGCTTTGGTGGACTCCAAGCCTAAAATTGTTAGTAAAATCTCTCAAGCGGTATTTTTCTCAACAATGCAAACTTGGGCAGAGTTTTCTGTGGTTCGCATAACCACCAAAAGTACCACTTGTGATATAGTTCATCAAATACCTCTCAAAAGTTATAGTAAGAATATTGATCACCTACAAGGAATGGAAGGGTGACAATGTTCAAAAGGAGCTTGTAAACTTTCTTGTGGCTTGGCAAGTACATGTTACACATATTCTATATATATATACAAGGAAAATAAGCCTGATTCATAGATCCCATGACTCATTTGACGAATTTCTTCATCGAGATGTTTTCTCATAGTATTCAATGGTTGAGATTGAGCACAAAAGGGATTTGTTGAAACGACTCTAATAACTTTTGAACAAATGTAGTTGAGCTAAAATGAAAATTAGATTGATAAAGAAATGGATGACTACACTTATGGATCAGTCGATCTAAGTGAAGCTATTATTTGGCTTCTAGATGGAAGTGGAAGGAGTCATTGGGTGACTCGACTGTTGAAGAAGACAATAAGGGTCATCAAAATGAAGAACTCACACAAAGTAACAACCATTACTAGTGTTGTGATTGGGACTAGGCATCGAATGATTTAAGGTGTCGAGTGCCTCTGCAGAACTAAATATCAAGTCAAATTCCACCGAATTCTGATAGGTGAATGTTTAAAAATGATATTTGGCATAAACCTTGTTGAGTGTTTAAGATTCAGAAACCTTTTTAAAGTGGTAGTTCCAAATCAAGTGGTAGCAGACATTTGGAAAAAGGTGTCTCTAAGTTGCAAAATTGGCTTTAATTATTGAAATATGTGGTCTTGAAGTCATTTCACATGTGCCAATCAAAGTTCATGATTTACAATAATGTGCCTTCATTGTAAAATGACTTCTCATTCCTCAATATAAATTCTTCAATTATTGCTTGATGGTGTATTGACAAGAATGATCATTGACTATAATAGTCGAGGAAAGAGAATGGGCTAGAAGAAAATTCAAATATGACTGTAGACATGCAAAGTTCGGTGATGGTCATTATAAGTGTCTTGCATATAAGAAAGTGGGGAAGACATGATATGCAGGCTAAAGTATGCATATATGGAAGGTGTAGCGAGCCAATTTAAAGCATAAGGCATCAAAGTTAGTTCATTATGGTTATGTTGGACCCAAAAAATATTGGTATTGTACAATATGCAAATAGAGAACAACAAGAAGTTGAAAGGGCTCCATGGAATTAGAAACATCATTTAGTGACATTTCAAATCCAAAGGAAAAATTCTTTAAAATTAAAAGAAAAATCAATTCAATAAATGGTTATGGGAGGTGAAAATTCATTGTTTTAAAGGATCGGTTACTTATGTGAAGAAGGGAAAATTCGGGAAAAGTGCCTATGTTGTGAGATTCATTCTAATTATTTTTCCTGCCAGCTGCTTTCCCACCTTAGGCCGAGTCATTTAGATTCTTACTTCCTTATCTTTCTATGTGAATAGAAATGAGAAAATATGCAAATGCTTGTATGGAAGAATTCAAAGATTCATTCTTTGTAAAAAGAAGTGAAGAAGGGGATTCAAAAGGTCTGGTGGTGGGGGCTTATTTATTGTAAATTCTGATTGGAAGAGATCTTTTGGGACTGTCAAACAAGGTAATTTTTGTGAGAGCTCTCGGGGGAGATAGTTATTTTTTGTTTATTTACAGCATTTCTTTTCAACTAATCCATTTTGTACAGTGATTATGGAGTCTTTGAACTATTATTTCATCAAATAAATAATGAGATGATTTGATCTTTGTCTCTATTTTGTCTTCTTTTGATTATTAGTTTCTTGTGTGAAATTAATATCTTTCTTTGGTGAATACTTTTTTGTGGTTGGTTGTGGATGTACATGTTAAAGGATCCATGAGTCTTAAGCATTTAAATATTCTCTCTTGTTTGGAATAAGTTGTTGCTTTTCCTATTGATTATTTTTTGTAGGCATGGAATAGATGGTCTTTGTGTCTTTTGTTTATGTTTTCCTTTAGACAAAATTTCCTTCCACATTTGTGTCATTTTTATGTGCAGATGTTTGTTTGCCTTTATTGCTTTCTAGTTAAAAGCACACCTTATTTTTTTTTTCAGTCTCTTCTAATTTAGAGGAAGATCTATAATCCAATAGTGATCTCAAGAGTTGTTGGTAACTGATTTATCTTCATTGCTGGGTGTATTTGAGTCATTGTGTTTTATTATTCGAAGAGGAAAATTTGTTTACTAACAGACTAAAAACTATATTTCCCTATAGTGATATATTTTCATTAAATGCATGATTTGACTCGGGGGTTGACAAAGAGCAAACATGGTAATATTCTCTGTCACCAAATTAATTGTTAAGCAGCTTGATGTGTGCTAGATGGTGGTGTGTGTGGTTTGTTAGCTCTCAAAAACGTAGGCTAAATGCCTCAAGAGGCTGCCAATCTCTTGATACGCTTTAGGGTAATAGACAAGGTCAAGAGAACTCAACCTTCTACTCTTTAGGTGCTGCTAAACCTTAGGCAGGTGTACCTCTCTGAATTAAGTAGACTTATAATTATATCTCTTCAGCAATTTGTTCACAATGGAAAACAGAGGTGAACAAATGAAACCAATTTTCAAAAGAAGTAGCAATATAAATCCTAAAATGTTCAACTAACACATGTAAATAAATTGAATGAATTCAAGTGATGAAGTGCAAAGACTAGTGCCTTATTGGGTATGCAGAGTCAAATGAGACCAAGATGAGCAATACTTCTCTGGAAAAACTCAAATTATCTGGCATATTATGTTTACAACTTGTATGAACATGTAAAAATGTGATTACTAAGCTCTACTTGAACAATCCAGATTATCCTCTTTGATTACTATGATCAACTAAAAGGATTTACTCTTTGCTTGAAAGAACCAATCAATCAATCACACAGATACAACAAATGTGTACTGATGAATTATATATATAAACTTCTCATATCAATTCAAACAACCAGAAAGCTTCAATCTTGGAGACAACTTAGCAATAATTTCATTAGATTCAACAAATAATTGACACCAGAGAAATGCAGCAACATCAACTAATTTTCATAAATACCTCCATTCTGAAATCTTGCAACAATAGTCTTTGATTTGATAATTTGATTCAACTGTTCCTACTTGTTGTGTATCGAATATCTAATAACTGATGATCTTTTACAATTACAAAATTCCTATTTATACACCAGCATCAAGAAAATAAATCATATTGAAATTCCATGTTGGCCCTCCACAGAATTCGGGCTCAAATCAAGTCGTCTTGCAACAGTTTTATGAACTCACATGTCGGCCACAGTATTTGAATTTTTGTCATTCATCAGTGAAACAGTCGGCAAGACAATCCAACAATTATGCCGAAGGAAATTCAATCATTAATCACTTTGTGGTGTTATCGCCTTTGCCATGACTTTTCTGAGTCGGGGAAACATCATATAGATTACATTATGTTTCAACGAGAGCCCCTGCGATCAAACTATATGTCGCTATAACATATCACTCTCGGGAAGACCTTTCATAGAGCATACTATGTCAAACCGAAAGTCATCGTCCATTCTGAGTCGCTGAGACAAAAGCACACTCTCGCTGACAAGGTCCTTCATTGTTTTCCATCGGCAAGACCGAAGGTCACTCGCCGAGACCTCTTATCGAGAACCTTAACTCATATCGATATGAATCCTCCCACCACCGGTCGGTGTAACAATGTGGATTTGTTATGACCTTACACCGAAAGTAACATGTTTGGCTGAAGCGAACATTTGTGCATAAGTCGGTAAGACAAGAAAGACTCACTATGACATTACCCCAAAGACGATTTCCTTTGCCGATATGGCCATTTCGATGTCGGTTGGGGAGACACAATGAAATCGATAAGACCTCATCCTAACTGTATAACTCCTGCCGATGTGATTCCTCCACTGTCGCTGAAACAATGCAAATGTCCTGCCGAAATCCATCTGCATGCAAACCTCGATCGCTGTAACATCAAATGAGTCTTGCCGATAGGCAACACAGACTCATGTTAGCAGAAAATGCAAAATGGGTCGGGGAGACAATGGTATTCTCACGCCGATACGGACCATGATGTGAAAAATGCAGGACTCGATAGATTTATGGGGCTATATGGGCAAAATATGGGTAAAAATATCATGAAGAGAGGAAAATGCTCAATGTAGGACTCAACTGGAAAATGCATGGGTATGGATAACATAAAAAATCATCAGAAATTTACAGTTCCAACATGGTCCAAGACGAAGGAAGCTTGTCGGTGAAGATAGTGAAATTAATGAAAACCTAATAGTGGTTGGGTGGTGCTAGAAGGGTATGCTCTTCTTGCATTGTAACAGAGTGAGGTCAACCAAGGAATTGTATTGTTGTTGTGAGTTAACATCTAAGAGTGAAGTCTATAACTCTGTATGTAATCTATTTACTATAATACAAAGTGACTTTACTTGGTGTGTGGGTTTTTCTCCCTTAAGGGTTTTCCCACATAAATCTAGTGTTATCTCTATGTGTGATAATTTCTCTGTTCTTTTGTTTTATGAATGTGTATCTCAATGAATGTAACTTGTTAAATGAAAGGTTTTTTTGCACTTCTTTCCTAAGGATTTAGCATTAGGAAGGTTTTTCTGCATCCCTTCTTTCCTTACAAATTCTTCTTTCAAATATCCAAGAGCCCTTCTAACTATGCAACTAGGGGTCATAGATTGGGTCGCAAGGCTACACACATTGCAACACACGAATCTACAACACACCTAGGACATGAGAGAAGGTTCCTCAATACTAATAAATAAAATAAATATATTCATGTCAGGTTCACCAAAAATGTAGAAAATGGGGCATCTGTCACCCTTGGGACTTTAGGTCATGGAAGATTCCTAAGGAACGGATTTCCCTAAACTACCTCAGGTTGACTTGATATGTTTGAAAGGATGAAAGACTGATGCTAAAAAGGAAGGGAAAGTAGTGCACCACTTTCCTTCTACTAAACCAAGTGTTTACAAAATTGGAAGAGTTGGCTATAGAAGTTTCAGTATGCTACCCAGATAGCTCACTTTCTGAGGACAGTAGCATAGATCTCAAACTCCATCATGGCACGCTGGTGTCTTAGGGATGTGCTAGCATCCTGTATGAATAGAGGTCCAAAAAGCAAACAAAAAACAATGTGAACCTACTGACTATATAATTGGTTATGTTTTACAGTTTGACAAAAAGTACTAAAAATTTGAGAAACAAAGTATTTGAAAGGAAACTATTCAAAATGAACTATTCTAGAAATGACAAAGAGAGGATAGAAAAGAGGTACCACACTTCCCACAACTTGATTCTTCAATTAGCTCCACATGAATGTTCCTACACACACAAAAATGAGAAATATTGGGTCGTGTTTGAGGTCTACCTCAGTCAGACCCCCATTTTGGTGTTCCCACCTCCATAGACAACCAAGATGCCACAAGATATGGAAATTGATAAAGAAAGTAGAAAGGAAGTAGTACAACTAGATAGAAAGAAAAGACAAATGAAATGTTATTGAATAACCATGATGATGCAACCAAATAGAAAGAAACAAAGATACCTTCCCAACTATGAGCTCTCAAGGTCAATAGTGAAAGAAATAGAGTGACACTACCACATAGAGAAGATGAAGCTTGATGATCTTGCAATGAGAGTGGTGTTGCAACAAGAGTACGTTGTTGGAGCCAAATGAGGAGCTCGTAGCAAGAAGAGAAATGGTGTAGAATGAAACAAGAGTGTGAGAATGAGAGAATGAAGTGTTAAAGTGTGAGAGAAAATCATGCAAGAATAAAGCTAGAGTGAAGAAGTTAGAATGAATTGAGTTTGAATGAATAAAATGGAGGCAATAGGTCAATTTTTTCCGACCACGGGAGGTAGGGAATGTTGCTCTTCATAGCCAATGGAAAACGTAATGTCTTTGTATATCCCATGGGTGGGAATCTTTTTAGGATGGTAGTGTTGCACGCACGTGTCCCCAACAAAAATTCCTCCACCGATGCAAAATGACACAACCAGATGGAAGGGACAAGGTGGCGGTGGAAGATTTTACATCATCGAGTTTATATTTTCTAAGGTAGGGGAATTTAAATAGGGAATTTTCCTAGGGTGAAAATTTGCACCATTACATTAGTACAACTAAACTGAAGCCTAAAAGGGAAATAAAAATTCTCCTTGCTTGGAGATACCAACATTACACTAGCACCAACACCATTCTTGCTTTTAGAGCCATCAAAAAATATCTACCACAATCCCCCTAGATCCTCTTGAGCTTTTATGAGACTGTGGATAGGAGCATTTTATTCATGAATGCAATAGGTTCCAAGAACAATCTCCTCCACTTTAGCTACAGTAAGTGGGTCAAATTGTAAAGCATTGCCCCATTCATCCAATAAATAATTAGGGACCTCCTCTAGAGGAGTGACAGGTTCATGAATAGAACACTCCTTTTGATCATGAAATGTGCAGTTCATGTTTATGGGACTAGGATTGTAAGGCTCTAGATGATCCATTTCTATGGGCTCAGACCTTATGGTCACTTTAGTACCATATTTGGTTATAAATAACATCTGAGACCAATCAAAAGATAGATATCCACCCATCTTAGCAGTGAAATCTCTAGACAAACAAATGACAAAATGAGTAGGGAGTTCTATGACTAAAATGTCTTGCAATACATCACAACCAAGGCATGCATGCAAGGTCAATTTTCGGTTCTTAATTACCCCCACTATTTTGACAACAATACCATCCAATTGTAAAACCCCCTTAGACACGAGTTCATATTTGATACCAAGGAGATCAGTAATCACCTTAGGTATAACAAAACTACTAGCCCCAAAATATAGCATTTAGTTATGCATTGTATGATTTCCAATAACTATAAAAATATAGAAGGGAGGTGGCTTACTGATTTTTCTAGAGTTCCCTTCTTCTTTAGGTTGCACCAAGCTGCTTGATGTAGTAGTGGTGCAAGGGCACCATTGAAAAAAATTTGTCAAACAAGGAGGATCATGAGTAGGCTTTAGGTTTTGGTGTGTTTTTTTTCCAAATAAGGTCTTGGAGACCATTTTATATTGTATTTAGTCATGTTTGAGTCTATTAGGTGATTAGGAGGTTTAATTTACATAATATTGCTAAATGTTGAAAAGTTGTCATTTATGTAAACTTGCAAATGTTGCAAAAGGCAGATTTTTGGAAGTTCAACGGTCAGGCATTTTAAAATATAGTTTTAGGCTTTATGTTAGTTAACTTAGGAGGGAAAAATCATTTATATGTTGGAGAGCATTGATGTAAAGATTGGCTTGAAGATTGCAAGGAAGAAAAATCAATAAAAACTCTATTTTTTCAGTTAATTATGTGTCTTTTCCTTCTTTACCGGTCAGTGTATAGTTTGTACAACAGATTCTTGTTCAAAATACTTCAAAAATTGTTGTGTATATGTATTATCAATCATCAAAGGGTGGATTGATAGAATTCTTTTGTAGTTTGTGGCTTTCATAATCTATTTTCTGAGTTCGGTTGTGAATACCCTGTTTTAAGGGTTTTGGTGAAGCAAACATGAAAATCACCCCATTCCACCTTTTGTGATGCTTGTACCTCTATGTAATGGTTTTTTACTATTATAATAGGGAGTGAACATGTTTTTTGAGTGAAAGGGAAGCCGAGAGAAGTGTTGGGCATGAAGCCCTAGAGTGAAAATTTGAGTTTTCCAAGAGGAATAGTGAGGTTTTGACATGGTAAAGAGTGAATTAGGTTGAGGCAGAATTGTTTGATGTTTAATTGAGTATTTGAAAATGTTTTTAGTCCTAATTGATGCATTGGAAAGATTGTTTGAAGGCTAGGAGAGTGATATCCATTAAAACCCTAGATTTTTGGCTATAAAAGAGGGTTTTGAGTTTAGGCACCTTGGAGGGTGAATGTTTGGGAAAAAATTGTGAAATATATGGTTTGAACACATTTAAATTTCTTCCCACATGAGTTTGGAGGTTTAGGAAAGGATTTGTGATAAGTTCCTTTGTAAAACTGACCTAATTTGAGGTCTAGAAGGCGTAGAAACCTGATTTTGTTGAAGTTGTTCTAAAGGAACCTACTATGGTTTATGAATATGTTGTTGTGTGCCCAAAAAGGGTGTTTGAAAACCTACTGGTCCTGATTTGAAAGGACTTCTTCAAGCAGATTTACCTGATTTAGTCTATGTGCAATGCTACAAGGAAAAGTGTGCTTTGATGAGATAAAGAGATTTTGAGAGTTTGTGACTTGGAAATTGTTGTCGTTGGTTGATATCATGTTTATTTTGGTTGCAAGACCTCCCCTAGTTGCTATCAAGTAGTTTTCTCCTTTTCTTTTACATCACCCATCTATTTATGTTCTCTTAAATCTTGTTGTAACAAATTCCTTTGTGATGGAATAGATAGAGCCTCCCACATAGTAACATTTAGGTTAGCCTTCTTCATATGATCAACAATGTTAAAGGGGAGTTGGATGGCTTTAGGCAGAACCTTTGGAACAACAAGATCTACTCTTGTTGCTTGGTTGATCTTAGGTTGCTCTATTTCTTGTTTGGACCTACTAGCAGGCTAATTCAATTATGGAACATCTATTGTTCTACTTGTTATTCCAACATCCATAACCTATTGAGGTTGTTGAGAGATTGATTCCTATCAAACCATGGAATATGTACCACCCTCCATTGCTATTCTTTGTTACCTTATATTTTGGGCTATTGTTTCAATAGCTACTTGGCTTACACCAAAAAATTATTCTTGATGCCAATTGACCAATGAAGATTCTTCATGTGAGTGATTCTCACTACTAGCAATTGTTTGGTTGGTACTAAATTCCTACCCTAAGGTAGAGTTTTTATTCTGAATCACTAGAGTTTGTACAAACTCTCCATTTTGGCAAGAATTTTGATTATGATACTGCTCACATGGGTAACACCACTCCTGCTCTTGGGTTAGATTATTATGAACTAGGACCAAATCTTTAGAAGTGTCGGTAGTTGTTGGGTGCATGTTATTCATGGGCTTAGTATGATTCCACTGATTGTGTCCTTGATAAGGTTTTCTATTTTGTTGATAACCTTGATCTTGAGGCTGATACAACCTATTATTTTGAGCTTGTTTCCTCTTCATTTATACTAACTCATTGTTCATACTTCATAGCAAGGTTCCCCAATCTTCTAGAAATGCAATAGAAGTAAAAGGTAAGCTTATGGAAACCACTAGAATAGGATCCATTGTTGGCTATGAGAGAAACTCTATAAATAAAGATATTGGTGGCCTAGGATCTATCTTCCTAGCTTGCATTAAGTATTTTTCCCTTATAGCAAGGTCATATGTTTTAGGTAAGATAAAAACACCCATATATTGAATCATAAAGACTGTCATTGTTAAGAGAACTTAAGAAATATAGGAAAGCATACTCAGGAGAAGGTTTCACCAAGATGGGGATTCTATCCCAAGTCTTCTAAAATCTATAATTGAAGTCACTCATGAATTTATGGGGCCCTCTTGATTGTTGTCAATTTATCTACGAGAGACAAATGGTCACTTTTTCCTTCAAAGTGCTAGCATAATCTTTCACCTAACTCATCCCAATTGTGAATGGAGTTAGGTGGAAAGCCTCTATTTCAGTATAATGCTTTACCTTTAAGGGAAGTGGATACCAACCTAACAACCACATTTTCCTTTGTTACATCATGCACAGAGCATATATTTTCCAAATCTGTGATGCGTTATGTTGAAGTTGTGGATGTCTTACCAGTGAAATGAAGAATATTTTGAGGGCATTGTCTGGTATATCATCCTTTTGGGCTAAAATAAAAGGGCTTCCACCACCAAAAGATACAAAGGTTTGATTTCTTGGTAAATCCATATGGAATAAATTTTTGTGTGTATGAGAAGTAGGTGTTCTAGCTTGATATAATCTACTTAAAGGTGGTGTAGATTGAGCTCTAGGAGAAGGATTTGTACTTCTATTTCTCCTAACAGGTGATAGGGAGTGTCTATTTCATCTTCTGGAAGTAAAAGATGGGAGCTCAGTGTATTGGAAGTTACCTCTATAAGATGCTCTAGTATGAATCCAAAGCATGAATGTGCAGGTCTAATCTGGAATAGGATTCTGGGAAAAAACTAAGTCACCAACTTGAATGCAAAGTTCTCCCTTAGTTGCACAGTTGCCAAGTACTTTGTCGAGTGCCTCTTCAAGGCTGAAATGTTAAGAGCATCATGACTCTCTCAAAAAGATGAAGTGAAATTTATGTGTCCCACTAGGCATGCCAAAAACTATTGTCACATAAAACTACACCTTATTGAACATGGAGTTCAACGTTCGAATGACAAAATGGAAATGACCTCAAGGTGTGGGACCTTGCACAACTAAGGTCAAATCTCTAGAGAAGGGAGGCTTCCTCTTCTAATCTAAGTGAAAATGTGTTGTTCTAACCTAGCACATTAAATCCTACCACTAATCAACTCTAACAACTCATAAAGGAAAAAAGATAGAAGGAGAACATGAAATGGAAATGGAGGTGATAAACCAAGACAAAAAGTTGTTCCTTCTTTACTTAAGATTGCTCAATACATCAACAAATAAAATAAAACACATATTCAAACATGAAGGTAAAAAAAAATTACTCAAACATGCAAGAAATATTTGTAATAATAGTTAGATTTCATTAATATAAGGAATAAATCTAGACTTTACAATGGAAAAATGTAGAATATACTGTCTACTAAAGAATACAATGAGAGGATCCCAAAAGAAGAACACTTAAAAATAATACTAGTGTTGCTTTTATAGATCAAGAACAACTTGGATGATCTTTAACCAAACCCTAACCTAGCTAGGGTTACAAGATCTTATCAAGGAAGATTGATATCTATACATAAATTTTGTGCTCAAAACAAGCATGGTCACCATACCTCTATAGAGAAGGTTATTCGAAAGTACCTCCAAAATCCCCATGAAATCAACAATCTAGGCATGGGATTCGTCAGAAAGGGATAAAAAGTAGCAATGAATGAGCATGGGTGCCACAAAAGTGACTTGCAAAAATTAGAGAGTATATTAAATGGTGTCCTTGTTGCTCAAAAGTCAAAACAGGTAGCTAAGGAGGTGGTTCGAGCATTAATGGCGTCGTTAAGCAAAAACAAGGAAGACCAAAACCCGAATCCCAAAAATTTGACACAGTCAAATTTTTAAAGAAATTTATCAAGGAATGGTTAGTCAAAAGAAAGGCTTGCCTCTTACAAAGGAAAGGAAAAAGGAAGACCGAAGGCCTGAAAGAATCAAATTTTCAAAGAAGCCAAGTACCTCTTACCGAAAGAAGGTAAGAGGTAAGAGGGAAGCTCGAATTTGATGCAAGAGCATCCATGGCTCAATGCAATCCTATATTAACCAATTGGTGTCAATTTCATTTTGCAATTTTTGATGTGATTTAATTTCATGTTTGATGTGTGAAATTCATATTTTGATGTGAATTGGAATGTCTTGTAATGTGGGAAATTGGAATTTGAATTTGGATTTAATTTGGGTCAAATTGGTTGAATAGAGATCATGGAGAATATGATTTAAAACTAAAAAAGCAAGAAAATAGCATAACATGGCATCGGTTTTTTGGAGCCATTAAATTCAATTGTAACTCCAATTTTAAATGCTCACAACTCCTAAAAAATAGGCACCCAGGAGGTGGGCGTCCAAGTTTGAAAAATCTACTTTTTGCTTTATTTGTGAAAGCATCAAAGCCATTTAAAGCCCATCTCTCATATTTGCTAAGTCTGGAGTCGGGGAATGATATTTTATTCATTTTTAAATATTAAATTTGAATTTTATTTTCCATTCCTAGGGAGGGGCATGGATTTTTCCCGAGATGCCTTTGGAATGAAAGCAAATCACAATGAAATGCATTGAAATTTCATTTCAGGAAAGCAAGGTGGATAACATTTAATTTTATTCATTTTTGGAGGAGTTTTTCATGGGAAAAACATAGGAAGAGAGGAGGAGGTCGTGGCTTACCTCCAAGAGGGGATTTGATGGCGTGTTTGCATATTTGAGAGTGTTTTTGCAGGGCATAGAGACTACCAGGTGTTACAGATTGAAGGGTTTGAATGGTGGAAGTGATTTGTTGTGTAGGTGTTGAAGAAGCTTTGTTGCAAGCTTTGATTTGCTACTGCAAATATTTTATTTTTGAGTCTTACAAGGCTTGATGCAGCCTTTTCCATCATTGGATTGTAATAATTCATTTTCCTGTTTGTTGAATCAAGAAATTGCTAGTTGCACATTGCAATCTTGGATTGGAAATTGTATTGCAAATTTTTTTGTGTGTTGTTGAATGGTGTTTGTGAGCTATTTAATTTAATTTGCAGCAATTTAAATTATCTTAATTAGCTCATACATTAGAATCCTGAATCCCAAAAATTTGACAGAAAGTCAATTTTTGAAAGAAGGAATTGAGGAGGGAAAGTGAGAGGTTGATGAAGAAGAAGTCGTAAGGGTTAAAGGCTAAGGTCGATGGTCAAAACCTGAAACACTTAGCGGAAAATGGAAAGAATAAGTAGAAGAGATGGAGAATTGGGGGCGATGGAGAAGACATGAAGATAAGTGAGTAAGTGACAACCCAAAACCCTAAAACTTTAGGACTTAAACCAGTTTTAGGACCTTTCAAGGTATATTCATGCAAGATGGCTCATATAGGATCTCTCAGATCAGTTATAAATGATGGGTCATCTAAGGGTGGCATGGAATGACAATAGTTGCCAAAGTTATGTGGATTTGATATTTTCATGGACCAACTAGGACTCAAATTTAGGACCTTCCATTTGTTATTTTAGTTCTCTACCATTGAGGTTCTAGTACTTTTAGGACCAAACCATCTTTGGCCCAAGTGTGGATTATTTCCAACAACCCCGTTAACCCACATTAGGTGCTTGGGGATCCTATCTTAGCCTGGCTCTAATACCATGTTGATATTTTCATGGATCAGCTAGGACTCAAACCCAAGACCTTCTATTTGCTAGTAGAATGCTCTACCAGTGAGCTATTGGTCCTTTTAGGACCAATCCATCTTTGGCCTAGGTGTGGCTTATTTTCAATGGGATCAAGGCTCATCAAATCATTATCAATTTGATAGCCTTTGGATTCATCTATTGTACCATACATTTTTTTAATTTTTTCCGAAGTATCATGTGAATTTGTGCATGCTTCAATCTAAAATATAAGATCAAGGGAAACAAGGATATGAAGACATCTAAGAGCTTTTGTATATTCAAGTAGCTATTTTATCTTTTCCTTATCATTTGTGGGTTCAACTACCTTTTATTCAACATATGGATTACACCCAAGTTGCATTAAGGAATTCCATGCATGTTGATGGCAAGTTGCATAATTATAAGGTGTTAGTGAAACATTTAAATGATCCATTAGTGAAGGAAAAGAAGAGACTAAGTAAATAGATCAAAAACACACCAAGATAACCCCCTTTTTACTCAATAATTAATCCCCACCTATGAAAAATGATTTGGCAATTTATAAATTGGTGCATCTACAATGATAAACCAAAATGGACTCAAATACTATATAAGTACATTATTATTTCAAAATGATAACTCCAAATTATCACCAATATGTAGTGCTTAGAATAATACCCACTTTCAAAAAAATAATCACCTCAATCTAAGGTCACATGTGAAAGTTATTGTCATTTGAAGTTCAAAAAATTGAGACTACATATTAGATCTGATGAGAAAACTAATTTTATAGAAAAATAAGATAACTTGACCAAAAACTAATTGCACCATTGTAGAGAGCACAAAATTTTATTGCAAACAAAAAAAACTTTGATAAAAGCCTCCATATGGCCAAGATATTGCCTTCTGAAGATTAGGTGCAAAAAAACTCCAATTGTGAGGGGTTTAAGTTTAAAAAAGTCTCATGCTACAAAATTTGGTTAAACTAATACTAAATATGGAGGTACTACAAAAGTAGTTCGCTAGCTAAATGTAAAAGCTCTACCAATTTTAGAGCTCCACCACATATAAATTGCCACCAAAATGGATGCCTAAAATGGTGGAATATCCAAAAGAGGGTACAAGGGTTGAGGTGGGGGAAACAGAGATTGAGTATGGATGTTGGGTCTAATTTTATTTTATTTTATTTCTTTTTATTAAAAAAATATTTTTAAGAAAATGGGAACCAAACCCCTTTGACCCTGCAAAAGGGGATGAACCCCTACCATGCATGCTTAAGGTTGTGGGCCTCTATGGGGCACAGTGGCCTATGGTTACTTTCCATATCCTAGCACAAGGTCCTACATAAGTATCTTGTATGAGGCATGTGTGGGGGTACCCCTTTGAAAAAAAAAAAAATCAAAAACCGTTTTTCAAAGTATGAACAAAATTTTAAATATATAAAAAAATGTGATTTTTTTTAAAGCAATATATATTAAATGCAAAAAAATGATAATTTATTTTTGAAATTTGTACCATATACTATGTAGGTGGAGTTTTGTGACTCTACCTGCAAAATATTTTTGCTCTAAAATAATTTTTGTCTAAATTTTACAAATTATGTATAAAAATAGGGGGGTTTTGGGCCTTCCAAATGCAATGGTGTTGTCTGATTTGTCTCAAAGTGCCCCAATTTAGAGAAGCTCACTAGATCTTCACAAAAAATACTTGTTTCAAACCTTTATAGATCTCACCTTTGATGTCTAGATGAAATAAAAGGTGATTATGACTTTCTCAGTTGTTATGAACCCAATGAGCTCAAAGTGTCTCCAAGAAGTTTCAATATACTTGCAATTAAAAAGAAAGAGAAAGGAAGCCCCCTCAAAAACTAACTTTTTTCAATATTTTGTAATTCTTTGGGTCACCATTAGATGCAAGAGAAGAGCATATTTTGGTTTCAAGAAAGGATTAAACCTATATTTCTTAAATAATTGCTAATTGACAACTCACAACCAACTCTGATACTATGTTAGGTTTTTCTGTGAAGCCATCCAAAATCAAAATGACAAAAGGAAAGAAAGATTAGCAATCTAGAGATGAATAGAGTCAACACTCCCTTGTATTGAACTAGCCAAATGGGAGAGGGGAGTGTTGTATACATATAAAAATAAGGGAAAATACTTTGAAAAGGAGTAATAACTCCCAACTACCCAAAATAGGTGGGAGTTGTGCCTACTTGGTAAATTTCAAATTATTGGTTGCACCTAATTAGTTAAAGATAAACAAATGGTTATGAGAGGTGACAAGTAAATCCAAAAGAGGGTGTGAGGATCAACTACCTAAAGGTGGGTGAGAGTGACACATGTAACTGATAGATAATTCCATATGCCCTCATATTAACCATGTCTAATATAACCTAAGCATTCTTAACAATAAGTGTAGGAAAATAAAATATTCCCTAACATAAGAAAATAAAAACCTACACTAATAATAAGGGGTCACACTATAAGAGCCAATTTGGGTGGTAGAGGCCATGAAAGCAATACATACATTATTAGAGGAAGAAGGATCACAAGAGGATGAAGGGTGTGTACATGGGTGGGCAAGAGGATACATCATTGGTAGAAATCATGATAGTGTCAATATTATGAAAAATGTGTGTGACATAAGGTGTATCTAATAATGCACTATGTAAAGTGAGCAAATTATTGACAAGATTCAACATGAGTAAATGCCTCAATAAGCAATTATCTTATAAAGGAAAGTTCTTGAATAGAAAGATATGCCTCATGATCAAAGTATTCAACCTCATTCTCAATAATATTAACTTACTTATTGAAACATCAATAAGAACACCATTCTTAGTGGATTAGATCATTTGAGTATTCAAATAAAGGCTTATTCTTAAAAAGAATGTGAAGATATGGATGCGAAATTAAAATGTAAAATAATTTACAAAACCCTAAAAGATGAATTATTATAAAAAGGACATAAAATATACTATAAAACTAGTAAAATAGTAAACAAAACAAATATGAAAATGAAACATTAGAGGTGAAAGTAAGGGTGGGTAGGGTAAGATGAAAAAAAGGTCACATGAAGAAGCACAAGACCTTAAAGGAAAGTATAACTATGACGCACAATTAGAAAGGGAATCCAAACTCTATCATATTTAAAAAGAGAGAATGCAATAAAAATAGTTATTAAAACCCTAATGAAAAAAGGATAAATTATAAGGCCAAAAACCTAGGTAATGTTTAGGAAAGTTAGGTTCACCAAATAATGTATGGTTAAATACACATCTCACATTAATATCTACGAAAATTAAAAAATACAATCAAGTACACATACAATTAACCTCAATAAATGAGATGGAAGGAGAAAAAAATAATTGTTAAATTAAATGAATATAAATATTATTTTCAATTAGGTTTTGAAGGCAAGGAAAATGATGTTAAAGATGTAGGAAATCAATAAATGCCACATAATTAGAATTTTAGGTCCTTAGAATCCATTGAGTGTCTTAGACTCTACAAATTAATGGTGATTTTTCTTGTTTATATTCACACCTACAAACTAATTTTATTGACTATAGAATTGATCTAGTGTGTAGAACTAGATGTATACATATGGGAATAAACTAGAAAAAAATTGATACTTAAAATTTTCTTACCTCAATCTTTTGATACCTAAATTTGAGTAAGGATTGACAATGTTCACAAACACCTTTTGGGACTTTGTGGAATCACAAAGATTGTGTTCTCATTAATCAAACCCCCAATGGAGTGACTTTATGATTTTGAGAGAAATATCAAAGATGACAAGCAAGCATGTAATGGCACCTAGAATGATGTCACAAGTAGACAATGTATAATTGATTCTCCTTTAATATTTTGGGCATAGATGTTCTTTTTATATTCTATCATGCCTTAAAAAAATTAAAATAGATGAATGAATATCTTTAAATACAAAAGATACCACATAAATACAAATATGTGTGAAGTTAGCTCACAATGGCTTATAGGAGGAGGCTAGTGAGATTTAACTTGAGTTTAAATTTTAAAAGTTTTGGATTTAGATCTACAAAATAAATTTTCATACAAGAATATACTGATTATAAACTAATCATTACATTAAAATTATTCTAATCATAATTGACCTAAAACATAATATATTTATATATAATTTTCACTCTTACAATAATATATTCATAATATTTCCCACTTTTAATTTGTTAAAAATCTAGTCTTTAAATTATTTATAACCAAAAATTTATGAGATTAGTCAACAAACCTTTATTTTAACACTACCAAATATTTACCACTATAAGCCTAATCATCTTTCTCAATTTTGAAAATGACCAATTAATACATTTAATTTTATAAAGCATTACATGTAAGTTAAATCTTGTTTTGGGTATATTCTTTTTATTCTTCCATCATTATTTATATCTTATCATATTGAAAATGTTTTTAATCATCCCATTGTGTACCTTTTAAATTATATATACTTTTTAATTTTTTATAGCCCTATTTGGATATTAAAATATTATTTACCTAGATAGAGTGGGTATGTTTATGAATAGGGTAAATGATATTAACAAAGATATTGATGGAAGTAGAAAACAACTATAATGTCTTGTTAAGAATCAAAATAATAACATGCTTAATATATGGAGCTATTGTATCCACAAATGATTGAGAAAATTTATTGCACATTATATATACTCACCTCCATACTCAATTAATTGTGAGTATAAAAGGCATGTTTGTCATGAAGTACATTTTTTGGGGTAATTATGGACTTTTATTCTTGATACAAGTGGTAAAGTATTACAATTCAAAGATGATTAATTGGACTGATATTATCTATAATTATTATTATTTTTTATTTAATTCTTTATGTTAAAAATAAAAAGTAAGGATAAACATTCAAAATAAAGATAAAAGTTAAATATAATTTTGTTTTGATAGAAATAATTAGATTGTAGAGATATGATAATTCTATCTTTTTTAGAATAAGTAGATTATAACATCTTGAATAATTATACATATAAATTAAAAAGTGTTCTTTAGCTAAGTTGTCATGAGTAGGGGGCTAGTTTGTCAAAGTCACTCGTACCACCATAATCAAGAAACATACCACCATCCTCACGAATTCTATTCAACTAATTGAACTACAACTCTTTACCAATCATATGCATACTTTCATAGAAACCTCATATTAAATAATAATCTTTACATAAAGGATAAATACATACTAACTACAAAATTTACCAATCAATTTAAATTTATACAAATTAAAAATATTTGAATACATATAATGAAATTCAATATTAAAAAATATTATCATATTAATAACTCACAAAATAATTTGTTTATATTTTTATCAAACTACAAATCTTGTTCACCAAAATAAGAAATGTAACTTAGTGCAACATATGAAACAACTTTAGAGGTACGTATACTCTTATCAAAATATATTAAAAAAATGTAAGACAAAGGTGGTAGATAGATGGTCTAATATTGTTATTGTTAGCAAATAAAAAAGTTTCAAGGTTATAACTAAGGTGTGACTTTTGTAGTGATGGTGTGCTTTGTAATTAAACATTATTTTTACAAAGAAAAATCAATAAAACAAAATAATTTTGATTATATTTATGAGGTTAAATAGTTTATGGTATTATTAATTGTCTCATTCAAAGATTTATAGGACATAGGGTATTATTTACAAGGTTGATCCTTTTCTTGTTTATTTGAGTTAGTAGTTATGTAGATCTTTTAATCTATTTTTGTCAAATAGTTCTACCTTAGACCTAATTCTTAATGTTTCTTCATATTTGATTTGGATGTATTTGTACCTTGAACATCTAATGATGAAAGATTCTTCTCTTGTGGTAAAAAAATATAAATCCTCTCTCACTCATTTGATGTCGTCTATCTCCTTATCTCACATTCAAGCCTATAAAAATTAATCCTTAACTGAAAAATAATAATCTTTTGGATCTATTTAATTTCTAAACTTTACATTCTTTTCCATAACACTCATTAGGGAAATTGAACTTTCTTTCAAAGGGTTGTAGTTCAATTGGTTGAGCACAATTGGAAATGATGATAAACTCTATGTCAAATGGTTGTAGTTCCATTGGTTGAGCACAAACTTATGAGCAAAATTTTAAATGTATAAAAAAATTGTGAATTTAATTTTTTTTAAATATATATTAAATGCAAAAAAAATGATAATTTATTTTTGAACTCCATACCATGTGCCATGTAGGTAGGGTTGTGCGACCTTTCTTGTAAATTATTTTTCCCCAAAACAAACTTTGTCTAAACTTGACAAATTATATATGAAAATGGGGGATTTTTCGGCCTTTCAAATGCAATGATGTAGCCTACTTTGCCTCAAAGTGATCTAATTTTTAGCAGCTCACTAGATCTTCACAAAAAATTGCATGTTTTGAATCTTCATATATCTCACCTCATATGTTTAGATGAAATAAAAGGTGATTATGAATTTCTCAGTTGTTATGAACTCAATGGTGAGCTCAAAATGTCTCCAAAAAGCTTTAATATTCTTGCAATTAAAAAGAAAGAGAAAGGAAGCCCCCTCAAAAACTAAAATTTATTTCAAGATTTTTTAATTCTCCAAGTCATCATTGGTTAAAAGAGAAGAGCATAGCTTCCTTAATTGTAACCTAAGTTTCTTAAATAACTACTAACCGACAACTCACAACCAACTATGATACCATGTTAGATTTGGCTATGAAGCCACCCAAAATCAAAATGATTGAAGGAAAGCAAGATTAGAAATCTAGAGATGAATATAACCAACACTCCCTTGCACTTAACTAGACAAATGGGAGAAGAGAGTGTTGTATGCATAGAAAATAAGGGAAAACACTTCCAAAAGGAGTAATAAATCCTAGCTACCTACTTGGTAAATGCAAGATTGTTGGTTGTTCCTACTTGGGTAAAGACAAACAAATGGTTATGAGAGGTGGAAAGTAAATCCAAAAGAGGGTGTGAGACTCAACTACCCAAAGGTGGGTGAGAGTAACACATGTAACTAATGGATAATGCCATGTGCCCTCATATAATTAACCATGTCTAATATAAACTAAGCATGCTTAATAATATGTGTAGGAAAATAAAATATTCCTTAACATAAGGAAAATAAAAAACCTATTCTAACAATAAGAAAAGGTCACACTAGAAGAGACAGTTTGAGTGGTAGAGGCCATGAAAGTAGTACTTATAGTATGAGAGGAAGAAGGATCACAAGAGGATGAAGGGTGGGTAGATGGGTGGGTGAGAGGATACACCATTGATAAAAGTCATTGTAATGTCAATATTATAACACATGTATGTGCCATAAGGTGCATCTAATAATTCATCATGTAAAGTGGGAGAATTTTTTTGACAAGATTCAACATGAGTAAATGCCTCAATAAGCAATTATCCTAAAATCGAAAGATCTTGACTAGAAAGATATGCCTAATGATCAAAGTCTTCAACCTAATTCTCAATAATATTAACTTACTTATTGGAACACCATTAAGAACAACATTATCAATGGATTAGATCATTTGAGTATTCAAATAAGGGATTATTCTTAAAAAGAATATGAATATGTGGATGAGAAAATAGAATGTAAAATAATTCATAAAAACCTAAAGGATGAATTATTATAAAAAGGACATAAAATATACTATAAAATTAGAAAAATAGTAAATAAATCCAATATGAAGATGAAGCACTAGAGGTGAAAGTAAGGGTGGGTAGGGTAAGATGAAAACAAATTCACATAAAGAAGCACAAAAACTTACAGGAATATAACTATGAAGCACAATTAGAAAGGGAATCCAAACTCTAATAGATTTGAAAATAGAGAATGCAATAAAAAATATATATTAAAAACCTAATGAAAAAATGATACAGGAGCATCCATGGTAACTTGCAATCTTGTGTCAACAAAAAACAGTTAAATTTTTTCATTGAGAAATTTTGTATTATTGAAGGGAATTAATTTTGGCTTGGATTACATGTTGAGGGTGGAAAATTATTTATTTGCAAATAATTTAAATTGTCAATTAATTTCTTTTGCAACTTTGACAAATTGACTAGTGGGGTGAAAAGCAAAAAATGGATTTTAAAGCAATCAAATTTAAATATTCAAAATTCAAGAGAAGGTGTTGGGAAATGGATAATGGGGTTTTAAAGCACAAAATAATGACCCTAAAAAGTAGGGATGGGGAGGTGGGAGCCCAGGTCCTAGTTTTGCTTCTTCTTTTTCAAAATTTGCAAGTGGGGAATTAAAACTGCCCTGTCTATCTTTGACCAGGCAGTTAAAAATGGATTTATTTTTTCTTTAATTGATTTTTCAGAAGTTTGAATTTGCATCCCCTAAGTATCGCGTACCTAGGAAAGAAAGAAAAAAATAGTAATTTTAATTACTTTCCTGTGCAAGTAGTGGAGAATCTAGAAATTGGGAAAAGCAATGAAAGAAGTTTGAAAGAAAAATTTTAAAGGGAGAGGCTAGGAGGCATATCTTTCTCTGGAGGCATGTCTTTGTGATGTTATTTGCAGGTTGGACTGATAAAAAATAGCCCATGGAAGTTTCAGAACGATAGGGATGAAGATTCAGAAGTTGCAACAGTTGTTTTAGTGTTGGGAGATGAAATTTTGTTGCAAAAGCTCATACAACTGAGCATATGAATGCATTTGAATATATTCCATTGCATATTTGATTCCTATAAGAAGCTTAATTTTTGCATATCATTCCATTGATGATTGCAACCCTTTGTAATCATATTTCTTGTAATGGTGAAAATCAATGGTTTCCTGTGCAAGAATTTTTTTGTATGTTAGTTTGTAATTTCTCAATTCCAGTTGAGTATTTGTTGTGAGAATTTGGAGAGGATTTGTGAATTTAAATTCCTCTTTGCATTAGTGGTATTAGAGCAGCAAGACACTGTATGTGTAAACAAACTGCTGAAGAGAGCAGTTTGCACTAGGGCCTGTGTGTTGTGGGTGTTGGAGAAAGTGGATAGGAGAGAAGTCCATCATGGTAGAAGTAGAGGTAGAGGAAGAGGAAGAATGGACAACTTTGTCCATGATGATGATATCAGAGCTTTGAGAAGACAAGTAGAAGCACTTCAAGAAGAAATAAGAAGAGGGTTTGCACAGAGAAGGGAATCGAAGAGTAATGATGAAAGAAGCTTTAGAGAATGCTAACCTAACAACTAAATAGAGAGAAGAAATTGTAGCAGTTGCAAATGGCCCATTGTTGAGAGCCTTATCAAAAATGGGAAAAAGACCAAATATTGATGTTCCTACCTTCAATGGAAGTTTGAATCTAGAAGAACTTATTGTTGGAAATATGTGTCTCAATCCCACAGGCTGAAACCTCTGAAAGAGCAAAGTCAGTGTGACTTTACTGTTGTCTGGCCGACTGGTAGTTTAGTAATCTTGTTGATTGTTCATGTCGCCAAGACAATGTTGTTGTCTTGTCGACTGGTGTTATCGTTGTGACTTATGGTGTTTGTTGTAACCTTTTTTCGAGTGGAGATCTCTGACCGTCAGGTTGGTGTCTAGTAGATGTCGGGGAGACTCATGGCGATTGGGTCATCGGTTTAACATGTGACTTTGATAAGAACTCCTGGCGACTGTTGGTATGTCTCACTGAAAGTATACACTCTTGGAGTCTTCGTGGTAACACAAAGGCTTCAATAAGAAGTCTTGGCGATAGGTGGTAAGTCTCACTGATAAGCATACACTCGGAGCTATCAGGGTGATGTGAAAGTTTTGGTATGAAGTCTCAGCGATAGCCTAAGTCTTGCTGATAGTGTTACACTCGAAGACATCGGGGAGACCCTTGGTTGAAAGGCTTGCTTTGAAATGATGTTTCATCGAAAGTGGTAAGTCTTGCCGACATTGCTACATATGTTTTTGGTATGACTCCTGGCGAAAGGTGGTCTCGAGGTAACATGGGGGCTTCGATATGAAGTCTTAGCGATGAACGTAGTCTTGCCGACAATGGAACATTGCGGTGTAACTTGAAGGAATCGGTATGACCTCGTAGCGATAGTGGTAAGTCTTTTCGATGGTTGTTTGTTTCGGTATGACTGGAAGGCTCGGTGTGATCTCTTGGAGAGTAGCGATTGTCTCGCCGATGAGAATGCTGAGGTCGATGCGACTTGTGAACTTGGTATAATGTCTTGTCGATGGTCAGAAATCTTGGTGATAACTTCAATCAAGTCTTGTGGCATCGGGGAGACCATGTCTCACCAACATGCGAATACATTTTGAACACCTTTGACCGATTGACCATCCTATGTGGTTTGTCCTTGACCAATTGGGGAGCAGAATGGGAACCGCTAGCAGTTGAACTGTTGCGGCTGTTACTGAGAGGACGATCGAAAGACCATGGGCGTCTTGGATATACTCAGGATTTTCAGATGTTGTTCGGGTCGATGGTTAGATGAACAATTGGATGAATGGTTGCATGAACAGTTGGATGATCAGTTCGATGAATGATCAATGAATTTAATTCTGAGTGTATTGAATCTTGAATGTTCTATATGAGGTTGATCAAGGATTGTGCTATTGTAAATTGACATCAGAAAGATAAGTCTGATATTTGTATGTAATTCCATTATTGTAATACAAAGGGGCTTTTCTTGGTGTGGTGGGTTTTTCTCCCGTAAGGGTTTTCCCATGTAAATTTGGTGTTCATCTGTGTATGATTATTTCTCTATTTCTATTATTTCTTAGAAGTGTATCTTAATTGGACTGTAATTGAAAATTTAAAAGTATCTCTACATTCTTCCCTGAGTTTTTGACATTAGGAGAGTTGTTTCCGCACCTTAGCTTTCCTTACAAGTGGTATTAGAGCCTGGCCAGTTGTGTTATCCTTCTGGGTACGTTGGGTTTTTTGAGTCAATTTCTATTCAGTGGGAGTCTTGTAGAAGTTTGGTAATTCAAGTTACAGATTAAGATGGTGATCACATCAGGAAAGATTGAAATAGAGAAATTCAATGGCAGCAATTTTGAATTGTGGAAACTTAAAATGGAAGATCTGTTGGTTGATCGTGATATTTGGATTGTTGTGTCTGGAACAAAGCCTACAGGCATGAAGCAAGAGGATTGGGACCTTGCAAATAGAAAAGCTAAGGGGCTGATAAGGCTCTGTTTGGAAAACTCTGTTCTTCTGAATGTGCATGAAGAGAAGACTGCATCTTCCTTGTGGAAGAGACTGACATCAATTTATTAGGGGAAATCCTTGGTGAATAAATTGTTCTTGAGGAAGAAGTTGTATGCTTTGAGAATGCAGGAGGGAGGATCTATTGTTGATCATTTGAACGCTTTCAACATGTTGATTGCATATGACTGGAAGGCTCGGTGTGATCTCTTAGCGAGTAGCAATTGTCTCGTCGATGAGAATGTTGAGGTCGATGCGACTTGTGAACTTGGTATAATGTCTTGTTGATGGTCAGAACTCTTGGCGATAACTTCAATCAGGTCTTGTGGCATCAGGGAGACCGTGTCTCACCGACATGCGAATACATTTTGAATGCCTTTGACCGATTGACCATCCTATGTGGTTTGTCCTTGACCAATCAGGGAGTAGAATGGGAACCGCTAGCAGTTGGACTATTGTGGCCATTACTGAGAGGATGATCGATAGACCATGGGCATCATGGATATACTCAGGATTTGTAGATGTTGTTCGGGTTGATGGTTAGATGAACAGTTGGATGAATGGTTGCATGAACAGTTGGATGATCAATTCGATGAATGATCAGTGAATTTAATTCTAAGTGTATTGAATCTTGAATGTTCTATACAAGGTTGATCAAGGATTATGTTGTTGTAAATTAACATCAGAAAGATAAGTCTAATCTCTGTATGTAATTTCATTACTGTAATACAAAGGGGCTTTTCTTGGTGTGGTGGGTTTTTCTCCCGTAAGGGTTTTCCCACGTAAATCTTGTGTTCATCTGTGTATGATTATTTCTCTATTTCTATTATTTCTTAGAAGTGTATCTTAATTGGACTGTAATTGAAAATTTAAAAGTATCTCTACATTCTTCCCTGAGTTTTTGACGTTAGGAGAGTTGTTTCCACACCTTAGCTTTCCTTACACTTATAGATTAGATAAATGATATGGAGGATTATTTTGAGTTTGATGAATTTGGATACCTAGATAGAGTCAAAATTTTCAAGACAAGATAGAAGGGTCATGCTTCAATCTGGTGGAGATAAATTCAATTGGAAAGAGGAAGAAAAGGAAAGGAGAAAATTACAAGGTGGGAGAAAATTATGATGGTCATGCCAATACTTATACAATAACCAAGGATGGAGTGAAACATAAGTTGAAGCCTCCAAAAGAAGATTTGGTGCAAGTTTGCAACAATTCTCAAGTTTGTTTGGTTGATGCAAGAAATTTCTTAGAAGGTATGAAACATGAGAGAGTTTGTTTTGCTTTAATTCCTAAGACTAATAGTGAAAATGTTGAAGAAATTCCTATAGAAGTTGCAGATTTGCTACAAGAGTTCAAAGATATTTTTTCAAATAATTTGCCTAAAGGACTTCCACCAATGAGGAAGATTAGAAATTAAATTGACTTAGTTCTAGGAGCAAGTTTTCCAAACAAGACAACCTACAGAATGTCACCTACAGAGAATGAAGAGGTCAATAGACATGATGAGGGCCAAATCGCTCGAAACCACATAAATCACAATAATAGATACCAACATAGAAGATGCGAGACAAAAAAATAACCCACTTACAATTATTTTTAGATAATGAAATTACAGATTCAAACTTACATGCTACAACCTCATGGGCTTGATTTATTACAACAAAATCAATTATGAAAAGAAAATATATTATTCAGAGCCACAATCTACACTATTGGAGCCACCTTCTACAACCCCCACTTAACCCTTTTTATTTTACCCAATAATCGCCCAAGAATGTTCTAGAAAGTTCAACTATCCCTTTTGTTTTGGCACCAAAAGTCCCACCATTTGATTTCTAGCCTAGGAAGAAATTTTAATGAAATTCACTTTTTAAAAATTTTAAGTTCAACTATCCAAGTGTCTGATTTTCTATTATTGCATATCGTTGGAAAGCTCTCAAAGAGATCTACAACACATGAATCGACTGTTGGTCGGTTCATCAACTTTTTGAGTTGTTTTGGGGCATCTAAAGTTTCATATCTGAAATTGAAGCTGCATTGGAGAAATATCTTGGGACATAAAATTTAATATCTCCCAAACCGTGCATGGTATTGAGGTGATTCTTTCGTGACCAACAATGCTTTTCAGTTCTACTCCTTGGGGTAAATTTTCAAGTTCATACGAGCATGTTTAGGCTGACTTACTAAAAATAGTAAGTGCCCATTTTTTGTTTTTTTCACACCTGACTGTTTTACACCCCTTAAGTGCCATCATGGAATTCAAAAAAACTAAAGAAAATAAAGAAAACATTTTTTTTGGGTGATGCAAGATTTCCCTGCACCACTGGATGCTCCTGCATCAGACACCTAAGGTAATTTGAAAGGTGACCCTATCACTTATCAGGAGCTAGAGGGAAACCAGGATGGTTAACTTCAGCCTCAGAAAACCATGATAAATCTTTAATAGACCTTCCTCTCCATTTCACCAAGTACTCTACATATTGTTTGTTTCTTGTGCTTCTACCCACATGGCTATCCAAGATTTCTTCTATCTCTTCCTTCTTTGAAGTAGATACTATAATTTGCCATTTTTTTTCTCAGCCCCTCCTCTATATCACCTTCATGATACTCTGTCAAATCAACAATGTTGAACACAGGAGAAATATTTATTCCACTAGAAAACTCTACCTCGTAAGCATTTCCTGAATCATGCTTTTTTAGGATCTTGCATGGTCCAAACTTCTTCATCTTTAACTTGTCGTATGTACCAATTGGAAACCTTTCCTTTTGCAAATGAACCATGACTTCATCTCCTACTTGGAACTCCTTATACCTCCTTTTCTGATCTGCTTGAGCCTTATATTGTGAGTTCATCTTATTCATATGTTTCTTCACCTCTTCATGCAAATTCTTTAGGTGCTCAACAAAATCTTCAGCCTCAGCACTACTCTTCTCCCCCTTATCCATCTTTCTCAATTGTGAAACAGTTCTTGAACTACTCCCATACACAATCTGGAATGGCGATTTACTAGTGCTCCTATTCACAGAATTATTATAAGAAAATTTTTCCTATGGTATAATCAAATCCCATCCCTTAGGCTTATCTTCTACTAAACATCTTAACATGTTACCAAAACTCCTATTCACCATCTATGTTTGTCCATCAGTCTGTGGATGGTGTAAAGAATTGAACTTTAAATTTGTTTTCAACTTCTTCCATAATGTCCTCTAGAAATAACCAACAAATTTGGTATCTTTGTCTAAAACTATACTCTTTAGTAGACCATGTAGTCTCACTACCTCTCTGAAAAACAACTCTGCAACATGAACATCACTAGTCTTATGACACGAAATGAAATGTGTCATCTTTGAAAATCTATCCACCACCACAAATATGGAATCATGCCCTCTTTTTTACCTTGGCAAGCCAAGAACAAAATCCATGTTAATATCCTCCCATGGCCTCTTAGGTACAGGTAATGGTTGATACAATCTAGTATTCTGACTTGTTCCTTTTGCCATTTGACATACTCTGTAACTTTGTACAAACTTCTTCACATCTTGTTGTAACTGTAGCCAATAATAATTCTCACTGACAAGAGCAATGGTCTTATCTCACCCAAAATTTCCAACCAATCCTCCACTATGATTCTCCTTGATTAGATTCTCTCTCATAGAACTCCTTGGAATGCATAATAGGCTTCTTTTAAACAACATCCCATCTTGGATTAAGAAATCCAACCATCTCGTCCTATCCAATGTACCAGGTTCCAAACAAGCCTTCCTAGGTTCTGCAAAGTCTGAATCTTCAGGATACAAACTCTTGAGTTCATTGAACTGAACAACCTCTATATTCATTTTTATAAACAATCTTTTCCTTCTACTCAAGGCATCTACAACTCTATTTGACCATCCACTCTTGTGCTTAAAAAAAAGGTATAACTTTGCAAAAACTCAACCCACTTTAAGTGCCTTTGATTTAACTTTCCTTGACTATTGAGATACTACAAATCCTAGTGATCAGTATATAAAACAAATTCTTTTGGCAACAAATAGTGTCTTTATTTCTTCAAAGCTGAACTATAGCATAAAACTACTAATCATAGACAAAATATTTCTTCTTAGCATCATTCAACTTCTCACTAAAATAGGCAAGAGGCTTACCTTCTTGACTCAAAAGAGCTCATATGGCAATGCAACTAGCATCACATTCTACCTGAAAGACCTTATTGAAATCTGGAAGTGCCAAAACAGGTTGCTCTATAACTTTCTTCTTCAACATATCAAAACTTTTGGTTGCTCCTGTAATCCACTTAAACTTTTTTCTATCCCCTCTCATCGCTTCAGTTAGAGGTGCGCAAATACTACTAAAATTCTTAATAAACTTTCTATAAAAACTTGCTAGACAACGAAATGATCTTACCTCTGTAACATTCCTCAAGGTATATCATTCAATGATGTTGGTGAAATTAATATTTAATTACACTTTGCATAAATTTACTTAAGCATTTTTAATTCATAAGTTATAGGTTGTTATCCTTATCTTGTTGAGCTATATTTTTGCTCAAAATAAGATTAGGTTTATGCATCTTTGTTTTTATAAAGCAAATTATTATCTTGTAATTATGGTACTTCAAATATATCGATTTGCACATCTTTATGCAATCTCTATTTTTTTGTTTTTCTCTTCTATGGAAGGTGATTTTCTAGTTTGCATTTCAGATCTTGGTTTATAACATGGTATCAGAGCTCCAAACCTATTGTTGCATGTTCGTGTTTTGAAAATATTCTCTCATAGCATTTCTTCTGTGTAAGGGATTGAAGTCGTTTTTCATTTTTTCTTTAGAAATTCAGCTTCCACTCAGTTGTAGGAAATTTTTTTTTTGAGTTTTATAGCTAGGGTCCAAATATGAACTGGGTATATTTTATATTTTTGATATTTTGTACGGATCTGGAGAAAATCGCTATACAAAAATTGGCGCGTGCCATTTTTCTCTTGGCTTAAGGTTTAAAAAAATATATTTTTTCTTCTTCTGCTTGTTGGATCAAAAAATGATTTTTGGGTTTTGTTCTTAGCTTCAAAATATTTCTGGGTTTCTGCTTTTTTCCATTCATTGTGAACAGTTTTTGCAGAAATTAAATCAGAAGTAAATGTTTTTTGCTAAAAAATCCATTTCCTACAGGCTAAATTCAGTTTTTTTAAAAAAATTCATAACTTTTGGCCATGGTGTCGGATTTTCGCAAATGAGATATCATCAGAAAGCTGGTTCCGGCCTCTACATAGATCTAAAGTTCTTTTTAATCATGGAGGCAGATGTGAACATTAGTTTGTGCATGCACTCTATTTTGTTTTCATGCACTATGTTTGCATTTTCTCTTTATTTTATGCATGTTTTGCATTCTCTCCTTTTACAATCATTCGGTTATTGTAATAAATGAATTGAGATAAAGTTCCATCAGGGGGGTTTCTTGCATAATAATTTGATTAGAGTGTGCATGCATTTCGATCTCCATCTCCATCTTGATTTGTTGGCAACTCGTATGGGTTATCTGGTTTCCTAGTTTCTTTTGGCCACATTTTTTCTATTGTTTGACACATATCGGATTCATCAGTTCACACTTCAGTTGAGAGATTATGTTTCTTGATCCGCATTGGTTTAGATTCTTCTCAGTTTGAGGGCCATGTTTTTATGGTTAATGTTTTAGAGTCTTCATGGTACTCCTTCCCATGGAAGAATTTTAGTCACAGTTTGGCATTGGCATCGAGATACACAGTTTCCAAAATCTATTATCATCTCATCTACTGTTGCTTCACAAATTCTAGGGTTGTTCCAATTTGTGAGTTTTCTAGTGTTCT
Organism: Sequoia sempervirens; assembly: GCA_007258455.2. Classification (NCBI taxonomy): domain Eukaryota; kingdom Viridiplantae; phylum Streptophyta; class Pinopsida; order Cupressales; family Cupressaceae; genus Sequoia; species Sequoia sempervirens. Next base: position 292,594,680 of record VDFB02271358.1, read on the forward strand.
ATGGCATCGGGTCTGCTGTCACATTATTATTATTATTATTATTATTATTATTATTATTATTATTATTATTATTATTATTATGCAGCATCTTGGATCAGATCGGGGTTTTCTGTTGGATTCAGAGTGTTGGAAAAAGTCAGAAATGGCTTTTATTTCATTCATTTTGGTTATCGTTTGCTAGATCTGCGAGGGTTTCAAGCTCGGTGATTTTTCTGATAGATCTAGGGGTCCCCTAATTTTCTGGGCACTTTGGGCCAAAACAGACTTCGCCGTTGGATTCGCAGCACCCAAAACCCCTATTTTCATATAAAGTTTGTCCAGTTTGGACACAGTCATCCGAAGAGGCAAAAAAAATTTACCCGAGAGTCGTACGGCCCCCAGACACGATTCATGAGGCACATATTTCGAGAAAAATTAAAAAATAATAATAAAAAAATCAAAATCCGTGTGGGATTTTTGAGCGGCCAGTTCAAAATGGCAGCGTCGTTGTTGCACCGTCGCACCACTAGGCCACCACCGCCACCGGCGGCTCCGCCTCCTACTCCGTCAGCTTTACATCTGCCCCCGAGGGCATAACTTTTCCAGTCGATGGTCATCTGGTGACTGGGAGCTCAGCTCCCAGCCACCCACCGAGCTTTTAGCCCCAACCCCGATCACGTGGGTGACCAGGGGCCACGTCGAGCCCCCTAGCCGCTAGCCCCTTGGTCCACCCAAGCAACCAAGGGCCTTATTTTTTTAGCCCCTAAGGGCTTCTGGCAGTCAAATTGGACCTTTTTGGAGCACTTTCACGGAAACGGGCGTAACTTGGGCATACAGCGCCCTTTTTTTGCAAACGAGATATCATCGGAAATTTGTTTCAACGCTCTACGCAATGGTGTAGGTGTGATTTTCTGGTTTTTCTTTTTTGATTCCTTTTTCAACCTCGGAAGTCAGATGTTGTTGTTTTCACTCTATGAGACGTATCTTTTGACTCACTTATCCATTTTTCGCGATTTTCATGGCATTGGAAACTTGGTTTCGGCCTCTATGAAAATCTGAGGTCATTTATAGAAGATGTGTACCTTATTTTATGCATGCATTTATTTTTGTTTCGTGCACTAGGTTTGCATTTTTGCTTATGTTTCTGTAGTTTTGCATTCTCTCCTTCTGCAATCATTGGGTATTGTAATAACGAACAGATATAAAGTTCCATTAAGGGGGGTTCTTGCATCCATTCTTCATATTGGTGACAACTAGCATGAGTTTGTCTGGTTTCCTGTTGTTTCCTTTAGCTTCTTTCTTGCTTAGCTAGACACATCGTTGGTTTTCTTCGGTTCACACTTCACATTGGGAGTTTATGGTTCTTGATCCGCATTGGTTCAAATCTTTCTCAGTTTGAAGGCCATGTTTTTATGGTTAATGTTCCAAAATCTTGATGGTACTCATCTTATGGACAGTTTTAGTTTCAGTTTGGCATTGGCTTCGAGAGACACAGCTTCTAGATTTTGTCATCATTATGGGTTTCATTCATCCTTTCATCTACTGTTGCTTACAGATTCCAGGGTTGATCCAGTATGTGAGTTTCCAGTGTTCCTTGGCATCGAGTCTACTGTTGCATTTGTGATTCCGATATGGTATTTTGCAAACAGAAGTATCTTTCCTTGCTTGTCGGATTTGGGGTTCCAGTGTTGCTTCATCATAGTTCTTCCAGTGATTCTTTGTAGCAGTTCATCTCATTGAGGGGGGGTTTTTCCCACTGGGTTTTCTCTCTCTTTGCATTTGTAAATGGGTACCTGATCAGGCCTTTGTTGTCAGGACCCATCTCACATCATTTGCATATTAATCTACTTCTCTCTAAGTTGCACTTATGGGGGGTGTTGGTGTAATTAATATTTAATTACACTTTGCATAAGTTTACTTAGGCATATTTAATTCCTAAGTTATAGGTTGTTATCCTTATCTTGCTGATCTATCTTTTTTCTCAAGATAAGATTAGGTTTATGCATCTTTTCTTTTATAAATCAAATCATTATCTTGTAATCATGGTACTTCGAATATATCAATTTGCACATCTTTATGCAATCTCTGCTTTTTTGTTTTTCTCTTCTGTGGAAGGTGATTTTTTGGCTTGCATTTCAGATCTTGGTTTCTAACAAATGATAGCTCTCACCTTCTTAGGATCCATTTTAAGACACTTTGTTGAGACAACAAATCCCAAATACACCAACTCTCTCTTCACAAAACTACATTTCTTCAAATTAATCAATAGCTTTTCATCCCTTAGCTTCTCAAAAACTCTTTGGGTATACATCAAGTGCTCCTCCAATGTCTTACTAAAAATCAAAATATCATCCAAATAAACAATAAAAAAATTTCCTAAAACTTCTTTCAATACCTCATTCATAAGCCGCATAAATGTGCTCGGTGCATTGGTTAGCCCAAAAGGCATGAATAACCACTCATACAAGCCCTCCTTGTTTTTAAAGGCTTCCTTCTATTCATCTCCTTCTCTAATTTGGATCTGGTGATATCTGCTCTTCAAATCAATCTTCATGAAGTACTCAACTCCACTCAAAAAATCCATAATGTCATCCATTCTCGACAAAGGAAATCTATACTTGATGGTGAACTTTTTGATGGCTCTAGAATCTATACACATTCTCCATTCCCCATCCTTCTTTGGTGCTAGTACTACAGGTACTACACATCGACTCAAACTCTCTCTAATCAATCCCTTCTGTAACAACTCTTGCACTTGTTTGTTCAACTCTTCACTCTCTATTGGAGTCATATGATGAGTTGTCTTATTCAACAAATTGGCTCCATGAATCAAGTCCATTTGATGACTAATCTTTCTTACTAGAGGAAAAAATTCAAGTACTTTATCAGAAATAATAGCTTGAAACTCATTCAACAAATCTGAAACCTCTACAGGTACCTCAGTAGTATCTTCTTTGTCAATTCTAGGGATCAATGCAAAACACATATGCTCATGCCTCATACCTTCTAGGAACTTTCTTCCATCAACCAAAAAAAATCTTGCATTATTGCATACCTTTGCTTTTGCCTCTTTCAAGGGCTTCAACTTATAATGAACCCCATCCTTTATCAAAGAATAGGTGTTGGAATGTCCATCATGTACCGCTCGCCGATCAAATTGACATGGTCTGCCTAACAACATTTGACAAACATCCATAGGCATAATATCACACAATACCTCATCATGGTAATTTCAAATCTTTAAATTCACTAGACATTGTTCATTTACCAAGGCTTTATGGTCCTTCTGCAACCAAGCAATCCGGTACGGGTTTGGATGCCTTCTTCTCTCCAACCGCAACTTACTAACCATTTCTTCAGAAACAAGGTTATCAATACTACCTCCATCAATAATAACATTGTAAACTTTACCTTCACACTTACATCTAGTGTGAAGAAAATTCTTCCTTTGAGTTGGTTCTTTCTCATCCAGCAAGGCTTTTCTAGTAACAAGAACCTCTCCTCTTTCTGCATCCTCAGAATGTGAATACTCGACATCTTCATCTACATGTGCAACTCATGCATTACCCTCAGGTCTTCTATTTTTCCTTCCTTGATGTTGAGGACACTCATAGGCTCTATGTCCTTCTTCTTCGCACTAGAAACAGGTTCCACAAAAGCCTCATCTTCCCGATCCTCGTCCAAATCTTCCTCTTCCTCTTTGGTCTCCATTATTCTAGTCATGAGGACGGTAGGTGTTATCTCCTTTTTGTTTCCGGATGCTACTAGGGCCTTCACCCTTCTTTTGATCTTCATTTTGACCTCCACATGACCATCCACTAGTCTTTCCTTCACTTCCTCCACCTCGTTGTTTGTTTTCAAACCTCTTGTTCATTCGTTCTTCAACCTTTAGATAAAAATGATAATCATCCTCAATGGTGGTCATTCTTACCAGTGCCAATTCTTCATGTATGCTTGCCTTCAGCCCGTCAATATAATGAGAAACTTTCTCTTTATTCACCTCAAAATGTCATGTTCGAATCAGGACCTTGTGAAATTCATGTGTATTCTTTCACTGTGCTTGTTCCTTGCCTCAAGCTTTGCATCTTTTTGAGCAGCTCTAATTCATAATCGATTGGAATAAATTGTTCCTTCAATTTTGAAACCATTATGTTCCATATGGAAATTTTATCTTTCCCTTGTCTTCCTCTTTCTAACTAGACCTCTTTCCACCATATACTGGTGTGACCTTTCAATTTTGTCTTTGCAAACCTCACTCTATGAGGATCTTCAATCTGATCAAACTCAAAAAATCCTCCATGTCATTGATCCAATCGATCAATTCTTCAGGATTCAGACTTCCACTGAAAGTTGAAACCTCCATTTTAGGTCTCTTCCCAATGCTTCAGATCACTTGCAGCAATTTTTTTTCTCTAGGATCTATTAGATCTCGATCTTCCTCTTCCTTTTCCTCTTTTGTTTCATCTTCACTGTCATCTCTTTCTCGTTGCACATATCTTCTTTGAACCTCTTGCTGCAAGGTTTCTAATTGTCTTCTAAGGGCTCTGATTTCATCTCTAGGTGGATCTCTTCCTCCACCACCTTGGCCTCTACTTCGGCCATGCTGGGCATGTCTTGGAGGCATCTTGAACTCAACCCACACTCACAGGTCCTACTGCAATTGCCTCACATTCAACGCTTTGTTACAGGCTCAGGAACTCCTGCTCTAATACCACTTGATGAGGGCCAAGCCACCTAAAACCACACAAATCACAATAATAGATACCAACATAGAAGATGCGAGAAAGAAAAATAACCCACTTTCAATTATTTTCAGATAATGAAATTACAAATTCAAAACTTACATGCTATAGCCTCATGGGTTTGATTCATTACAACAAAATCAACTCTGAAAAGAAAATATATTATTTGAAGCCACAGTTTGCACTATTGGAGCCACCTTCTACAACCCCCACTTAACCCTTTTTATTTTATCCAATAACTTCCCTAGAATGTTCTAGAAAGTTCAACTTTCCGTTTTGTTTTGGCATCAAAAGTCCTGTCATTTTGATTTTTGGCCTAGGAAGAAATTTTAATGAAATTCACTTTTTAGAGGGGCAACTTTGCGGGGCCATAACTTTTGATCCAAATGTCCAAATTTACTATTATTGCATATCATTGGAAAGCTCTTGAAGAGATCTACAATGTGTGAATTGACCATAGGTTAGCTCGTCAACTTTTCAAGTTGCTTTGGGGCCTCTAAAGTCTTCATATCTAAAATTGAAGTTGCATTGGAGAAATTTCTCGAAACGAAAACTTTAATATCTCCCAAACCATGTAGGGTATTGAGGTGATTCTTTCGCGACAAGAATTTTTTTCCAGTTTTGTTCCTTGGGGTAAAATTTTAGGTCCATATGAATCTGTTTAAGCTGAATTACTAAAAATAGCAAGTGCCTGTTTTTCACTATTTTTGACGCCTGACTATCTTACACCCCTTAAGTGCAATCATGAGACTCAAAAAAACTAAAGAAAATAAATAAAACTTTTTTTTTGGGTGATGCAAGATTTCCCTACACCATTGGATGCTCCTACATCAAGACAAGTTGTTGATTTGTTGAGGAAGGTTTTGATACTTGAGAGTTTAATCCTATGTGCAATGCCTGTTGTTTTTCACCAAAGAAAGGGGGAGAATGGAGGATGTGCACATATTCTACATAAATAAATAAGAATACCATTAAGTACATATTTCCTTTACCTAGGATGGATGATATCATGGATTGCTTGAGTGGAGCAGACTACTTCACCAAAATTGACTTGAAGAGTGGATACCACCAAATTCGAATCAGAGAAGGGGATGAATGGAAGATGACATTTTGTTGGAATTATGGAGCCTTACAACATGAGCATGAAGTGTAGATGGATTGTGTTGGTTGTTCCTATGTTGTCATTGATGTCAACATGGTGACAACTGTACAGGAAGTTTACTTAGTTTACCAGAAGTTCTCTATTAGTTGTGTTCTTTTGTGATGAACTAGTGCATTGGTTTTTGAGTCCAAAATTCACCACAAGAAAATATATGACTCTAATATCTCAACCATGTTATCATGTCTCATTTAGACAACTATATCCTAGATCTTGAGAAGTTTTGGGTTGTGAGCATAAAGTTATCACTGATAGAGTTTAGCTTTGTATTCTACTGTTGTTCTTTGCTCAGCATATCAGTGTGGGAGACTACGCATTTTCTTAAGGAGGGCATTCTAACAATGTGGTTCTAATGGTAGTCTCTATGATGGTAGTATGATGATAAATTGATGTAATATCATATTTGAAAGGTGTTTTCTTTGAGGATTGTAAATTGGTTTGGAGTTTATGTGGATTAAGTTCTAGTATTGGCCGACCTAACGTATGCAATACACTAAGGAAACTAGTTATACTTTACGGATGTTAGCTGACTTGATATAATGTACTACATGGAAAAAAATATTTTAAATCATATACGGTTCCAAAAAGAGTGTTTTGATTATTTTTCTTTCATCTAATTAGGTCGACCTAATTGATGAATGAGATATACTTGTATACATATAAGATTTTTTGTAGATGAAAAATGAGAGAGAGAGCGAAGGTTTATGGTGTATAGTGAAGAAGTGTAAGGTGTGAATATGGAAGGAGAAGAAAGAGAAGTATGGTGAAGTGTGAAAAGGATTAAGGGATATGTAAAGATGTGATCCTAAATGCTTTATTAGTTGAGGATCAAATTAGAATTGTTAAGCGATTGTTGTGAGAGGCAGTTCTTCTTATTCAAAGCTTCGTTGGAACTAAACCCTACACACTGAAGGTGTATTCTATCAATTCATACTTTTGACAATGAGCCACAATCTTTGTATCTTGGTGGCTAGCCATCTTTTCTATTCAGGCTGTGAGCCTTTCAAAGAAAGTGAGTCCTAGCAGTGAGCCCTATAATATCTTGTATCCAGATAAATATATTGTGAGTTAATCCTCACCGTGGTTTTTCCCATTTTGGGTTTTCCACATAAAAATCTTGGTGTTCATGTGTGTTGATGCATTGATTTGTTTCCATTTTCTCTCTTGTTGATTCAATCAGAATTGTGATAATGTCTAGGGATAAACTGACAAAACTAGTTTACAATTCTAGTGAGGAAGGAAAATTGCAAAAACGTTCCTGTAAAAAAAATTGCTTTTTAGGGGTTCGCACCAACTAGGGTGTTCGAATGAACCCAAAAGGGGTTTGAATGGACCCTAGTTCGAGCAAACCATATGAAATGATGGGACTCATTATTTTTCATTTTTTAATGATGAAGACAATGGAAAATTGACTACAAGAGAGGGTTCGCTCGAACCTAGGTTCATTCGAACACCCCTTTTCCCCCTTCTCCCCCCCTTCTCCCCATCTAGCACCAAATTTCTCCAGAATTTTTCCCTTCGAAGCTCAAGTTGAGGATGAAAATGGAGGAGACTTCACAGACCCAACTGGATGATGGTAGTCCTCAGAATGAGTTATCCATCGAATATAATTTTAATATGTTTTGGTTTTATTATGTATTTGTTTTTTTAGTTTGATTAAACATAGGTTTTTCACCGAAAATCAAGCTCTATGTTCTACACATGTGAAAAAATAGTAGATTATCAAAATAAAATTCTAAAAAATATTTTAAGGCTAGGTATTGATGTCCTTGATCCAGTAAAAAAAAATTGAATTTCGATGCATACAAAAAAAGTTATGTTGTATACAGTTTGCCTATGTCTGAATTATAATTGGTTTGACTTTGAAACTTGATTAAAGAAAAAATATTCAATAAAACACTATGAAACCAAATGAACTGATTAGATATCGTAGTTACAAATCTAAATTCAAAAAAAAAAAAACTTTATCCTTCATAGAGAAAAAGTTATGTTGTATACGGTGAGCACTACTCCTTAAAAATGGTGTTTACTGATAAAATCTAGTTTTCAAAGGAGATGGAAAAAGAACTGCAATCTGATTCCAAAAATTTTGAAAAAAATATATTTAGAATCTATAGACAAAATGTCACAAATCACTAGTTTGCATCATCTTCAAATTTCTCATGGTTTAGCTGCTATAGGTGCCCGAAAGTGAAGATTTAGTTAAAAAAAATTAGTTCAGTGTCCAGTTTGGCCAAAAATTGTAAACCAGTATTGTGGGATCACCCTTAGATGGATTTTATTTGAATGGTTTTATGGAATACTAATTCACCCCCCCTCAGTATTTTGGATATTCAAAAATTAGTATCAAAGCCTTGTTCCTCTAAAGGAGCCTAACAGCTTGAGGAAGGTCCCGAAATTTGAATATAAGAAACGTTTTCCTCCGGAAGTGATCTCTACTAGTTACTCAGAAGAAATTGAAGATTTGAAGAATAAGTTGAAGGAAGAGAATGATTTTATCAAATATCTAAGGAGAAGATATGAAGATGCCTGTGATCAATTGAGAAGAGAACATGATGATATCACCAGACTTTTAAAACAACTCGAAGAACCTAAAATAATTGAAGGCTATCAGCAAGTTGAAATTTAAGAGAAAATGGATGAATGTGTCAAGATTGAGTAAGAAGCAAAAATCTTAAGATCAGATCTAGAAAAGGTAAGAAGTTTTGAGGATAAATTTGAGGTAAGCTCTGTTATGCTTAATGAGTTGATTATTTCTCAACGACCGACAATGGATAAAAGTGGTTTAGGGTTTGAAGAAGGTCAGAGTTCAAAAGCAAAGCAATCTTCTGACAAGAAGACTCAGTGCAAATATGGATGAATCAAGAACTTAAGAAGAAATTTTGAAAGATCTCCCATCAGACAACCTAATGCTCAAAAGTACTTTTCTTTCAATGGTGTTTGTCATTCCTATAAAAAATTTGGTCATAGGGCAAAGGACTGCAAAAGTAGAATGAATGATACTCTATCATTCTCCAGAAAATGTTTTAAGTGCAAGAAGGTTGGACATAAATCTAATTAGTGTGAAAATAGATTGAATAAAAGAAAGAATGGAAGGAAGAATGTTGTTTGTTGTGATTGCAGCAATCTGGAACATCTTGCTAATAACTACAGAAGGAGAAAAGATAACTATCCGACAAAGAAGCATGAACCAATCATTGATTTGGAAGAAGTGAGAAAGGAGATGAAAAGAATCTAGAGAAAGGAAGGAGAATTCAAGCAAGTTGAATTAGAATCATCAGTCTTATCTCTGCTAACTTCTGGTGCAGATACACCCGTCAATTTTTGAGTCTAGCAATGACTAAGGAGGAGCAATTATCAAAAAATTTAATAAAACCCCTCATCGATACTTATGTCACATCATGACGGAAGTATATTTAATTTGGTAATGAATTTAAGGAATTTTTCAATTGCATGTGTGAAGAATGAAGTTTGCAAAATTTGAAAGGATGGAGGCACACACAATTTCCGAGGTGATCTACCTGCAATTTGAAGCATTAATTTCAAAAGCATTCAAAGTGAAAGAAATAAATTTAGATGTTTCAAAAGGCATATGTATTTTCAGAGAAGTGTGCAAAGGAAGTTTAGAGAAGCCAGAGCAATTCAGAGTTTCAGGGTTTGAAGAAGAGATCGAAGTGGATTCAAGTGTGCTCCAGAAGCTGGATATCTATCTATTCTTTGTTGGAAATTACATAGTAAGATAGAGGAAATGTCACCAATTTAGTTAAGTATTCTATGGAAGAATGAATTGGAAGAAAACCATGATGCTTACAAAGTGTTAGTTGAGAAGAAGTTGGATGTTTGGCGAAAATCCCCTTTGTTTGAGTTCGACAGGAAGTATATTCAAATAGTTTTGAGAAAAAATCATAATGAATCATTGTGGATTAATGAAGCACATTTGATTACCAAAGAAGAAATTAGAGATGTAGTTGGTTTGTGTTCCTCCAAAACAATTCCCAAACAAAAGGTTGTGAATGAGAAAGAGATAATCGGAGTGACTAGTGCGACCCTCGAAGGGAAAGAGCCTATTTTAAGAACAATTGAAGATCTGGTCATTAGGTATATTTCGATGGTTATTGGTCAAGAGATAAGTAAAGATGAGATCCTAAATGCTTTATCAGTTGAGGATCAAAACAAAATTATTGAGCAACTGTTGTGAGAGGCAACTCTTCTTATTCAAAGCTTCATTGGAACTGAACCCTGCACACTAAAGGTGTATTCTATCAGTTCATACTTTTGGCAGTGAGCCACAATCTTTGTATCTTGGTGGTTAGCCATCTTTTGTATTCAGGTTGTGATCCTTTCAAGGATAGTGAGCCATGTCATATCTTGTATTCAGCTATAATATATAGTGAGTTAATCCTCACTGTGGTTTTTCCCATTTTGGGTTTTCCACATAAAAATCTTGGTGTTCATGTGTGTTGATGCATTGATTTGTTTCCATGTTCTCTCTTTTTGATTTAGTAAGAATTGTGATAATGTTTAGATGGACTTTATTTGAATGGTTTTATGGAATACTGATTCACCCCCCCCCCTCTCAGTATTCTAGATTTTCAACACATTCAAGACAAAGGAAGGTTTGTATGAGTGGTTAGTCATGCCATTTGGGATAACCAATGCACCAAGTACATTTATGAGGTTAATGAATGAAGTGTTAAAGAGTTATTGGGCAGATTTGTGATTGTTTATTTAGATGACATTTTAATTTTCAGTAAAACTTTAGAAGAGCATTTGAAGCATATTAAACTTGTTTTTGAGAAGCTTAGAGAATAGACGTTGTTGATTAACCTTAAAAAATGTAGCTTTGTGAAGAGCAAGTTGGTGTATTTAGGCTTTGTTGTTTCAAGGGAAGGCATCAAGATGGATCCAAAAAAAGGTGAAAGTTATTCTAGAATGGCCAACACCAAGGAATGTAACTGAGGTGAGATCATTTCACGGCTTAGCAAGTTTTTATAGGAAGTTCATCAAAGGTTTTAGTAGCATATGTGCACCACTAATTGAAACCATAAGGGGTGATAAGAAGGAATTCAAGTGGACTATAGGGGTAGTGAAGAGTTTTGATTCATTGAAGGCTAAAGTGACAAAGCAACCTATTTTAGCACTTCCAGATTTCAGCAAGGTATTCCAAGTAGATTATGATGCAAGTGGTAATGCTATTGGGGTTGTGAGACAAGAAGGTAAACCTATTGCTTATTTTAGTGAGAAGTTAAATGATGCTAGGAAAAATTATTCAGTTTATGATCAAGAGTTTTATGCAATAATTCAAGCACTTAAGAAATAGAGGCATTATCTTTTACCAAAACAATTTGTTTTGTTTATTGATCATCAAGCACTCCAATACTTGAGTATTCAAGGGAAGTTGAGTCAAAGGTACATGAAATAGGTTGAGTTTTTACAAAGTTATACTTTTGTTTTTAAAAATAGGAGTGGGAAGTCTAACAGAGTTGTAGATGCCTTGAGTAGAAGGCAAGGGTTGTTGATTGAAATGAAAGTTGAAGTTGTGGGTTTTGATACTCAAAGAATTGTATGAAGGAGATTCAGATTTTGGAGAAGCATGGAGGGCTTGTAAGGAGCCTACAACAGAAAATAGAACCAAATGGTTGGATTATTTGATCCAAGATGGTATGTTTTTTAAAGGTAACCAATTTTGTATTCCTAGAAGCTCAATGAGATTGAATTTAATTAAGGAGAAACATAGTGGAGGTCTTGTAGGACACTTTGGTTTTGGTAAGACCATTGTACTTGTTGGTGAGAAGTATTATTTTCCTCAATTGCAGCAATATGTAAGAAAATATGTGCAAGGTTGTAGGGTGTGTCAAGTGGCAAAAGGAGTTAGTCAAAACACTGGTTTATATCAGCCATTGCCCGTACCCGAGAGGCAATGGGAGGAGAATAGCATGGATTTTGTTCTTGGTTTGCCAAGGACACAAAGAGGGCATGATTCTATATTTGTGGTGGTAGATAGGTTTTCCAAAATGGCTCACTTTATACCATGTAAAAATACTAATGATGTTGTTCATATTGCAGATTTTTTTTTTAGGGAGATTGTGAGACTTCATGGTTTACTGAAGAGCATTGTTTCGGATTGAGATACAAAGTTTGTTGGCTCATTTTGGAGGACTTTATGGAAGAATTTTAGGACTGATTTGAAATTTTTTTCAGCCTATCATCCACAAATAGATGGCCAAACAAAATTTATGAATAGGATCTTGGGAAACTTACTAAGATGTCTAGTTGGAGACAAGCCAAAAGGGTAGGATTTGATGCTACCACAAGCTGAATTTTCCTATAACAACTTAGTGAATAGAAGCAAGGGTAAGTCTCTATTCCAAATTATTTATGCTAGTAGTCCAAGAGTGGTTTCAGATTTGAAAATTATTGATAAATTTGAAAAGAAAAGTGCAGATGCAGAGGATTTTTCTAATCACATGAAGAGGCTGTACACGAAGAGGTAAGAGAGCACATTCATAAAATGAATTTTCAATATAAAACTAATGCTGATTTGAAGAGAAGATAAAAATAATTTCAAGTTGGTGATGAGGTGATGGTTCATTTGAGAAAAGAAAGGTTTCCAATGGGTACTTATAACAAATTGAAAATGAAGAAGATTGGACCTTGCTGGATTGTGAGAAAACATGAATCGGGTAATGCATATGAAGTAGAATTGCCAAGTGAACTCAATATTTCACCAATTTTCAATATTTCTAATCTGACCGTGTTTCATGAGTCTGAAAATGATGAAGGTGCAACAAATGTGCAGCAATAAGCATCAGTACTAAGTTCAAAGGAGGAGCAAATTGAAACTATTCTTGATCATAGGGTGAGTAAGAGCACTAGGAGAAGGCTTGATACATGGAGTACTTGGTAAAATGGGTTGGAAGGCCTATTGAGGATGCTTCTGAGTTTTCTGAATTTGAGGTTATTCATCTTGGATATCCTCTTGAAAAGTGAAAGATCACTTTCTTCCTGCCATGGGTGTCTGATGCAGGAGCATCCATGGTAACTTGCAATCCTATGTCAACAAAAAAAAGTTAAATTTTTGAATTGAGAAATTTTGGATTTTTTAATGGAATTAATTTTGGCTTAGATTACATGTCGAGGGTGGAAAATTATTTATTTGTAAATAATTTAATTTTTCAATTGATTTATTTTGCAACTTCGACAAATTGATTGGTGGGGTGTAAAGCAAAAAGTAGATTTTAAAGCAATTAAATTTCAATATTCAATATTCAAGAGAAGGTGTTGTGAAATGGATAATGGGGTTTTAAAGCACAAAATCATGACCCTAAAATTAGGGACAAAGAGTTGGGCACCCGTTTTACTTTTTTTTTGCTTCTTTTTTTTTTTTAGAATTTGCAAGTGGGGAATTAAAATTGCCATGTCTATCTTTGACTAGGCAATTAGAAATGGATTTATTTTTACTTTAATTACTTTTCATAAGTTTGAATTTGCATCCCCTAAATATGGCGTACCTAGGAAAGAAAGAAAAAAATAATAATTTTAATTAATTTCCTGTGCTAGTGGAGAATCTAGAAATTGGGAAAAGCAATGAAAGAAGTTTGAAAGAAAAATTTTGAAGGGAGAGGATGGGAGGCATATTTATCTCTAGAGGTATGTCTTTGTGATGTTATTTTTAGGTTGGACTGATAAACAATATCCCATGGAAGTTTCAAAATGACAAGGATGAAGATTCGGAAGTTGCAAGTGTTGTTTTAGTGCTAGGAGATGAAATTTTGTTGCAAAAGCTCATATAATTGAGCATATGAATGTATTTGAATGTATTCCCTTGCATAGTTGTTGTTTGTAAGAAGCTTAATTGTTTCATATCAGTCCATTGATGACTGAAACCCTTTGTAATCAGATTTCTTTTAATGGTGAAAATCAATGATTTCCTGTGCAAGAAGTTTTATGTATGTTAGTTTGTAATTTCTCTATTCCAGTTGAGTATTTGCTGTGAGAATTTGGAGAGGATTTGTGAGTTTAAATTCCTTTTTACATTAAGAAAGGATAAATCATAAGAAAAAAACCCTAGGTAATGTTTAGGAAAGTTAGGCTCACCAAATAATGTATGGTTAAATACACATCTCACATTAATATCTAGGAAAAAATTAAATAATGCAATCAAGTATAAATATAATTAACCTAGATAAATGAGATGGGAGGAGAAAAAATAATTTTTAAATTAAATGAATGTAAATATTGTGTTCAATTAGGTTTTGAAGGCGAGGAAAATGATGTTGAAGACATAAGAAATCAATTTGCCACATAATTAGAATTTTAGGACCTTAGAATCCATTAAGTGTCTTATACTCTACAAACTAATGGTGATTTTTTTGTTTATATTCACACCTAAAAACTATTTTTATTGACTATAGAATTGATCTAGTGTGTAGAACTAAATTTATACCTATGGGAATAAACTAGAAAAAATTGATACTTAAAATTTGTTTACCTTTATCTTTTGATACTCAAATCTAAGTAAAGATTGACAATGTTCACAAACACCTTTAGGGACTTTGAGGAATCACAAAAATTGTGTTCTCATTAATCAAACCCCCAATGGATTGACTTTATGTTTTTGAGAGAAAAATCAAAGACAACAAGCAAGCATGTAATGGTGCCTCGAATGATGTCACAAATAGACAATGTATAATTGATCCTCCTTTAAGATTTTGGACATAGATGTTCTTTTTATATTCTATCATGCCTTGAAAATTTTAAAATATATGAATTAATATCTTTAAATACAACAATATAACACATAAATACAAATATGTGAGGTTAGCTCACACTGGCTTATAAGAGGAGACTAGTGACATTTAACTTGAGTTTAAATTTTACAAGTTTAGGATTTAGATCTACAAAGGTGAAAATGTTTTTTTATCACATTTCCTCCCATAGATTTGATCTAGGGATAATGATTACTCTTTGGAGATGAATGATGATAGGAACAAGATATGATAACATAAATTGAATTCATACAAGAATATACTAATAATAAACAAATCATTATATTAAAATTATTTTAATCATAATAGACCCAAAACATAATAAATATATTATATATAAAAATTTCACCATTATAATAATCTATTCATAACATATTTTTATAACTTTTAATTTGTTAAAAATCTAGTCTTAAATTTCTTTATAACCAAGGTTAGTCAACAAAACTTTATCTTAATACCACCAAATATTTACTACTATAAACCTAATCAACTTTCTTCTCAATTTTGAATTAAGTTTATCAAGCATTACATGTAAGTTAAATCTTGTTTTGGGTATATTCTTTTTATTTTTCCATCATTGTTTATATCTTATCATATTGAAAATATTTTGAATCGTCTCATTGTGTACCTTTTAAATCATATATACTTTTAAAACTTTTATGGTCCTATTTGGATATTAAAAGATAATTAACCTAGATAGAGTGGGTATTATTATGAATAGGGTTAATGATATTAACAACAATATTGATGGAATTAGAAAATAACTATAATGTATTTTAAGAATAAAAATAATAACATGCTTAATATATGGAGCTATTTTATCCACAAATGATTGAGAAAATTTATTGTATAGTATCATTGGAGTGGTAGTAGACGTACAAAGTACATATACTCACCTCCATGCTCAATTATGAGAATAAAATGCATGTTTCTCATGAAGCAGATATTTTTTGGGTAATTATGGACTTTTACTCTTGATTGTGGTAAAGTATTACAATTCAAAGATGATTAGTTGGACATATATTATCTAAAATAATTATTTTTTATATTTAATTATTTTTGTTAAAAATAAAAAGTAAGGATAACCATTCAAAATAAAGATAAGAGTTAAATATAATTTTGTTTTGATAGAAATAATTAGATTGTAGAGGTATGACAATTCTATCTTTTTTAGAACAAGTAGTGTAATGACGTAAAATTGCACCCCTTGTAATTTCACATACATTTTTTTATCTACTTTAGTGTCCACTCCCCTAGCATTTGTGTAGGCTCATTTTAGCCCCTGCATCATCCTTTTTCCCTTCTCAGGATGCTCAGGACCCTTTTCAGCAACTACCTTCACACGTCAGCTTTGCGTTAAACTTTGCACTTTTCCTATTCTTATCATTTTGTAGTGTGATGTGTTTGGAAACTAGCGCGTTGTGTAGACGTCTGCGCACCGCGCAAGCATCTTGCGACATTTCAACGTTCAAATGATCGCCTCCGAGAATGTTTTCCACTTGTCAGCAAGTTTTGTTAGTGGTAACAACTGGGGACGCCTTGTAACCACCTGAGAAGCTTCTTTTCCCTCCTATTCTCTCTTTATATGCTATCTTTTCCATCTATTTGACCTTCTTGGCTTATCTCTTGAATTCTCCTCTCCCCTCTGCAACATTATCTTGCTTGTACAACCTCCTACAGCTTGCTACAGCAGCCTCAATCTCTTAAGCTCTTACAGTTCTCTTTACAACTCTCTTGGATCTCACAGCTATCCCTCCCTTTAGCTTCCTTAAGCCTTGGATTTGATACCTTTCTTATCTTGTGCTCTTGAGAATCTTGGTATTTCACACATCCCCTATTTATTGCATCTATATTTTGTGATACGGGTTCTCCTCCTCGAGCGGGGATTGCTTTTATCACCTATATTTTGTGATACGGGTTATCCTCCTCAAGCAAGGTTTGCTTTTATCACTCATCGCATACTTTATTTCTCTCTATCTATCTGGTTGTTCGTGGAGGTGGGAACACCAAAATGAGGCTTTGACTGAAGCAAACCCCTATACAGCCCCAACACTTTCTCTAGATCTTATGCATGCAGATATTGAATACATTCATGTGTTGGATGCTTCATTACTTGGATTGTTGTGAGAAGTTTTATTTCTCTATCCTCTTTAGTTCTATCATTTACTTTACCTTACTTTAGTCTTATTACTTTTTGTTACTTTCTCATATTCTGGAAGTTCTCAGTAATTAGATTGTCAGTAGTCACCTTGTTGTTTTTTGGGATATTCTCACTTTCTGGTGAGTACGAGATGCCAACATGCCTCTGAGACGCCAACGCATCGCATTGTCATATGTATTCCGCGTTGACGTCCTTTGGTCGAGAGCTCATTAGTTTGTCCAGAAAACCTTTGTGCTCTTTATGATTCTAAAACTCTCACGTTGTTCCTTGAGGTAGTTTAGGGCAGTTCACCCCATGGGAATCACTTGATAATAAAGAGACTCATGAGTAGAAAATCCCCCTTCTCTACATTTTGGTGAACTTGACGTGAACACCCCCTTACTAAAAAAAGGACAAATCAAAAATTTATCCTTCCCCAAAAAAATTTCAGGGCGCTGCCCGAAACCCCATTCCATGCCATCAATAGTGATATACGTTGGCCTTCGGTTGGCTTGTCTATATCTCTATTTCAAAATATAATTTCTATATTTCTTACTTTTATCCCTTTCTAGCTTTGTTAAGAAGCTTCAACAAGTTCTCTTACAAGCGTGTGAAAGTGAGTTCTTCTCTCCTTTCTTATTATTCTTTATTGATCCCTCTCCTGAAATTCCTCCTAACGGTGTTTTAGCGCAAAAGGATGAAATCATTGATACCTTTATTAACATTACTCTACCTTCTCTTCATTCCAATGCACTCTCTTATAGAGATGATGCATTAGTGAATGATGAACCTCCTTCCACATCTTATCCTCCCCAGATCGATGTTGAGAATATGCCTTCAAATAATTATTCCAATAGTTTTGATGAGTCTGTAAATATAATCTATCTTTGTTGCCCCTCAAAGGCCTAAGAGACTTGTTATTTATCTGACTCCAACTAGTCCTTCTCCTAAAAGGATTTTTTCTATTAATGGTGTTCCATTTCATGATGATTCTCTAAATCCTTACATGAAGGCTCCCTCTTATAGAGCGATAGCCCATACTTATAATACTAGAAAGAATAAAAAAAATGTTGATCGACCTACTTCTTTACTACCTTCTCAACCAAGCCTTCCTCAAGCACCTAAGCCTACAACTAAAGTACCCGATGATTACGATCTTGTCAAGCAACTTTGAGTTACTCCAGCTAAGATCTCACTATGGGACTTGCTTCAATCTGCTCTAGTTTATCAAGGTATGCTCCAAGAAGTCTTGTAGAAGATCCTCTTGCTTGCCTCCACTAGGCCGACAGATGCTAATGCATTGATAGCTCATATTCGTGTAGATTCACCAAATATTACATTCTATCCACAGGAACTCCCACCTTCATAAGTATAGAAGCAAGCAGATCCTTTGATGATTATAGTTAACATTAATAATATTGGCATCAGACGTACTCTCATTGATGTTGGTTCGGCGCTCAATGTATGTAGCATTGATCTATTACCTAAAATTAATATTGATTCATCTTCTCTTAATGCTTCTTTTGTTGTCATTTGTGGGTTCAATAATGTCGTTCAACAAGCCCTAGGCACAATAGTCTTGCCTTTGAGGTTGGGACCTGTTACCGTACCGACCCTTGTATAAGTTATGTTAAAAAAATTACCATATAACCTTCTTCTTGGTAGACCATGGATTTATGTTATGGGTGTAGTCTCATCTACCTTACATAAATTTATTAAGTTCATTTGCAATAATCGAGTAGTCATAGTCAAGGCTGACCCTGAGGCTATGCACTTATGTGAAATGGTAGTTGTTGGTTAGGTTTCGGTTGTGCCTACTCTTATCCCTTCAATTTCTTCCAATGTGTCGATGTTTGCTCCAACAACACCTACTATAAAGGATACTCTTGAGATAGATGTCCCTAAAGAAGATCCTTCTGAAGCAAGAAATATTAAGTATGCTCCTACCTCTTCTTAATAAAATGCATGTCTTGGTGATGATTGGGGTTCTCTAGACTTTACTAAATCCCTCATTGGAGAAAATAAAGTTTCCCTAATCCACTTAGACCTTTTGATAACATCATCCACCTGTTATCAAAGATGATTATTCTTTTGTATCATGGGATAATGTGAGCAATAGTTGTAATGTCCTTAATGTCGATCCTCCTCCTTTTGAGGAAGATGATCGCGCTTTTATTAAAGAGGTTAATGTTGGCAGTCCTGTCAAGAAGGTTGGTGGTGATCCCATAGAGGAGCATGATCCCCATTGTTGGAATAATGCTCTCTATGAAGATCCCCCTCCTCAAGATTTGCAAACATGTTATGGCCCTAGCTTTAAGCTTGTCTCTAAATATGGCTATGGGCATAAAGGTTGTGGGCATAATGATCAAGGCATTTAGGTCCCTATAGAATTTGTACCTTGTAAGCATAATTTGGGGCTTGGTTGCTCAAATGAGCAATCTAAATATAAACTGTGGTTGAATGTGGACACAATTTCTACTCAACCTCATTCTTGCAGAATGATTCATCCGCCATTATTTGCTATCTTTATGTCCTCTTCTTGTAAGCAATCAAGTATTTCTCCACAAGAGAAAGGGTTGAATCCCACTCCTTATTCTTTATCTGAGCAAGAGCATATTTTTTTTAGGCTTCTTAAATCCCTCTTAATTACTCTTCCTCCTTTACATAAGAAGTGTCATAAGCATGATAAAGGAAAACATTCTTTTTGTGCATACCATCGAGTGCCTATCCATTCCACTAGTGAATGTAAATCCTTGAAGGATAAAATAGAACAAATTCTTGATTCAGATGCCATCACTCATTTATTTGTTGATGCACCTGCCTCTTGTTCAAATGACAAGTGATATCGAGGTCTACCTCTATCCTGTACATTTTAAGTATCTTGGGTGGTTCTCCTCCCCTGTATGTTGGGAGTAGTGATAACTTGTTTTGGAGATGTGTGTCCTTCTTAAGGAACCCCTCTCTTCTCTATGCCTTTCAAATGAAGCGTCCCTTGAGTCGACCCCTTTTTCTTTTGAAGGGTTCCCGAGGGATCCCCCTTTGAAATCTCTTATGTTGAATGAATTCATTGGCATCTAGCTTGGGGGCAGCCTAGCTAGACCTATCTTCTCTGTGACTATCTTGCAACACAACTTGCAGTAGCCACAGGCTTCTCTAATTAGTCTTGCTCTACAGGACCGAGCACCTGTAAGCCCCAATCCAACTTTGTGAAGTCCCCTACATCAGGCTTCCCTCATGGGAGAGTACCTATGGTGCCTTCTTTTCAAGTCTAGGGACCTATAAAACACTTTCATCGAGCAGGATCTGTTCACCATTGGTTTGTGGGCCTCTAGTGTAGTTTGTTCAACTCTGTAGGAGAGAGTACCTACAGAGCCTTTTGTTCACCTTCTGTAGTTTTGTGAATTTGCGATGCATTTTTTCAACTCTCCTTAGGTCCAAGGACCTATGGAGCCATCTCTCTTGCAATTTTCATTCCTTTCTAGCTTCTCCATCTCTCTCTTAAATTCTCTTTATTCTCAATTGTGTATACTGGATTGAAGATCTGCATCTTCTTCATCCTAATTATATGCTCTTTCTCTCTTCGATATTGGTTGCTTCCCTAACTTTTTGGTGCATTCTTCTCTTGAAGCAATTGATCCTTACATCTTCTCTTCATTTTAGAATTCTTCTATGTGTTATTGTTTTTAATTTGGGGACGACACATAGTACCGAGACAACCTTCTAAATCAAGGTCTCTTTCACTTTCCTGACTCAAATCCTCTAGTTTTTTGTGTGTTCCTGTGTGTATGTCATTTTAAATGTGTTAACCCCATGATGTAGTGGCTTTTTATGTTCTAAGAGTGTTGTCTCATGCAAGTCTTTCTTATCTAATGTGTTTGTTTTGTAGGTCTTCAGCCTGGGGGAATGTTTTTGTGGTCTAAAGAGTTGTATGCTTCCTCTATAGTATCCTTTTGGCATCATGATGTTATTTATGTTTAGTAGATATCATTTAGCGTGCATATTAGTGTAGATTCATATGCCTCCTAAAGTGGGGGAAAAATGTAATGGCATAAAATTGCACCCCTTGCAATTTCACATACATTTTTGCATCCACTTTAGTGTCCACTCCCCTATCATTTGTGTAGGCTCATTTTAGCCCTTGCATCAACCTTTTTCCCTTGTTAGGATGCTCAGGATCCCTTTTCAGCAACTACCTTTGTGCATCAGCTTTGCATTAAACTTTGCACTTTTCTTGTTCTTGTCGTTTTGTAGCGTGATGTGTTTGGAAACTAGCGTATTGTGCTAGCATCCTGTGATATTTCAACGTTCAAATGACCACCTCTGAGCATGTTTGAAACTTGTCATCAATTTTTGTCGTGGTAATGACTGGGGATGCCTTGTAACCGCCCAAGAAGCTTCTTTTCCCTCCTATTATCTCTTTATATGCATCTTTTCCATCTATTTGGCCTTCTTGGCTTTTCTCTTGAATTCTCCTCTCCTCTCTGCAACATTATCTTTCTATCTTGCTATCTTGCTTGTACAACTTGCTATAGTAGCATCAAGCTCTTAAGCTCTTATAGTTCTCTTTGCAACTCTCTTGGCTCTCGCAGCTATCCCTCCCTTTGGCTTCCTTAAGCCTTGCAGTTGATACCTTTCTTATATTGTTCCCTTGAGCATCTTGGGATTCATGCATCCCCTATCTATTACATCTATATTTTGTGATATGGTTTCTCCTCCTTGAGCAAGGATTGCTTTTATCACCTATATTTTACAATATGGGTTCTCCTCCTCGAGCGGGATTTGCTTGTATCACTCATCACATACTTTATTTCTCTTTATCTATCTGGTTGTTTGTGGAGGTGGGAACACCAAAACGAGGGTTTGACTAAGGAAAACCCCTATACAACCCCAACACTTTCTCCAAATCTTACATATGCAGGGATTGAAGACATTCATGTGTTGGAGGCTTCATTACTTGTATTTTTTGGAGAAGTTTTCTTTCTCTATCCTCTTTAGTTCTATCATTTACTTTACCTTACTTCAGTCTTATTACTTTATGTTACTTTCTCGCATTTTGGAAGTTCTCAATAATTGGATTGTCAGTAGTCACCTTATTGTTTTCTTGGATATTCTCACTTTCTGGTTTGTACAAGACACCAGCGTACCTCTCGGAGGCCAGTACGTCGCGTTGTCGTCCGTATTCCATGCTGATGTCCTTTGGCTGAGAGCTTGTCAGTTTTTCCAGAAAAACTTTGTGATCTACTCTTTCTGATTCTAAAACTCTCATGGTGTTCCTTGAGGTATTTTAGGGTAGTTCACCCCTTGGGAATCTCTTGAGAATAAAAAGACTCATGAGTAGCGAATCCCCCTTCTCTACAAGTAGATTATACCTTGATGAATAATTGTTCATATAAATTAAAAGTTATCATTTAGCTAAGTTGTCATGAGTAGGGGGTAGTTTGTCAAAATCATTTGTACCACCGTAATCAAGAAACATACCACCGTCCTCACGAATTCTATTCAACCAATTGAACTATAACTCTTTGAAAATCATATACATACTTTCATAGAAACCTAATATTAAATAATAATATTTACATAAAGAATAAATACTAACTACAAAATTTACCAATCAATTTAAATTTATACAAATTAAAAAACTTTGAACCCATATAATGAAATTAAATATTCAAAAATATTATCATATTAATAACTCACAAAAAAAATTGTTTATATTTTTATCAAACTGTAAATCTTGTTCACCAAAATAAGAAATGTAACTTGGTGTAATATATGAAACAACTTTAGAGGTACGTATACTCTTATCAAAATATATTAAAAATATGTAAGATAAAAGTAGTAGATAGATGATTTAATATGGTTATTATTAGCAAATGAAAAAGTTTCAAGGTTATAACTAAGGTGTGACTTTTGTAGTGATAGTGTGCTTTGTAATTAAATATTATTTTTATAAAGAAAAATCAATAAAATGAAATAATCTTGATTATATTTATGAGATTAAATAGTTTATGGTATTATTAATTGTCTCATTCAAAGATTTATAGGAAATAGGGTATCCTTTATAAGGTTGATCCTTTTCTTGTTTATTTGAGTTAGTAGTTATGTAGATCTTTTAATCTATTTTTGTCAAATAGTTCTACCTTGGACCTAATTCTTAATGTTTCTTCATATTTGATTTGGATGTATTTGTACCTTGAACATCTAATGATGAAAGATTCTTCTCTTGTGGTAAAAAAAATACAAATCCTCTCTCACCCCTCCTTTGATGTCATTTATCTCTTTATCTCACATTCAAGCCTACAAAAATTAATCTTTAACTAAACAATAATAATCTTTTGGATCTATTTAATTTCTAAACCTTACATTCTTTTCCATAGCACTCATTAGTGAAATTGAACTTTATGTCAAAGGGTTGTAATTTAATTGGTTGAGCACAATTGGTAATGATGATAAACTCTATGTCGAAGGATTGTAGTTAAATTGGTTGAGCATGAACTTATGAACAAACTTTTAAATATATGAAAAAATTGTGAGTTTAATTTTTTTAAACAATATTTATTATATATAGATAAAATAATAATTTATTTTTAAAATCCGTACCATATGTTATGTAGGTGGGGTCGTGTGACTCTACTTGCAAATTATTTTTCCCCAAAATAAACTTGTTTCTAAATTTGACAGATTATATATGAAAATGGGGGGTTTCTAAGCCTTCCAAATGCAATGATGTAGTCTGCTTTACCTCAAAGTTCCCTATTTTTTAGTAGCTCACTAGATCTTCACAAAAAATTTCCTATTTCAAACCTTCATAGATCTCACCTCATATGTCTAAATAAAAAGTGATTATGAACTTCTCGGTTGTTATGAACTCAATGGTGAGCTCAAAATGTCTCTAGAAAGCTCCAATGTATGTGCAATTATAAAGAAAGAGAAAGGAAGCCCCCTCAAAAGCTAAAATTTATTTCAAGATTGTTTAATTCTCCAAATCATCATTGAATGCAAGAGAAGGGCATACTTTTCTTTCAAGAAAAGATTGTAACCCAGATTTCTTAAATAACTACTAACCAACAACTCACAATCAACTATGATACCATGTTATACTTGGCTATGAAGCCACCCAAAACCAAAATGACTGAAGAAAGGAAAGATTAGAAATCTAGAGATGAACACACTTCCTTTCATTCAACTAGCCAAATGAGAGAGGAGCATGTTGTATACATAGAAAATAAGGGAAAATGCTTCCAAAAGGATTAATAACTCCAAACTACCTAAAATAGGTGGGATTTGTACCTATTGTTGCAATTTGGTTGTCATTAATGCCAAAATTTCTATGAAGTGTGTTGCAGTCTAGTTGTTTGGTTGTCAGAGTCTCTAAGAAATGCTTTGTATTTCTCCATTGATGATGTTTTTCTCCTGCACTTTGGAAGATAGCTTCATGTTGTGTCAGAGCATTTGTGATCCAAGATTCAAGTCTTTTGGGTTACTGGAAAGTTGTTTCTTAAAGTGACAAATTGAAGTCTATGTTGATTCTATGGGGATGTTCTTAAAGGTGTAAAAGTTGGCTCTACATTTCTCCACATTTGTAGATATGGTTGTGCGGATCAAAATTCAAGTTCGATGAAATGTGAAGGTGGCATATCCAAAGTTTCATATCATTATTCCTTTTGTAGTGAAAGTTTGAAGTGACAAAGTGTAGGATTGTGTTGTTGAGTGATTGGTTTTAATGTTTGTTTGGCTTTCGTCAACTTGTTACTACATAAAGTTGTGAAAGGGGTGTATGAGAGTGCTCTTGAATATCATATAATGTTTGTTGAAGCTCTACAAGTTGTTTTCTAGTTTCTTTGAAACAAGTGGTGCAGAATGAGTGTTTTGTTGGGTTATGCTTTTACCTGGTTGACTAAGGCATGTTGATGATGTGCTACACTAATTCAAGTGTGAGCGGAGTTTATGGATTTTTTAAAGGTGTTGTATGGGTCATGTCGACTCATCTAGGAGAAGCGCAAGTAATGTTTTATCATTCATGTGTACCGCCAATGATGTGAAGGCCGACATACTACAAGTTACATTTTTTTAACTTAGGGCCGACCTAATTTGAATTTGCAAAATGTGCAAATAATGTTCGTAGAATATTGAAGTTGTGAAGATAGTTTGGGACCAAGTTAAGTGTGTGTTGGAATCTGTAAGGTGTGTTCCTCTTCATAGTGTTGTGTGTAGTCTTTTGGGTCTTGCCCTCTACATGTTTCATGTTGATTGTTTTATCTTTGGTTGACTTGCAAATGTAATATTCTTTGTTGTAGACCGACATATGAGATGTAATCAATGTAATATCATGTATATATTGTAAACCTAGTTGATATAGTTGGTATGGAGTGGGTGATGTATTATGACAATTGTGTAAGCGATTAGAAGAGAAAGAACGGAAGTGGTAGATACCATTTGGTTTCAGTTTGATCATATCTTTGTGACAGAAGGAAAGTGAAGAAGTGAGCTAAATTTTTTGTTGGAGGCAGTGAGCCAAAGGTAGAACTTCTTGAATGTTGAAAGCAGTGAGCTAGTAGGCAACAAAGAAGACATACATTTGAAGAAGAAACAAAGTAGAATTGCAATCATCAAAAGAGAAGTGAGAAAGAAGAATTTCAATCATCAAGAGGATTGAGCATAATTGTCATTTTTAGACAATGGAAGGATTGTCATTCTGAATCTTTCCTCAGTGTTTTCTCAGTTCAGGGAGTTGTAGCTTCCTTGGGTTGTATCCCTAAAACAAAGTGTAATCAGGGCATTTCAACTTCCTTGGGAGTGACCCTAAGATTGTTTTTAGGGAGTAGTAACTTCCTTGGGTTGTAACCCTAAACAAAAGTTGTAATTGCTCTTCATATTGTGAGGCTAAATTAGGACAATAGCTCCTAGTAGCTTTTCTCATTGTGGTTTTCCCCCTATGGTGTTTTCCATGTACATCTGGTGTTGTGCATTGTGTTTCATCTTCCATGTTCATGTTTATGTGGTAGTGTTTGAAGTATCTATTTATTACAAAGGGTTTGAGATTTGATAGAATACTAAATCGCCCCCCCAATATTCTAGTGTGTGCTCAACACCTACTTGGTAAATGCTAGATTGTTGGTTGCACCTACTCAAGTAGAGACAAACAAATAGTTATGAGAGATGGAAAGTAAATCCAAAAGAGTGTGTGAGACTCAACTACCCAAAGGTGGGTGAGAGTGACACATGTAACTAATAGATAATTCCATGTGACCTCATATAATTAACCATTTCTAATATAACATAAGCATGCTTAATAATATGTGTAGGAAAATAAAATATTCCTTAACATAAGGAAAATAAAAAACCTACTCTAACAATAAGAAAGGATCACACTAGAAGAGATAGTTTGGGTGGTAGAGGCCATGAAATAGTATGAGAGGAAGAAGGATCACAAGAGGATGAAGGGTGGTTAGATGGGTGGGTGAGAGGATACACCATTGGTAAAAGTCATGGTAATGCCACTATTATGGTGAATGTGTGTGCCATAAGGTGCATCTAATAATGCATCATGTAAAGTGGTAGAAATCTTTTGATGGGATTCAACATGAGTAAATGTCTCAATAAGCAATTATCCTAAAGACAAAAGATCTTGACTATCACTATGTGCCTCATGATCAAAGTCTTCGACCTCATTCTCAATAATATCAACTTACTTATTGGAACACATTAAGAATGCCATTATTAGTGGATTAGATCATTTCAGTATTCAAAAAAGGACTTATTCTTAAAAATAATGTGAATATGTGGATGAGAAATTAGAATGTAAAATAATTCATAAAACCGTAAAGGATGAATTATTATAAAAAGGACATAAAATCTACTATAGAATTAGAAAAATAGTAAATAAATTCAATATGAAGATGAAACACTAGAGGTGAAAGTAAGGGTGGGTAGGATAAGATGAAAACAAGACCACATAAAGAAGCAAAAAACCTTAAAGGAATATAATTATGAAGCACAATTCGAAAGGGAATCCAAACTCTAATAGATTTGAAAATAAAGAATGCGATAAAAAATATATTAAAACCCTAATGAAAAAAAAGGATAAATCATAAGGTAAAAAACCTAGGTAATGTTTAGGAAAGTTAGGTTCATCAAATAATGTATGGTTACATATGTTATAATTGTGAAAACCCACAAAACCATGAGAAACGGGATCAAACAACGAACAAAGACACCTTCCACACAAGAGATCTACAAACATTACATATGCAATATTCCTCAACAAGAAAAAGCTACAGTATGAACCTCAAGAAACTTCAAAGAAAACAAAAGTACTCAAAGGTTGAGAGTTCGAGAGAACATAATAGTCTCAGGATCGATAATACAATGAGGGTTGAGTACTATATAGGATCAACCCTAATAATTGTCCACTTCAGTTAACAAAAAAGCACTTAGTTAACTAAATAAAGAACTCCTAAGCTTAGCTTAAGTGCATGAGAATAAATTAGACTAATAATTAATTAAAGATTAATTAATCATTAGCTAATGCATGACTACTCTAACACTCTCCCTTAAGATGAACTTAGGGAGTAGCTAAAAACCCCAAAAAAGAATGCATGATGGGTCCCGACAAACAAGGCCTTGTGACATACCCATGTACAAAAAAAAGATCTCTCAAAATTGGAGAAAGGGAGAAAACCATAGCAGGAGAAAAATCCTTTCCAAAAGAGAGAAAGGAAAATGAAGGACTGAAAAAGCCTCCAAATCAAGGTGTGAAGGACTGAGAAGCCTCCAATCAAACAATGTCCTAAAAAAGAGAGGAACATGCAGAGCATCGTTGAAGCACAAAGAAGTTGTAGACTATTGTCGAATGAAGACTGATATGGTGCTAAAATGAAGAACCTCCTTTGAAACAAATGATGATCAAGATTAAGATAACAATAATCTGCATGAGTTCTTGCAATGACACTACTCGAATCAAATGGAAAACAAGGGAAAACATCTAGAAATTGAAGATACAAATATCAAGATCAAAGAAACTATAATCTGCATGAGTGCCCCCAATGACACTACTTGAATCAAATGGAAAAAAAAGTTAAACATCTGGAAGTCGAAGATACAGGTGGTACATGAATTTGTATGAGTGACCCCAACAACACTACTCAACATGCAAGATGCAAGTCAAAAAATATAGGTATCAAATAGCCTGAAGAACACTAATCATGAAGAGACAATAATATACATGAGTGTCCCCAATGACCCTACTCGAATCAAATTACAAACAAATGCAAACATTTAGAACTCGAAAATACAAACAATACAAGAATTTGTATGAGTGACCAAAACTGACACTACTCAACATGCATGAAAAACTAAGAGTCAAAAATACAGGTACCAATAGTCTCTGATCAAATGAAAATGGAAGGTCACCTCCAGAAATAGGAATCAAAGAATGTCCATATGGTAAGTGCTCCAACTCATTGAAAAGCATGTAACCAATCGCTGGTGTATGCTACATCTAAAAGTACATAAAACAAGAACTAGTTACATCTAGATCACTCCAACCGTGAAACCAAGGAAGCATTAGCACCAATAGTAGAAACCCCCCATAATGCTAATAAAGGAGAGCCAAGATAGTTACACTAAAGTTGTATGAAACGAGGAAGTGCATGTAGGAGAAACAACCTGCAAATAAAAGGGTGTGCAAACTAAGGCACACACACATGAGGCAAGAATCGCTCAGATTCACTACTATCTTGGAAGGACACTCACTTGACAAAGGTGTGAAAGAAAACCAAAGGCAAACATCTACCCCCCATGGCACATTATATCATAATGCAATTACAAAAGGCACAATAGGATGCGCAAAATCCCCAAAAAGTATGCACCAGAATGGCACTTTATCTCAATGTGTCTACAAAAGATAATGCCCATGAAAAAAATGTCTACAATGTCCAAATAAGATAGGATACTGGAAATACATTGAGAACAGCCAAAAATGAATCATCCCACATAAACAAGTTTCTAGGAGCTAAGACATCCAAGTAATTTATCAGAGTGTGAAAACATAAAAATATAAATAAAATGTACTGGTGAACAATCTAGAAATAGTACATGGATGGTTGTAAAGAGCTCTGAAAAATGGTTCCAACGTCATTAGAATCATGAAAAATAGAGAAACTGGTCAAAAGTTATGAGCTCTGGACTGAAAATAGCACATTTGACTTCAACAGGCTGTAGAATGCACCAACAACAAAATCTGAGAAAAAACCAGCACCATTAGATAGTGCTCAAACCCAGCTTTCTTACAATATTGTGTTTTCCCAATTTCGATACCCGAGCGAAAAGTTATGCCCATTTTCTCAATTCTACCTATTTTGCAAAAAAAAAGCAAACTTTTTTAGCCCCCCCAAGGGCTGGGCACTAGTTTCCCATATGACCCTGGGATGGAAGATTTTTTTGTGTTCTTTTTTTTTTTTGCTTAATTTTTTTTTTTAAAAAAGAAGAAAAGTAAAAAAAGCAAAAAGCAAAGAAGATTTCAAATTTCCTCCTGTAACCCTATTTGAAGAAAAAACCTCATAAATCGAGAAGGGGTTCGATGAATCCACGCTCTAATACCATGTTAGAATTGTGAAAAACCATTAAACCATGAGCCACAAGATCAAACAACAAACAAAGACACCTTCCACGCAAGAGATCTGCAAACAATATGTGCAATATTTCTCAACAAGAAAAAGCTATAGTATGAACCTCAAGAAACTTCAAAGAAAATAAAAGTCCTCAAAGGTTGAGAGTTTGAGAGAACATAATAGTCTCTAGATTGATAATACAATGAGGGTTGAGTACTATGTAGGAGCAACCTTAATAATTGCTCACTTCAGTTAACAAAAAAGCACTTAGTTAACTAAATAAAGAACTCCTAAGTTTTACTTAAGTGCATAAGAATAAATTAGACTAATAATTAATTAAAGATTAATTAATCATTAGCTAATGCATGATTACTCTAACAAAATACACATCTCACATTAATATCTAGGAAAATTAAATAATGCAATCAAGTACATATATAATTAACCTAGATAAATAAGATGGGATGAGAAAAGAATAATTGTTAAATTAAATGATGTAAATATTGTGCTCAATTAGGGTTTGAAGGCGAAGAAAATGATGTTGAAGACGTAAGAAATCAATTTGCCACATAATTAGAATTTTAGGACCTTAGAATCCATTGAGTGTTTTAGACTCTGCAAACTAATGGTGATTCTTTATATATTCACACCTACAAACTAATTTGCATGACTATAGAATTGATCTAGTGTGTAGAACTAAATTTATACCTATGGGAATGAACTAGAAAAAAATTGATACTTAAAATTTGCTTACCCCAATCTTTTGATACCCAAATCTGAGTAAGGATTAACAGTTTTCACAAACACCTTTAGGGACTTTGTAGAATCACAAAGATTGTGTTCTCATTAACCAAACCCTCAATGAATTGACTTTATGATTTTAAGAGAAAGATCAAAGACAACAAGAAAGCATGTAATGGTACCTAGAATGATGTCACTAGTAGACAATGTATAATTGATTCTCCTTTAAAATTTTGGACATGGATCTATTCTTTTTATATTTTATCATGCCTTGAAAATTTTAAAATAGATGAATGAATATCTTTAAATACAACAAGATAGCACATAAACACAAATATGTGTGAGGTTAGTTCACAATGACTTATAGGAGGAGACTAGTGAGATTCAACTTGAGTTTAAATTTTAAAAGATTAGGATTTAGGTCTACAAAGATGAACATGATTTTGATCACATTTTCTTCCATAGATTTGATCTAGGGATAATGATTACTCTTTAGAGATGAATGATGATAGGATCGAGAATGCTAACATAAACTAAATTCATACAAGAATATACTGATTATAAACTAATCATTATATTAAAATTATTTTAATCATAATAGACCCAAAACATAATAAATATATTATATATAAAAATTTCACCATTATAATAATCTATTCATAACATTTCTCACTTTTAATTTGTTAAAAATCTAGTCTTAAAATTTTTTATAACCAAGATTAGTCAACAAACCTTTATCTTTATTTACTACTATAAACCTAATCATCTTTCTTCTCAGTTTTGAATTAAGTTCATCAAGCATTACATGTAAATTAAATCTTATTTTGGGTATATTCTTTTTTATTTTTCCATCATTGTTTATATCCTATCATATTGAAAATGTTTTTAATTGTCCCATTGTGTACCTTTTAAATCATATATACTTTTTAAATTTTTATGGCCCTATTTGGATATTAAAATATAATTAACCTAGATAGAGTGGGTATGATTATGAATAGGGTTAATGATATTAACATGGATATTGATGGAATGGAAAACAACTAATAATGTCTTGTTAAGTATGGAAATAATAACATGCTTAATATATGGAGTTATTGTACCCACGAATGATTGATAAAATTTATTCCAGTACCCTTTGAGTGGTAGTAGAGGTACAAAGTACATACACTCACCTCCATACTCAATTAATTGTGAGAATAAAAGGCATGTGTGTCATGAAGTAGATATTTTTGAGGGGTAATTATGGACTTTTATTTTTTATTGTGGTAAAATATTGCAATTCAAAGATGATTAATTGGATCTTTATTTTTTTGTTTTTTTAAAGATAAAAAGTAAGGATAACCATTTAAAATAAAGATAAGATAAATATAATTTTGTTTTGATAGAAATAATTGGATTGTAGAGATACGACAATTCTATCTTTTTTGGAATAAGTAGATTATAACATGATGAATAATTGTACATATAAATCAAAAGTTGTTATGAGTAGGGGGTTAGTTTGTCAAAGTCACTCATACCACCATAATCAAGAAATATACCACCATCCTTGTGAATTATGTTCAACCAATTGAACTACAACTCTTTGACAATCATATACATACTTTCATAGAAACTTCATATTAAATAATAATATCTTTACATAACAATAAATACGAACTACAAAATTTATCAATCAAATTAAATTATACAAGTTTAAAAAAATTGAATACGTATAATGAAATTCAATATTCAAAATATTATCATATTAATAACTCGCAAAATAATTTTTATTTATTTTTATTGAATTGCAAATCTTGTTCACCAAAATAAGAAATGTAACTTGATGCAACATATGAAACAACTTTAGAGGTACGTATACTCTTATCAAAATATTTTAAAAATATGAAAGACAAAGATGATAGATAGATGATCTAATATTGTTATTGTTAGCAAATGGAAAAGTTTCAAGGTTATAACTAAGGTGTGACTTTTGTAGTGATGGTGTGCTTTGTAATTAAATATTGTTTTTATAAAGAAAAATTAATAAAATAATTTTGATTATATTTATGAGATTAAATAGTTTATGGTATTATTAATCGTATCGTTCAAAGATTTATAGGACATAGGGTATCATGTAGAAAATTGATCATTTTCTTTTTTATGTGAGTTAGTAGTTATGTGGATTCTTTTAATCGATTTTTGTCAAATAGTTCTACCTTGGAACTAATTCTTAATGTTTCTTCATATTTGATTTGGATGTATTTGTACCTTGAACATCTAATGATGAAAGATTCTTCTCTTGTGGTAAAAAAATAATAATACAAACCCTCTCCTCCAACTCCTCCTTTAATGTCATCTATCTCCTTATCTAACATTCAAACCTACAAAAAATAATTCTTAACTGAACAATAATAATCTTTTGGATCTATTTAATTTCTAAACCTTACAATCTTTTCCATAACACTCATTAGTGAAATTGAACCCTCTCTCAAAGGGTTGTTGTTCAATTGGTTGCGCACAATTGACAATGATGATAAACTTTGTGTCAAATGATTATAGTTCAATCGGTTGAGCACAATTGGCAATGATGATAAACTCTCTGTAAAATGATTGTAGCTCAATTGGTTGAGCAAATTGACAATGACGATAAACTCTATGTCAAATGATTGTAGTTCAATTGGTTGAGCACAATTGGCAATGATGATAAACTCTTTGTCGAATGATTGTAATTCAACTCGTTGAACACAATTGACCATGATGATAAACTCTCGTCAAAAGATTGTAGTTCAATTGGTTGAGCACAATTGACCATGATGATAAACTCTCGTCAAAAGATTGTAGTTCAATTGGTTGAGCACAATTGACAATGATGATGATATGTGATAACAAAAAGCTATTCACCATCATGTTTGGGCTAGAATTGATACTCGGGCGTCTTTAACGGATGGGATCCCCTACTCAGAATTGCTTAACCAAGACATGACTTCTGATTTAGACGCATGCTTACCATATGATCGTCTGCTACGTCAAAACATAGATGTTGACATCTATATAATCTAACTATTTCCATTTTTTTCGAATTTAAAAAAATAAATAAATTGAACTCTATGTTATTATTTCCTAAGTCACTCTTAACAAAATAAGCTCACCTAGTTCTTCGCCGTTTGAGGTGCAACCTATTTTTTGCAGAATTTTCTGGAAAACCTATGAACCCTGGTTAAGGCAAGGTGGTTTGGTGTAACCAGTTGGCTTTTCCTGTGCTGGTATGTCCCCACTACCTAGATAAGATATATGCAGAGATTTGAGAGGCGAGATGACGAAGTTTGCAGAGGTAGGGTTGGGGCCAGAGCCAGGCAGTCCCACTGAGTCGTTGGCCTAACTTCCCACCGCAATTATCTCATGCTCACTGTTCCCAAGTCATCGCCGACGTCAAGCGGGGCATAAATGGGGGTCACGACTCACGCACAACTTGTCTTGCAGGGGACCTCTGGGGCACTTGGAATCAATTGCGGGGTGCGCCGCCACGCAAGCATCCAAATGCCTCCTGCAAACTCCAACCATTGCGGCCCTGCCAGCTATTCCAGAACGGAAGTCCGATGATTGGCCAACGATCCCGAGGTCAATCGGGTGCCGGACGAGATGGTCGGCGAGAGAAGTTGGAGTTTGATGGCGTGGGCGGGGCCCGTAAATAAATGTCAAAAGTGGGAAGGAATTGTCTCAGACGGCAACGTGGATAATACGTGGACGGCTATCCAGCTGCGGAGCACCGGCGTGAAGAATGTGGCCCCGACACTGCCATGGATTCAGACGGATTTGACGCGATCAAACGTGGCGCCCAAACGGCCACGTCGCGAATACCTGCATGGAGGCCAGTCCTCCACGACCACCTGTACTGTAACCTCGTACTCCGTGCTGTCGGCCGCTCACTTTCCCGTCAAACGGGGATTTTTTTATTGTTAAAAACAACAAGGCCGAGTGTGGTATTCCGTTGTTGATGGCGACGGCGTGAAAATATGATCACATTGGTGCGGTCTGGACTCTGGGTTAGGAAGTTACCTGAGCAGGTATAATAAGAATGGAATTATGATGGAAATGGAATGGGATGGAGAAATTAGTAGGGTAGATGGGCGGTAGTTACACTCTAAATATCTCTCTCTCTCTCTCTGCTCTTATCACGTGCACTCTGTGTAACAATTTAACGCAATCCGATACGTTCCTGGGCCTCAGCCAACTCTTGCTCTCCTTGCACAGTGCGCATTGCACATTGCGCAGCGGAGGCTTTAGGCTTACGTTAACGGAATCGTACTGAACTTGTCGGACGAATCCGCGGTACAGCAGCCAGCTCTCCATTATTTGGAGGGTTTTGTCTTGTAACGTCGTTTCTACTTCATTGATTTTTTGGGCCAAATTGAATTTCGTTGCTCTTCGATTGGGACTATTTTGTGAGTAAATTTCAGGTGCTGCGGCTGCATCATTCAGTGCTTGTACTGGGCTTTGAGATGTTTGAGCCATGTTTAGTGGATTTGTGAGCCTCTGAGAGGTTCGTCGGATTTCAGAGCTCAAACATTTGATTCGGCCTCTGTGCATTGGGCATTAGGGACTCCTATTTATCAACAAGCCAGGATTAGAATAAATTGCAGGAGGTTTCAACCCAAATTCTGTGGACGGTAAAGGAACAATAGGGAAGACTTCTGGAGGAGGATTTCCGGCAGGTAGAAACGCGTAGCCTCGAGAATTATACCTAGTTGTAGAGGAATTGCTAAGAGTAAAGGGGCCATAGAATCATCTTTCTGAACTCATGTTGAACGCAGCTCACAACGTTTGTAACCAACGGTTTCCAGCACCGTCGCTTGAAATGGTGAATATCGTCGTATTTTTTCCAACGCTAGCTGATCGATGTTTCCGCCATTCTTTACTGCATTTAATGTTTTTGTTTTTATTTTGAGTGGTTTAGTAGAAATAGAAGAAAAGAGTTGATAAGTTATAGGATCTGTGCTTTTTTGTCTTTGCCGTGTCCTTGCGGAATTGGGATTTCTGAAGAAAAGAGCCGTTGTCTTATAATGTTTTCATTACTGCTTCCATGATTCCTCGCAGATTTGGGAAATTTCAAAGATTAAACTGCTGAATTAGATGTTTTAAAGTTTTATTTTCTACAGCTTCTTACCGATTTAGGGAAATTGAAAGTCTTATTTGTTCTACTCTGAAAATTTCTGCAGATAAATGAGTTGACAGAGTATGGTTAAGATCCCTGAGGATATTTGTATGTTTGTCCTGTTCTTGTTGTTAATTTGGAGTGTCATAGCCACCTCCTTCATTGTATGCCTCAATTGTTGTTAAAAATTACATTCCGTTCTTTTCACCTGCGTTTAGGGGCTCTCTACAAAATTTCATCCGTAGCCTGTGTTTTCGATGTACTTCCATCCTCGCATGTAATGATAATTACTATAATTGTTTATTGTTAAAAATCTGTGCAACGTTAAGATCTTCACAATTTCGTTGAATGATAAAAGTTTACAGTAGGGGGATCCGAGTTCTGTTTTCCGAAATATCGCACAGCTAGAAATTAATCGGTGACGTAGAGCTTTAAGTTAAAATTCTCACGTTTCCCTTCAGAATAGGATTATGCTTGAGGAGATAAATCGGTGAATTAACAGAAAATACTGTGAATTTAAGTCAATTGTTAATTTGCTAGACAAGAGAGTCTTTTCTTTGTTGTTTTTCTCCTGTCGAAGCACTTTGATGATGCGTAATTTGTATTTGTCGTTTTTTAAAATATCGAACGTCAATCCTTGCGCGAAATCTGTCTTCAACCTCCCCTCATTTTGCGAAATTCGCATATCTAATTGGTAGTGTGCTCAGCTGGCTGTTGAGAGACGTGAAACCGTGATGCTCTTCTACTTCCAGATTATGGATTAAGTGCATCGTGTCAGGAGGTTTGTGGTTTGAATGCCATTGGCTGCAAGAATGCAGAGGAGCTCCATTGCTTCTTGTATTTGCTCTTTGTCTATAATTGCATGGAGCTTTTTCTGTTTTGGCATAGGATTCCTCAGATTCATAGCTATGCTATCATTTTTTTTCTCTCTTCCACGTTATTTACTTTTTCACTATTTAATTTGACGGACAGAACGTGCTCCGACACTTTCCCATGCAACATTATAGCTACCGGCATTTGCATTTTTCCGTATTATCTGCAGCCCTAGAAAAATCAGGGAAATGACTATGCGTATTGTAGGTTTGATGTTTTTTTTCCACATTTTTGGGCAGATTTTAGGGGTTTTGGAGTAAATTAGTGCGTTTTTATGTTCAGTTTTCTTAAACTTCATATAGGAGTAGGGGAATCCAGGAATTAGAGGGAATTATGTGTATGAAGTTTGGGAAATCAGGGACCTATTTTCCACAGATCCTTACCGAATTAGGGAAATTGAAAGAATCAGTTAGTCGGGAATAATCCATGTTCATATAATAGAAATATCTACCTATGACTCCCGTGTACAGGAGGCTGCTTGCCTGTAGATTCCATCCGACTTAGCAAGTTAGCATGCCCTGTTTTAGGGTACTTTCTCCTTCGCCTTTCACCTATATATTAAAAAAGTTAAGATTTGAACCAGATACTTTTTTTCTGTAGCCTCCAAGCTTTTCTGTACATCTAAACTAGTTCGGATTCGATCCCAGAGCCTTCTGTCGACAATTTACGACTATGTTAGAGCTTCCTACAGGTTCTGCATTCTCCATTTCCTGCATTGCAAACTTGTCTTTTTCTTTACGTCACTAGCTCTCCTCAGCTTAGGTGATTTTCAACATGACACATGTCTCTGATCTTAGTTGTGGTTGATTAACACCATGTGTCAGTTTCCACAATTCTGCTTCAACTAGCTGTTTATCCGTTCTTATTCTTGTTGTAGGGGAAGAAACTTGTATTCCTTTATAGTTCATTTACAAGCGTCGAAACTCTCCTCCTGTCTATTTGAGTAAAGAAACTGATGTGTGAGAATTTTATTAACGTTATCAGAGCTATTCATCTATTTAAGACTGAGCATTTTGTTTAGCCGAAATCGACTTGTAACACCTTTGGAAATGCAGTTTGCGATGCAGGATCAAAGCGGCTTGTTGGATTCGACGCTAAATTCGATGTTGCTGGCACCAGCTGTAGCATCGAGCTCATGTAACCGTGCGCTTGGGCGCACAAGGCCACACCCGAGCCAGATACTAAAATGCCCCCGCTGCGACTCCATCAACACAAAATTCTGCTACTACAACAACTACAACCTCGCGCAGCCGCGCCATTTCTGCAAGACCTGCCGCCGCTACTGGACCAAAGGCGGAGTCCTCAGAAACGTCCCCGTTGGCGGCGGCTGCCGAAAAAACAATCACAATAGGAAATCCAAGCCCCGGACCAATACGCCACCAGCAGACAAATCCAAATCCAAATCCACCTCCAATTCAGCCGCAACCGTTAGCAGCAGCGAGAGCTCGCCCCTTACCGTCAACAACAACAGCATTCAGGAAACCACGTCTTCGTCGACATCCTTCAACAGCTCCACTGGATACAAATTTGGTTCAGAGCTCGGAGAAATTCTAAACGGGAACTTCAAGGCTTCAGATCAGTGCACGACGACTCCGATCCCCAGGTTGCATAGCGGCACCGACTATTTTCAACAGCCGGATTTTCTTAATTCGAAAAATTTGTCGTCCAGCATTGACGCAAATTCCTTTCCCTACAGTAGTCTGCTCGGCGCATCGAATTATGTGGGTCTAAGTTTTTCCGATATCCAGCACAAATTAGCGGCATTCACCAGCAATAATGTCCAAGAGCCGTGCCCTGCAGCTCCTCAGGTCTACAATTTCAATAATAATAGCTGTAATACTCATACCAATAGCAAAAACAGTGTAATTCCTTCAGATTGGCAAGTGAATAATAACTTGGAAATCTTGCTTGAAGATTCGTATTGTTGGGGTGCAGAGCAGCAGGTTATTTGGCCGGACCAGGATCCAGTCTACTTACCTGAGGGAATTTAAACACTGCTTTTGTCTGTGTGTTGTGTTAATTTATTGTAATTGAAAGAATTTTCCCAGCCTGGGAAGAGAAAAACAGGAACAATGTTTCTGCTGGTGTGGTTTGCTATATTGGGCTTGGGTAACAAGTTATGGAAACCCCCGCTCCCCTCCCCCAAATAAAAAATCCAAATTGAAATCGCCCTTGGAGGAGTGCTCAGAAGAGCACTACCTCAATCGTTTGTTTCTCTTCCCTAATTATTCGAAAGAAACTGTAAAAAAATGTTTCTTCTGGCCGGGTTAATTTTCAAGAGGCTTTCCTTTTCTAGAGATCTGAGAAGGGAATGCCTGCTTCCCTTCCGTTGTATACAATAAATGTCAGTAAAGTCAATTCAGATTCTTCTCTCTTCGTATGAGATATGTAACGACGGTTTTGTTTTTGTGGCCTCCTTGATTCGATTCAGGCTTAAATAAATGTTAAACACTGCTAACAAGCTACCCTGAAATAAAATAAAATAAACTTGTTTGCATTGGCCGTAAGTCTGAATTTAATTTGCTCAAAATTTGTTCAATAAAGACTGAAATTTATGAATCAATTATGTAGGAAGATGTGGCTTATTTCAAGTATGGATCGTATTTCAGGCGTACGAACAGTAGACTGTAAATGCGTACTGTGCTCCGCGATAATGCAATCGATAAATAATTGTTTTCGCGAGGGAAAGTCAATTATTTATCGCGAGGGAAAGTCTGAATGAAATAGAAGGGCTGTCAGAATGCACATTTGACTGTTTTTATTAATTAATAAAAAAATAAAAAATGCATTTCGTATTCTGATTTTCAATAAATTAATAAATACGGTCAAACGTGCAGTCTGATGGCTGCTTGATTGGTGTACTCTAAAGTCAGGACTCATATAATATACATGAAGTGTACTCTCGTTTTATCTCTTTATAATTGTGAAGGAAACTTAGTCTTTTCCCGTGTTAATATAGGTTAATTTAATAAATGCAGACAATTAAATTAGATTAATTATTATGATGGTGGAGAGATCAGAAATGTAAATTTTAATAATTTGCAGAGTTGATTTGGTTCAATGTTTAAAATAAATAATCTTAGATTGCAAATTGTTTCCAATAATTTGAAAATTTATAATCTTAGATAGCAAATTGTTTTTAATAATTGTAGAATCTTACAATCTTTTTAAGAAAAACGATGACACAATCAAATTCAGAAAAATTATTCAAGCAACAAGATGGATTGTAGAAACTTGACAACTTTTATCCTCTTGTAAGAGTTGATTATGTCACTTTGTGGCATGTGAATATGATTTGGTGAAATGTACACTTTTTTGAGAATCGATATTATCCTGGGCTAAATACTTTGGGGGGACTCTCATATCACTAGGTTTGTTGAAAATGTTTGGCAAATACTATAGAAATGTGCAGTTAATCTATATGATGATTTTGATGCAATGTTTTGATTGTTTTTTGTACTTCAAACCAAAGTGTTTCTATGAATACTCTTTGCATGTTTTAGGATTTCAAAGGATTTCTAAATGTGAATTAATGTTCAAATGAATGTTTTTAAATATAAAAACATAATAATTTATTGTATGAATATGTATTTATTAGTTGCAAATGTACTTATTGAAAAGGGTGATAGTCAACACACTTGAATTTTAAAATTTTGAATTTTGGGTCCGATTAACACCACGTAGGATCAATATCATGCATTGTAGAAATGACCCATGACAATAGGTTCAAGATCTCATGGTAAGGAATACGTAGGGAACTTAGAGCTAATAAATGGGGTGGATATGTGAGAATAAGTGTAGATAAGGTAGGGGTAAAGAAGGATATAAGTAGTAAATGAGGCTAGGATAGAATCAAGGAAGGAGTCAAATTTAGCATAAAAGTGTGTCAAATGTTACCATGTAATTGTACTCAATGCATTCCCTCAAAATGAGGGCCTAAGTGATAAGTGATGCAGGTATACAAATTTCATTACATTTTCCCCCCAAATTGAGGTCCATGTGAATCCTAAAATGATCATGTACCTCAAAGTATATGAGCACTCACAAATATGCATAAAGGTAAACACTTGATCATTAAAAAAAAGTATAGGGTAAACCCACAAAACTAGTTTAGAATTTCGGTGAAGAAGGAAAATTGCAAAAAACACCCCCATGCAAAAAAAATTGGTTTTTGGGGGTTCCAACAAACATTTGGTTCGAGAGCAAACCCATTAAATGTTGGGTCCCATATTTCTCAGGAAAAAAAGCAAAGGAAAGGGTTATGGAAAGAGGGTTCACTCGAACCCCCCTTTTCCTCCCTTCTCCCCCTCTGGCACCAAAAAAAAATTAGAATTTTTCCCTTTGAAGATCAAGTTGAAGATGAAAATGGAGGAGACTTCACAAACCCAACTGGTTGATGGTAGTCCTCGAAATGAGCTATCCAACTAATATAATTTTAATATGTTTTGGTTTTATTATGTATTTGTTTTTTTAGTTTGATTAAACATAGGTTTTTCACCGAAAATCAAGCTCTCTGTTCTGCAGGTGGAAAAATAGCAGATTATCAATATATATATATATATATATATATAGTGCACTAGATATTGATGTCCTTGATCCAACAAAAAAAATGAAATTCGATACATACAAAAAAAAATTATGTTGTATGCGGTCCGCCTATGTCTAAATTGTAATTGGTTTGACTTTGAAACTTGATTAAGACAAAAACATTCAATAAAACTCTATGAAACCAATTGAAAGCACTAGATATCGTAGTTACAAATCTAAATTCGAAAAAATAGAATTTTATTCTTCATAGAAAAAAAGTTATGTTGTATACGATGAGCATCACTCCTTAAAAATGGTGTTTACTGAAAAAAAACTAGCTTTCAAAGGAGATGGAAAAAGAAGTGCAATCTGACTCCAAAAATTTTGAAAAAAATATATTTAGAATCTACAAACAAAATTTCACAAATCACTAGTTTGCATCATCTTCAAAGTCCTCATAGTTTAGCTGCTATAGGTGCCCAAAAGTGAAGATTTAGTTAGAAAAAATTAGTTCAGTGTCCAGTTTGGCCAAAAATTGTAAACTAGTATTGTGGGATCACCCTATACCAAAGTCCATATAAAGAAATGTATCTCACTAGATTTCTCTATGTATGTTCATCATCAATATGCATGCTCCATGTGAAGTTAGAAAATAAAAAATATACTATGAACTTGTCTCTCACAAGTGGAATAAGCATAAATTACAAACTTGCTTGGCTATCTAGAAAAAATGAAAAAGTAGTAGATTTAGAAAATTTCACATCTACATATAGTTCTATTATAGATTAGGTGATATCATGTTATATGATAATGATTTGTTTGGACATGGTGATTAATCTTTGTATCAATACTTATAATAGTTTGTGAAATGGTGAAAAATATGGAATCCTTTAGAGCAGATCTCCCTTTGTGGGTGTTCTACACATTTTTCTTTTATTTCATTAAATGAGGAAATAGTGATGATGGGGGTTTTATGGATTTGGACAAGATATATGATTGACTTGGGTAAACCCACAAAACTGATTCACAATTCCATTGAGGAAGGAAAAATGCATTTTCAGATGGAAAACACTTTAGGGGGTTCGCTATAGAACTAAGGGGTTCACTAGAACCCCAGGGGTTCGAGCAAACCCCCCTTTAATGGGTTTATTTTTTAATTGCATTAAAGGGGGGTTCACTAGAACCCTACTGAACCCCCCATTTCCCCCTTCTCCCCCTCTAGCACCAAAAATCTCTAGAATTTTTCCCTTTGAAGCTCGAGTTGAGGATGAAAATGGAGGAGACTTCACAGACCCAACTAGATGATGGTAGTCCTCGAAGCGAGTTATCCAACGAATATAATTTAAATATGTTTTGGTTTTATTATGTATTTGTTTTTCTAATTTGATTAAACATAGGCTTTTCACCAAAAATCAAGCTCTTTGTTCTCCACATGTGGAAAAATAGTAGATTATCAAAAAAAAATTGAAAACTATCAATGCACTAGATATTGAAGTCCTTGATCTAATAAAAAAAATGATTTTTTATACATACAAAAAAAAATTATGTTGTATACAGTCCGCTTATGTTTGAATTGTAATTGGTTTGACTTCAAAACTTGATTAAGGAAAACATATTCAATAAAACACTATGAAACTAAATGAAAGTGTTAGATATTATACTTACAAATCTAAATTCGAAAAAATTAGAATTTTATCCTTCATGGAAAAAAAGTTATGTTGTATAGGTGAGCATCACTCCTTAAAAATGGTGTTTATTGAATAAAACTAGTTTTCGAATGAGATGGAAAAAGAAGTGTAATCTGATTCCAAAAATTTTGAAAAAAATATATTCAGAATCTACAGACAAAATGTTACAAATCACTAGTTTGCATTATCTTCAAATTCCTCACGTTTTAGCTGCTATAGGTGCCCGAAAGTGAAGATTTAGTTAGAAAAAATCAATTCAGTGTCCACTTTGGCCAGAAATTGTAAACTAGTATTGTGGGATCACCCACTTACAACCTAAAAGGTGAGTCAACCTGCCCTTGACCAAATCTAAAAGTAACCTAAGAATAAAATACAATGATTCAATTGACCTAATGATGAAAATTATTATTTTAATGTAAATACCGTAGATTTGAGATATCATAGAGAAATTTTGGACTTCAAAAATGAACTGAGCAAGACACTATGCACTTGTGGTATAAATTTGAGCTTGATTACTGAGGACGTTTCCTCCAAGGGTGCCACTATCCTAGTAGATCTTTTTTGGATCTATTTTTACAGTCCTTGAGAGCTAGATCAGAGCTTTTGATTTTTTGTTTGCAAGTTTGTGGGATCACTGTCAAATATTTTTGAAATTTCATGAGTTGTTAAGGTGTGGGGTTTCGATTGCAACAATGGATAATTGATCTTCAAAATTCCTTCAATCCTTTTTAGACCTGAAACCTACACATTCAAAGAGGAAAGAAAGGTTGTGCCATTTAGGGGCTTTTCTTAGTCAAACCCTGTGTTAGTGTTTCCACTTCCACAATGACAATGTCAATGATAAATAGATAAATGATAGGAAGGAATGATGAATCCACAAAGTGATGTAACTCACCACCCTTCAATGGCTTCCTTGAAGAAGTGAAGTCATACTCATCTCCTCAAGACTTGGATCTTCCTTGCTTGAATCGCTTGAATTGCTTGGAGACCTACCAAGATTAGTCTTCACAAACAATATGAAAACATAAACATGAACACATACTCACATACACTTTGACATGATGTTTGGATCTTGAATTATTGCAATAATTCCTCTAATGATTTCTCTTGACTTGCTTGACAATGCTCTTGAGAATGATTTATCCAATAATTGCTTGTTCTTGCTAGATATTTCTTGTTAGATTCTTTCGCTTAGTTTTCAAATGATGCAATAACTAGGTATTTATACACATAATTCTAATTTCTCAAAAATTAAATCTCAATGGTTGATTTTAGATATTTGAATTTCAAATAATAAAATACCGACATCGATATATTTGAATTTGGAGCCAAAATAGGGGGACATAGGTACCCTAAGTGTTAGTGTCTCAAACCTATTTTTGAAATTTAAGGAATCAGGGGAAAAGCATTAAATGAAAGCATTTGTTTTGTGCTTGAAATTTATTGAAAAATATTTAAAATGGGTCACAAAATGCATAATTCAGGAAATTAAGTGCTCAGTTAGGTCCAATAACTTAAGGGGAAGCAAAACATAGTGTGAAATTGTCAAAGGTGGCAATTTACGATGCTACATTTAGCCCCCACTTTAGTGAGAGTATGAACTTATGCTTAGACTCACACTAAAGTAGAAAATATGTGTTTAGAGGGGTACAAATATACAAATGTTGAAGAGATAGGATGACTTTGAATCTAGGAGAATGTGCAAGCCCTCGGGATTCAAGATCCCATGGAAAACCAACATAAGCACAAAGGAACACACGTGTATGAAATGAAGCAAGACAACATACACAAACATACATAACGTCAAAATGAAATGCAAAAGGAATGTATGAATATTACAAACTAGCAAGTTTCATTATGCTAGGATCCACACCAAAAGACATTCATGATTCACAAGCTAACAAAGTCTAATATTTGCCAGGTGAATTACAAATAGAAGGCACCATGGGCTAGTGAAGTTCAATATTCACTAGGTGAGCACCCAAAACAAAGTAGCAAAATGAGAAACACACAAGGTTTAGTGAAGTCGGATATTCACTAGGTGTGTACCAATAACCATACCAAGAATTATACTCCCTAATAACTTTGATAAGGTGCCACAAAAATGCTATGCCAACACAAGACTAAGTTCAGCATGTGTGAACAAAGTGAAACAAGAAAATGCTAAAGTCAATGCACCACTAAGTCCAATGCATGTGAACAAAGTGAAGCAAATAATGCCAAAGTATGCCCCCACCTTAAAGAAATTGTAAAACACCATGATGTGAGCAATTTATTTAAGGTAGAAAAATGATAAATGTCATGCGATAAAGGCCATGAGAG
Source organism: Sequoia sempervirens (assembly GCA_007258455.2). Taxonomy (NCBI): domain Eukaryota; kingdom Viridiplantae; phylum Streptophyta; class Pinopsida; order Cupressales; family Cupressaceae; genus Sequoia; species Sequoia sempervirens. The sequence continues at coordinate 292,639,361 of VDFB02271358.1, forward strand.
CTTATTTGGAAATCCCTATGCCAATTATATGTTTCCAAATAAAGCTACATCATGATAAGGGGTTGCCCCCAAATGCAATGCAACAAACCATACAAAAGATTAACACATAAGGGATCCACGAACATGAGTTCAGTATACATCTTTTCTACCATAGTGTAAATGAGCTCAGAACTAACAACATTCCCCAAGTACTCATGGAACAACGAACACAATGGAGGAATGACACATAGAGAGAGAACAAACAAAAATTTGGGTCAACATGGAAGAGACCTAAATGTCTCAACACCTTGCATCATCCCCAAAAGGAAAACACAAGACAAAAAGAACAAAGTTTATAACATATAGAAGAATGGAGATACAAATAGAAGAATGTCACGACAGATTTGTTTCCTTTGTATCTGTTGACACTAAAAATTGTCCCAATTAAATAATCTAGATTAACCTCATTCCTCTAAGTTCATATTTCTTCTTGCACATATAATTAAATAATTATTTAATTATTCTAACTATTCTCTAAGATTAATTAAACAATTTTAATTCTTTAATTAATTGACCACTTTTTAAATAATTATCTTTAATTATTTAATCTCTTATATTCTTTATAATTGAATAAATATGTTTATTTATTTAATTAACTAATTTCTAAATTCTTCTACAGTTAAATAAATATTTTTATTTATTTAATTATCCATGTGTGTGTGAATAAATAAATAAATTTACACTTCTAATTTCTTTCTTCAATCTTTCCATCTTTTTTCTCTTCAATCAACTCTATCTCAATTTTGGAATCTAAATATTTCCTAAATCATTAACTTTCCTTCATTTTGGAAACTTCTTCTTCATCCACCAATCAACTCAATCTTCAAAATGGAAACTTCATTTGCACGATTATCTATCAATAAAATCAATTAATTCATAATTATCTCTTCAATTTTCAAAATAGAAATTTATATTTTGTAGTTGAGTAAACTCTACTGATTTTTCAGTTATCTCAAGTCTTCATCCTCATCCTCATCTCTTATTTGATTTTTCCTCAAAAATTCTATAAATAATCATTTCTTCATCATTTGGGATCTCACATCTTATGCAAATCAACTTTGTCAAAATTTGTCATCAATCAAATCAATCATCAATCGTATTGTCACCCCGTTAAGATTTAGCATCCACATCCAAAGATGAAGCAACATCACATCATATTTTTTGAGGTTTGCAGTGGGATCAATAAAGTAGAATTTAAATTTGATTTCTTTATTTATGTTTTCATTTTGTTTTAATTTCTTATTTTATGATTTCAATGCATACATTATCTTATGCCAATAGAACAACAAGGGCCATCAAAAGAAAACTCACAAACACAAAGACACCAAGTAGCACAACACGAGAGATATCATCACATACAAGCAAACACAAAGAACACAAAAATCAAACACAACAAATGAGTACCGCACATGTGTGCCAGCCTAAAGCGAGTCATCTACATCTCAATCTTGATCATCATATACGAAAGACAGACAACTAGCCAAAGGGACTACAACAAGTTTCATACTATAAGCATCACCATGTTCAACACGTGGTGGTTCACTCTCATTAGGAGGTGTAAACAAAGATTTTGGCACCCGAATGGCTTTCTTGCACTTCTAGAGTTTTTCATCTAAAAGGAGAAAGATTGGCCAAAATGCAATGTAAACATTCAAAATCAATGCAAAGATGGATGCAATATTCCTAAATGCAATAAAATGATAAAGAAAGATGATTATTAATGCAAAATCTAAGAAATGCAACTTGTTTGAAAACACAGTAATGTATGCAAAAACACCTAAGAATGCAAGTAAACAATGAAAGAATTAAACAAGACTGGAGAAGTGCACTTGGAATCTAAAGTTTGATGCAGAGAGGCTCTGGAATCCTATAGAGTTGACTAGAAAATCTGATTGGGACACTTACGCCAAGCTGGGTGACTTAATCCAGTTTCAGGGAAATTCTGTCGGAACAAGAATCTGCCAAATGGGTACTTAGAAATGTAAAAATCACTTTTCAAGCCTAGTAGTGGGACTAATTTTCCACAGATGGCGACTTAGTCCACCTTAGAATATCGAGAAATTTGGGATAGGAATTTGTAGCTTTCAGTCTGCACTTTCCTTCCTGACAAGTGTCTGGTTCAGAAACTACAAAAAATAGGCTGAAAAAGTTCTCTAAGCTTCAATTAGGGCTTCGTTAACTTTGAGGACTTTGATGAGTTGACAACACCTTTTTACACCTTTCTCTTTGATAAATATACATACAAGACCTGCAAACACACATGCAAAGAAGGGGAAATGGGTTAAGGGTTAGAGTATAGGGGTTTGCCTTGGTCAAACCCCAATTTGGTAATCAAACCCTAGATAATGAAATGAAATAAAGATAGAATGATGAATAAACAACATGAAATTCCATAAACTCACCAAACCATTGATGTTGAAATCTAAAGATATGCAATGAAGTGCTCCAATGGATGACTTGATAATGCTTAGAGTGCTTGAATGCTTGACAATTGCTTGAATAATGAAATGGAAATTAGAAGATTGTAAGAGATTGAGGAGATGAAAAATGAGGGGAAACCCCTTTATTTATACTTGATTTTCCAATATTTCCTAAAAATAACACATCACAGGCCGACCTTAAGGTCAAGAGAATAAAATCTCGCTAGAAAATTAAAATTATTTTGATTTTTGTGCCCAGTGGGACTAAATCGCCCCGGGTGGTGACTTGGTCCCACCAAGGCAATTTTACTGGGTGTCGGGGATTGAAGTGTATTTAATAAGGTTTAACAGGAATATTCTCAAAAATACACTTAAGTATGGTCGAAAAGTGCATTAAGGGGTCATTTACACATAAGAAATGGTCAATTTAGTGATGACAAGCCTAGAAAAGCGTGAGAGTGTTACAACTCTTTACAACACTTTGAAAAAAAGACTTGGTAAGTGATAAAAAGGGGTTATTTAAGTAAATTATAATGAAAGGGTCCTAAAAAAGTGTGAAAGTGGGTTACAACACTTTTACAAGACATCCTAGAATTCTTAATGGTTCTCAAGGGTCCAAGACCTAATGTGAATGTGTTGACCACATTACAACATTAAATCTAGGCAAAATCAATCCAAAGTCCACTAGGAGGGCTACTTTTTCCATGTCCATAGTTATCCCCCACTTTAGTGAGAGGATGAACCTGCTTCAAACTCACACTAAAGTAGCTGAACATGCAATCAAGAGGGGTTTCAATGAACTAATGCTTAGCGAGATGAAACAATAACGATCAAGAGGGATGATCAAGCCCCTAGGATGAAGATCCCATAGAAAATAAAAAGCACACACATGAGAATGATGTAAAATAATGAAAGAGGTAAGTCGAAAGGAAAGAAATTTGGATCAAGCTTCGATCGTTTGTCCAGCCCGTTGTGGATCAAATCTAGGTTGTTCGTCCGGAAAACTAAATGTATACTCACTCTGAGGCAAAGAAACTTGTGGTTGTCTGATGGGTGAGAAGGCCAAAAAGGTGAGAAACATACACTCATGGATGGTATGCACTCACACACACGCAGGTGGCTATGGGGAAAATTCATGCCTCAGAATGGGCTTCCCACTCAACCATACCAAAGTTATACCTCCTAATAACTTTAATAAGGCACAAAAAAAGAAAATGAAATTTTGAGCTTCATAAGACAAGCAAACCTTCATATTCTTAGAACTCAGGAATAAATGTGATGGCACTACAGGCATGCAAGTTGTGTTATGCAAGGTGGCAATATAACAAATGCAAAATGCAACATGCAAAATATATTCAAAGGAGTTTTTCTTAGTTCATGCGAGGTCTATAACTTAGGGAACATTGTGTCTAATGTCTGCAAGAGCAGACCAATCAAAGAATATAAAATTCACAACTTAGGGGATGCAATGTATCATATCAAGCCACTAAGAGGAATGTAATATGCTGAGATAGATCACGCTCATGAAAGACATCACACCCAATGTCATCCACAAAGCGAAAAAATGCATCATATGAAGTAATAAGGCTACACTAAGAACCAAAAAAGGAAAAATGCAAATGAATAATGCCAATGTATGCCCCCACTTTAAATGGATTGCTACACATTGTTCTATGAGAAATTACTTTAAAGTAGCAAATGAAAAATGCTAAAAAAAAGAAGGAAGACGACATGAGAGCCAACTTGGAAAGCCCCTATGCCAAGTCATATGTTTTTGAGTAAGGCTATGTCATGTGAGAGAAAGGAAAAAGAAAAAGGAAGGAGTTGCCCCCAAAATGAAAACACTAAACACAAGGGATCTATGGATTTGGGGTTAGTATGTTCTTTGTTGCAATGTTTTGTAAAGAGCTTGGAACTGTCATCATGCCCCAAATACATAGAACTGGAAGAATGACACAAAGAGAGGGAAAACAAAGAAAAAGAAAGATCTGTTTGGGTCAACATGGAAGAGACATAGTATGTCTCGACACTTTGCATCGTTCCCAAAAGGAAAACACAAGAAAAATGAAAATGAAAAGGTGAAAAGCTTTTGGGTCAACATGAAAGAGACATTTCGGTCTCAATGTCTTGCATCATCCCCAAAGGAAAACACAAAAAAAGACAAAAAGAAAAGGGGCCTTTTGGGTCAACATGAAAGAGACATTACAGTCTCAATGCCTTGTGTCATCCCCAAAAGGAAAACAAAAAATAAAAGCGAAAAAGAAAATAGAAAGACCTTTTGGGTCAACATGGAAGAGACATAGGATGTCTCAATGCTTCGTATCATCCCCAAAAGGAAAGCACAAAACAAAAGAAAAAAATAAAATAGAAAGACCTTTTGAGTCAACATGGAAGAGACATAGGACATCTCAACACTTTGTGTCATCCCCAAAAGGAAAACACAAAACAAAAGCGAAAGCGATGTATGACATATAGAAAAATGAAGGTACAAATAGAAGAATGTTACAAAGAGAGAGAGAACATCAAACAACACATCACGAGGGAACACGATACACTCATACAAAAACACAAAAGAGAAAGAAAATGCAAAAGACTAGTAAGGCAAATGCAAACTTGAACCGTCGAGCAAGTCATCTGCCTCCCCAATCTCAATTGGTATAAGCAGAAGGTGAATAACACAGTGAAGGGACAATGAAAAATGCATTACTAAGACAAGGCTAGCAACTTCTTTCCCCCACTGAGTGCAAGGCGAGAATGAGTCAAGGTAGGTGATGGGAAAGGTCATGTGTAATAGTGAGAAGAGACTGCTCTACAACTATTACATGATAAGGTGTGTAATGGTGGTTTATGGAACTATTGGATAACAATTATCGCCATCAAAAAGATACTTGCTCAGTATTTCTTTCAATTGGAAACACTCATCACTTCTATGTCCAAGAACTCAATGATATGCACAATGTGGAGTGTTAGCATCTTTAGGATATATCACCAACCTATTCATAGGTGGTAATAGTATGAGTCCTTTGTTTAAAAGGATTTCCAATTTCCTTTCACATTCAGGTGGTGGAGGAAATTTGAGTTTTTGTAACTTGTAAGGCCTCTTGCGTTTAATAGATTCTCCAACCTCTCAAGAGGAGATTGGGGTAGGAGGTCTTGAGATGATTTTATTGATGTCCTTGTTATCCTTGATGAGCCAAGTCTTTGGCACATTTTGATCATACTTTTATAAATACTTTGTTGTTTTTATTATGCTAAAACAAACATTCAGTCTGTTTATGGGATAGATATAGACCTTTTTATGACTTAAATATGATGAGTATATTGTGATAAGAAGTCCCATGATTATTACCTTTAATGTTTTATTAGTCTGATAAATACTTTATGGTTTTGTGTGATCATAAACCTTCCTGCAACCATATATCTGAAACAATGTTTGCCTTAGTTTAATACTTAATTAATGAATGAATAAAGTAATGGATTGTCTTAAAGGATGAACGTGTTGAGCTAACCTTCTTCCTCAGGAAAAGATGGCGAGATATTTTGCAGGTACCATGATTGAAGGAAAGGAATTCAATTTCCACTTGAAGAATTGAAGACCAAATCCATAAAGACTGGTTCAACAGCAAAAGATGAGGAGACAGTTTCAACTCATCCGCCATGCAGGGAGAGTGTTCCGGAAATCTAGGCCAGTCGTCTTGGTGGTGCATGAATCCAGGATGATGGCGCTTTAAGACTGCTCAACTAATTTGACTTAGTTCTTCATTGTCATTCACCTCTTTACTTAAGTTAGTTAAATGTAATAAATGCCTCCCATTTTATAAGGGAAGGTTGGTTAGTAGTTAGGATCAGTTTTCAATAAATAGCCCATTCTCCTTCAGAGAAGGGCTGGAAAAAATCGCTATTGTAACACACTTTCAGTTTTAGAAATTCAGCCAAGAGATTGTGCCATGTACTTGTTTGCATTGAATCAATAAAGCTTATGAAGTTTTTCACCTAATCTGTTGTCTGCTTTTGGCACTACCTAAGGGGGCCCACTTAGGGAACTGTCCATACTTTTATTCTGCAAGTTAGAATAGCTGCATTTCCCTTCATAGAAGTTAATGTGACTGTTCCTGCAGCTGGCAGAAACACAGAGCTGTCAACTGTTCCTGCAACCACTAGGAGCAGAATAGGTTATCTTTCGAGTTTTTCATTTCCAAGCAAAGTTAAACAGTAAAGTTGTTTCCAGTACTTAAATTCCAGTATAAGGCATTTTAGGAATCATGTATGTCTGGAAGGGTGATTAGTGCATATCTTGTGCTGTCCCATTTCAAGTTTACGTCCCTGGGTTGATAATTAAATGAGGTTCTTTAGTAGGTCATGACTGCCAGTTGTGATGTTCAATCCCTGAGTAGAGGAATTCATGTTCCTAGTTATTGAGCTGATTAAAGAACACTACAATCCTTATGAGATGACGATTGTTCTTCAGGAAGGACATTGAGATCAGGAGGGGAATCAAAGATCACCATTCCATCATCACAAAGTCTCCAATATTCTAAAGGAGGCTTGCTATCATGAGGAGGATCTTGATATCCTAACCCTGTTGTGTTTTCATCTTTTGGAGTTTGTTCTAAAATTTGATGAATGTTATGTTCAGTTGTTGTGTCACATCCTTGTTTGCTTAAGATGGTAAAAACATTTCCATAGGTTTCTTCAAGGTTGATTGGTTTGTTTATAACTTTATTATCATAGAATGGTTGAGTAGTTTCTGGTTTAGAGGAACTAGGTCCACCGGATGGAGGGAACTTAGGTCCTTCATTTGTTTCAGGATGTAAGTAACCAAACATAACAAGAGGTGAGACTGTAGGAAGGTCTTGTTGTTTCATGGATGGATGAAAGGATGCATTAGCTTTAAGGTTATCAAGACATTCGTTTAGGAACTTATTCATGCTGGCATCATCTTCTCTAATGATGTCAACATCACGAGGAGCACATTCATGAGGAGTTGAAGGAGCATGAGGAAGCTCAAGGTCATTATGCTCAGTTCCAAAGGTACATATTGACATGTCAACTAAAGATTTTAATGACATCCAAAACTTATTAAAATAGAAAGAAATGATGCAAATGTATGAAAGTAAACCAAATGGAATAAAATATAAAATCTGGAAACTATAACATAATGCAATAGCAGAAAACAGAAATGCAGACAATGCTCAGAAAATGACAGAAATTACAGTGCAAAATGTGCAGGAGGACTAAGTCGCCCAGTATGGCGAATTAGTCCCAGTGATGTTTTTTTGAGATTTTTTAGAAATTTTAAATACAATTTGATGTTTTTCATATGCATGGATGTAGCTACAGTGTGAAAAGGCATAATTTTGTTGTTTTCCAATGAAATATGATGCAAAAATGCAAGCTATATGAGCTTTTCACTAATGCAATTTTTCAATCCCTAGGATGAAAATTAAACAATGCAATGTTAATGCAAGGTAAACCTAGGATTCACTTGAAATAAAAAGCAAAAATGTTCTAAAGTCAGGTTCACCAAAATGTGAACAAAGATTTTGGCACCTGAATGGATTTCTTGCATTTCTAGGGTTTTTCACCTAAAAGGAGAAAGATGGGCCAAAATGTAATGTAAACACTCAAAATCAATGCAAGGATGGATGCAATATGCCTAAATGCAATAAATTGATAAAGAAAGATGATTATTAATACAAAATCTAAGAAATGCAACTTGTTTGAAAACATAGTGATGTATGCAAAAACACCAAAGAATGCAAGTAAACAATGACAAAATTAAACAAGACTGGAGAGGTGCACCTAGAATCTGAAGTCTAATGCAGAGAGGATTTGGAATCCTACAGAGTTGACTAGAAAATATGATTAGGACACTTACGCCAAGCTGGGAGACTTAGTCCAGTTTTGGAGAAATTTTACCAGAACAGGAATCTAACAAATGGGTACTCATAAATGTAAAAATCACTTTCCAAGCCTGGCAGTGGGACTAATTCACCATAGATGGAAACTTATTCCACCTAGGAATCTCAAGAAATTCAGGATAAGAATCTATAGCTTTTAGTCTACACTTCCCTTCCTAACAGGTGTCTGGTTTAGAAACTGCAGAAAATGGGTTGAAAGAGGTTCTAAGCTTCAATTAGAGCTTTGTTGACTATGAGGACTTTGATGAGTTGACAACACCTTTTTGACACCTTTCTCTTTGACAAATTTTCATACAAGACCTGCAAACACACATGCAAAGAGGGGGAAATGGGTTAAGGGTTAGAGTATAGGGGTTTGCCTTGGTCAAACCCCAATTTGGAAATCAAACCCTAGATAATGAAATGAAATAAAGATAGAATGATGAATAAACAACATGCAATTTCATAAACTCACCAAACCATTGATGTTGAAATCTGAAGATATGCAATGAAGTGCTCCAATGGATGACTTGATAATGCTTAGAGTGCTTGAATGCTTGATAATTGCTTGAATAATGAAATGGAAATTAGAAGATTGGAGGAGATTGAGGAGATGAAAAATGAGGGTAAAACCCTTTATTTATACTTTATTTTCTAATATTTCCCAAAAATAACACATCACAGGCCGACCATAAGGTCAAGCGAATAAAATCCTGCCAAAAAATTAAAATTATTTTGATTTTTGTGCCTAGTGGGACTAAGTCACCCCAGGTGGCGACTTGGTTCCACCAAGGCAATTTTACTGGGTGTCGGGGATTGAAGTGTATTTAATAAGGTTTAACGGGAATATTGTCAAAAATACACTTAAGTGTGGTCGGAAAGTGCATTAAGGGGTCATTTAAACATAAGAAAGGGTCAATTTAGTCATGACAAGCCTAGAAAAGTGTGAGAGTTTGTTACAACTCTTTACAAAACTTTGAAATAAGACTTGGTAAGTGATAAAAAGGGGTTATTTAAGTAAATTATAATGAAAGGGTCCTAGAAAAGTGTGAAATAGGGTTACAACGCTTCACAACACTTTTACAAGACATCCTAGAATTCTTAATGATTCTCAAGGGTCCAAGACCTAATGTGAATGTGTTGACCACATTACAACATTAAATCTAGGAAAAATCAAGCCAAAGTCCACTAGGAGGGCCTAAACATGAGAAAAAGTAGAAGGGTTACTTTTTTCGTGTCCACAAGAGGATCATCACGGTTGCCCCCATCTAAATTAATAGACTTTGAAAACAACAAATTAAGCTCATTATGAACTTGTTCATCAATTTCAGCAATTTCATCTTCATCATCCAAATTTATCACCATAAGAGGTTTAATGATAATTTCAGTTGTATGTTCTTGTTCAATTTCTTGTTTTGATGAAAGTTGTAATTCTTCTTGATTTGTTTGCATAGGTGTTTGTTTGCCAAGTAATCTTTTATTATTTTCTTTCTACTGACAGGAAAGAGCACAATGTCTTCACCTATTCTCTTTAGCATTTTTGTTTCTTCTTGTTCGGTTTTCAATTTGTGAAGGTGTAAGGGTGGGTTTCTCGACCATCGATCACTTTTCTTCCTTTATGGGAGGAATTGAAGGGATCATAAGGGGTTGGGAAACCATTGTCTCTTTAGGTCTATACACTTGCTTTATTTTTGGAGGAAAAAATGAATCATTCATTTGTCTCTTGGTCTTTTGTATGGTATAGGTGGAGGAACTCTAGCATAAATACCTTGATTACTTGGAAGGGCCTTTGCTTCCAGCATGGGTTCATCCATAGCTTGCGATCTAGGAGGAATAACCATGGCCTTATCATTCTTAGGAATATTGGTAAGGGATAATTCAATTATGTGCTTTACCTTTATTTTTTTATATGATCTAAAAAAGAAGCCTTCACAAGGTTTAACCGGTTCCATAGGTTGAGACCAAAAGAAATCCAATGAAAATTTTCTATGAGAAGACAAAGGATTAAACTCACTATGATGCATTATGTATATTTGATATTTGAATGGGAACTTTATGCACTTATGGATAACCGATGAGATGGAATTCATGGAGCATACCCATGGGTAGCCTAGCTTCACACGGAATTGGTCTGACGTCGGGATGATAAAGAATGATACATCTAATTGTTTCAATCCAACTTTAAGAGGAAGAGTGATCGAACCTATCATAGAGCGAGCAAAACCATCATGATTTTTCAACCATGCTTTCGATTGTTCATAAGAGTCTTGATAAATCTCACACGTGCATACAAGAACTCCTCAATAATCACATTCTCTACGCACACAGGATCAATGAGTATTCCTTGTGTAGGTTTGTCATTGATACGTTTGATGATATAGAGAGGACCATAAGGCGCATGTATGGATGTGTCAATATGGATGAAAGCAATGCCAGGTAACAAAGTGGTTTGGCCCTTATGAGGTTGAACATTTATTAAAGGAATCATGCTATCTGCATCCTCATAATCATTTGTATCATCATTCTTACCATCACAAGCTTGCACAAAGTTGGATGTGTGATTTGGCATCGGATTTGTTAAAATTTACAAATTTTGATTTGGAGGGGCAACAAACTTTTTTCCTTTATCATTAACATCACCAATCTAAATGTGATTAGAGTCAATGAGGTCCTGAATTTTATGTTTAGACATATGCATCACTTTGTATCATGTCCATGTATACAATGATATTGATAAAAGGATTTTGGGTTGAAGTTTGGAGATAACGATTTCGTTGTATCCAAAGGTCTAATTGGTGGTAATTAGATTAAGTTCTTTCTCAAAAGTTGTAACATGATTGAATGGAGGGAATTAGGTAACTATGTGAATTGTCTATCAATTGCTCTAAATTGATAGGGATTTGAACTTATAGTTGCAACTTGTGGGTTAGTGTGGTTAGTTGTTTGGGGTTATTTATCTTGATAAAGTTCTTGTTTTTCTTTTTAAATGGTTGATAGTTGTGTTGAGGTATGGATTCAAAATTTTCAATAGGATTCAATGAAGATGCTTCTTCATACTAAATAATCACATTCTAGTAGTCATGAAGATTCATGTACAAGTGTGTAAAGGATGGATATCTCATCAATAATATCTTATCCCTAATTCCAAGTTGTAAATTCTCAATGAGTTCACTCTTTGAACATCTGCATCAGGAAGAGTGAGATAGATCTGTGAGTATAGTAACTGATAACGTCTTATGAATTCTATCACTTTTTCATTTTTTCCTTATTTGTACCTCATTAAATCAGTTAATGTAATTTGTGGACCTATATTTTCTTGGAAATGTTGGAGGGATGCATCAACAAGTTCATTGAACAAATGAATTGAATTATTCGACAATGAGCAAAACTATTCCAAGGTTGTGTATCTCAATGACCTAGGAAAGAGTTTAGCTAGGAGCTTATCTTCAAAGATGAAGTCACTACACAATGTTGTATAAGCCGATATATGACTATTAGGATCTTCTTTACTATTATACTTCTCAAACGTAGGAATTTTTGTGTTTAGCGACATGGTTGTTTTCAAAATTTCAAGTGACAAAGAGATCCTTTTGACATATTGTGATGGTTTTATGTTTTGAGCTTGGTTCAATGTGGAGATTTGTTGTTGTAGTGAGGTTACATTTTACAAAATTTTATTGATGATTGAGTCATTACTTAACATGTTTTGGGAATGTGGTGAATATGGTGGGATTGTGTAAGTGCTTGGTGGACTACTATGTTACAAATTTATAAGAGGGGATGAATATTGAGGCGTCACATGTGATGTCATGAAGCTATAAGGATGCCCACTAGATAACCCTAAGGTTGGAGTTATGCCATTTGTTTTTGTATAGTTGAAGCTACGGTTGGAGATGTGTATGTAGGAATAGAGGGTATGATTGCAGGGAGAGAGATTTGACTTCCTCCTTGGCTTTGAGTAAATCCCAAAACTTAAGCACAACTTTCCATCGTAAGAATGTTTGTATCCACAATATGGGTTAGGCTACACAAAACCTCTAATCCTTGGGAACCATTGATCAGTTTCCTTAAGTTGTCCACTATAGGAATTGTTTGTCATGCTAAGGATTCAATGCTTAAATAGTCTTGCAATCCCTTTAAGTCTTTGTCTAATTATTTCAGTTTGTTTTCGAGAACATGTGCAACAACAGTCTCAACATCCATAAAGGTACTTTTTTGTGAAGTTATCATTGTTATTGTAGGATGAGGGATCGAGTCCAAAATGGGCATGGTATTGGTAATACCTTGCATGAAAGAGTTGGAAGACTTAAGATCCACAATGTATGTAACAACAATGTGGGATGCCATAACTCTACAACTACGTCTCACTGAAGCATTGGCAATAGGACTCCAGGTCATGAAGCTCATACAAGTTTCAAAACGCTAAGTGTTCCCACTATGAACACTCAATTGTCAGTCACAGTAAAAAAATTAGAAACAAAAATTAGAAAGTAGAAACAGACAGGGAACATAGAGATAGATGTTTGAAAAAAATTTGAGCCAAAAAAGGAAGGACTAGGGTGCCCAAGGTGCCTATGTCCTAGATAGGGTTTTGCAAAATTAAAATTTTCACTATGTGTGATATTGTTTAAGGTTTGTGTATCTATGTGCAAACAGGTCTGACAGCGAATATTTTTCCAGAATTTGTTGAATCTAAGACTATGTAACACAAAATGTAAATGTGCAATAATGTTGAAAATGTTTGAACAATAAATGACAATTGTGAATGCAATTTTCAAATCTAAAATGCAACAAATAATAGATTGTAATATGCAAAATTCTAAAATTGGTGGATATTGATATGCTTTTTGAAACAAAACAATGCAACTTTTCACCTTTTAGCTATATGTAAGATTCCTAAATGCATGCAATGAAACTTTCATTTTTTTGTTTTCAGATTTTAAATGCCCTAATGCAAATTTATGAATGTAGCTATGAGCTATAATGACTGAAATAAACCCTATTGCAACCTATAATGCAAATATGATATGCAATTATTTTTTGAATTTTTATGTTTTTTATGATGCAAAAAAGAATGCCTAATTGAATAACGTAATGCAAAATCTAGACCTAGGATGAACAGCTTCAAATTTTAGAAGGTATAAAATATTAGCATGTCGAGTTCACCAAAATGAAATGGTGAAAAATGTGGAATCCTTTAGGGGAGATCTTCCTTTGCGGGGGTTCAACACATTTTTATTTTATTTCATTAAATGAGGAAATAGTGATGATGGGGGTTTGATGGATTTGGACAAGATATATGATTGACTTACAACTTGAAAGGCAAGTCAATCTTCCCTTGATCAAATTTGAAAGTAACCTAAGAATGAAATGTAATGATTCAATTGACCTAATGATGCAAATTACTATTCTGATGCAAATATCATAGATTTGAGATATCACAGAGAAATTTAGACTTAAGAAATGAATTGAGCAGGATATTGTGCATCTATGGTATAAATTAAAGCCTGATTTTTTAGGACGTTTCCTTCGGGGGCGCCATTGTCCTAGTAGACATTTTTCAAATATGTTTTTGAAGTCCTCAAGAGCTAGGTTAGAGCTTATGTTTTCAATCTATAATTTTGTCGAATCACTGTCAAATATTTCTATGAGTTTTCGTGAGTTTTCAAGGTGTAACGTTTTGATTGTAACAATGGATAATTGATCTTCAAACTTCCTCAATTTTCTTCAAACTTGAAACTTGCACATTCAAAGAGGGAAGAAAGGTTGTGTCATTTAGGGGCTTGCCTTAGTCAAACCCCATGTTAGTGTTTCCACTTCCACAATGGCAATGTCAATGATAAATAGATAAATGATAGGAAGGAATGATGAATCCACAAAGTGTTACAACTCACCACCCTTTAATGGCTTCCTTGAAGGAGTGAAGTTATACACATCTCCTCAAGGTTTGGATCTTACTTTCTTGAATCACTTTAATTTCTTGGAGACCTACAAGGATTAGTCTTCATAAACAATATGAAAACATAAACATGAACACAAATTCACATACACTTTGACATGATGTTTGGATCTTGAATTGTTGTAATAAATCCTCTAATAGTTGCTCTTGACTTGCTTGATAATGCTCTTGATAATTATTTCTCCAATAATTGATTGTTCTTGCTAGATATTTCTTATTATATTCTTTCACTTAGTTTTCAAATGATGTAATAACTAGGTATTTATACACAATAATTCTAATTTCCCAAAAAATAAATCCCAATGGTCGACTTTAGATATTTAAATTTCAAATAGTAAAATTTCAACACCAACATATTTGAATTTGGAGCCAAAATAGGGAGATTAGGTGCCCTAAGCGCTAGTGTCCAAGACCTATTTTTCAAAATTTAAGGAGTCGGGGGCAAAGCATTAAATGAAAGCATTGTTTTTTGCTTGCAATTTATCAAAAAATGTTTAAAATGGGCCACAAAATACATAATTTAGGGAATTAAGTGATTAATTAGGTTCAATGACTTTAGGAGAAGAAAAACATAGTGTGAAATTGTCAAGGGTAACAATTTACGATGAGACAGTTTGCAAGCTCAACAATAGAAAGTTAGAAATAATATATTCCCCCCTTCAATTGGTTGCAACCATAAAATTCAAGGAATTGAATGAGAGGGAAAAATAATGTATGAAACATAAAATTTAGCTAAACATGCAATCACATAGATCCTATAAATTAATCTTTATCAAACAAAAAGACTTGTAGTAGAATAGGCATGAAATCACATGGATTACATATAAGCATCAAGGGATTAGGTTGCCTCTAGTATGGGATAATAAAAATGGTGATGCAAGCCTTAGTAGCTAAAACACCCATGTAAGTGCATAGGACACTAGGATGGTCATATACCCTCAAGGTTGCATCTAAGAACATAAGCACATAATGTTTGAGGTAGCGAAATAGGTCCCTATTAGTAACATAGGTCTAGGTGCATAATCAAATATTTTGATGTAAGATGAAATGGTGGAAATAAAAATACTCCTAATTAATGGGATAACTAGTTATAAGGTAATGATAGCAATGGGAAAAACAAGGTGCCTCCAATCTAAGAATATAGCTCTAGAAGCATGATATGACAATGTAAGCATATAATGGGGAAGAAAATATATCATAATGTATTAGGATGATATAGAAATGAAGGAATAGTATGATAATACCTTCACAACTGGGTATGTGCAGGATCATGATGGGCCAAAAAGTGGCCATATGATGGGTATGTGTAGGGTATGTGGCTGATGACTTTTTTTTAACCCAAAACTGATAAAATGAAAAGGGTTTTTAAAGGAAATTCTTAGCTTTCCACCAATATAAATTATGCTTTACTTTGAATTTAATAAATAATTATTTTCATTTTCTATTTGAATTACGACTAAAGTCCTAATTGATAGGTTGATTGAAAAACATCTATAGCTTTCAAACGCTACACATTTTTTGAATCCAAAACATGTGTCACATTCTATGCTTCATACTATAAGATTAAAAAAAATGAATTTCATGAAGTTTTGACCAAGTAAAGGTGGTCAACATACAAGTTTTTATATTTTAAAAATTTGTAATAAAAAATTCATAATTAATTATTTACTTGGAAAAAATTACAAAAATATGCATCACATCGACATGAGTCCTCTACTTATATCTAAAATCTTATAAAAAAATTATCATTTTATTGTGGTTAGGGTGGTCAAACAGACACCTACTTCTTATTTTTTTCCAAGTTTAAGTACTGCATTGAAATTTCAAATTTTCACCAAATAGATTTTTTTTTTTTAAATAAACCTAGTAGTTTAGAAACTTCATTCAATTTTCTACAGATTCTATTCTTACATATTTTTGAAATAATATAGATAACTTATTCAAATTTTTACATCAAGTTTCCTAACTCTGATTTTTATGAATTTTTTGCCACCTAAGGGCCTATTTTTTCCATGATGATCCTACACATACCCAACTATATGCTAGAAACTCCCTCACCAATTTGCTCAAAAACTTCATAAAACTGCTCACAACTTTGGCATAAATTTGTAGTAAAATATATCAAAATATCTTCTCAAACCTTCAATAAATTTGATCATAAATCTACTAGGAATGATATTATATAAATCTAATCTTGAATCTCTTTCAGATCTTCCTTAAAGTTCTGGTCCCAATCACCTTTAGGTCTACTCACAAACTTCTTTTAAATTTTCTCTTTAAGTATAATTTTAATTGCTTTATATCTACTCTAAATAGGAATGATATTCAATGATTTATTGCTATCAAATGCACTCCACACCTCTCTTAAATACCTTCATCATTCCCCTTCAAATACCTCTTCACCCAAGAGATGTGACTCTCCCAAAGAGGTTAGCCAAACTTTAAATACTAATATTTTATTTTAATTCCCAAAAATGGGTGATCACCATGAGGGTTCAACCCCTTAAGATGATATATTTATTTATTTTTAATTCAAATTAACCTCCAATGTAGGCACCAAAATATCAAGGGTCAACCTCATAAAATAAATAAAATATTTTTATTATTACTTCCCCCATGAGTGCTATCACAAGGGAGTCAACTATCAAGAATTTAATTCATCTTTATCATTGTTAATTGCTTCTGTTAAGAAAAATTCTATCCTTGGAGTGGTACAATTAGTGGACTTTGGCCTTTGATTTTTTTTCAGCAACAATGCCTTATGGTTCTCCTTTGGCATCAATGACAATAATGTGGCATTCCTTCTTGACATTAATGACACCAATATGACTACAATATTTCAAAAAATCTCCCCCTTTGTCATTAATGTCAACCTTGCAATAAAACCATCTATGAATATAGCATGAACATAATGCTCCCCTATCTCTATTGCTCCTCATTTTTGTATCTCTCCTCTTTTGACATTAATGTCAAAGAGAAGTTTAGTACTCTCACAAATAAAACTCCCCCTTTTTGTAACACTTTCTCTTGACATCAACATCATTCTTCCTTTTCCTATAACTCCCCCCCTTTCTACAATCAATGGTAATTGGATGCCCATTACTTGCATATAGAATATGCATCAATTGATCTATCTTTGAATTTTCTTCTCCATGGAGCTAAAAGATATTATATTGATTAGCTCCTCCCGATTTTGTACTTCTCCTTATGAACTTAGTGATACTTCGTGTGTATGAAGCACAAGCACATATTCTTCTTTTTTCTTTTCTTTATCTTGTTTCTTTTTCCATACTTTTATATTTTCCTCCTTTTTGTTTTTCCATAGTATCAACCTTCTTTTTTTTAGGTGGTAGAAGACAACTTCTACAAAATCATGCTATATGCCCAAAGTTGTTGCACTCATAGCATGTATGACATTATAATCTCCTAAAGGAGCAAAAAAAAATAGTTCCTCTTTAAGAAACCAAAATCATTTCTTGCACGAACTCTACAATCCACTACTTTATGACTAAATTGATTGCATGAAAAATAATAATCATAGAAAGAGTGTTGGAACTTAGTCACGAGCACCTATATTGAAGGGAATTATCCTTTGTAATTAACCTTTTTGTCCTTATGATGGATATTACCTTCTTCCTTTTTGGTGCTCTCACTATTGATGGATCTTTTGATAACATCAACATAGCCTCTTGGATTTTTTATCTGAAATTAGAAAGTTACAAATTTATTGCACTTAACTCCTAATTACAGATTTTTCCCAATCGCCACAGAATTTCGTGTTTTTGAATCTTAACCATTGAGAGAGTAAATTAGGTACACTTAATACTTTATCCAAAAAAAAAAAAAGATTAATGAACATAAATTGGAAACTCAAAGAATTAAAATACTGAAGAAAATTAGGAGATAGAAGAGAAAAAGAGAGATCACGCTTGATAATGGAGTTCGTTCGATTAGGACTATGTCTCTGGATCCGCTTCTCAACGTTGGACCACTTTATTAATGACACCAAGCTTTAACATGCCTTTTTACATCATCCAAGCTTCAAAACCCTTTACAAAAAATTTCACAATCTCCCTCACTATTACAATTTTGGTGTATAATAACACCTTGTAATTCTTCCTCTCAAAAAGAAATCAAACCCTCCATTAGCATTCTAATTCTCTCCAAAAAATCTTTCACAATTCTCCAATAATTTTCCATCACTTGGTTGAGAAATTAAGAACCTACACCCCCTTTTTATACATAAAATATGCTATATGGGGTGTAACCTCCATATTTAATAAATAACTCCCTCAAACAAATTAACCCCTTTTAAATATTTCGTTCAACCCTTTTGGCCTTTAATTAGGCTTCATAACAATTTAAGGGATTAAAATAACCATAAAAGGTTATTTTGTTAATAAATTGGGCTAGAATATGCTTTAAATATGACACAACCCATTAAAAAATAATAACTTCCCCATAAAAAAATAATAATTTAATTTGCTTAAGCCCTTAACACCTATTCACAGGCTCATTTGGTTTTTTTTTATGAGTTAATCTTTTTTATTTTTAGGAGATTTGGATCCCACCAAATCCGGTTGGGATCCCACAAAATCCAATCCCACCAAATGGATTTTATGGAATAAACTTCCACCACTTTATTTTTTTCAAAAATAAAGCATGGTGTACATGAATTTTGTGATATTTTTGCCACATCACCTACAATTTCCATGTCACCATCTAGTCAACTACCATGTCACACGCTGACACCATCATTTTGACTAAAACTTTGACTTGGTGTAACTTTGGCATACGGTCTTCGTTTTTGACGAAACGAACACCATTGGAAAGGTCTTGACAAGCTCTTCGCGATGATGCTGATTTTGACCACTTTTGTGATAATCAGTTTTTTTCCCTTTTTTCTCTCTAGCCCCTGGTTCGCCAGTTTGACCAATCTTTGACCGAGCATAACTCTTGCCTATGACCTCCTTTTGACGCGATTCCAGTTGCGTTAGGATTGTGTCGGTGAGCTCTACACAATGATACCATTTCTAAGAGATTCTAAGACTGTGATTTTTTTTTAGGTTTTTTGGATCCACCTGGATCAATTTTCTCCATTTATCTTCTTTGGGGATTGTGTGATTTTTGAGTTTTGACCTTCTTCATAACCAATACCACTCTTATTGTAAGTTGGCCTTTGGGAATTAAGAATCTAATATTTTTTTACTCTTCTCATTATTCAAGTCTTTTTTCAATTGAGCACTTGTTTTCTCCAATTGCTTTCTCAAAGAAACAATCTCAAACTCTAGCCTCTCACAATTTTCTAATTTTTATTTCAATGTGATTTATACCTCTTCCTCTAATTTCTTTGCCTCTTCAATTTCAACTTTCAGATCTATGATCATCTTCTCTAAATCATCAAGATTTTATGACAATTTCACCTTAGATTCACTATCCTCTTGAAGCTATAGTTTTTTCTTTGAATTCTTCTTTTTAAGCCTCTTGATCTCATCTAGGGCATAAATGAGTTCTTCCTCCAAATCTACTTAGGCATCCTCTCCTCCTTCTGACTCCTCTTCTTTTTCTTTGTGTTCACATTTTGGGGCATCATCATTTGTTTCTATTACTATGAATAAAATCTTTTCTCTATCACTATCACAAATGCTTCAATTGCTCTCTTCAAATGAGCTACTATCTTCCTTGGATTAGAGGCTTTTCTTATGCTTATGAAATTCCTTATTATTTTCACACTTTCCTTGTGCATAATTCTTCTTCTGATGATGATGTTTCCTTCCTTTACTTTTCTATAGTCTTCTTCCTCATCACTACTTTCACTTTTGGCCCATGGACACTTAGTAGCAAAATGTCCTATTTTATCACAATTAAAAAATTTAAGAGTATACTTACATTTTTGTTTGTTGGATCCTTTCTTGAACTTTCTCACAAATTGGGATTCTTCTTCATTGCTTGAACTATCACTTGATTCAGATTATTTACACTTCATCTTCTTTGAGGCTTTGAAGGCAACTTCACGCTTTCATGTCTTCTCCTTCTCAATCCTCATTTTGTATGTCATGAGGATCCCATGCAACTCGCCGATATTCAATGTATCCAGGTCCTTCATTTCTTCAATAGCAAAAATTTTCACACCAAATCTCAAAGGAAGAGGTCTTAGTACCTTTTGCATGATCACGGATTCTTCAATTTCTTCTCCAAGTCCTCAGATGGTGTTCACAATTTCATCAATGTGGAGTAGGTAAATGACTATGTTTTCTTCACCCTTCATCTTAATACTTTCAAATTTCCTTTGGTGGGTATGGAGCTTAGCCTTCTTCACCTTTTGATCACCTTCATAATTATTTTGAATTTTTTCCCATAATTTTTTCACTGACTTGCAATGTATCACCTTGATAAATTTAGATTGTGATAGACCACACAAAATGATGTACATAGCTTTCACATTATTTTCTCTAGCCCTCTTTCTAACTTGATCTGTTGGTGGAGAAGGTGGTGCAACATAATCAACCACTACCGATTTCTAAATATCAAATCCAAGTTCTATAAGATAGGTGTGCATCCTAACACTCCAAAATGCATAGTTTATTTTGTCAAACAATGGGTCTCTATTTGAAGAGAAACCTTCTTGACATGCCATGTGTGATTTTGAGATATACCTTATAGTGGTTAGGCTATTCTTGAAGGAACGTGCTCTGATACTAATTGATGAGCACACACTTATATTGAGAGGGGGGATTCAATTAGTATAAGACAATCTTCTACTTTTTCAAAACTTAACAACAATAGCATTATCAATCACACAAGATCTAACAATTATGCAAGACAATAAGAACACACAATTTACATGAAAAACCTTACAGGAGAAAACCACAGAAAAATATTGCTTATATAGAGCTTCTCTTACAAAATTCACAGGCACCAACCCACTAGAGACACCAATCCCCACAACTAAGCATCAACCCAACAAGAGACACCAATCTCTTATAATGAGAGCACCAACCTCCAAATTAATATTATGTTTTCCTTATTGAGTATAGATGCTTCAATATGCATCAAAAATCTGCCTTAATACCTTCACAACTATATGCTATAAACTCCCTCACCAATCTGCTCAAAAAATTCATAAAATTGCTCATAACTTTGGCATAAATCTACAATAAAATACCTCAAAAGGTTTGCTCAAACCTTCAACAAATTTTTCTCATAAATATGCTATGAATGATGTTTTATAAATATTATCTAGAATCTCTTTCAAATCTACCTTAAATTGCTATAAATCTTCCTTAAAGGTTTGTTTCAAATCACCTATAGATCTGCTCACAAACTTCTTTTAAATTTTCTCTTGAAGTTTGATTTTACTTTTTTCATATTTAAGTAATTATATTCAATTATTTCTTGCTATCAAATGCACTCCACAACTCTCTTAAATTCCTTCATCATGCCCCTTCAAATATATCTTCACCCAAGAGATGTGATTCTCCCCCAAACTTTAAATATAATTATTTTATTTTAACTCCCAAAAATGGGCTATCACCATGAGGGGTTGGCCCCTTAAGGTGATACATTTATTTATTTTTAATTCAAATTAACTTCCCATGTGGGTGCCAAAATACCAAGGGTCGACCTCATAAAAATTAAATATTTTTATTAGTACTTCCTCCATGAACGTTATCGCAAGGGAGTTGGCTATCATGAATTTAATTCATCTTTATCATTTTTCATTGTTGTCTTTGTTAAGATAAATTATATCCTTGGAGTGGTATGATTAGTGGCCTTTTGCCTTTGATTTTATTTAGCAACAACACCTTAATTATTGTTCTCCTTTGACATCAATGACAATAATGTGACATTCCTTTTTGACATCAATGACAACAATATTACTATAATATTTTTAACAAAATCCACACCATTAGCAAAACACCCACTAAATTGTGATAGAAATCCATCCATGGAACCAATACTAACCATATCCTAAATGGAAATTCATTACTCCAACATAATCAACAAACTAAACTACAATACCAATAGCTATAAAGAATAAAGTAGAACCAAGATCTTTGAGCCAACAATATAAAAAAAAAATGCTACAAGTCCCAACAAAAAACTATCTAGGCACTAATCATCCATCCTCTCATCCCAATATAACATACCAATGCATAAATAACCACAAATAAAGCCAAATAATTAAATCAACACCAACATTGAAAATACTTATGGATATAAATAATTCACATTCAATTCTTCCCACTAGAACCAATGGGTGACACCAATCTACTAACCTAGATAACTCATTGATCCCAAACCAATGGAACATGAAAATTCATCATCACATCACCTTCAAACTAAGATAAAAAATAAAATAGCATATAGACCTCTCATGGACCAAGCAATAGATCAACTCTAGATCCAATTTTCCAAATAAACCCATAATTGAGTAACCATGGCCAAAGAACCAAACAAGCATCTAGGAGAGAACAATACTCTCTTAACATTAAACCTCGCCACCACTTGCTAACTGCATAATGATCATGTAATGCTTATTCTTAAATGTACATGAATAATGCCACCATAATCATCACCATCATTGTACCTACACTCAACTCTCACTTAATTGAAACTTTTAATCTCACACACATATCATCCACACCCTCAAACTAGAAGTGAACCTATGTACTTGTCTCCATCAAAGTCCATATTCTTAAAATACATATAAAACTATATCAAGAAGCACCAAATTTGATAACCTATTGTACCATCATATTGATCTCATAAAAAAAATGCTCTCCCACAAGTTCTTACCCTCAAATTTGTTTGGACGTTCACACCATCAGACCCCAAATATCAAGGTCCTACAAGAAATAAAACAAGTACAAACCTCTCTCTTCTCATCCATGTGAAAAATCATGTAACCCACTATTTACTACACTACAAATTCTCTCCATCATCTATTTAAAATCCAAAATATAATTTTGTATATGAAAGATATGACTTGTTGACTATTGTAGAACAAGTCATCTTTAGGCAACAAATTTTGACAAAAATAGCAAAGTCTAATGACCAAATATATACCAATACATAGTGCTCAAAGAGAGACTTTTGACACATAAGAATTCAAAAATTTGATACCATATGTGATAGTTTTGTCCCTTAAGAAAACATGCCTCCTTTATGACATTCAAGGTGGTTAGGCAATGGTTGATTAATGGGCCTTGGGTGGCATTGCTAGTGTTAGTGGTGCATGGGTAGTGGGTTGGAGTGGCATTGGTGGTGGTGGCCAAGGTCGATGGAATGACCTCACCACAACCTTGGCAGTTTAGTTGTTGCGGGATGGGCATGACAATCTACTAGCACCTAGGGGTTGGCTCCCCATTGTCACCAAAAACAAATATTAATATATATTTTTTTAAACTATATGTAGGCTTTTGATGTTTATTAATTATTATTTTTACAATGCTAGGCATCAACTATAGATTTTCTAACACGTCATATTGCACAAATTCATATGACCACACAATTTTATGAAACAATTCCCTCTAAGATTCTTCCAAGGTCCTTAGAAATGGAAAAAAATTAACCCCAAACATAGTCATGTTTTATATGGATCTATAAATTTTGGGTCTTCTATACTTAATGGCGAGGTCCGTTTTTGTCCAAGAGGTCTCTAAAAAAATATCAGCCCTACAAAAAGACACCTAACATAGAACTCACTTGCCAAATCTTCATCAACACCTAGATCTACAACAACCTAAGTTTGCAATCACACCTCTAACCTTGAAAATGCCTTCATTCTTTTCTCGCAAGACTATTGATTTAGTTATGCACAAAAATACACTCATACCAAAGGTTACAACCAATGAGATTTTCTCCCACAAGTTGGTAGCTAGGCATTGATACCACTTGAAAGGAAAAACAATTATAACAATACAAATATTTCCACTTAGCCCCATAAGAGAAAAATATACAAATAAATACTCAAAATCCACTATACAATAGAATAGACAAACGAACTATCAAGATCGCATAAGATATATCTTGGAAAAACCCCCCATGAGGGAAAACCCAACCTTCAAAAGCATCCACACTCAAATGTATTATTCAACAATGAAACATTACAATACACATACAAATTCTCCATTAACACTTGTAAAACATCAAGCTCCTCCAATGCATCCTCGATCTGTCCAAGCATAATGGCTAACCATATAACCATACACCTCATGCTATGCTTCATATATGCACTCTATAAGAGAGCTCAATACAAATGACATCCAACCTCTACCACTAAACATGTACTTGCTTCTATAGAGTCAAAGCTCACTTAAAACCACTAAGTGATATTGGCTAAATCATGTGTCTCAAAACCATGAGAGCATAAAACCAATGACCACAACATTTATGATTTGATACTAAGTTTCCTAATATTAAATATTTTTTCAATTTACAACTCACATTAAATTTATAGCCAATGTAACAATACAATTTGATGTGGCTAAACACATCTCCTAAGGTGCACTACAAATAAATATTTATTTTAAATAATTTTATTTTTTTTCCTATTCAAGGTGTATAACACCCTTTTTTCTAACACTTATTTATGTATCAAAGACGAATTTTTCTATGTATTTTAAATAAGTCAATTCTCGATAAATATTGAAAAACATATTGATTCAACAAAGAAGGTAATATGTTCTTAGATATGTGTGCAATGGGGAATATTTTGTTGCAATATGCACTCTATGATCCAACTCTAAATTTACTATAATGTCTACATCAATAGGGATCCAACAAATAGAGACACAAATTATGCTTGGTCTAGGGTCAAGCCTACATAAGTGGATCTAATTCGTAGACTTGCCGACCTAAACTTTTACATGGCCCCAATACTATAGTTGTAACCTTGAATTTTGTGTCCTTTTCTTCAAAACCCCATCTAAGTAGTGCTTATAGCATCATTAAGACTTGTTGTCAAGTGGGGAAATCAACATCTTGTCTTGCTTGTAGTCAAGTCATGTTATACTAATTAAATATTATGCTTTGAACAATATTAAAGACATGACATGCATAATGTGAATGTTTGTGTAGTAGTCGTATTTGTCATTATGTCTCTAAAAGTTGATGTGAGGATCACTCTGAATGCTTGAGAATAATGTGTGAATGTGAATGATGTTTTTACAATGATATTTTTTCATCTCCCTAAATGATCTAGAGATTTGTACTTTTATACAACACTCTAAAATTCAAATTTGAATTCTTGCGAGCGGCGGATCTCACCCACAAGGAACTAGTCTCGCCCCAGGGATCCAAGATACGGACTGCTAGGCTGGGCCGCAGGGACACCCCTGTCATATAAAAAAAAAACATTCAAATTTGAATATTTCACATAAATTGACCACTAATAACTAGTTTGGATAAGATGATTTTGAGCCCATTATAAAAGTGAATTTTGAAATTAAGGATTGCAGCTGCTCCAAAGATCCTAATCTAGGATGAAGGCTATGTCAATAGTTTTAACCCAAGAGAAACAAAAGAAAAAGGATTATGTCCAAATCACCATAGAATAAATACACATATTCAATTCAGCTACATCTTGATTACCAATTCAGCTACATCTTGATCGTTATGCAATTTTCAGCTTTGCCCAAACTCTCTCGCTCTCACACCTCTTTGGTGCATCAAAGTGCCACCAAATCCTTATGAGAAGAAACGGAAATCCACAAGGTATTTATAATGGTTAGCCCTAAGGACATACAGACAAAGCTTTACGTTAAAATTTATTAAGTACGTAAGGATACTCTCTGCAGATTCATGTCAAGCAAAGTTATCGAAACTGAGTTAATCACTGAAACTCGGCAACTAAATGGCTTATATTCACAAATTCTATAACCGCGAGCTTATTAGTTGGATTCTACAATGGGTTACATCAGATGGGTTTCACATATATACGAACGCATTAATGTTTATAATCGAAGACGCTCATTCGTTAATGCTGCAACTGTTAAAGTCCAATACCCACAAACCACCAAGCAGTATCCATATGGCAAAGAAAATATGGATGCCTGTATCAGTGACTATTTATCTCTCATGGAGGCTTCTACAACCATAATGGAACTGGAACACCTACATGCCAATATTCTGGTAAGTGGTTTTATCCAGAACAACTTTTTGCAAACCAAACTTGTGGCGATGTACATTAACTTAAGTTGTCTGAAGTATGCACGGCAATTGTTTGATGAAATGTCTGATCGAAATGTGATGTTGTGGAATTTCATGATTAGAGAATATGGAAAGGTTGGGCAGTATGAAGAAAGCCTTAAGCTGTATTACCGCATGCAAGAGGAAGGTGTGAAGGTAAATAAGTTTACTTTTCCTTTTGTACTCAAAGCCTGCACAGGGCTGTCGGCTCTGAAAGAGGGCAAGGAAGTTCATCATCACATTGTTAGAAGTGGATATGAGTTAGATATTTTTGTGGCTGCTTCACTTATTGATATGTATGGAAAATGTTGGAGTCCCACGGAGGCAAGGCATGTGTTTGACAAAATGCCTGTTAGAGATTTGGTTTCATGGAATGCAATGATTGCTGGGTATGGGCATAATGGATATTCCAATGAGGCCTTGTTACTCTTTAACCAAATGCACAGCGCAGGTGTAAAACCCAGTTCGGTTACTATTGTTAACATGTTGTCTGGTTGTTCTGATTTCGGGGTTCTGGAACAGGGGAAGGGGTTACATGCCTACGCTATTAAAACCGGGTTTGGGTTGAATATTTTTGTGGCAACTGCCCTTATTGACATGTATTCCCAAAATGAGAGTATTGAAAATGCAGGTCGAGTTTTTGATAGCATGCATGAAAGAAATTTAGTTTCATGGAACATGATGATTGCCGCTCATGCCCAACACTGGCATGTAAATGAGATGTTAATAATGTTTGGTAAAATGCAAGTGGCAGAAGTGAAACCCAATTCTGTGACTATAGTTATTGTGCTATCAGCATGTGCTCGTTCAGGAGCTCTGGACCAGGGCAAGTGCATCTATAGCCATGTCATTAAAAGGGGATTCAAATCAAATGTTTTTGTGTCAAATGCCATCATAGATATGTTTGCCAAAAACAGCAGTGTAGAAGATGCTCACCAAGTTTTCAATGAAATGACAACAAGAGATGTGATCTCATGGACTTCTATGATTGCAGCGTGTGTACAAAATGGACATAACAATGAGGCCCTGTCATACTTTGATCAAATGCAATTGGCTGGTGTGAAACCAGATTCTGTGGCCTTGGTGAGTATGCTTTCAGGGTGTGCAAGTGCGGGAGCTCTGCAAGAAGGCAAGAGGATCCATAACTACATAATTAAAAATGGATTTGAGTTAGATGTTGTAGTAGGAAACTCCCTTATAGATATGTATGCCAAATGTGGCAGTATAAGATTGGCCCGCCAATTATTTGACAAGTTATCTAAAAGAAATGTGGTCTCATGGAGCGCAATGATTGCTGGGTATGCTCAAAATGGACATGCTAAGGCAGCATTGGAACTATTTAATCAAATGCAACTTGCGGATGTGAAACCTAACTCTATGACCATGGTCAGTGTACTCTCATCATATGCACAGTTGGGGGCTTTACAACAGGCAAAGAGGATACACGATTATGTCATTAGCAGTGGAATAGAATCAGACGTTTTTGTTAGCACTGCCATTATAGACATGTATGCGAAATGTGGAGGAATTGAAATCGCAAGGCAATTGTTTGATAAGATGGCTAAAAGAAATGTTGTCACATGGAACACACTGATTGCAGGGTATGGGATGCATGGCCACGGTAAGGAAGCTCTCACACTCTTTTTTCAAATGCAACAGGCATGCATCAAACCAAACCATATAACTTTGGTCAGTGTTTTGTCAGCATGTAGTCATGCAGGCTTGGTGGTGGAGGGTTGGCAGTACTTCAATTCCATGGATCAATATGGGATTGTACCTTCTATGAGGCATTATGCATGCATGGTTGACCTTCTTGGTCGTGCTGGGCACTTGAATGAGGCTGAAGATTTTATTCAAAAAATGCCATTAGATCCTGATGCAAGTGTGTGGGGAGCCTTGCTTGCTGGTTGCAGAATCCACAACAACATTGAACTAGGAGAACGTGTTGCAGAAAAGCTTTTTAAATTACAGCCTGAAAATGCTGGATATTTTGTACTTCTGTCAAATATATATGCTGCAGCTGGTAGATGGGATGATGTAGCAAAGATAAGAACAATGATGAAAGATGAGGGAACAAACAAGACAGCGGGATGTAGCTTGATTGAGTTGAGTGGCAAGATTCATGCATTTATTGTGGGTGACAAATCACATCCTCAATCTGATCAAATATATGCAATGTTAGAAAAATTAATCAAGAAGCTGAAGGATGCAGGTTATGTGCCATGTACAAACTTTGTATTGCATGATGTTGAGGAGGATGTAAAAGAGGATATGCTTTACAGCCACAGTGAAAAACTGGCTATTTCTTTTGGGCTTATCAACACAAGCCCTGGAAATCCAATTTGGATCACAAAGAACCTTCGTGTATGTGGTGACTGTCATATTTTCATTAAGTTGATCTCCAAGATTGCCAAACGAGAAATCACTGTGAGGGACAAAAACCGTTTCCATCATTTCAAGGATGGACTATGTTCTTGCAAGGATTATTGGTGAGCACCATTTACAATAAGCTATTCAGAAATTTGTATTAATGTCACAATTTTAGGACCATGATTTTAACTTTTTGAGCCAGGTTTTAACCATTATGTAGATAATATATGCATGCAAATCAGAGAAATCAAATGTGTTTGCATGTCCTAACTTTCATCAAGAAATCTTTTGAAATGTTTGGGACTAGATTTGTCCTTGAGCAAGGCTCATTTAGTACTAGTATGCCACTCTTCCATTTAGATTAGATTTTATTAAGGTGAACTAGCTTAATTTATGTTGTGTAAGCGTGATATCATAGTACCATGAGTGGATGACGATTTAATGCTTCTTCTGGGCTAAGTGATTTTCTGAATTCAAAGCTTGGAGGTTGAATGTTAACTGAGCATTCCTCGAAGGGGTTCCGTGGACACTATCTCAATTCTCTATCATTATTAGTACCTGCCTTTGGCAGATACTAACGTATTCAAAATTCTTTAATTGACTATTATTAGTTGGACCTGTTAACCAATTACAAGCTAGAAATGTTCAATTTCAAAAAAATATTTATGTTTTCAAATGTTAACACACACAAATTTTTTAACAAAAAATATTTAAAAAATAAATTATTGAGAATGTGATAGGTTGTAGAGTTTTACCTCTCTTTTATCTATTGAACAAAGAAAAATTACAAAGAATAAAAGCTACTAATAGGTAGTTGAATGAGATCTTAAAAAAACTATCCTTCAAATCCATTTGAGTTTTACCTCTTTTTACAGCGTACATGTTATTCAAGATAAACAAGTGTTGCTACCGCCGCCCCTTTTCACATCAGTTATTAATTCCTTCTCAACCATAGGTAGTTGAATTATATGATAGTGTTCTGACAACTTTGCAATTAGAAACGAAAGTCTCAAATCTGTCACCAAAGGACCCCAAAAGCAAAGCAAAAAAGGCCTACAAGGACCCATACACCCTTGGCCGAATCAATCCTCCTATGCATACTGAAACCAATTTTTTTGGACAAATACATAGTCCTCTACACTTTCCAAATCTACTTGCAAGTTATTGTTTCAGTCTATACATTATCGGGATCTTGCATTTTTCATATTAGGTGATATAGCTTATTATGTTAATCATTGCAAATCAATTCCAAATCATTCCAATCCCCAAATTGATGGAGATCCAAGTCTGATTGCCTCACCTTCATGGTTGAAAGTCAATCTATACACCTTGTTGATCTCCATCTGAATGAAACCCTAGGAAAAGGCTTTGAATCCTATTGTTCTAAGCACTTAAGACTTAGGATCACCTTTTTTCTCTATGTTTCATTTTGGTAAACTTGACTTTTTGACATCATAAACCTTCTGAAATCTAAAAAGAGGACTTTTTTTCTTAACAGGTTGATTGTTCTTGAAATTCTCTTTTCCCAACATATTTGTTCCTTTTTCTATTTTGAGAATTGTTTATGTTATTTTTGGAATCCTTACCATTTTTTTGGTTTATGATCTTGATTCCATCCTTTATTTTTGAAAGAAGATGATGACTTAGTCTAGCCAAACTTATTCCTAGTCTTGTCTTAGTATGTTGAGATGCTTTTGCTCTTGCTTTATATCCTTCCCAAATACTTGGTCCATGGTTGTTGGACCATGAACATCAACTTCACTCCCAACTTGAGCATTCAAGCCCATGTTGAATTTATTTATCCTTAACCTTTCATCCTTCTGATACTGAGGAACATACTTTAGCAACCTCATAATTGTTTTCCAATATTCTACTATTGACATGTTTTGTTGTTATAGGTTTTGAAAATCAATCAACTTCTGATCAAAGTAGATTTGAGGTAACCACCTATATCTAAAAATAACTTATGAATTAATCTTTACTTAGGTGAAGATTATTCATTAATTGTATTATTTAATTACTTGTAGGAATATTCCAAAGGAATCCCTACAAGTATTTTGTCTTATCATGTGTGAGAATGACTCATTTTTTATAATCTTTTTGGATGACTATTAAGGCTTAGGTATAGCCTCCTCCTTATGAGGATCTTGCAACATTGCACACACATAGGATGAAAGGTGGCATGCATAGACATGGGAATTACTTATGCAACTCCTTTCTCACCTCTATTTATTTGAGGTGCTCTCATTCTTCATATGAAGCATTCTATGATTGAGCTCTCTCTCTCTCTCTCTCTCTCTCTTTATAATATTCTTAGGTTTTATGCCATCTTCATAATATTGAGGTTTTTTCCTTTGCTTTTACCCCTTTACAAATTCTTGTGTCTCCTCTTAGATATTTGATGTGCGTTCTCTTGGTGCTCTTGGTTTTCATCTTGATGGTTGCATTCTCCTTCAAACAATTTCTCTTGGAACTCAGTCCTAGTTTTATTTTCTTATTCATCCATTAAGTGGATTCTTCTCTCGCCAATTTATATGTTCCCCAAACCGCCTTGTTTATCTTTGAATAATTCATTATCTCAAAATATTTTTCCATCTTCGTGAGCCATTCTTTGGCTCCATCTCCTATCATGGTTCTGTTAAACTTAGGTGGAGTAAATTTTTTCGCATCCCTTGCCAATTCATTGGTCAAGCGAGATCTTAAATCTCCTTGATTTTCTTGGTCTTGACCATCTCCCCTTTGTTCTTCACTAGTATTCTACTCTTGGTCATTATTTTCACCATTTTTGTGGATTTTCTCATCCTCATTCTCATGTCCACCTATCCCTCTTGCTTCTTGCTTCAAAGCTCCTAGTCTCTCTCTTGTTTCATTTAAAATAGTCAAGATCTTATCCAACTTTTCTATTGTCCAATATTTGATGGTTGACCCAAACCATCTTGACTACCACTAGGATTTACCCTTGTTCGCACCATGATTACACTTGGTAGGTTATCATGGTCTTATCAATTTCTTAAAAAAGGATTCTAGATTTATTCTATTCATAGAAAAATAATTAGAGTCTAAAATTTGAGCAAAAGAGTTCATAATTTGCACTCATAATCCAATAATTAAGAAAGCACATGGAAAATTTATTCATAATAATAGATTTACACATCTTTATTTATATAAGGTTTTTCTCACATTAGAAGTCACTAATTGAGAGGAGTTTCTTCAGGTTCTTGCTCACCCTTGGAATCTAGCAATACAAATTTGGAACATGAATGTACTTGCAAGTACTTTCCAATCACTTCCTTTCCTAGTATTGGCATGTTGCATCCACACCCAAAAAACATGTCGCAAACCGTCAAGATTTTCTAAGTTTAATAGGATTAGCATCCAATTGTTCAATTCATTTTTCCCTTTCTAGTTTAATATTCTTAAGGGCATCAATAAGGGTCTCAAAATCAGAGAGCCAAGCTTCTCCTATGTAGCTCACATTCTTATCAATTTTAACTTTTAGCTAAGTTTTCTTTGCTTTCTTAGCCTTT
The DNA here is from genome assembly GCA_007258455.2 of Sequoia sempervirens. NCBI lineage: Eukaryota > Viridiplantae > Streptophyta > Pinopsida > Cupressales > Cupressaceae > Sequoia > Sequoia sempervirens. The sequence goes on from VDFB02271358.1 coordinate 292,671,768, forward strand.
CCCTTCTTTCTCCCAACCTTTGATATGCCCATTTATGCGTTCAAGTCACACAAAGAGTTATATCTTGACACTTTCGTATGGTAGGCTCATAGGCCATAGTGTTTAAGTCATGCTTTGATACAACATATAACAACCTCACTAGTTTGTTAAGTAGGAAAAACACCATAAAAAAATAATACATAATGTAATTACACAACAACATTCTTTAAATTACCAAATTAAAGATAAGTAAAATCATTTCTATAATAGTAATCATATTCACTATCATTAAATTTCACTTAATAGTCTTTGCTATAAATGAAGACAAGATAATAATTGAGTCCTTTCTATTACAATAATTCTTGAGTAATTACACTATTCAATACATAGTATCAAGAATATAAGGCCCAAGGACTTCAGCTTGTTGAACCATCCCATGGTGAAAGACGATAGGGCATACAAGAATTTACGAGTATCATGCAAAAATTTCTTGCCCCCACCCATCATATCTCATCCCAAAATATACATCTTGTGCAGATTAGGAATACCAAACTTGCCCTAAATAAGTTTTTGCCACATTTTCACAAAGACACTCATAACAAATGAACAAAAATAACTAAACATCCCACAAACAAAACAAGATGTAGACCCAAGGTTTGACATATTAGCACCAAGAGCCAATTTATTAGAACAGTAGCAAACATCTTGAAAAAAATGGATTCGATATAATAAGACCAAATGCTTTTTAATCTCTTGGACCAAACATTCTCCAAGGTATGAAGGCCCAATAATGAGTTTAGCTTGTTGAACCATTCCACAATGAAAGGCACTAAAGCATACACAAATTTAAGAGAGTCATCTCCCACCCATCAAATATCATCCCAATGTATACATCTTCTGCAGATTAGGAATACCCAACTTGCTCTAAATAAGCTACCAATCCATCAAACCCCTATCAAGAACACTGTCAACATAATTAATACCCTACTCATTCCAAAACTTAGCAAAACAACCTCTAATAGTGGCTAGAAGAGTGCTTTTGCCTTCAAGAGCCCACTAGAAGGATCTAAAGCTAAAGATCTTATTTTTCTCTATTTTTTTGTTTGTTCTAACAAATAATAAATTTTACCTTTATAGAAACAAATAACACACTACTTTGAATTTCTATGAAAATTCACCATCATATTAAAACCCCATTGTTCTAAAATGATCCAATAACACAAAGGATCAAGGCATCTAAAGATAATTAACAGCTCATTTACCAAAATGTTTTGAAATTGTGCATCATAATATTGAAAAATTATTAAAAATGAATGAGTTGGATAGCTTCATAATGAATTGATCACTAGGTAAGCAAGCCTCAATGGGGAAATTCAATAGCCAAATGCGCTTGACTCAAGCTGGGCCAGCAAAACTTCTAGTTCACCTGAGTATAATATAGATGCGTTGAGTGCAGGAGGACTAGTCAAGCTCGGGAAATGTCTTCTTGCGAACGACTATCATGCAAGTGAGAGCAAATTAAACATCCCTATGACAAAAAACTCAATTAAGTGTGTTTCACCCAAGGTCGTATTGAGCCAAGGAAACCTACTGATTCACCCCTATGAGCATCACCTAGATGTATTAAGTTCCAAGTGGATCATTCAAGCTCATGAGATATGTGTTCTTGGAACAACTATCATGAAAGATGAATCATAAAGATTGACTCAATATTAACACTACTCATAAAAGATATGTCATGATGATTGGCTGTCTAGTTGATTCCCTAAAGGTGATGTTACTGTTTACAAGCAAATGATAACACTATTTATTGCGAAGTAAACAGAGATAACAGAATTATACCAAGAAATTGCAGACCAATACCAATGAATGCTTTACTCGTTCAGAGTGTTGTTTGTACAAAATATAGACCAGGCAGCATCTAGCAAGACCAGACTTCCTTCCCTAACTACAAGCATATTTAAAACACATCGTGGTTGTCAAAGAGAATACATCTGTATGCAACTATTAAAAATGCTCTTAAACAACTATTACTCTTCTTCCTTGTCCTGGTGATGGTTCAGGAAACGTGATCCGATATGTTGATTAAAAAGCTAACAGATATTTTTCTGTCAAGCTCTTCGATTAACTATCCGCAAGCCAAGAAGTAAATAATACAGTTGGGTACAACCATATTAAACAAAAACATACCAAGGTCAATTTATGCTTACCACAACTACAAAATGGTGCCCTGCAAAAAATCCAAATGTGAAAATGGAAGAGCTACAAACCTCCACAATGAATAGTTCCATGGTACATAACTTGCTAAAAGTTATAAAAATGGGGTACAAGATATGCAGAGCTCATATTATGTGATAAACCCCATAAAAGGCATGCTATATCAGGAATACGATTTAGATGGATGACCTCCAAGAAAATCCTTGTGTTTCCACCCTCTTAATCATTACCTAGATGCAATGAATATAAGAGATGAGTTCAGAAGGATGCCTATGAATCATTCATGTTCATAAGAGACGAGTTCAGAAGGATTCCTATGAATCATTCATGTTCATTAGAGATGAGTTCAGGAGGATGGTAGACAACGAAGATTGGCTCAATGTGAACATGCAGTTCATTCTAAAAGGAGTCACATCAAATAACTATACACTCTGTAAACATCAAATGCACATTAACTCCCAAAATTTTAAATATAAAGAATTAATCTTTAACTTGCTAAGAAGATGAGAGCAAGCAGAAGGTTATAACAACAAACCGAACAAAACAAGATTGTCCAATTATATGAAGAGGGAATGTTACACTAACACCACAGTAACAGTTAAAAGATAGAAATACAACTTCTGTCATGCACACATACTTATTTCTTTACACATGCATAAGAAAACTCTCTTACATATAGAATGCCAAATCTGAATCTTTCTCCTTTTCTGTTGGGAAGTCTGCTAATTCTAAATATATGTTCTGGTGGAAAATCTCTCCCCCTCTGTATGCATTAAGTCCAACTCAACACTTTTCTTACAAAATATGTTTACAGAAAATCAGAGAAAGCTTTATGCTCTCATCTAATATATGCGCCATTTAGCAATAATCATATGTATATAACAACACTACTTTTTCCATTTCAAATGACTACTTCTATCAGTTGTTTGACTTTGCCTTAATATGGAATAGAGCTAGATTACTAGACAACTACACATAAACTCCTCCAAACATTAACCCTGATCTTTTACATGGCAAGAACAAGCTTCAGTTTCAAAGAACGAGATAAAAACAGCAGATGCAGCAGTAAAACAGAAACATAGAATTCTGGCCAGATTTTTTTCCTTCACCTAACCAATTCAACGAGGAATAATGAAGCTAACCCATACAAAGAGGAATAAAAAATTAATCCATACAAAAAATATTACTGATTACATAATATTCTTAATGCAGATAAAGTTGAGTCATAAACATATCAGAAAAACGGTGTGCGTTATGAACCTTCAAGTTCATTCCCTGGCATACAAAATATTGTAATATATGTAAGACCAGTATTCATAAACCTAATCAATAAATTAGTTTTCAGTGAAATCTGAAAATCTTCTTGTGTTTTCGTTTGTTTTAGGCTATGCTCTGCAAACCGCCTCTAAAATTCAAAGAAAATATGACATCATTGAAAATCAAAGTACTGGAACCTAGACAGTAATTTCACACTCTTCTCGCTCAATCTTCGGAACTTTTTGTAAACACAAATGCTCCTTTTGATCCTCGTCAAGATAAGATTCAACGTTTTCTGAATCAAAGGGATTCTTCTCCTCCAGTCCAGTACAAGTCAATTGGTGTTTTTTTGTTAGACATCCATCAAGAGGTGAAGAGTGTTTAGAACTAGGAGATTGCTCTCTTTGAGGTGATTCATCAGGTGATTTTTTAGTAGGATAAGGAGCTTTTGTACCAATCCTGAAAGTCATGCCAAATAGAGAAGCCCATAAGAAAACATCTCAAATGTCTCCCTATAGGGCAAGTTGCTTCATGAAATGGGAGAAAACTATGAAAAAAAAATGAACAAATACCTTTCTTTTCGTTTTTCAAGAAAGCGAGCAAGAGATGCTTTCCGTGCCTGTGGTACTGCTGAAAGCATAAAGAGAATTCAAAAAGTAAACTTTTTGCGTTCCAAGAATACACATTACTTAAGCTCAAATTATTGAAACCCATTACTTCAGCACAATTCTTACCTCGTGGTGCAACGGGTGCAGGGGTTATCACCGTGGCACTTGACATTGAAGCCTCCTGCTGACTAATTGAAGTCACTAGATTTTGATTTGCCTGAGAGTCTCCAGTGCTCAAGGATACTGCTGCTGATGGATTAGGCTGACTGCTTGCCTGTGGCTTTTGTAAAGGAGCTTGTTGAGTCACAGGACACACTCGATTTGGCAAACTTGGAGGAAAAGGTGATGAAATTGGAGTATGACCACCAGTTGCCATGGCCATTGACATTAATGAGCTTCGTGGAGGCTGATTAGTCATTTTTGTAGGCCTTGCACTTGCAGCCAAAAGCATGAGACCTTGAGCCTACAGGAAATAGTAAATTTTAAGTATCTAAATTGTTATTTATGAGAATTGAATATTGCAATGTACATGAGAATACTACTGCCAGCTAACATTCTGCCAAAATCAGTATTTGGTGCCTTATGAAATCTTTGGCCATATTTGAGTTTTATCAGATCTTAACAGACTGCACAAATAAGAGAATATAATGACTAGGCTTGGCGTACCCCAGTGACCTGTTGGTCGGTAAAAGTTTATATGGACAACAAATATACAATGGCAACAAAGATCAGCCAATCAACCCAAACACTCAACTAGTATTAACCAAGCAAAATGAATTGCTCTCTCAGCCAAAACCCATGTTGAATAAAGATTTTTCATATTTCTGACACACTGGTAGATAGCCCAGGCAGGAAAGACCAAACCAAGACCCATTGAATAAAGTCTCCTTCATCATATGTCTGTGCAAATAATAACGCCTACAAAAAACACCTACCTTGTCAGCAGGGATATCATCATACACATTCACTGTCCCAGCATAGAAAATTGTAAGCTGTGCAGAAGGTGGATTTCCTGGAATGTTCGGAAACTTGCTGCCAAAATCAACCAACAGATAGTCTGAATCCAAAATTCTGTAGTATAACTCTCATATTTAATGACAAATAAATAACGAAGGAAAGAATCATGCAACCATCATTGTCCATAGGATCTTATGTTACCTTGTTGCTCTTGTGCTAGGATAATTACCCGCAAAGTCTGGAAAAAACGAATGTTGAATGGGAGAAGGATTAGCCATAGAAGGCCCACCACATGCACCAGACACTGCTTGCTGTCCTTTCAAGATAGACGGTGCACCTAGATGCTGGCCAAAACTTTGCATTGGAAATGAAAGATTCGAGCTTGGAAAGACTCCATATTCAGCACCAGGATGGGCTGAAGAGCTCAAACCCTCTGTTAATCCAGCTGAATATGCTATTGGAGGTGCTCCAAAACGTTGACAGGGTACATTATTTGAAGAGTTGTGGCTCCCATCCTCCACAGGAACATCAGTACTCAAATCTTTCTGTCATGAGAACAAATGTCAGTATGAGACACAATATAAAGAACAGGCAAAACACAAAATGCAGTATTACAAAAATAACTGAGCATCTTGTATAAGCAGATAGTGGTTGCTTTCCACATTAACTAATATTTAATAAGAATGGACAAAGCCAAAATTCATAAACACAAACATGCAGGCTTAATGCGATGGAATTGAAAGCAAATACTACCAGTACCTTATTTCCAACTTGAAGCATGACAAAAGAACTGTGGTTCGACTCTCCAGCAAGATAAGCAAATACCCCTTTCTTGCTTTATTGTATTTGCTTCAAGTCTAGGGCCCATTTTGCCCTAAATTTTTGCTACTGTACCTGATGTACATTCCAGCTAAGTTGCCAAATCGTGTACGGGTACGAGTACATGGGTATGATACGTTGGTACAGAATATTTTTTGGGGGGGCTGGGTACATCTCGGTATGTTTGGGTACGTCTGTACCAAAAAATGAATATAATATATAAATATTATATATTAATATAGACTATATACATTCATATAATATAATTATATTTTATTATTTGAAAATATAGTATATATTATATTGTATTTAAATTTACTAATTTAATTAGTGGGTAGGCAGGGTGGGCGACTTTCCACATGGATTGTGGAAAGTCCGACGGGTCGGTGTGTTGGATCTCCGGACTGGGTGACGAAAACATAGGTATGATACATTGGTACAGAATATTTTTTGGGGGGGCTGGGTACATCTCGGTATGTTTGGGTACGTCTGTACCAAAAAATGAATATAATATATAAATATTATATATTAATATAGACTATATACATTCATATAATATAATTATATTTTATTATTTGAAAATATAGTAAATATTATATTGTATTTAAATTTACTAATTTAATTAGTGGGTGGCAGGGTGGGCGACTTGGATTGTGGAAAGTCCGACGGGTCGGTGTGTTGGATCTCCGGACTGGGTGACGTGGGCGTCAAGTTTGCTGCTTGCGTCACAAACTCTCTCTTTCACTCTTGTTCGTACCGTTTTGAGCTGGAAGCAATAATGGTGAGGAGGGCTTTGGTACTTGTGAAAGATTTGGGTGATACGGGTGGTCACATCTCGTCAGTTTGCTTCTTAATTCGATGTACTCATGCATCTATATGGCAGCAGGCTATGGTTTTCAGGCAGGTTAGGGTGGTGGGAACGCATTGTACAGCGTGATAACACAACAAGCTTTTAACGCCCTCGCATCCTTGTTCTTTGATAGATGGTAATTTGAAGCTTCATTTTCCTTTCTCTAGCTCTAGTTTTGGTGTGGTTTGTGTCAATGGCGGAGAGCTCTAAGTTCATGGTGCATATGTCGGTGGATACCCTGGACTATTTTGGAGCGGACACCGCAATTCAAATTGGGTTGCAAAGAACGGCAAAACGACTTCTCAGGCATTACAGACCAACGCCTCAAGTGCGTTCTGTTAAACATTGATCCTTTAACAGTCATGGCGGTAAAAATGGTGCTCGGGAAGGGGCATTTGGCGCCGCATGAAACGTTTAGGGTGAACTCGCAGATTGTCTCACATTTTTTGGCCTCCCTTTTGGATATTCACACGGCTAAGGCGGAAGCCAAAGCTTTAGTTTGCAAATTGTTCAGGAAAGGGTTGATGGAGGGTTTGGACAAGATCCTCAAGGTGGCGATACCTGGAGCAGGGGCCCCGCGACCAACAGATTTGGAGCTGGTTAAAAAGCCAGGCGAAGTCATCAAGATTTACCCGTTCCTGCTGGACCTAAAGGGCATGGCATTGGTTTGACAAAAGATGATTGCGATGGTCAGGTCCAATTTCCTCAAAAACATTTTGCAGCTAGTGGAAGTGGAAGACCTCAAATGGGTGTTGGAATTCGACGTGCAAAGGCTAACGGTTTCATGTAGGTCAGATGGTTCCATGGTTTTGTGGTGTCTCTGGTATAAAGGTTTTTTGGTGTTTTCATACGCTCTGTTTTGGTTCAGCTCTGGGCTGGTTGGCCGTTACTTGTCATTTCGTCTTTCTAGGTAGTCTGGTGCGTCGGTTTCACTGGTTTCAAGCTGGTATGGTGGTGGGGTGGGCCTGTTTGTTTTTTGTTTGGTGATGGGTATGTGGCTGTTAAGCCCTGATAATCATGGAGGATCCTGCATTTTGCAGATGTTTGTAAATCTGGTTTCAGATCAATATAATATTTTATTACGAAGCAAAAAAAAAAATTACTAATTTAATTTAGTCATACAAATAAAATAATTTTAAAAAAATTAAAATCATTTAATATTTAAATATATTATTTAATCAATTTATTTTATTATATAATATACTATATTTCAGAAAATTGTATATATTCATATATAATTATATTTAAATTTAATAATATATATAAACTATATATATTTATATATGTATAATTACATTTAATAAATTAATAATATTAAATATAATATTTAATCATACTATTCAATAAATTATATAAAATTATATACTCATCGAAGTATTATACAAATGGTTATCGACCATACTTAATAAATACATTCTGCCATATTTGCAATCCATTCATCTGACCCTTGTATAGAACTGAAACAGATAGCTTTGTGGCCTGCAGGTCCGAAACAATATCTCGTGAATGGACTATATATCTCATGGCGGATATGCAGTTTAGGGCTTCTACTGGGGCAAAAAACCGAAAAAAAAACCTTCAAAAATCCTGTCTGCAGTTCAAAATGCTCGAGACTCTCTCTAGAATCGTCACATCATCGCTGGAGTCGGCCAGATTCACCACATGAAATTTGCAAACGTTTCAGGCAGGAGAAATTCACACCCTGGTCGAATCTGTAGGAGTTTCAAACCAGGATCCAATTCCAGGATAATTCGTACCCGGAATCGACCTGTATATGTGCCAATTCGGCAACTTAGCATTCCAGTCCCTTTGACCTATTATTGGTCTTTCATGAACATTATCATAATTTCTATCTAATTTCTTTTCTGAAGAAATCATCACTCTCCACCTTCAGATGGAAGGTTCTTTAAAATGTGCCTCAACTCTCATATTCATGTAATAGCTAATGCAAAATTTACCCACATATACTCATCTTTAGAGGAGCAAATTGATTGCCATAAAAGTATGAGACTTCCCAATGGTATTATTTAATGATTTTAATATTTTTAAACCAATGCCACAGAAAGAAATGTATACATGTGAATTATAGAATGTCCGCACATGATCAGTACCGAATGAATTGTGTCTTCCAGCTTGTTGAGAAACTCAATCCTCATTTGCACAATAATTAAAATTCTAACTGCAGCTTTCAGTTCCCCTCCCAATTCAGCTTCTTTTATTTCAAAAAGCTTTGGTAAGCTTTTAGTCCTGGAAACTGAATATAATGTAGAAATTCTTCCCTTAAGCTTTCTGAAATTATCTGAAGTTTATGTTATGACGTTATGTTGAGCTAACATGTAGATAAGATCAGAAATATAGAATATGCTTCTGAGTATTATATGTTGTTTACCCTTGATCAACATTTTTTTACAGGTGACAAAAAATACAAGGCAAGTATATTTTCAATCAATAACCAAGCACAGAAACCAGAAAATCATGATAATTCATGGAACAAAGGCAAGGGAGGAACACCTAAGGATGTAACTGCAAAAATATAGAATATTTGTATATCAACGAAATTTGAACTGTAATCACCAGGCCTAAAAATTTGTTACAATCCATGTGCAAATGAATCAAAAAATGAATAGTTTCCTGCCACATTCGTGCTCTAGAATTAATTATATTTTAACTAACATTTATGACCTGAGTGGCCCAACCTTTAGCAAGGCGTGTTGGAATAGAATTCCTCTTCATAGAAACTCTTTCAGGATAGAAAAATTGGATTATTAGAGTAGACTTGAATTGATTTTTATATCAAGTTATAAAAGGAGGTCAAAAGAAATATGGTCGAGTCCAACTTTGTTTGAGTAAACAAATAATATTTGCAAGATCCTAGTCTCTTGAAAATCCCCCCATACAAAAGGATTTAGGGGACCCTTCATTTTTTTAATAAATGACAGCAGATTTGTGAAAGAGCTTATTGATGACGTGAAAATAAATTAACTTGCTAGAGAGGGAAATGGTTGTCCTTGACAGGTCAGTGTAGTTGCTAAAATCAGTTATTAAAGTCTGCCCCAGTTTGCATATTTTTTTTATGCATAGTCCGGTGGAAGTGACTAATGCTTAGTCTATCCAAATGAACATCCTAATTGGCTGGATGTACCAATCAACATAATATCAGCTGATGCATTAGCTTACCTTGTAGGCCCTCTTTTGGTTAAAAAAGATGATCCAAAGTAGAGTCCAAGGCAATACATGGAACAAGCATTTATCTTTCAAAAGGATGGAATTAGAGAAGTTGAGAAAGATTCTAGACAAGAAAGGGGGCACTGGCATGAAAGGGGTATTTGGAATAAAGGATTGTACAAGTAAATAGCTCTAAAGGGGTAGAGGGTGCTTTGATCAACAAAAAATATAAATCAAGATGATCCTTGAGAACACATGAATCCTATGTGCAGGGACAAAGTCACTCTTCAATAAAGGCAATGATTAATATCCTGCTGCTTAAGGCATAAGATTACATTAACAGAAGAGTGGATTAATTTACCTAGAAGAACTTTGGAAGAAAATAAATCAGAGATATGAGAAAAAATAGTGGTTTAAATTTAACACTGTAGGCAATAGAATGTTAAACCAATTTAATCTCAGGAGTTGAGGATTTTGTGCTCCCATAAGAAGATCACTAAATAGTAAAAGAGCAGGCTGTCTATCTTCCACTGATTCTTGGTATTTTTCTGTGTCTATTATGGGGCCTCTTCTTTACTAAGTTATCCCTGTTTGCAAAATAGGCCCAACAACATCTGTCATTTCACTTTGTTAGATGAGAACAAGACAATTTTTCATGATCAGTCATGCAACACTAGGACCATAAGGATAGAGATATAAGCAAATTCTCCAAAACAAAGACTGCAGTGTACCTTCAAGAGGACAAAGATCATATAGTTGAAGAAAAGAAGAATGGACAAGCAAGATGTAGCTTTATATCAAGCATAATTTCTAGTACACGCATCAACTTGAGTAAAGAATAAACATTACCCTCCTCTCCTAATAAAGGGGTCCTGGGCATAATAAGTCATGCAAGCCCAAAGGTAACTAGAGCTACCCACCTATAGGGTAAGAAATGTTAAAACTTGAGAGAACCCCCAATGACATTTCCAAATTTGCAAGAGTTGACAAAGTTATAAAAGGAAAAGGTGGATGTGGCACTAGTTTTTAATGCCATAGACCTAGGAATTTGCTCCATTCACATCAATAAGGAAGCTTTAACTGTTGGCCTAAAGATAGTAATTAATTGCAATCTCAAAGGCATTGCTGTAAAGGTAATTTGGCCTTAATTAGCATCAATGTGCAAAATGAAGATTGTCAAAATTGGAGAATAATCACCTTTATTGAAGAGGCAAATTTATCAAACAAAGAATTGGACGGATTAAAGTTCAACCACAGACCAAAACAATTAAGCAAATAAACATCCTTGCTTGGTAACAGGACTAAAAATAATGTGTCTACATAAACATAATAATAATGTAACCACTGATAATCATTACACTTCTTTTTCCAGATAATGGCTCTTGGTTTCCAATCAAAGTAGAGATTCAGAGTAGAGTTTCCTGCTCCCTCTTCAAACCCCAAGGTGATGAGCTTTGCAGATTTTGTGCAGTAGACTACAACAGGATGTGCTGATCTCAATGTCATGGATGGTTATCTATCAAGCAAAGAAGCAAGCAACAAATTCTATGGATGTGGGCCATGCTTAATGCTGGTGGCTCCAGTCATACCCAACAGGAAGAGTAAAGCGGAAGGAAACTACTCAAATCTGGCTAGTGATGCAATGAGGTATATCAGCCATTCTTTGATCATATTGTCAAAATAAGGGTTCTGCAGTAAGGATAAATCTCAAGAAAATATGATGCTCACAGCTGATCTAATGTAAATGCTCGAGCTGATTCCCAGTTCAGGGTTACATCTGGTGGTAGTGTTGGTTAAAGAGGTCCTTTCTCAGGAAGAAAAATACTCAAATTTGGGTCTCATCTGTAAGTTCAACTACTTTTGGCCTAGACTTGATTCCTAATAAATGGTCTGTTTTTAATTCTACTGGTTGTTGCTAGTGTTGTTGCTATATAGTTGATAGGAAGAGATCTCTATAGGGGCTGAACCAAGTAGATGTAAATGTCTGAGGGTTGTTAATGTGTAGTCAACTATGGTTAATAAAATAAGTTTTATTTTATGTTGTAGTCCTGCATTTGGTTCCAATTAACCAATTGCTAATTAAGATGTTCTTGACAAAGAGAAATGTGATGATTTGTTCATGTAGTTCTTGAGTTTGATTATGACCATTGAACATTTTTCTATTGGGAGTATTCCATGTTTTGCAACTTGCTGTTCACGTTTTTACCACAATGGGGTGACCCAAACACTCCACCAATTTGACACCTCCCAAGCCCAAACAACTGATCTGCATATTATTCAACTATTCATGCAATGTGACAAGTGTAGTAGTTGCTTATGATGGATCCATTCTCAATATGGGAAAACCAAAAAAATACATTGCACCAAATAAGTTGTCTGATGCCCAATTCATCACCATGGTTGTCATGAATAGCTCAAAATGCCGTAGACATTTTGATATGCTAAGTCACAGCGACACAAACCCTCACCATGGAAAACCAAATCAAAGCACAACTTCACCAAGTGGCACATGCCAATTAAGAGATGTTTTTGTATTATTGATGAGTGGCTAAATGCTTCTATCCAACTAAACCTGGAATGCCTTGCATACTTACAATCATATTTGCATATTTTGGCATCCACTCCTCTTCCATGACCAACAAATTAACAATTAAAGAAAAAACTGCCAAACAACTTCAATAAGTACAAAAGCAAGTGGAAGTGGCAAAGAAAGGTGTTCAAAAATCATGTTTAGATCACCACACAAACTCTTAGGCCCTTGCATTCCATACAGGCATCCTCTAGCCAAGATAAAATAAAAAATAAGCTGAAGTCAACCAATAATCCACTACTATCTATGTTGAAAAGGGCAAGGGTTAATGCATCATTCTATTATGCCACATTTCTGGTCTCTCAATCCCTTAAAAGCAAACAGAATTGGCACTCAAATACAAAATCACTATGGAAGGGGAGCACCTAGGATTATTCTCAAAAGACAAATGGAAGATAGCTTTGAGCTTCAAAAAATAATCCTTCAAATCACAAGACAAGGGTAGGACAAAGGAGATGACATGGACAAACTTACTGCCTTAGTCCACACCATGAACAATTTTTCAAAGAAGGTAAAGGTGCCTTTACAGGAATTCACCACATTTGCAATAGAGACCCTATTGCCTAAGTGCCCAAAGGTCCTAACAAAAGCAAGTTTTACTCAGGATGGAAAAACAAATCAGTCTGGGGGATATGTTGGCCCTCCAAACTCTTTCTTCATAGCGCTACCTGGGAAACAACACTAAATGAACAGAATCCAAAGCGGAGGAGTGCCATGAGAAACAAAGATAGAAGAGCATCAACTCTAAAGGACAGACATGTGGCTAAGCAAGCTGTAAAACATGGAACAAGAGACTTAGAAGAATGCATGGAACACTTGTTAATTGAATGGTACATGCAAAATGTGTGTAATCACGTGACAGCCTCAGAGATTGCATGTATAGTTGCTTTGTGCTATAAATAGGGGTTTACCCCTCAATTGAGAGGGATGGTTCTATTGATGTATTCTTAGATCATTGTTGTTGTTGATTCTGTTAGGTTGTTGCTAGTGTTGTTACTATATAGTTGATAGGAAGAGATATTCATAGGGGCTGAATGTCGTGGATGTAATTTCTGAGGGTTGTTAATGAACCAACGATGGTTAATATAACAAGTATTCTTTTCTGTTGTAGTTCCACATTTGGTCCCAATTAACCAATTGCTAAATTAGATACTCTCGATAAAGAGAAATATGATGATTTGTTCACATAGTTCTTGAGTTTGATTATGACTATCGACCATTTTTCTGTTTTAAACAAATAATATGAGCATATATCATATATCATAACTCGTCTGATATTTTGAATCATCACTTCACTAGTTGTTTCTTTAATTTTTATTTTTTTGTCATAGGGCAGGGAGCAGGGAGATGGCATTTTTTGTATGGTTGTATCCAAGCTATATTAAACGCAATATCCCAAAACAAATCAGTGAACCCTTGTACCAGTATCTTGGTAACATAGTTTGGATGCCAAAGTCCAAGGTGAACCAAAAGTTCAACTCCATCTCCCTCTTACTATCTCTGCTTCCCACTTCGATTCTCACATGACCTGCATGCGCTGCAAGTGTGATTCAACAATAAGAAAATAGAAAGATCTACACATGGATATGTGTGTGTGTGTGTTGTGTTTCACTGTCTTACTCCATTGGGGTGATTGAACTTGTTTTGTGTTAGACCCATGCAACTAAGTAGTCCTAGTTCTATTCAATTCAGGACCTCTCTTGTGTTAAATGAGTAAAGTGCTTTATATGTTATCTCCGTGTGCATTAATGTATTTCATATATGTGGGAATAAACTATATGCTTGTTAGAAATGTTTAAAATCACTTGGAAGAATATGCTCAAAATTTTGATTTGATATTGTTGAAAAATAAGCTTTAGAGTATATGTATATATATATAGGAATTCTTTGGAAATGTGTAGAAATATTTATTTGACTTGGAAAGCAAGTTTAATGCAATATTTTATTATTAGAGACAATAAGATTTGATTTGAATATCTTTGACCATGTGAGTGGCAAATAGATATTTTGGAAAAAAGGTATTTATTTATTTGTTTGTTTTGTTGTTATCTCCTCAATATCGTATTGACTTTTGGCCAGGGTTAAGACCTTTGACACTTGACATTAATTTATTTGTGAGGAATGGAGGTAAGTTAGTTGTAATCCTTTAACTCCTTGTGAAGGTTACGTATACTATTACCTAATACTTCTATATGCCTCATTCTTGAGTGGTTCATATTTTTTGGATGGAAAGAGCTTGGAGATGAATTTTCTTGAAACCCTAGTGTGTTCTTGAGCTATTGAAGAAAGATTATACTTGGAATTTGTTTGAATTTTAATCTTGGAAACCTTGAAATGTGCTTGGAAAGAGTATAGTGTTAACTTCAAGCCCTTGGATTCAATCTTGTGAAATAAAGGTATTTTCCCTTTAAGGGTTGAAATTATTCTTTATTGCATTTGAATGGTAAATGGTGTGCTTATCACTATGTGTATTGAAGATGGATGATTTCTTGTTCTTCCAAAATTTTGTTGAAGAAAACTTCATTAATGGAGGTGTGTTTTAACAAACTTTCAATGGAAACTTGAAAATGTTAAATTTTGAATTTAGTTTAGGGTAAGGTAAAAGCTTAGGCATTGGTGTTGTCTTAATGCTTGTGCGTGTCCCTTTAACCCTTCCCAAAAGCCAATTTGCAATTTTAGTCTTCTTAGTTGTTTAGGAATTGATAAAATATGGGGACTTGAAGTGACCACTTCTTCCAAACTCTAAAACTTGAG
>VDFB02271358.1:292686983-292815504 GCA_007258455.2 Sequoia sempervirens
GTCAAGAATTCATGCTTGAATCAGTGCGTAGACGTCATGGAAGCTCTCAGAAGGCCCAGGAAACGAAGATCGCCTGTGAATTCGGCCAATTCTGAAACTTCCTACTTTTTAGGAAATCTTGCTTTTTCGATTTTTCATTTTGGCATTTTTGGACCAAACAGGGTTCCCTATTTTTTTAGGGTTTTGCTTTTTCTATTTTTAGAAAGTTTCTATTTTTGGAAAGTTTCTATATTTAGAAGGTCCCGAATTCCAAAAATGCACTCAGAAGTTCAAAAAAATCGAAAAATCACTCAGAAAATCAAAGAGAAAATTCTGGAAAAATCATTGAAAAATCTGGAAAAGAAAGTAAAAAGCATGAAAAATCTGGAAAAGCATGTGAAAAATCAGACCAAAAACGTTAAAATCTAAAAAAATCAGTCAAAACCAGTCAGATCTAAGGTCGAAATCACTGAAAATCAACTCAAAAAAGAGCAAAATTCATGAGAAATCTGGTTTAAGTCTGAAGAAAACCGCCAGCCATGAAGGAGGTCCTTGAAAAGTGGGACAGGACAAAGGAAGAAATGTCAAGAAGCTGGTGAAGTCCGCCCAGCAGCAAAGAGGGAAGTCCTAGACACTTCCAAAGTCCGCCTTGCACATCTTAAAGACCTCCAAAGTCCGCCCAGCAGCAAAGGTGCATATCCTAAGATCATCCAAAGTCCGCCATCCACTTGAAAGGAAGTGCAAGAAGCTAAGAAAGTCCGCCATGCACATGCCAAGAGGTTGGGAAGTCCGCCTAGGCACATGAGAAGGGAAAAAATCAAAAATTTCACTAAGTCTTGATGCCTACCAAAGAAAATTTCGAAAATTTGCTAAGTGTGAGGGCCTAAAAAGGGTGGAAAATCGATTTTTGGCTAAATATTATGACATTTCCAAGGGATAAAATGTTAAGCAAAGTGCCAAAACCTTTGGAAGTCCGCCATGTTCAAAGGGATGACATCCAAGACCATCCAAAGTCCGCCTTCACCTTGCCAAAGTTCTTCAAAGTCCGCCATGGTCTATCAAGGGATAAAATAGTGATTTTTGCTAAGTATTGGTGCCTAGCAAGGAAAATTTCGAAAATTTGCCTAAGTGTAAAAGCCTAAAAGGGTGGAAATTCGAAATTTTGACTAAGTACTATAGGATTTCCAAAGAGACAAAGGGTTAAGCAAAGTGCTAAAAAGTTTGGGAGTCCGCCATGTTCAAGGAGATGATGTCTAAACTTCTTTGAAGTCCGCCCTAGAAAAGAGGGACGTCCAAGATGCATATCCAAAGAGGGAGGAAAGTCCGCCATACACTTGAAGGGGCTAGCAAGATGTCAAAGAAGTCCGCCATACTTGTCCAAGGTGCTAAGGAAGTCCGCCTAGGCACATGAAGAGGAAAAAAGATCGATTTTTATTAAGTGTTTGGTGCCTAGCCAAGACAAATTCGAAAATTTGCCTAAGTATAGAGGCTAAAGGATGAATAATTGAGATTTTAGGCTAAGTGTTATGGCATTTTCAAGAGGTTAAGTGCTAAGTTTAAAAGGACAAGTGCTAAAGAAATTAGGCTATGGCAAAATGAAGTGTGCCTAGCACAAAAGTGAAAGAGAAATTTAAATTTCGCCTAAAGTCTTGGATGTCTAGAGGAAAAGTTGGCCAAGTATACAGAGAAAAATGCACGAGACAAAGAGAGGAAGAACTCACCCTTGGCCAAGAAGGAATAAGAATTTGTCAAGCGTCAAGGAAGTTTGCTTGACAAATACATCCAGCCAAGACTTTGCCTAAATTCGCCCGAGCAAGAGAAAATTGACTTTGGCAGAAGAAGATGTGCTCAATGCAATTAAAATTTCGCCTCGGCAAAGAAAAATAGGGATCTGGCATAACATTTATCGACAGAATGGCTAAAATTTTGGCTTGGCTATAAAATTGGAAAATAAACTTTTGGCCAAAGAAAATGAAGAGGAGATTGGACAAAAAAATAAATGACAAAAGTCTTGAAAGTTTGCCTTGATAAAATAAACAAAACAAGTCTCAAAGAGTTCGACTTCTAGAGAGAGAGTATGGCAAATCAGTGAGAATTCCGACTTCGGGAGATTAAAATGGAGAATTAAATATGAAATATGCCCGTGCCAAGATGAAAATTGCAAAGGGAGTATGGAATTCGCTTTGAAGTGATAAATTTGACACAAAATTCACCATGAATCCAGGAGAGAAAATCTGAATTTGTTTATTTTATTTCTTGCAGGTGGATGACGACGAGGCGAATCTTCAAAGAGGAAGCAATGGCGTGGAATGGTGGCAAGTCTGCTTCAAGCCAAATGGAGTGAAGGAAAAAGGATGGGACAAGCATGAGAAAGTCCAACCTTGCCTGAGCATAGCATGTCCAAACCTTTGTAAGGCATGTTCAAGGCAAAATAAAGTCCGACCTGGATAAGAAAATGTCTTGAGCATCATGAAGTCCGACTTTGATTGAAGGAAAACATCCAAGCTCATGTGAAGTCCGCCCAAGGAGAGGATGAGAAAATTGGCTAAGTGTTGATACCTTGGGGAGAAGAATTCACTAAGTGTTGGACGGAAAACAGGAAGGATGAAGAGGAAAATAAAGAGGAAGTGAATAAAATCCTTGCCCAGAGATGGAATTTGTCCTGCATAGCACAAGCCAAATTCAAAATTGAAGGCAAATCCACAGGCAAAGTTCGTTTGAGCATGGAGATGGCCAAAACCTTGGCTAAATGTTGAATGGTCCACATGAAGATGTTACAAAATGAACCTGAATAGCCAAAATTTGGCTAAGTCTGGGAAATACTTCACTGAGGAAATTCCAATTTCCTCCATTGTGGCAAAAGCACAGGGGCATTCTTCTCCAAATTCAAGACACTTGAACGGATATCCAGACATCTTGGAAGGATTTCATCTACAACCCCAGACCTATTCAAGCAATCCAGGCAACTTCTTGAAGGGTTTCATCTCCTAAAGAATTAAAAACAAGCTTCCAATTAGAATCAGATGGTGACAAGGAGAGTGTTCCAAACATATCTCCATACTTAGACAATTTCTCGACACAAATTGGAGAATTCAAGAGAGGAAATCCAAAGGAATAACATCAACCCAGTTCAAGCAGGAGGAATTTCAAAGCAACCAACTTCAAGTCCAGACACCTGCTCCAAGGGGAGACTTCCAGACCTCAAAGATTCTAGTACAGGTAAGAAGAAGAAATCAAAGTCTCAAAAGGAATCCAAGATCAAAGCTAGGAAGGAACAAGCACAACGGACAGAGTCATCGGCAGGGAAAATATTCTAAGGCAAGCACGTGGAAGAAAAACGAAGCAACCAAGGAAGGCGTCCAGCACGCTGAGGTGGCGCCTCGTCATCTTCCAACCAATCAAATTGCTCCAAATCAACATGCAACAACATTCTATTTTATTGTTGATTTATATTTAGCAAAAGGGACAAGTGTCCTCAAATGAAATTTTCTCATTGGTCGAAAGTGACAAACCCTAATTAGGGTTTTATTTTGTAATCTCGGCCGTTGATTTGAAATCAATCTTGGCCATTGAATTGTAATTGGGGAGCCTATAAATTAAGCTCGCCCCCTCATTTGGAAGGTGTGGAGATAGAATATGAAATTGTTGCATTGAGACTGTTTTGAATAATAAAAGCTCTTGAGCATGATTTGCCTTGAATAACTTCTTATTATCAAATAGTAAGCGAGGTTGCATATCATCTTCCGCCATAGATTAAAGTTAGAGTTAGATTAAGTAGAATTTGCTTTGAAAGTTGGTTAATTGAATGAGAGATTGATCGTATTGATTCAATGGTGAAGTGTAGCTCATACTTTCTTCGAATGGATGATTTGCATTCGATGCGTAAAATTAGCCTGAGCTCTTAATCGTGGAAACTTAACTTCAGCCTCATTCGAGGTTTGAAAATTATTCTCACAACCCTTGAAGATTGCACCCATTTTGCGTATGTTGTCCTGCAGGAGGCGAAACAAAGTGTGGTTTATCCCCTTCATCGAATCCTTACTGTCTCTTGAGTTCTTAGGCATAAACTAGATTCTCCTAAACCCTATCCTTTTGTCATTTTTTTGAGATCCATCGAAAGTCCTAAATGAAGAGAGCCTTTAATGATAAATTCCCTAAGTCCTGAACTTGTGAAGATTTCCTTACGTAAGTCCCCTTGTTCATTACCAGCATATCACAACGGCCATTGAGCTTATCCACACGTCGAGACCCGACAAAAGAAACCTTGGAATCGCCATATGATCTTCTCGCAATCTTAGCATACGCGGTGGTTTTTCAAGAGAGGATAGAGTGTCTTTGGACATTTTATTTTGTGTGTTCGGTGGATGATAAAACGTACACCAACAGACCTCTCTTGTGTTAAATGAGTAAAGTGCTTTATATGTTATCTCCGTGTGCATTAATGTATTTCATATATGTGGGAATAAACTATATGCTTGTTAGAAATGTTTAAAATCACTTGGAAGAATATGTTCAAAATTTTGATTTGATATTGTTGAAAAATAAGCTTTAGAGTATATGTATATATATATATAGGAATTCTTTGGAAATGTGTAGAAATATTTATTTGACTTGGAAAGCAAGTTTAATGCAATATTTTATTATTAGAGACAATAAGATTTGATTTGAATATCTTTGACCATGTGAGTGGCAAATAGATATTTTGGAAAAAAGGTATTTATTTATTTGTTTGTTTTGTTGTTATCTCCTCAATATCTTATTGACTTTTGGCCAGGGTTAAGACCTTTGACACTTTGACATTAATTTATTTGTGAGGAATGGAGGTAAGTTAGTTGTAATCCTTTAACTCCTTGTGAAGGTTACGTATACTGTTACCTAATACTTCTATATGCCTCATTCTTGAGTGGTTCATATTTTTTGGATGGAAAGAGCTTGGAGATGAATTTTCTTGAAACCCTAGTGTGTTCTTGAGCTATTGAAGAAAGATTATACTTGGAATTTGTTTGAATTTTAATCTTGGAAACCTTTAAATGTGCTTGGAAAGAGTACAGTGTTAACTTCAAGCCCTTGGATTCAATCTTGTGAAATAAAGGTATTTTCCCTTTAAGGGTTGAAATTATTCTTTATTGCATTTGAATGGTAAATGGTGTGCTTATCACTATGTGTATTGAAGATGGATGATTTCTTGTTCTTCCAAAATTTTGTTGAAGAAAACTTCATTAATGGAGGTGTGTTTTAACAAACTTTCAATGGAAACTTGAAAATGTTAAATTTTGAATTTAGTTTAGGGTAAGGTAAAAGCTTAGGCATTGGTGTTGTCTTAATGATTGTGCGTGTCCCTTTAACCCTTCCCAAAAGCCAATTTGCAATTTTAGTCTTCTTAGTTGTTTAGGAATTGATAAAATATGGGGACTTGAAGTGACCACTTCTTCCAAACTCTAAAACTTGAGTTTGATGCAAAATGTAAACATCTCTTCCAAACTTGAGCGTATTTGATGTAAATTGTTTACGTAGTTAAGATAATGAATACCAAAATGCAAGTCATGAGCAAGGACCTTCATAGTAAGAAGCATACATTTAATGTGTGCTTGCTATGACTTGCTATTTCTCCCTATATTTCCCATCTTGGACTTGGCGAGCCAAGGTGAATGACACTCCATATCTTCTTCCTCATTTATTTGGATCATGTGTGATTCCAATTGTGTTGTGAAAACCGTGCTTAACTATGTCATTGCATGTAGCCAAGCTTGAGTGTTTGTAAGGGTATTTGTTATCCATGTGCTCATCTCCCAACAAGGTGGGGAGGACCTATTGGTTCACACAAGTTGAGTGGTTAACTTGCTACCATTGATTTATGTAGATGGGGCCATCAAAATCTCATTTGGAACTTAGAGAGTTCCTAGTTTTATTTATTTAATTTGTTGCATTTGTGAATTTGAATTAAATTTATAATTTGGGAGTATTTGTACCTTTGAGCTTGTAAATGAACTTGAAACATATTGAACCTTGTGCTCTATGGATCCGTGTTGTAAATTATAATCTTACTCATGTTTTAAGTTTTAGTTGATAATGGACTTTGAATTGAGAATTTTCATTATAGTCATAAATGTAAATGTGTGTGCAAAATGAGAAGTAGCAATTTTCATTTTCTATAACTTAAAGAGTGGTTGGCAACTTAGTGATTTCAATGGTTTTATGCATTCATTTGCAGATTTAAATTATCAAAAGATATAGAACAATTTGTGTATTTAGCCCTCTTGTTGGTGTTTAAATGCTAGCTGCTATGTGTGTTTATGCATATGTAGTAGTGAATTGTTTTCATACTTTTTCATAGAATTGATTTCCACTCCTAGACTTAATATAGGTGACCACTTTCCCTTCTTGCCTAATGAAAAAAAATATATTTTGAGGATTTTGTAAACTTGTTTTTGCAACAATCTGTTTGTTGGTTTCACCAACAGGATTTCATCAAGATGAATGCTAATTTGCCAAGGCAAATAGCCTGTTTGTCAAGGCAAACAACCTATCTATTGGAGCAAACACTGACTTGTGAGAAGAGGCAAACACCGACTTGTGAGAAGAGGCAAACACTTATAGAATGTTTATGTTGAATTTTTGGGAAAAAAAAAATGAAACATCTTCCCTAGGCTCCACTATATTTGTTTCCATAGCTTAGAATGCTCAAAATATAGTGTTGATGTACTTTTATCACAATTTTACTCCTTTGCATGAAAGAAATTGATTGTGTTATAGTATGCTAGAGAGAGTTGAACTAGCCGTGTATTGGACATTGTGGAGAAAGATTGATGTTATTCTCTTTCATTTATGTTTGTATTTGTGGAATTGAAGCGAATTTAATGATGTTGCTTAATCCATTTACTTCCTCTTTTATTCTTGAACAAAGTAATTGGTCAATGAACAATCTTTTCCTTATTGCTTTAATTCTTGTATTGAATTAGGTGATCAGTGCAAGTAACTAGTTAATTATTATAGAGAGAGACCCCATCTCCCCTATTTTGTCTTTGTGTTTAGCTTGATGCACAGAGTTATTCCTTCTTCTATGCTCATGGCAAGTTGTCTCATACAAGTTATGTCTTTTTCTAGTGCTAGAGTCTATGATTTTGTGTGCCAAATAAGTATTTGCACTATCTTATGTCGATTGAGGTGACAATGCCTCTCCATTTGTGTTTATTGTTGTCAAGAATGATGACGATTTTGGTACATGTGTGGTCATTATTACACATCTATGATGCAATTGTAGCAAAAAAAATGTTGCCCTTGTTTTCACCTATTTTGTCCTTAGTGATTTTTTGGGCATTACACTGTGTGCAAGAAATGAAATGGCTTATGATCAAAATGAATGACAGCATCCAATGTAGTGTTGCCATTACTTGACAACTTGAACAATTGCATATGATTCCTTCTCATTGGTGGAGTAGAGCTAAACTATGTTGCTAAAAGCCTTTGTGATATGCAACCAGGTGCCCATGATGTGTGAGTTTTGTACTAAGCACATGGTCAGATGCATTGATATAAAACGAGTGATGTCACACAATGTCAAAACAAGTGTTGTGCAAAGGTGCCACCTAAGTTCTTCAAAGGCACATTATTGTGCAAGTGTCCACAAAAATACTACTTTGGGGGTGCATGATTTGATTGAGTTGTCAAGGAATGTGTGAAAATCTAAGGACAAAATTGAAATAGAAGTTTACAAGTCCGAGTAAGCTACACAATTCTATGATATTCTATGCAATTGGCCAACCTCAAATCATCCTAACCTTCTCGAAATCTACATAGATGCCTATGTGATCAATGGTGTAGCCCAATATTGGATTTGCATGATGTCAAAGGGGCACTTGCTAAGGATGGGCCTACAACTTGTGTTGGCACAAATGTGTAGGATGCACAAGACATGCTTCGCATGCTCGTCCCAAGTCTTGTTGAAGACAAGTATATCATCCAAGTAAACAATGACAAAGCAATTGCTGAAAGGTTGAAGAAGTTCCATCAAGCACATGAATGTTGTTGCCACAATGGTCAAGCCAAACGACACAACCATCCACTTGTACAATCCCTCCTTGGTTTTGAATGTTATCTTCCAAATGTCTTCAGGTGCACTAGTACCTAATGATATCCTAATTTGAGGTCAATCTTGGAGAAGTATTGCACACCGCATGTTATTCCAAGAGGTCATCAATGTGTAGCAATGGATATTTGGTTTTCACATGATTTTGTTAAGCTCACAATAGTCAATACAAAGACACCATGTGTCATCTTTCTTTTGCACAAGGACTAGTTGTCTACTACCTGAAAGAATTGGGGCTAATATTGCCTTGATCAATCAGCTCCTAGATCTAGCATTGAACTTCATCATTCTCCAAAGAAAATCTACAATAGCAGATTATTTAGACAAGGAGATCCAAGAACCAAATCAATTTTGAGCTATACCAGACAAACTATAGGAAGACACTTTTGTCTCTCAAGACATCTCCATACTATTGCATTACCTTGTCAAGTTGTTCCTACAACAATGCTTGACAATCTTGCATCTCATCAATGCACACTTACTTTCTTGCATAGGCACCTTTGAACAAACCATGAGAAGCACTAACTTATACACATGAGAAATGGTTTTGTGGCATTGTTTAGTAGATACCAAGGTTACCTTGGGCTTCAATGAAGACTCCAAAAGTTTGAAGTAGGGATTATCGACATGCATCATCCACAATTGTAGCTTGATTAGATGGACACCATCTCTTTGTACACATGATATTCAAAGTAGAACATCACAAACTTTTAGCAACACAACATCACAAATGACTAGGTCATGCTTGGGATTTTCTATATACCTAATATACATTGGTGTTTTACCTAAATGTCTTTTGCTTGTTGCAACCATCCCAAAGAGAAAGGCCTTAGGTGTGCTTTAGTGGAGACCTAGACACTTGACCCTATCTTGAATAACAATTTTCTTTTAGCTTCCAAACAATGATGATATGCAACTATAGAAGAGATGCTCACATTCCTCTAAAGTGTTAATAGCTACAACGCTAGCAATTGACATGAGTTGTCTTTATCTCAATATCCTCTACTTGTACAAGGTTTGATATGGATTATGCAACCAAAGATTGTTCCACACAACATTTATTGTCACTCTAGGAGCTAGTAAGATAATGACGGTACCATTTATCACCTTTTTCTCCTCCTTGTATTTGTCCTAGTTTTACCATGCAAGCCCTAGTGCCTTTAATTTAAAAACAGGACTCAAGGTCCTTATAGATGGCTATAATTTTAATGATAGAACTTCAATACATGTACACATCTTAAGCCCTATTAAAACTCCAATACATGTACACATCTTAAGCCTTATCGATGTTTCTATTTGTACTATAACCATCTTTGAGATTTGATAAGAAGAAAATTTGCTACAAAAGAAATCATAAAAGTTACATGCACATAAAAGAAAACTACAAGTCTATTATTGTTTTTTTTAGTTATTTTAGCTCTAGTCAACCACATATCAGCACATGAGGAAAATCCAATGTAATAAATATTATATATCTAAGAAACCTCAAATCTTCCAATTTTTCAAATTTCAAGGGATGCTTCCAATAGACTTAGAAAGATGGTAAGAAACTTCATCTAAAGTCTCCCAATGTCTATAGATGTCCTCATATGTGTCTTCTAGTCAAGGACACATTTTTAGTATGGGAGACAAGTATTAGGAAGCGAGTACAAGTCTCCAGGTACCTATAGAATATGTAATGGAAACAACAAAAGACATCAAGAAGCACAATATTCTCCATATCCAACTACATACAAGTGATACAAAGCTTCAATTCAAATTCCAATAGCACAAATCCATCAAGAAATGAAAAAACATACATATAGATGGGATAGGCACATGGAGATACTCTATCTTCCTTTACAAATAAGATTTTGCAAAGAAAGATATATGACAACCCTTTTAAAAAATATTTGACTCTCACACATTAAGAATACATTCCATTCACACAAACAAAATATATGGCACTCAAATCCACAGCCCTCTTCCAATGTAGAGAGAAGAACCCCTTGACATTCATTTTACTTTCTTTTATTGTATTGCTTTGTTTAACTAGCTCCAACTATTACTTAACCTCTAACCCACTTCAAACCTAACAAAGACTTAACTCACTTTTTCATGGCCCCTAAATATATCCAACGCTTCTAAATTGACCTTTAAATGAATGGCACAGATTACATGACTTAATTCCTTTTGTATATTTAAATAATGATTAGTTCCTAAAATAACTAAATAAGCTCATTAATGTGCAAAAGTTAAAAACTTGAATATGACCCACATGACTTAAAGACAAAAAATACATATTGACACACTTATATACCTTTAATTATATTAGAATAAAATTGAGACCACCAAACCTTTGATACCACAAGACCATAGACTACAACATGACATGTGCACTAGAACACAAGAACAGCAAAACTTATCCATTGGGCAATAGAATCCATGGACCTATCTATGGATTCAATGATACAAAAGAAAAATCACAGTATCAAGCAAACCAACTACAAGCAATTGATCTATGAGAATTCCAAAATGTGCCTCCTTTCACATAAGCAAGACAAAAGGAAGCAGAGATGAAGCATCGGGCTGTAGACCTACATTATCTCAGCTAGGTTGCTTCCATTGCACATCTTCCATTAGTCAAAATCAATGGAGGACATGAAACTCCTACACAAGACCAAAATAGCACAACTAGAGGGAGTAACACTGGTGCTGATTATGGCTTTAATCAACAAATGATGATGTTGATGTTCTCTATGAAGAGCAATACAACGACTTTTTTGAGTTTCTATGTGTATTATACAGTTTGATCACCACGTATATGTATATTTTGAATAGGTACTGTAAGCTTACAAATTATTTTGATGTATCAGATGACAATTGACAGTAAACAATCAATTTTCAAACAGTTATTTGGTTAATTTTGTATGTTCCATACATATTGTGGTTAATCTTGTTTATATTGCTAGATTAGTTATATCTTAAATATTTTTTGTATGGCTGTTCCAAACATATCGCAATGAAAATTCTAATCTCATATCCATACTTAAGTCCATAGCAGGACCAAGAGCTTTAGTTCTTAGGATTGCGGCAGCCGCGAAGCCTAGTTCTTGTCAAACAATAAAGGATCTCAGATGTGCATATGGGCCATGAAGAGATGTGGTTTTTTCCCATCTGCTACAGCAACTTCTCAATGCAAAATCCTTTTGCATTTGGATAAGGTCCCCATTCATGAACCATCTTTCATCTATCAACAAAAGAGGGGAGATTAAATTCAGGTTGTTACATGTTCTAACTTCTTAAGTTCCTAAATGTTTCAGGATGGAAAGGAATAAAATAAGAAAATTCATTTCATTTTTAATTTGAGAAAGTTATATGTTCTTCCTCATTAGTAACTGTTCTTACTTTTGAAGGGGAAAAAAAGAAAGCTTGTATGGAAACTTTAGAAACTTATTAAACTTGTAGATTTAAATCAAAAAGATTTTGATCTGTTTTGCCCACTCTCTTCTGCAGCATTCTTGTGTTTTCTAAACTGAAAGCTAACGATATAGCTGACCAAGCTGACCAACTCAACTTTGATGCTTAGTGAAGTTTTTAATTCTTAACTGGTATGGACATATATTTTGAGATTAATAATACCATCAAAGCAATTTCATTTTGCAGGAACTCCTAGCCTCTGATAGGGGGAGCTCCAGGCAGGTTTTTCTTTGGATTATAGCATAATAGTTTTGATCCATACAACAGCCACAGTAATTCTTCACCAAGGCCATCAAAACTATCATGATGGTCAACTCCCTTTAAGGGCACAAGCTCAAGCCTCATATGTTTACATGGGTATGCCTTCTACCTCATGTGTGGCGCCCAAATTTAAATAGCATGATAATTTATCTATCAAGAGGATCATTCACTCATCAACTCTGACTTGCAAGGTGGCTCACTTACCTGAGTGTGACCTCTACTATCCAATGTTGAATTTCATTAGATCTAACAATTGCAGCTGTTATCCTTGGTTTTCATATAAAATTCATTTCCATTCTGATTCACCACGACCATAAGACATATGGAGGGGTCAAGGAGAATTATGCAATGATTCACAGGGCTTCAGGGGCATAGCGAGCTGAAAACATAGAGGCACATTTTGGAGAGATCTAGATAGACCCTGCAAATTTCAGGAGACAGGTGCAGGGTATGCAGACCTAAGAATATAAAATATTATTTTAATACAAATAAATATTTTCTTACTTAAGTTAAAGCATGGAATCATAATAAATTATAAAACACAAACAACAATTTGACTGTACAAAAAAAAGATGCAAAATCTCACTTTTCATTTATAGTGCAGAAAACTATTTCAAAATTTACGTTTAGATATATTGAATAAATCCAGTTTCACACGTATCCTAATATATTCAAAATCAAAATCGAGACAGATACATGAATGAAAGGGGTTTATTGATATGTACCTCAATAAATGTAAATAAAGAAACAAATCAACTGAAGGTTTACAACAACAGTGAAAAATAACTTAAGTTTTAAACAATTACATCATTATAAATTTATAATAGATTAAAAAAATCAACAATTATATAGCAGGATAACAAAACTGCAATTTTGGCATAAAAACTGAGAAAAAATAACTGAAATTTCTGTATAGTATAGGATAAAATTAGAAATTTATGCAATGGTATTTTTTCTTGCTTTATAAGAGAAGATCTGCCAGCCTCCTCTATTTTGGGGCCTACATAGGCAATGCATTCCATGTATTTTGGGGATGTTTGGATTGTGTTTTCAAGATAAAGATACGAGGGGAAGGTGTCCTGCAGTCCAGGGCTGCTTCACCTTTGGAACAGAGGAATTATTACCCCTTTTCATGTGTGAATCTTTGAGCAGTTAGTAACTTCGTAAGTTCATCTAAAGACAAACTACATGACCTTGATCTACATAGACCTTGATATCATTCACATCTTCTCCAGAAAATTTTCAGGGGGGTGGTACATGTTCTACTTATTAATTTGGGGGTACACCTTTCCAGTCAAAGGGAAGGTGATATATGCTTGACAACATAGTCCCATGCAGGGAAGCTTCTCATTCTAAAGAGCTAGTGGTCACATGAATATTTCGAAAACCATATACAGCCTTTTTTGGAATTTTCTCTGAAAAAGCTGGAGTATCTCTGTTTCCAATGTAGAATTTCTGAGATAGAGGGGGCTGAAATTATGTAGCAACTGCCTTAAAAAATTTACAATGTGACCAAAGATTACATCTTTCCCTCCAAATACTCTATAGTTTGTATTCCAATAAAGCTGGAAAAAGTTTTTTTGCCAAATGAATGCAAATACTGTTTTAAAAAAATCAACAAATACATCATAACAGCTGAGATATAAGCAGCCAAAAAAACGATGAGCCCACTTGGTCTGCTAAGGAAGCGGTTCCATGGAGGGGCTTCAAGATCTATTTTTATGGAGCCAGAGGTCCCATGAGATGACAAAAAATATGCTACGGGATAAATTAGAATCTTACCAAAAAAATTGGAGCCCCTATTTTTTAGTTCTCAGCTTTCCAGCAGGTGCCTTTAGGGTGGGGCACCTGCTGTAAGTTCCCCCCACCAGCTTGGAAGAATTGTTTTGCCACATATCATGTATCTACATTTTTTAACATTAATTGTTACTTAAAAACACAATTTCAGCTGTTAGTAAAAAAATCCTGACATACCCGCATCCTCAAAATTCTGAGCTTAAAATTTTAAGCTTGCCCATTGCTATAAAATCCATGGGACCAGACCATCCGGTTTGTTAAATGCTCCTCAATATTCTCAGCAGCACCCACTGAAAATTTTAGAAAGCGCTCTCACCCACCCCCCCCCCCAATGGACCGCTATCTAAGAATTTTTTTTAGAAAGCCCTCTGCATGGGACCACTGTCATGGGCTGCTTATGAAACCGCACCAAAAAAAATTACTATTGTTATATCTGTATTTTGGCAAATATATCAGTTTTATGTTAGATGTTATATGAAAACTTGGTCAACGGCTTTTGGAAAATAATTTTCAGAAATTTTCTTGGTAAGAAAAGATAGCCCATAAAAAACTACCTTCCAACTCATCACGGGATTTTATTCACTACACTTTTAAGCCTCCTCTTCTGCTTCCTTAGGCAACCCAGCCTCCGTGGCATTCTGACCTTTATATATTTGTTAGCATCTGAAATCTGCACTCTCTTACCTAAAGTTTTATTTTTTAATGATGGATCATAGAGTGTGATCTATACATCAAATATTAAAAATTGATAGACAAGGTTTTCTCCAAGAATTTGTTCCTTGACACTTACAAAATCTGTTGGAAAATGGATCATTAAATTTTAAAAAAATTTGTCAGGAATTTTATTCATCAAAAATTTTACAAAATTTGTTAGACAAAAAAATTGTTCATCAAACAGATACAAAAAATGTTTTTTATGTAAGAATGTAACTTCAACATTTCTATTGATTGCATTGATTTTTGTTTCATAAAAAATCCTGAAAATTATCAGCTTCACCCATACTCATCTCTTACATTCTCTAAGTATGAGTTGATCATGATAAAAATTGGGCATAAGACTCGGTCAAATAAGGGTTTACAGAAGACAAGAAAACAAATCTCCTACTCAAGTGCTGACAAATCAATGCAAACCATGGCCTCCAACGGGCATGAAAAATCACATGCACACCACTACCATTCCTCTTACATCCCGATTTGCAGATTATTTTGCTAAAAATACATTTAGCAAATAAACAAAATAAACAGATTTTTTTTCTACCGCTAACTAGAAAGAAATTTCTGGAACATTTTTTTCTCCGCCTTAAAAATAGCCAGCAATAAAAACCATTAAAGAAAGATAAAAGAATAAGGGGCTCAACATAACAAGAAAACGGAAACTATTTCAAGAAAACTCAAAAAGACAGGAAAAATAGACATTTACTTAATAAATATGTAGCTGATGAGCATATACTTAATATCTATATACTCACAGTCCCTGCATCCGTCTCCTTTTTCTCTGCAATTTCGTCGCCGTTACTTAATCCCATGAAATCTCTTTCGACGATCTTTTCTCGGTCCATTGTGCGGCAAAGAGACCAAACCCAAACCTGTTACAGACTTAAATATATGTCAAATGACGTTCACAGAAAAGGGAAAACCTGAGGAAAAAGTATACGCGCAGAGGAATTGAGGAGCTGATTTCCTCTTCTTCATTCTCGTCAATGTTGACCGGACATGCCGGTGCCTTGCACGGGCTCTGCCCGTTTCCCACGTGCCTGATAAGATGGATAAATATAGGGCAACTGTGAGAAAGTTGCCGCCACTCGTACGTACGACATGCGTGTTAAACATGTTTCATTTCTGTGTGGCAGTTACCTAACCTCCCTTACAGCCTTGTCACCACTCACGTTAAAGGAAGGTTATATTATTTTTTTTATTTTTTAATTATTATTTGATTTATTTTCTTTCCAATAATTATACATTATAATCTAGTAAAAGTTAAATTAACAATAGTAGATCAATTAAAGATATGAAATATTTGATTATTCAAATAAAGTCTTTTTTCAATTAAAAGAAAAATTAAAGATATGAAATGTCTAGTCTATAATTTTACCTTGAATATTTATGGATTAGATTATGTAAGCATTTTTCTTGATCAGCGTCTTTGTCATATTATGTCATCCATCATTCACAATCGAGAATTATGATTTAGTTTAACTAAATAAATGAAGGAAAGCGCTACTTAGGAACCATGAAAATTGATACATTTCTAATTTTAATTATTAATACACTTTAAAATCTTCATAATATAATTCTCATGTGAAACCAAATATCCATTTAAAATTCTAATCATGATTATTGTGTCTTTAGTGTTTTATATCAATTTTTAAGAAATATAAAATCATGTCTTTGTATTAAATTTTACTTTTATATTAATTAGTATTAACTCTTTATTTTTAAATCATAAAACTTTGAATATATTTTATTGTTTCATAAATTTGGTAAATTAAAGTCAACATAATCTATTTGGGTGACTAAATAATATGATTATGTTGATACAATTTAAAATCAAATGTTATTTGATTAATGAGGTATTTGGTTTTTAAAAGTAAAGAATGAATAATGTTTAAAAGAAATTTCTAAAGGGATTTTGAAGCTCACTTTTGATTGGGTTTTTCATTAAAATTATAGTCAAGCTAGTGCTTAATACCTCTTAAAATTATTTAAGGAAATTTGTAAAAGGAGACTACTCTATTTGAGAGCTTGAGACAAATAATGAGGTGTGGATAGAGGCCTTGTTGGAAGGTTTGAACTAGTGACCTTTGTTAGGAGAGATTATATTTCTTCTAAACAATGGACATGATGAGTTAAAAGCTAAAAAGTTATCTTAAGAGGCTCATATACAATGTAAGAAATTGGAGAAAATATTTTTTTGTTTGTTGCTTCAAAAAATGTAACAAATATGTGGACCCGTTAGCTAATGTGACAATGATAAGCAATCAAGTGAAAGAACATAGGGATTTGGTCCCTTTGTTCTAAATGAGTTGCTCTCATAGATTGGTTTTTAAGGGGTGAACCCTTGTATTTTATAAGTTCTCCAAAGATTCAATATTATGACTTTTATAAATAGGAATTTAGGTAAGATGGCAAAGATGCAACCATGTCCTTTGTTTGTGAAGTGTCCTAAGAATGGAAAAATTTTCCCTATCAGATAATTATTTCTAATAACTATTTCCCTTCCTTTCTAAAAGTGTCATTCAAAATTTGGTTGATTGGCCTCTTTCACTTTCCTACCCTAAGGAGACTAAACATATGTTTTACACAATTTGATGTTATGTTTGGTACAATTTGATGCTATATATCAATGTTTCAAGATATTCAATGTATTTATTTCTAATCATTAAAGGTGCAAATAATAGAGATACATTTTGATTTGTTGCATTCAAAAGAGTATTGAATCTATATTATAGGGCCCTTGCATGTTGTGTTTGATTTTTACATACACTTTATAGGGGTTGATCTAAATGAATTTGTCTCCCTATAAAATAACAACACTTTAAGGTATATTTAAATATCACTAGTCCCAAATATTTGAGAAGAGCAAAGGTAACACTCATTGACCAAGTGACGAGCGTAGTAGAATTACATGATGCATAGGGATGAATCTAAACTTAGAGGACTAGTCCACAAGCATGAACTTGTCCCAAATCCACAAACTTGTCCTCTACCATAGCATAATTTTGTATAGAACTTGAGGTCTTTTATCTAACAAAGAGGCACTATTTATAAGCATACACAATTTGATTCTAAAACCTTCTCCATTTAACACTCATCTTTAATCATAGAGCTAAGTACCATTTCTTATTTATTACATTTGTATCTCCTAAATTAAGTATGTTTATCTAATTTTCAATACCCTTTTATATTTAGTTAATCTACACTAACTATGTCTAATTAATTACAATCATTAAGCTAGTGTTAGTTGGACCTAATGAAACCTTATTTTCTTTTATAATAATCTATATTGTGTTGTAAAAAATATATATATAATAAAATAAAATAAACTATTAAAATAATATGTTACATAAATAAATAGATAGATCTTACTATATAATTTAATCTAGCAAGTAGTTAAAACTTGTATATCTTATATTTATGTAACCATTATTTATATTTATAGAAGAAGAATTACATTTACATGAAATGGTCTAGACTAATTAAATAAATGTATTGAATTAACACACAAACTAACTAAAACAAAATGGAAAGGAGAGGGAGCGAGAAGAGGAGTGGAGGGGGGAATTTGAATTATGGAGATGATGCAAGCGATGAAGGAGATGATTCAGAGGAGGCAAATGGATCACTAGTGGGAGGCGACTTATGGCTGGGCAGGTTGTTGATGTCGAGTTGTTTGGTTGTGGTGGTTTGGTGTTGGTTGGTGACATTTTCCATTCGGGTAGAGGTGTTGTGGAGCAGGCTGTTGTCATCCAGTTGGAACGCGATAGTTTTGCTTCTTCATCATGACAAGGTGGAGGTTGTTGCTACTCCTTTGCTTTTTGGATGCTTTTTGGCCTACCTTTTGAAGGCTCATGTGTATGTTGAGTTGTTTCGGCACATGTGTTGGGTTATGAAAGCTTCTAAGTAGTTTTCAAGGGTTGTCCAGGATGTGGGGTTGAAACTCTTATTTTCTCTAACAACCCATTTGGCTTTGAAGTTTGAGGGAGCTTTGGCTACCCTTTTAGAAGTTGAGAAGTTTGATGTGCAGCAGATTTGTGGTTGCTTCTGCTATTCCAAGTTCAAGCTTCTTTGCTTGGTGTCGAACCCTAGCTAGATTATCAAGCATTTGATGTTGGAGAAGGGGTTAAATATTTGTATTCTTAAGGTAGCCTCTGACCTATGTGGTTGGCTCAGGAAGGATGTTAGGCCCCTATTGTTAATGTTCAAGGAAGTGGTGGTTGCCCCTATTTCTATTTTTTGGAAGTTGGCTAGGATGATTTAAATGTCTTTCCTAAATACTCATATTCTTGTGAAGCTTAAGGAAGTTATCTGATGAAGAGAGACCTTCAAACTTCCAACTTATCACTCAACTTAGATTGCAAAAGACTCGACGAATGACTAATTCCAAAATCGACAATAATGTGTCGATTTTAAAATCAATTTACAATTGCTCAACCATAAACTCCAATTTGCAAGTAAACAAATAACTTTATTAAAACAGATTTCATGAAATATATTACAAAGTTAGGCAAATCCATTGCCTCTCTGGTTCCAATCTGACTCTTCATATTCCCTCTCATTGGTTTGATTTTCTTCCTCCAAGTAGTCTTGACCCTCCTCTAATTTGTAGCCTCTCCTTTATACACTAACCGCCACATTCTGCTACCTTTGTGCTCATTACTCAGTAACAGCTCTCACTCGACCCCCCTTGTTACTCCTCCCTTCATACTCCAATAAGCGCAATCCTTCATTCTAAGCAAATACACTTTGGTGCATCCTTCACCAGCAAGAATCTCCCATGAAATTAGAATTCAAAGCTAAACAAAAATATGAATTTTGGCGTTGCCTTTATAATCACACACTACTCCCCTATGAGGTGGGTTTCTTTATTGGTCCATGCCAATTTTTTCCTCTCACGACCTACCTAGCCTTCTTCCCCAACACCTCCTTTCACCCTTGAACATGCTTTTGGTTCTCCCATCAAGATGACTTCTTGTAGTCAATTTTTTTCCTTCCTTCTATATGTGCAGCCTTAAGACAATCTTCTATAGCAATTTAATCTACATGGTTTATTTCATATACATGCTACTTTTCTCCTTCTAACTTTTTGCATCCTCTCTAATCATCTCCTTCGCTGACTCTTGACTTTCCTTAGCATGCATAGATTGGTCTTCTACATGAAATATGTAAGAGTGGTGAAAAATAGAGCTCCTGCATGTGACTTGTCTTAGTCATTTTCTATCACATGTAGGAGTGGGGTTTTTTAGCGCTTCTACATCTCAAACCACAAGTCACATGTAGGAGCTCTGTTTTTCACCGCTCTTACATATTTCATGCCTTAGTCATTTTCTGGCACATGTAGGAGTGGGGTTTTTTAGCGCTTCTACATCTCAAACCACAAGTCACATGTAGGAGCTTCATTTTTCACCGCTCTTACATATTTCATGCCTTAGTCATTTTTTGGCACATGTAGGAGCAGGGTTTTTTAGCACTTCTACATGTCAAACCACAAGTCATATGCAGAAGCTTTGTTTTTCACCGCTCTTACATATTTCATGCAAAAGCTCTATTTTTCACCACTCTTACATATGTCACGTGCAAAAGCTCTGTTTTTCACCGTTCTTACATATTTCATGCAGAAGCTTCATTTTTCACCGCTTTTACATGAAACTACCCAAGTCCTTTAATATGTTGAAGCGTTGATTTTTAGTGCCAAGAAGAATTTGAAGATGAAGCTTTCTCGATAGCTTCAATGAACAAAATGATGGATTTCTAGCTTATTTTAGATTTGAAAGGCATCGAAAAGTTTTCAATCTCATCGGAGGAGTTAATCTCAAGAATCCTCGTCATCTCCAAAGTACACTCCAATGCTAGACAGTGATGAAGTGCACATCATCATGAAGTTTTCATGGAGAAAGATGTTGAAGAAGGCCAATTTTTGCCTTAGATTAGATTTCCCAATTTTAGCATTTTTCATGCTTTATGTAAATAAGTTTCAACATTTTACATGTTATTTCAAAAAATGTAATTACATGTAAACAAATATGTTCTCCTATAATTGTGGACAACATTTTTGAATAAGTCAATTAGTTAGGTAGGATTTTCCTAGATTTGCTCTCCTCTCCCATCTATAAATAAGAGAGGATTCTATTGTAATGGTTATATTTTGTCTTTGACAATGAAGTGCTGCCCATTTTGAGAAGCAAATACATGAAACTTTGTGTTCATCTTTGTGAATCTATTTTGATCAATAAAGAAGTGAGTTGCATACTAAACTTTGTGTTGGAATCGATTATCTTTTAGATTTGATTGGAATTGGCAGTGATTAGTGATTGAGATCTAAAGGGCTTTGAGTAAATCTGTGTAAACTTTGAGTTACACTCTTTTATTTGAATTTATGATACTGAATGAATACTATTGGTGGATTATTCATGTTGTTCATGGATCTATCGTGGAGTATCTAGAAGACTTTGTGCTTCTAATACAATGTTGGTTACATATCTCAAAGGATTCATTGGTGAAAGCTACGAAATGACTTTGTGCTTTCGTGAGTTTTCTTATTTTATCATTTATCATTATCATGTTGGTATTCCTAGGCTTTGCTTTGACAAGATAGGAATATTGGAATTACTGCTTTTGTTTTTAGTTTGAAGTTGTATCGAATCAAGAACTTAAAACCGTGAAGCATTCTAAAACATATTCTCTAAAAAAAAAGGAGAATTATGAATGTGACACACCCCCATCTCTTAATCGTTGTGTACATCATTGTGAATACTTAATTAGTTTTACTTAGTTTCAATAAGCAGTAAGAAGGGCACCTCCCCTTTCTGAGAGGAGAGATTGTATCTCACACAGTTGTGGCTGAAATCAAGTTTTGTAATCTATTAAAGGGATTACATAATTTTCACCTAACAGTCTCGTAGAAATTCTAGGATTGTTTCTAGGATTTGAATTGATGAAATAACCTTGTATTTATAGGTATCTATCCTTAATTTCCCAAAAATTAAGCATTACAAGCCAACATTGAAATTTGAATTTGGGGACATTAAAATACTACCAAAAACGTATTTTAAATTTGGTTCCAAAGGCCTAGGGAGGATCCACTTGCCTATGGGTAAATGGGTCCCAAGTCCCTATTCCTGGAACACACATTGTTCAAGATAATTAATTATGTGCTAGCATTAATTGTTGTTTAGCTTCCTCTTCGAAAAATGTAATTTATTAGGCTTGTAGATGTAAAATAGGGCTTATTAAGGTATAATTAAGTCCAATTTAATTGAGGGGACCCAAACAAAGTATGAACATGTAAAGGAGCACATTTTTTTGACACTACAAAAATTAAGGCATGAAATGGATGTATGGGAATAAGTGATGTTGGGATTAGTAGTGGATAATGTTAATTACCAATTTCAATGTGAAAATTGTCATTTTACCCAATAGTTGATGCAATTAAGGACAACCTAGTCACTATGGACCCAAAACACAAGGGTAAAAGAAATGGGTGTGTAATTTTCACCATAACAATATTATATTTAAAAAATATTAAACATATTAGCTATTAATTATTTTCCTTTAAATATATTTTTTTAATTTTAAATATTTTATTTTTAATATTTTTGTTGCAATTTTTAAATTGCCATAAAATAGTGCAGGGGAATCAAATACACCCTACACTAACTTAGTGACCAATTAATAATAAAACAATCATTAAATAATTAGAATTAAATTGAATAAGAGTTGAAAATAGTAAATATAATTCATAAATAAAGAGTTAGGATGTGCTTAGCTTAGCATTAATGGTGAATATTTCATTTTGTGTTATGATTGATGATTAGAATTAGGTTTCTAAAGTTAGGTATGCATGTATCAAATTGTGATGAACTTGTACTATAAATTTGGGTCTACTTGGATGGGGTCATGCTCATGTTTCAATCCTCAAATGCTTTGTCTCCACATGGATAGATATCCTATGTCGATGTGATTTAGTGGTTTGTTATATTTAGAGGGAAAGTTCATGACTTCTTTGATAAGATGTGAAACCCCTTTTTCTAATGTATATGCTACACCCTTGACCACGTAGTAAGCATAGGGTATGAGTAGTCAACGTGTGGCTACCTTGGCTCTTATTTATGTTATATGATCATTATTATAATCTTTTTTAGGTATTTACATCATCCTATATGTTATATTTAAGTATCTAAGTTAGCATGGGTGGCAACCAAGACATAAGTACGATATATATAGGAGTTAGTGGTTAGTTTATTATCATCGAATTATGAATTTTGTTCTCATTGGAGATATTTGGAGGTTTTCCCCCTCAAAGTGGCTTATTATCTCAAGTATTATCAAGCATTTGTAGCAATTTTCCTATTATATTTTTCTCTTATGTAATTAATTTCATTACAAGCAATATCAAAACATGATCTTGGTAACCAAAGTGTAAGAAACAAGGTAATTTCTTTTCAATTTTAGATGGCAAATTGTGTTCAACACATACCTTGATCTTAATTTGTTAAATTTTTTCTTAATTTTTAAAGGGTTTTTCAAGGCTGTATTGAAGTTGTTCTAATCCAAAATTTAGTAGAGAATAATTTAAGGATTTTTTGTAATATCAAGGTTTCCACCAAATTCACTCCCAAGGCCACAAATCAATGAATTTCTTGGAGTTTTTTTAGAAGTGATATTTAGACCCTAGTTAGTCTTAATAGAAATTTAGATTGTTTGAATTTTTTTAAGTAAGTTAGAGTGGAAACTATTTTGGTAGCACCATGGCAGGAGCTTCAACAAGATGGAAGGGAAGGAAACCCATCGCTCTCAAAAATACTCTTAACAATGAGCATCCATTTGTAGAGGAGAGGGATGTCATAACCATGGATGATGTAAGGGTAAACATCAATAAGATAAAGATTAAATATTTATGAGGATGGATACAAAGCTAAATGATCTTGTGGCAAGGATTGAATGAATAATTTATATCCAAGGCTCTAGACATTCCCAATGCATGGATCTACACAATAAGACTTGGGAAGGAGCAAGAGGAGGAGGATAATATGATGATGGTGGTGGTGGTGGTGGTGGTGGTGGTGGTGGTGGTGGTGGTGGTGAAGTAAGAGAAGTAGAAGAAGAAGAAAAGATGCATACACTATAAATATATAGGCAATTATAGAGGTGTACTTTGTAGTTGTTGGGGATGTGCTACAAGGATTTCATTTTGAGAGCCAGGTAAAGGCACATAATTGAATGAAGAGGCAAGTGGATCATCACTAGAATTTTGATATAGTTAGTGTTATCTAAGCTAGATGCAAAGTAAGATGATGTTACTGTTAAAGTAGACCAAACCCCAAGTAGAGATCGTAGATGTATGAACTTGCTTTAAATAAAAGGATTGGTGAAGATATCAGTGACCTACTCTAAAGACTAACAGAAAACCAAGTTGATGATATGACCATGAATAAGCTCTCAAATATGATGCAGGTGAATCTTTATGTGTTTGGTTTGTTGGTGTTGAGCTGGATTCCTACATATTTTTTTGGTGTTCTAGTTGTCACAATAAATGACTATGGGTCACTTGAATGAAATACCAAACTCATTGAGGATGCCCTGAAACCAAATACCCTCAATAGTTACATTGGCATCTCTCATGTACTCTTCCTCTATGGATGATAAAATAATATTTCTAGACCAACTAACAAGATGAGAACCCAGTCAACCTCTATGCCAACTCCATAATTAATTGTAAACCTAAGAGTAGCCTGAAAGCAGTGAAGTATCCTCTTAGCTTCTTTCCAATATAGCTCGTGAGGCTCCTACATGAATCTCAAAACTATGCCTACTACATATGAATTATTGGGCTTCGTATGATTTAGATAGATGATACTTCCAAGAATTTTTCAAAACAAGGTTTCATCGACCAATGGTGTAGTACAATTAGCCTCAAGCTTGAGTCTAGATAAAAAGGGAGTTGGAGATGACTTACAATTAGTCATGTGAAAATGAACAAGTAGATCAAGAGTATACTTGGTTTGTGCAAGAGTGATCCCTGATTTAGATTATGAAATCTTAATACTAATGAAGTAATGTTATAAACCCAAGTTTCTCATGTCAAATTTATGTCATAGAGATTAATTCATTGTTGTAATAGTAGATGAATATCTCCTAGTGATCAAAATATCATCAACATAAAGTACCAATATCAACAGTGAATCATCTTGCCACAAGAGATACATATTAGGATATGAATGACATTGAGGGAAACTTGAAGCTAGGAGGAAGGAATCCATCTTGGAATACTAAGCATGAGGGTCTTGTTTGAGGCCATAAAAGGATTTTGTAAGCCTACAAACTAAGGATGAATCCTAAATGAACCTTGGTGGTTGTTTCGTGTAGATCTCTTCCTAAAGGTCTTCATGAAGAAAATCACTCTTCACATCCATATGGTGCACATCCCAACCATGTGTTACAACAATAGCAAGAGTAATGTAGTAACTCGTGAAAAACTATTAGCAACCAAATGTTCCTTATACCTGTCAACTGACTCATCTAAAACAAACTTGGTTTGATATATCCACCTAAATCAAACCATATTTCTTCTCTTAGGAAGTGGATTCAAGTCCTAGGTGTGATTATTGATTAAGGAATCATATTCATCATGCACAAAATTATCCCACTTAGATATGTCTAATACCTCTCAAAATGTCTATGGATCATAGGTTGAGTCATAGAAAATATGTGGCTCAATCTTATATTCTAACCAAGTATTTATACCATCTATTGGATTCCTTATCCAAGTGCTTTCACTTTGAAGTGTTTGTCTAGCCTAAAGAGGATGAGAAGTAGGTGAGTCAAGTGTCGAAACATAATCATCCAAAACATGTCTAGAAGTGGATGAAGATGACTCCTTATCACTATCATCACTATCAATAGTGGAAGAAGAAGACTTTACCTTAGGAATATGTTGTGGTTGGTTTGAATCATCAAAATCAAGTGAGTCCATAATAGAAGGAGAATGTTAATTATATAGTTAGTAGGACTCTTTTGAAACTTAGTACTCCTTAATGAACAACTCATGTATGGTGGGGTGGAGTAGGTGATAACCTTTTGCATCATTTGGATAACCTACAAATTTGCAAGGTTTCATTTGAGGTTCCATTTCCTTGTGATTTTTCTTTGGTATGTATGTCATGGTAAGAGATTTGAAGACCTTGAAGTGCTAAACTGATGGTTTCCTACCTATCCAAGCTTCAAAGGGAGTGATTCCCTTCAAGGTTTTGTGAGAACTCAATTCTAAATATAATAAGCATATTTGATTGCTTCTACTAAATATTATGGTGTAAAGCCCTTGGAGTGTATCATTCAATTAGCCATCTCTTTTAAGGATCTCTATTCCTATATTCTATAACACCATTCTATTGAGGATTATAAGGAAACATGCATTTCAATTATATCCCCTCAACTATACAAAATTACTCAAACTTACTGTTGACGTACTTAACCCTATTACAGTTTGAAGAACCTTGATGACTTTTCTTGACTATTTTCAATAAGAGCCTTGAAGTCTCAATTTTTTTTTGAAGACTTTAAATTTTTTCCAAAGAAAGTAGACCCATGTGTATTTGGAGAAGTCATTTATGAAAGTGAAAACATACCTTTCCTTAGTAAAAGATGGATGAGGAAATTCCCTTGATACATCACTATGGACAAGCTCTAAAATTTGTGTAGCCCTCCAAGATTTTCCTTTGTCAAATTTCTCTTTAGGATGCTTTCAAAGGGTGCAACCCTCACAAAGATCCTTAGAGAATCTAACTTTAGGCAACCTTGTGACCATATCCTATTTACTTAGTTTCTCAACATAGTGGTAGTTAAGGTGGCTAAACCACTCGTGCCATAATTTGTAACTTCATCTAAATGAGTAAGAAATGTTGTAGGATAAACATCAGGTGCAAAGTGAGAGGAGGTGTACAACCTAGCTTGGTGATCGACCCTTCCAAAAGCTATAAAATTATTGATTTAAAAATCCCTAATCTCAACTAAGTCCAGAGATAAATGAACTCTCATGTCATTCCCTATGTGGGTAATCTGATACAATGATAGGAAATTAGCTAAAAGAGAATGTACACTTAGAACTACTATGCCCTGCATAACCACCCCATTTTATTCTAGAACAAAATGGGTCCCCCTTTTCTCTTGCTTTTGTTACCTTTGGTTATTTACTTTACTCTTCGGAGTTCTTCTATTTTCTTCCTGAGTTTGCCTTCTGGTTTTGTCAAATTTTGGTTATGTCTCAGCTTAAATTGGTTTTCTTCTTGCTGGAAATTGAATGAAATAATCACAAGCAATAGTGGATTTTATTATAATATGTTTTATTTGCTTATGAGGACTAATGCAGACCTTGTTTCACAGGATTAAATCACACACATGATGATATTTGTTAGGGGAGCTCAGTTGGAAGGCATTCCCCAATCAAGTAGGGCACAAAATTCCTCTAAGAAGAAAGTCGGCAAGACCTTGCAGATGTCTTGCCGACTACCAGTGCGTTTTGTCCATTGGAGGCTCACTGGTCGTTCCAACGTTCCTGTCGTCGTAGGTTCCTGGTGCAGGAGCACCTAGGTAATCAGGAGCTTTTGGAAGTGATTTTTTTGTTTTTTTGTGCCTTTATGGCATTTGGTTGATTTGGATGATGTTATTTATGTTTCCTTATAAGGTCATGTTGACCATTGTTGATGCTAAAAATAAAGTCTTGTCATTTGAGCAATTTTTGCAAAATAATGCCTAAAATGAGTTTGTGTAGCCAAGAAGTGCCTATGGTTGTTTTAACTATTTGAAGAACCTTTAAAAAGGTTGCCTCAACCTTATTGAAGGGTTGGAAGCTTGAATGTACAGACTGTCATTTGAAAATTTAGAGAAAAACAATGTTTATGAGCATTTTTACTGATTTTTGCTTCTAAACAGCACCAAAATGGATTGAATATGTTTCTGTGTTGAGTGTAGGATGTAGAGTGAAACCATTACAAGCTTCTTGTAGCTTTTAGATAGTTCTTCCACTTGTTTTCTTGTGTTTTTGTAAATATTTTGGTTTCTTAGTGTTTGCTAGCCTGAAACAGGCAGTGTTGAATAAATGGAGGCTTAGAGCACCTTCCCACCGTACAAATTGTACGGCCTTTTGGGAAATGTGCCCTAACTCCATGCTTGTACATATGGTAGTTTGTAGGAGTTGTGTGGATGCAAGGATGTGCTAGCATGATGATGCCCTAGGCGAGCCAGTGCAGGTTCGGCTAGGAAAAACTTGTTGTGCAGGTCACTTGATTTGCAGGGGTGATCAGTTATGGAGGATTTCCTTCTAGGAGGAGTTAGGGTGGTGTGTTACCATGTTACTACAGAAGGAGAAGGTTCCTTTTATTCATTTGGTGTGTAAACTCATTTGAAGTTTGAAAATTGCCAGGACAAACTTGAAAACCCTAAAGATTGGCCATTTTCAAGTTTGAGTACTGTACGGCCAGATAGGGCCCAAAACCTTGAAAATCTTTGAGAAGGCTTAAAATGGATCAGAAACCTTGAAGACAGCTTGGGGATTCCTTTTGAGCTTTGAGAGTTATAACATGTTTTGTTGGTGTAGGAGACCTAATAGGGGCTCAAAGGCTACTAGCCTTCCAAACCCTAGGAGTAGGTGTCTTGCAAGCGATGGTTAGATGAAGACTTTGTGAACCTTTAGAAACCCTTGGAGGACAGTTTGAGGCCTTTTAGAACATTTCTCCACCCCTACAAGAACAAGTGGAGTGTTGAGGAAAGATTAACCTTTAGGAAGGATTAAGGGTTAAAGGAAGAATGGAGGAATTGCATCAAGGATAGCTTGATTGTTGAAAATTGACAAGGTAGAGAGGTTGGCCAGGAGAACCAAGGGAACCTAATCAAGAAGGAGTTCCTATAGGTTAAGGTGGAGTATCATAACACCAAGGAGGTATTCCAAGTGAGACCCAGAGCAGGAATCAGTGATTGATTCCTCCAACCCCACTCCCTAGCAGATTGGTATCAGAGCAAGTAAAAGATTTGGGAAGCATCTTATATGTCAGAGGTTGAGTCAAGTGAATCTCCCATCATGGTGAAAAATGCACAATTAGCCAAGATGGTTGAAGAACAAGAGGAGGACAACAAGTCATTAAAAGAAAGAATAGAGCAACTTGAGAAAGCATTGAACAATGTGAAGTTGGAAGGTAAGGTGCCAAAGGAAGAAGAGGTTGCAGAGGAAGACAAGATCCCTGA
Source organism: Sequoia sempervirens (assembly GCA_007258455.2). NCBI lineage: Eukaryota > Viridiplantae > Streptophyta > Pinopsida > Cupressales > Cupressaceae > Sequoia > Sequoia sempervirens. Next base: position 292,715,518 of record VDFB02271358.1, read on the forward strand.
ACCTAACCTTGTTTTGGAGGAAGAGCCTTTCTTGAAGGCATTGAAGGCGTTGAGTGGAAAAGGACTTGAGGGCATACCACTGTTTAGTGGAAAAATGGAACCTGATTTGGTCATGGATTGGATAGAAGGCATGGAGAATCATTTTGAGTGTGATGGAGTCACTGAAGCACAGAAGGTGAAGGTTGCTAAGTCAAGATTGAGAGGATCAGCCTTGACATGGTGGAAGTTTATTCAGACTGAGAGGGAAAAAGAAGGCAAACAACCCATATCAACTTGGAAAGGAATGGTTGCTAAGGTAAAGGAAGCCTACATGCCAGATGTCTATGAGATTCAATTGCACAAGAAGAGGCAAAGTCTAAGGCAGAAAGACCAAGATGTAAACACTTATATTGAAGAGTTTCAAAAGCTTTGCATGAGATCTAATGTGACAGAGGATGAGAGTCTTAAGGTGGCTAGGTATCTTACTGGTTTGAAATGGAACATTCAGGAGGAGATGGCTCTACTGAGTCCCAAGACAGTACACCAATGCTGTCAGTTGGCTATAAAGATTAAGGAAAGGAATAAGAGGAAGCAAGATCGGGCTTCTAAGGGTAGAGGCAAAGGCAGAGATCAAAGAGGACAGTGTGGTGGTTACCAAGGTAGAGGCAATGACCAAAGGAGTCATGGAGAATCAAAACTCATTGAGAATGGAGGTGAAACATCTTCAAGAGGAGGATTTAATAGAGGGAGAGGACCTCAAGGAGGTTCAAACAGGGGAAGAGGAGCAGGTAGGAGTAATTCTTAGTTTGCAAACATGAAGTGTTACCATTGTGGACAAGTAGGTCATCCTACTTATAGGTGCCCAGAGAAAGCATCCTCTTCTAGCAATGAAAAGAGAGTGGCCTATACACAAGAGGACACTATGAGTCCTAAAGCATCTGAGATCAGTCACATAGAATCTAAGGTAGGAGAGAATCTGATGTTTAATAGGGTTTTGATCAGACAACCGGTTAAAGAGGAACCTAAGCAAAGAAGAGCTCTTTTTAGAGTAAGATGCAAGATACTTGGGAAAGTGTGCAAAGTCATAGTAGACTCAGGTTCAATAGATAATATAATCTCAAAGGAGGCAGTAACTAAACTGAAATTGGAGAAAGTACCTCACAATAACCCTTACAAGGTCACATGGCTGAATAAAGGGCAGAGTGTTTTGGTTAATGAGCAAGTAACAGTGGAATTTTCAATTGGAGGATATAAAGATAAGTTGGTTTGTGATGTATTACCCATGGATGCATGCCATCTACTACTGGGAAGACCATGGCAATATGACAGAAGTGCCATTTATGATGGGAAAGAGAACACCATCTCATTCAAGAAGGATGGAAGAACCTTCAAACTGCAGTCATTAACAGAGGAAGATGAAGGACAGTCAAAGGTACCTATCATCATGAGTGGCAAGGAGTTCCTTAAGGACCTACACCAAGGGAATGAAGGATATGTGGTTGTGTTGCAGTCCAAAGAGGAAGACAAATCTGAAAAGAAGTCTTACCAGAAGCAGTCCAAAGGTTGCTTGATAAATACAAGAGCATAGTTAGTGATGGTACACCTACAACTCTACCTCCAAAGAGAGCTATAAGTCATCAAATTGACTTTATACCAGGGGCTTCTTTGCCTAACAAAGTAGCATACAAGCTTACACCAGATCAGAACCTAGAGGTAGCTAGGCAAGTGTAAGAATTATTAGATCAAGGATTGATTCAAAAGAGCATCAGCCCTTGTGCAGTACCAGTGGTTTTAGCAACAAAGAAAGGAGGTAAGTGGAGAATTTGTACTGATTCTAGGGAAATAAATTGGATCACCATTAGGTATAGGTTTCCTATCCCTAGAATTGAAGACCTGATGGATTGTCTTGGAGGTGCTTAGTTCTTCACAAAGTTGGATCTCAAGAGCGGGTATCATCATATCAGAATTAAGGATGGTGATGAGTGGAAGACAGCTTTTAAGACAAATGATGAGTTGTATGAGTGGAAAGTGATGCCATTTGGCCTCTCAAATGCCCCTAGCATGTTCATGAGACTCATGAATGAAGTGCTTAAGGATTTCATAGGGATATTTGTGGTAGTATACCTTGATGACATACTGATTTTCAGTAAGACAGTAGAAGAACACCTCAAGCATGTGGAGATGGTTCTTAGAAGGTTACAAGAAGAGAAGTTGGCAATCAATCTTGAGAAGTGTGAGTTATTCAAGCAGGAACTTGTGTATTTGGGTTTTGTAGTATCCCAAGGAACGTTGAAGATGGATCCAAGCAAGGTGGAAGCCATCCTAAACTGGCCTACACCAACCACAGCAACAGAGGTAAGGAGTTTTCATGGATTAGCCCAATTTTATAGAAAATTCATAAGGAACTTTAGTGGTATATGTGCACCAGTCCTAGATACTATCAAAGGTGGTCTGAAAACAAAGTTTAAGTGGACTCAAGAGGCTGATAAAGGGTTTGAGAAACTGAAGCAAGAAGTGGCAACTCAACCTATTCTATTATTGCCTAGTTTTGACAAGTTGTTCACAGTTGAGTGTGATGCAAGTGGAGTAGCAGTAGGAGGAGTACTTAGTCAAGAAGGTAGGCCTATGGCCTTCTTTAGTGAAAAGCTCAATGAAGCCAAGCAGAAGTACTCTACCTATGATCTAGAATTATATGCTTTAGTGCAGTCCCTTAGGAAGTGGAGGCATTATTTGTTACCCAAAGAGTTTGTGGTCTTTACTGATAACCAAGCACTTAGTTATATCAACACCCAAGGGAAGTTAAGTAATAGGCATTTGAAATGGATGGAATACATCCAAGCCTTTACTTTTACCATCAAGCACAAGAAAGGGCAAATGAATAAGGTGGCAGATGCATTAAGCAGGAGATTATTGATAGTACAGGAGATACAACTAAAGAGCATTGGATTAGAGAGTTTCAAAGACCTCTATGGTGAAGATGAAGACTTCTCAGAGGCTTACAAGGTATGTTCTGATTTTGAGAATCACTTTCATAGCCAATATTCTGAGTATACATTGCAAAATGGACTGTTATTTAAGGGCAATCAATTATGTGTTCCAAGAGGGTCAATGAGGGAAAATCTGATTTAGGAAAAGCATAATGGCAGTCTTAGTGGGCATTTTGGTATCAACAAGACCTTAGAGCTAGTACACAGGTTCTATTATTGGCCTAAGTTGGCAAGAGATGTTAGAAGGTATGTGGAACAGTGTGTTGTGTGCATGAAAGCTAAGGGAGGAGCTGGCAATGCTGGTTTATATCAACCCCTGCCTATTCCTAACAAACCATGGGAGTGTGTGAGCATGGATTTTGTGGTAGGCCTTCCTAAGACCAAGACTAGTTTTGACAGTGTTTATGTGGTGGTAGACAGATTTAGTAAGATGAGTCATTTCATTCCTTGCAAAACTACTCATGATGCAAGTTACATAGCTCATCTTTTCTTCAAGGAGGTTGTACGGATCCATGGCTTGCCTCTAAGCATTGCTTCTGATAGAGATGTGAAGTTCATGAGTCATTTTTGGAAGACTCTATGGAACAGATTGGGTACAAATTTGTCATTTGGATCAGCTTACCATCCTCAGACCGATGGTCAAACAGAGGTGGTTAACAGGGTGATTGGTAATCTTTTAAGGTGCTTAACTAAAGAATATGGATAGACATGGGATATGGTTATTTCACAAGCTGAGTATGCTTATAATGACAGTGTCAATAGAACTACAGGGAAAAGTCCTTTTGAAGTTGTGTATGGAATGCACCCTAGAGGCATTTGTGAGCTCAGAGATCTTGGAACTATGGAACATAGGAGTGGCCATGCAGAAGACTTCAGTCAGACCATGAAGGAGATTCAGGAGCAGGTCAAGAAGACAATCACAGCAGCTACACAAAAGTTGAAAGATAAGGCAGATTTGTCAAGGAAAGATCTCCAATTTGTAGTAGGAGACTATGTTATGGTCCATCTCAACAAATCCAGATTACATAAGGGAATGTCAACCAAAATGCAGATGAAAAGAGTGGGACCATGCAAGGTGTTAGCCAAGTATGGACAAAATGCTTATAAGGTGGAATTACCAGCAGACCTAGGCATTTCTCCAGTATTTAATGTGGCTGATCTGATCAAATACAAGGGGACAGTCACTGATAGGGATCAAAACAACAAGGAGGTGTTCAAGGATGTCAGCAACATTGCCCTACCTAATCCAGAGAAGCCTTAGGCAGAGAAGATCTTGGAGTCTAGAGTACAAAATTCTACAAGGCACAAGGTATACATGGAACACCTTGTCAAGTGGAAGAACAAGCATGAATCTGAGGCTACTTGGGTTGAAGAAGCTGATTTTAAGAAGCATGGCATTGACATGTCTCTAATCTCTCCTAATATTCCTTAGTTTCTTTGTGCAGAGAGGGGGAGAATGGTGTAGGAGCACCTAGGTAATCAAGAGCTTTTGGAAGTGATTTTTTTGTTTTATTGTGCCTTTATGGAATTTGGTTGATCTGGATGATGTTATTTATGTTTCCTTATAAGGTCATGTTGACCATTGTTGATGCTAAAAATAAAGTCTTGTCATTTTTGCAATTTTTGCAATTTTTGCAAAATAATGCCTAAAATGAGTTTGTGCGGCCAAGAAGTGCCTATGGTTGTTTTAACTATTTGAAGAACCTTTAAAAAGGTTGCCTCAACCTTATTGAAGGGTTGGAATCTTGAATGTATGAACTGTCATTTGAAAATTTAGAGCAAAATAATGTTTCTAAGCATTTTTACTGATTTTTGCTTCTAAACAGCACCAAAATGGATTGAATATGTTTCTGTGTTGAGTGTAGGATGTAGAGTGAAACCATTACAAGCTTCTTGTAGCTATTATATAGTTCTTCCACTTGTTTTCTTGTGTTTTTGTAAATATTTTGGTTTCTTGGTGTTTGCTGGCCTGAAACAGGCAGTGTTGAATAAATGGAGGCTTAGAGCACCTTCCCACTGTACAAATTGTACGGCCTTTTGGGAAATGTTCCCTAACTCCATGCTTGTACATATGGTAGTTTGTAGGAGTTGTGCGGATGTAGGATGTGTAGCATGATGATGCCCTAGGCGAGCCAGTGCAGGTTCGGCTAGGAAAAACTTGTTGTGCAGGTCACTTGATTTGCAAGGGTGATCAGTTATGGAGGATTTTCTTCTGGGAGGAGTTAGGGTGGTGTGTTACCATGTTACTACATGAAGGAGAAGGTTCCTTTTATTCATTTGGTGTGTAAACTCATTTGAAGTTTGAAAACTGCTAGGACAGACTTGAAAACCCTAAAGATTGGCCATTTTCAAGTTTGAGTACTGTACGGCCAGATAGGGCCCAAAACCTTGAAAATCTTTGAGAAGGCTTGAAATGGATCAAAAACCTTGAAGACAGCTTGGGGATTCCTTTTGAGCTTTGAGAGTTATAACTTGTTTTGTTGGTGTAGGAGACCTAATAGGGGCTCAAAGGCTACTAGCCTTCCAAACCCTAGGAGTAGGTGTCTTGCAAGCGATGGTTAGATGAAGACTTGGTGAACCTTTAGAAACCCTTGGAGGATAGTTTGAGGCCTTTTGGAACATTTCTCCACCCTTTCAAGAACAAGTGGAGTGTTGAGGAAAGATTAACCTTTAGGAAGGATTAAGGGTTAAAGGAAGAATGGAGGAATTGCATTAAGGATAACATGATTGTTGAAAATTGACAAGGTAGAGAGGTTGGCCAGGAGAACCAAGGAAACCTAATCAAGAAGGAGTTCCTATAGGTTAAGGTGAAGCAGCATAACACTGAGGAGGTCTTCCAAGTGAGACCCAGAGTAGGAATCAGTGATTGATTCCTCCAACCCCACTCCCTAGTAGTTCCTTTGTGTCTCGCCGATCGGAGGAGCCCTCGCCAAAGGATTCCGTGTTTGACATAAGGTCTTAGAGAAGGAGGAAAGTCCCGTTGACATGAGGTAGTATCGACAAGAGTTCTTGCCGATCCATCGGAGGCTCAAAAAAAGGAGGATGCTATTAGGGGATCTCGCTGGGAAGGATTTACCCTCGACAAGAAGTCTCACTGACACTGAGCGATTTTAGGGTAAAGTTCCCCTTTCATGGTGATGTCCTACCGATACAGTGAAGTCTGGGCGACAGAGGAGTGGTCTTGGCAACGTAAGAATAGTGTCGGGAAGAGGTATCACCGACATGGTGGACTCTTGCCAAAAAGGTTTGTCTTCGAGGAGAAAGATATGCTCCATGGAAAGTCTTGCCGACATGAAGGAGCTCGCCAAAAGATTTAGGGCTCGAAAAAACATCTCGCCGACAAAGCGGGGTCTCGCTGAAAAGCTCAAGCTCGGGGAAAGTAGTTTGCTTTTGGCATGAAGTATCGCTGACCTAAGAAGGTTTCCCCAATATGATCTCAGCTCGCCAAAAGGGGTAGGCCTTTGGTGAAATGTCCCACCAACAGAAGAAGGTCCCACCGAAAGTTTTAATCTCGGCAAGTGCTTTTACCTTTGGCAAGGGTCTGGCCAATATGCTAAGGTCTCCCCGAAGTGCTCTTGGTTCGGCGAAAGGAAGTTTCGGTCGATGTAAAGTCTCACCGACCGAAGGGAGTGTCGATGACACGGAGGTGATATCGGCATAAGCTTTCGCTGAAAGATTTAGGTTCGCTTAGATGTCTGGGTAATGAGGTGAAGGTTTCGGCGAGAGGGAATTGCTTCAGGGTAATATCTCCTCGACTGCTGAAAGTCTCACTGAAGGTTATGCCTTCAGCATAATCTCCTGCCGACGGATCAAACTCTTGCCGACAATTGTTCACGGGAGCTCTCGGGCAGAGGATCTATGTTTTCCATAGGGTCTGGCCGAATGGTGGAGGTCTCGCCAAAGGGTTCTCCCTTTGGCGTGATGTCTGGGTGATTTCGAAGTGTCTTGGCGAAAGCGATGTGGCTTCGGTGAAAGGTCTCGGCAAAGGGAGCGGTGTCTCGCCGAAATAAAGTGATATCGCCACAAGGTCTTCCCGACTAGTGGAGGTCTCGCTGAAGGGTTCTCCCTTCGGCGTGATGTCTAGGCAACTTCAGAGTGTCTCGGCGAAAGAAACGTGGCTTCGGTTGAAGGTCTCAGTGAAGGGAGCAGGGTCTCACCGAAATAGAGTGATATCGCCACAAGGTCTTCTCGACTGATGGAGGTCTCCCCGACATAAAAATGAGCTCGCTAAAGGATTTTGAGCCTCGCTATGACATCCCACCGATTTGAAGAAGTCTTTCTGAAACAAAAAGATTGAGCTCAAAGAATAAGAATGAGCTCAGGGAGAAAAGAATACATCGCCATGAAGTCTCACCGACCCGGTAGGGTCTTGCCGACACAGAATGTGGTCGCTGAGAGAAGAGGGGCTTCACTATAAGGTCATGCCGACTAGCGACTTTCTTGCCGATAGTCTTTGTGGTATCAATATGACTTTTGTAGCTCGCCGAAAGGTCTCACCGACTGTCACATGTTGCACCGATAGCTGCTAGAAGAGATATAATCACATCGGGGAGACACGATTAGTGTCTCACCAACATGCGATTTAAGATGGACCACTTTTGACCACCCTAATGGAGAGGATCAATAGGATGCAAACGACATGGACTCATTCTAAGATCAGAGGGCGATGGATTGGCTTAGGCGATGGTGTTCAAATCTAAAGGGAGGCCAGATGTTGGTTCCAAAGATAGTCACCGTGCAGAAAGATCTAGAGCAGGAAGGAAGTCGAAGGAAAGAAACAACCACGAGTCACAGGGATAGCTGTGAGGTATGTTGGTGAAAGACAGATCGGTATTAATGACAATGCTTTAGAGCATTCAAGGCAGCTCTGCGAAGGAGTTTGAAGACAGACACGAAGTATAGAGTTAATGCGGTAGCTGCAAAAGATATGAGATCACCCCCGGAGCAAGCCTTCACCAACATGGATAGTGAGAATGCAATTCAATGTAGCATTAACTATATTCAAAAGATCTAAGAGCCAACCCTCCTGAAAGCATATATTTTGTAAAACCTAATATAGGGGACAACACATTCTTTTTGGTACACTTTGTATATATGAAATTCTTGCCTCTTTGTAAAGGGTTAGAAAAAGTTAGAAGAAGTTAGCAGAAATGGAGGAGATAATAGAGTAAACAGGTCCAAAGATAGATTTTCAAGAATAGGAATTTTCTAGAAGATAGAGGAGACAAAGCTGCATCCTGATTCTTTGTAATGGGAGCTTCTTTTTCCTTCTTAGTTAGGAATTAGATTCAACAGAAGCCTGTAATGTATTTTTCAAGTTTTATTAGTATAGATGGAAATAATTTGGAGTCATGGATTTTCTGTACACTGGTGATTGTGCCAGCTTTGTAAATATTGTTTATCTATTTCACTAACAGTAGAAGCAATCAGATCTTAATCTACTTCACCTTGTGTTCCAGAATGATGTTTGTCTTAAGTTAATCATTTGATTTGAGAAGCTTTCAAGGAATGAAGTTTGATTTCATGTTTTGTTTAAAGTGGTAACTTATAATTTGTTGTGAAAATCAGCATTGTGAATGGATGCAACTGTGTGTTAATCACAAGTTAATTTTGTTTTGCAGTTTTTAGTTAGGAATTCCTTGAAAGGTAACAAATCTGGTTAATTTGGATGAATTATTGTTCTTTTTTGTTCCAAAGCTCTAATCTATATTTTTTTGTTTCTTTAAAAACCCCAATTAGTGTAGGTTTAAATTCATGCTTGGTCTTAGAACAATCCAGAAGCTCAACACCAGCAGTCCCCTTGAACATTACTGTTACATTGACCACTGAGCAACATTAGCACAGTTGAGAACCAACTACAAAGACCTTGGGAGCTAAGATATCCATGTGATTATCTTTCTCTTTTAGGAGAAACAAAGTAGCAATATTTTGTTTACACGTTCCTATGCCATTGGACACGTCAACAAGAAAATTTATGAAAGTTCCACCTCCAACTTCTCTTCTTGTAATTGATGTTGGAGAATCATCACTGAAAGTAATAGTATACATGCTATAAGGCTCTAAGGAAGAAAAATTGACCTATAAAGAACCCATGTGGTGTGAGCCACCAGAGTCAATGATCCAAGATATAATTAATGATGATTCAGTAGAAATTAGAGCCTTGCACTTAGATTTATCTTTTTCCTTTATCTTGTAAGATTCTTGGGTTTATGAGGAATCTTTGATATATTTATATCAAGATGTGAGGTGGTGAATATGCTTCTTCATACATTTGTGCTCATCATGCCCAAGTTTCTCGTAACAAGGAAATTTAACTTTTTCTTTCTTAGGTTTCCCTTGGTTTAAAGAGTTTTTAGTGTTGGTTTTTAAGGACTTTGATTTCTAGTATTTCTTGGTCTCCTTATCCTCTTGAGTGTTTTTCTTCTTCCCTTTTTTGTTTGAAGCCTATTGTTTCCCATTCCGAATAATGGGGGTTTGAAGTTTTGAATACTTTAATGTGCCCATATGTATTAACTTATCCTACTTTGTAGTCAAGTCAACAATAAATTCATTTAGAGAAGGCATTTTCCATGTGGCTCCAAGAGCCATTTTGTGGAGTAGAAGGTAGATACAAACAAAAAATAATAAAGAATTGATTTGGAGAGTATATAAAGGACTAGTTCCTTTTTCTCTATTTTCCATTCTTTCAACCATATAACAATGATTTTAATTTAGTGAAGTATTCTAGGGTGTCAAAGGAACTGGGGCTCAAACTTATGAGGTGATTCTCCAACTCATGAATTCTCATTTCATCTAGCTTTCCAAAGAGTTTTTATAATGCAAGTCAAACTTTATTAGGCATTTTCAAGGCTTCTACATGAAAGAGGATTTTAAGACACACAAGAATCCAAAGGATCAATCACATTTTTTACACCATTTTTCTTTAGGTTCATCAACAATAGGTTCTTTCTCAGTGTTCATTGTTCTTCAACACAAGTTGTACCTTAAATTTCCAATTGTGATAGGTAAAGGGTGTTAAAGGCCTAATTGATTGATCTGAATCCATTGCAAAAAGTAATTATTGTTGCAAAAATAATGGAAATAGGTATGCAAAAGGAAAGTAGGAAGTACAAAAAACACAATACATAACAACCCCCTGAATCAAATATTTAGAGCCCCCCAAATTTGGAACTTTATAATTTAGTGTTGTTTACAATGCAAGTAGGTCCAATAGATTGAAAATGATTTTTTTTGTTGAAGAAAACAACACTTTATGTCAAGTTATCAATCAAAAGTTTCTATAATGTTACTATTTTATTAAAAATGGCCATATCAATATGCTTTCGATGTAGTTTTCATAGGATTTGCTAATTGCATACAAAAAATAATAGATACCCATAAATTTTTTAATGTTGTGATCAAAACCTAGAAAGTGTTTTTCTTTCCAACATGTAGAAGATGTAATTTAATGCAAATTCAAACTTTGTCCTACAAGGAAAATAGTTGTGTTGTGCTATTTCAACAAGTCTTTTTGCAAGATCCACTTGTTATATACAAAAAGTATTAGATAATCACAAAGTTTTTCATTTTTGCAAATAAAACACAAAAATAAATTCTTATTTGATGTGCAGAAGATGCAAATCTAACGCAAAAATACCTCCAACAAAAAATGGCCACCAAACACAAGTATATGATAAACCCAATATTTTATAAATAACTAACAACAAATAAAATGGCATTCATATACCATACTGGTGCTCGAATATCATGTCAAATTATTGTTCACAATCTCTTGATCAATGAAATGTACCTATTCAATGAGCAAAGTCAACTAATGAAAAAATTATCGACAGAGAGAAAATGAGAATACCAATGTATAATACATTCAACTTAAATTAAAATAGCATTACAATGGGTGTTATATATAGGAACAAAGTTATTGTCATCTAAAAATAGTGTTGAATGAGGCTAAAAATAGGCATGTAACTCAATTAAGATTAGCTAAAAATGTTGCTCACTCAACTAACACACCCAAGAAATGCCCATACTAATAGCTTAGCAACGAGACAATCATAGAGTAATTCATTAAATGGAAGTAATTTATTATTTATTTTCCATACGTGAAGATGCCTATTTTATGTAGAAGCATTCCCGATTTATCAAATTTGAGGACAACACTTGTGTGAAGAGGGAGACATGACACACCCTTATAGGTACATAGGGTTATGAGTATTCATATGGCTACCTTAACTCTTAATTAAGTTACATAATCATTAATGCAATCTTATATAGGTAGTTAAGTCAGGTTGTGTAGCATCTAAGGCATAAGTATGGTATATATAGGAGGTAGAAGCTAGTTATTATCATCATATTCAATAGCATGTTCTTACTAAAGACTATTGGAAGTACCCCTCTTGATGTGGTTTAGGAGGTTTTCCCTTGAAATTGGTATATTATTATCAAGTATTTCTCACATATTTCCTATTATATTATTCTATTATGCAATTTATTTCATTATGGTGTAAAGATCATATGCACCAAACACAAATGCAAGTGCCTAGATCATAGTGCAGTAGCTATTCATGTGAAAGTTGATACAAAATTACAAATAATTATTTTGAAATGATCTTCTAATGAGATTATTCCTTTTATCGATTGGATGACATAATGACCCAAGACTTTTCTTTTAATTATAATGACCTAAAGTTCTTAAAATTTGAAGTATTTGGCACCCAAGATGATGGGTAACAATTAAAATATATGAAAGAGCCAACTTAAGAAGGTAGAAAAAGGTGTTTGAAATGGGACACAGTCATAGGGGCAATATTTTTTTTTGGATGGAATTACTTATGCAATCAAGTATAATGTATAAAATAATTGCAATGAGAGTTTTTTTGGGCCTTAGATAGTGTAGTGTTGAAAATTGCATACCCTTATAATTTCACTCTATTTTTTGTGTTCACTTTGGTGTCCACTCCCTTAGTATTTTTTTAGGTCAATTTTAGCCCTTACATTAGCCTTTATACTTCTGAAGGTGTTGAATCCTCCTTCTCATGGTCACCTTTCCAAGTTAGTGGAAACAACTCAAATAAAATCGAAATGACTCATAAATAGCCTTCACTTGCCTCCTCTTTTCTATTTTTGAGTCTAACTTTCATTATTGATCTCTCTTGTCTCTCTTGCACTCTCAAGTTCACACACAACTAGCTACAAATCTCTCTCAAGCTACATAGTTATCTCAAAAATCTCTTGCAATAATTTCCTTCATTTATGCCCTGAGCACCTTTGGATTCTCACATCCCTTTCTCTTTCATTCTAGTTCATCAACATTCTTATTTCTAGATGTAATTAGAATAATAACACACACTATTTTCTCTATCTCTCTATCTTGGTTGTCTATGGAGGTAGAAATACCAAAATGAGGGCTTGATCACAAGAAGGTTTGTGAGTGCTTTATGTTTGTAAATACATTTTTATTATTCATTTGAATAATTTAAAACCTTTATTTATTTCTTTGTATTTAATTTTATATTATTTTCTAGTGTGTTATTTTTATTTTGTAAGTTAGTTGAACAATAGGGTTGAATCTTCACATTTTCTAGGTATTCTTTTGCACTCTATTCTTATGAAATGATAGTGCAATGTGTGGAAATCCACATGATGCACTCACATCCTATCCAATGGCTCCTTTTCTAAACTCTGGGTTCCTCATTTTCCCCTCTTTTTTATTCTATAATTTATATATGAAAAATATTATTTTATTTTCAAAAAATATTCTTTTATCAATTTTCTTCTATTAATCTAGTTAATTAAAAATATCTATTTAAAATTATTTGTAATATTGTAAATTTTTTTGTTAGATATTAGCAAACTAATCTCAATCTTAATGTAAAAATGCAAGGAAAACCATTTGGCTAATATATCTTAGTTGGATTGTCAGTTTTCCTCTTTTATATGTAGGATAATGGATAATAGGCTTCATGTCTGGGTCCTTATGCATAAAATAGGATAACTTTAGCACCAAGCTAATGTATTTATGACAAGGCCAAAAGTGAGGGTAAAATAAGAGAGGAAATTTGTGAGCTATGTACTTCTATCCTCTACATTTTACCCCCACTTTGGTGTGTACATGAGCTACATGAAAAATGCATGATTAAAAGTGTAGAGGAAATTTGACACCCCCGTCTCCCCTAAGGGCGAGTGTTCCTCGACTACCTCAAGGATCAAATCTCAGGTGAACGGTATGGAAGGAAAAAAGGGAGTTTGTTTTATGTTTTCTATTTTATATGAAATTAGGGAGTAAGAGTTTCAGAGACTGAAAGAGTAATTTTCAAAGGTATCATGAGAAAATTGATAGGCTCTCAGCCAAGGAAAACAACGTGGTGCACAAATGTCCCTACAACATGTAGTTTCGTATAGAACAAATATAGAGTTTGTTGATAGGGACATCAATGAACTCACTGGTTGTTCAAAGACTAAAATATTAAAGGTGTGCTAAACTAACATAATACCGAAAATGATAAAATAATGAAAATAACAAATGTAGATTGAATGAAATGAAATGAAAGCAATGAGATGAAAAGGAAGAGAACTCACAAGAGGTCCTATGAGTGAAGCCTCCCACAATGCTCCAAATCCAAAACTTTCACACACATAAATAGGAAAATAATTGGGCTTGTTTTAGGGGCTTTCCTTAGTCAAACCCCCATGTAGGTGTTCCCACCTCCACAATGGTGCAGGAGCACCTACTTGAGTACAAACATAAATCTTGAAGTGTTATTTTAAATCTATTTTATTTTTGTTGTGCAAGGTTCTAATGCCTTTTAGGATGTGTAAGGGGACCTTTTTAGAGCTTTGGTTTAAATTTGAATAAGTTAGGAGGCCATGTGTAGTTGTTTCCTAAAATTTTAGTTATGTTTGTAAAACACAGTGTGTTTTCAAACGTGGGTTGTTTGGTCACTTTTGAGCCCGAAACTGAAAACCTAATGGTTTCTTTGTGATGGAAAAAGAAAGCCTCGACCATATTTGAGTTTGTTGAATGTTTTTGGATGGGATTTCTTTTGGTTGTGAGCAGTTTTCTAGAAATAAGAAAGAAAACAGTGTTTTCATGCACTAAAAATCTATTTTTCTAGCTTTGATTGCATAACAGAAAATTTAATGATTTATCAGAGCATTTAATAAGTTTTATGTGATGTAAAGACTCTTTTAGAATCATTCTTAGTGGCATTTTAATAGCTCTTTCTACGTTTATTTCTGTTCTTGTAAATATTGTGCTTTACTCTCTTTTTTTCTTTTGACTGGTAAATCTGCTTACAATGGTGGTTTAGTTTGTTTCTGCCCGCGCCAAGAAGCATGGCCATGTGGGAAACAAGACTAAACCTCTCACCTATACATAGGTTAGTTGTAGGAGAGCATAGAAGTTTTGTTTCCTTGATGAAAAGCTGTCCCTAGGTGAGCTAGAAGGCCCAGTTGGGAAAAGACAACAGTAACTTATGTTTGCGTGGCAGGGGTGTTCATTTTGTTGCAGGCCAAGGTGGTTGGTGAGTGCATGAAGCCTTGGAATAGGCGTAGGAGTGTAGTAAGAGCTTTTACCAGTGTATTTAAGACTGGAAAAAAAATAATACAAATTTGGAATGGCTTAAACCCTCATTTATGGAATAATGCTGAGTTATGTTTGTGTGCAGCAGAGAAGGGACCCAAACTCTAAGAACCTGGTGGAAATTGGAAAAAGACTCTGAGTGTCAGAAGGGGGCTGGGTTCAGTTTAAAAAGGGAGAGGAAATATAAGTAGTTTCCTTGTGTGTGGAGGCTAAAAAGGCCAAGGCTTGTAACCCTGCCCCAAAACCTAAAAACTGTGACTTTATGCTAGCAATGGAAAACCTGAGTATGGTGATTAGGAAAAGGCCTTTCCTGATGTTTTTTTGAAGCCATAGTAGTCTGAACACACCCTACCAAACAAGTTTTGGAATTGGATGAAGTTGTACTGGTCTTTAAATTGATTAAGGGCTGGTTAGTGAAGTGAGGGAAAGAAGCATCAAGAAATGCTTGGTTAAGACATTATGCATGTTTTGGAATATTGATAGCAGGGTTGGCAGCAAAGACCAGGGGTGCCTAATTATTTTGGGAACCTATAGGTTTGGTGGAGGCAGCAACACCAGGGGTTATCTAAAGTGAGACCCAGAGCATTGAGTCAGTGAATGATTCAATCCAACCCTCGTTCTATCAGATTGGTATCAGAGTAGTGAAAGATTTGGGAAAGCAGCAGCTTATATGTCAGAGGAAGTTGAATCAAGTGAACCGCCCAAGATGGTGACAAATGCACAGTTAGCCAAGATGGTTGAAGAGCAAGAAGAGGATAACAAATCTCTAAAGGAAAGAATAGAACAGCTTGAAGCAACACTGAACAAGGTGAAACTGGAAGGCAAAGTGCCAAAAGAAGAAGAGGTTGCAGAGGAGGACAAAGTCCCTGAACCTGACCCTGTCTTGGAGGAGGAGCCTTTCTTGAAGGCATTAAAAGCCCTGAGTGGAAAAGGACTTGAGGGTGTCCCACTATTCCATGGAAATATGGATCCCGATCTGGTCTTGGATTGGATAGATGGCATGGAGAATCACTTCGAATGTGATGGAGTTACAGAAGCACAGAAGGTGAAGGTTGCAAAATCAAGGTTGAGAGGATCAGCGTTAACTTGGTGGAAATTTGTCCAGACTGAAAGGGAGAAAGAAGGTAAGCAACCTATATCAACCTGGAAAGGAATGGTTACTAAAGTGAAAGAAGCCTATATGCCCGATGACTATGAAATTCAACTCCACAAGAAGAGGCAGAGTTTAAGACAAAAAGATCAAGATGTCAACACTTACACTGAAGAGTTTTAGAAGCTATGTTTGAGATCAAATGTGGCAGAAGATGAGAGCCTAAAAGTGGCTAGATACCTCAACGGTTTGAAGTGGAACATATAGGAAGAGATGGCTTTGCTCAGCCCCAAGACAGTCCACCAATGCTATCTGCTAGCTATCAAGATTGAAGAGAGGAATAAAAGGAAGCATGATCAGTCCTCTAAGGGTAGAGGAAGAGGCAGAGATCAAAAAGGACAGTGTGGAGGTTACCAAGGAAGAGGTGGTGACCAAAGAAGCCAAGGAGAATCCAAGCTTACTGAGCATGGAGGTGAAACCTCATCAAGAGGAGGATTTAATAGAGGAAGAGGACCACAAGGAGGTTCAAACAGAGGAAGAGGAGCAGGCAGAGGTAACTCTTACTTTGCCACCATGAAATGTTATAACTGCAATCAGCTAGGTCATCCAACTTATAGATGCCTGGAAAAAGCTTCATCTAGCAATGAGAAAAGAGTAGCTTATGCACAAGAGGACACCATGAGTGCAAAGACAACTGAGATCAGTCATATAGAATCAGAAGTAGGTGAAAATCTAATGTTCAACAGGGTTTTGATCAGGCAACTGGTCAAGGAAGAACCCAAGCAAAGGAGAGCTTTGTTTAGAGCAAGGTGCAAGATATTGGGAAAGGTATGCAAGGTCATTATAGATTCTGGTTCTACAGACAATATAATCTCTGAGGAGGTAGTAAATAAGTTAAAATTGTAGAAGGTACCTCATACCAAACCTTACAAAGTCACATGGTTGAACAAAGGGCAGAGTGTCTTAGTGAATGAGCAGGTTACAGTGGAATTTTCAATAGGAGGTTACAAAGACAAGCTAATCTGTGATATACTGCCCATGGATGCATGCCATCTTCTTCTTGGCAGGCCATGGCAATATGATAGAGGTGTTGTATATCATGGAAAGGAGAATACCATAGAATTCAAGAAGGATGGGAAAACTTTCAAGCTACAATCATTGGTTGAGGATGATGAAGGGCAGTCCACGGTTCCAAACATTATGTTGAGCAGTGGCAAGGAGTTCATCAAGGATCTACACCAAGGGAATGAAGGGTATGTGATTATGATGCAACCCAAAGAAGAGGAAAAGGCTGAAAGGACAGTGTTACTAGCAGCAGTCCAAAATTTTCTTGACAAATACAAGAGCATAGTGAGTGATGGAACTCCATCAACTCTACCACCCAAGAGAGAAATAAGTCATCAAATTGACTTCATACCTGGAGCCTCATTGCCTAACAAAGCAGCATACAAACTGACCTCAGAGCAGAACCAAGAGGTGCCAAGACAAGTGGAAGAGTTGCTGAATCAAGGTCTGATTCAAAAGAGTATTAGTCCATGTGCAGTCCCAGTTGTTTTGGCAACTAAAAAAGGAGGTAAATGGAGACTTTGTACTGATTCTAGAGCAATTAATAGGATCACCATTAGGTATAGATTTGCAATACCCAGAATTGAAGATTTAATGGATTGCCTTGGAGGTGCAAAATTTTACACTAAGCTAGATCTTAAGAGCGGGTATCACCAAATCATAATTAAGGAAGGTGATGAATGGAAAATAGCTTTTAAGACCAATGATGGTTTGTATGAGTGGAAAGTGATGCCATTTGGCCTCTCAAATGCCCCTAGCACGTTCATGAGACTAATGAATGAGGTGCTAAAGGTTTTCACAGGGATTTTTGTGGTAGTCTACTTGGATGACATACTAATTTTCAGTAAGACAACAGAAGAACATTTGAAGCATGTAGAGATGGTACTCAAAAGGTTGCAAGAAGAACAGTTGGAAATCAACCTTGAGAAGTGTGAGTTCTTCAAATAGGAGCTTGTGTATCTAGGCTTTGTGGTATCCCAAGGAACACTGAAGATGGATCCAAGTAAGGTGGAAGCCATCCTAAACTGGCCTACACCAACCACAGCAACTGAGGTAAGAAGTTTTCATGGTTTGGCTCAGTTCTATAGGAAGTTTATAAGGAATTTTAGTGGTATATGTGCACCAGTGTTAGATACAATCAAGGGTGGTCAGAAAACAAAGTTTAAATGGACACTAGAGGCTAATAAAGGGTTTGAAAAGTTGAAACAAGAGGTAGCAACCCAACCTATACTTTTGTTGCCTAGTTTTTATAAATTGTTTACAGTTGAGTGTGATGCAAGTGGAGTAGCAGTAGGAGGAGTCCTTAGTCAAGAAGGTAGACCTGTAGCCTTCTTTAGTGAAAAAATCAATGAAGCTAAGCAAAAATACTCCACCTATGATTTGGAACTTTATGCTTTAGTGCAGTCCCTTAGGAAATGGAGGCATTATTTGTTGCCCAAAGAGTTTGTGGTCTTCACGGATAACCAGGCACTCAGTTACATCAATACCCAGGAGAAGTTAAGTAATAGACACTTGAAATGGATGGAGTACATTCAAGCTTTCACATTTACCATTAAGCACAAGAAGGGACAGCAAAACAAAGTGGCAGATGCATTAAGCAGGAGGATGTTGACAGTCCAAGAGATACAGCTGAAAAGCATTGGATTGGAAAGTTTTAAAGATCTCTATGGTGAGGATGAAGATTTCTCAGAAGCCTACAAGGTATGTTTAGATTTTGAAAATCATTTTCATAGTCAGTATGTTGAGTACACATTGCAAAATGGATTGTTATTCAAGGGCAATCTATTATGTGTCCCAAGAGGATCAATGAGGGAAAATCTGATCCAAGAGAAACACAATGGCAGTCTTAGTGGACACTTTGGAATTAATAAAACTTTAGAGTTGGTACAAAGGTTTTATTACTGGCCTAAGTTAGCACGAGATGTCAAAAAGTATGTTGAACAATGTGTTGTTTGCATGAGAGCCAAAGGGGGAGCTAGCAATGCTGGGTTATATCAGCCCTTGTCTATTCCTAACAGACCATGGGAGTGTGTGAGCATGGATTTTGTGGTAGGTCTTCCCAAGACTAAAGCTGGTTTTGACAGTGTTTTTTTAGTTGTGGATAGATTTAGCAAGATGAGTCACTTTATTCCTTGCAAGACTACACATGATGCAAGTTACATTGCCCATCTATTCTTCAGGGAGATAGTAAGAATCCATGGATTGCCATTGAGTATTGTTTTAGACAGGGATGCGAAATTCATGAGTCATTTTTGGAAAACACTATGGAGAAAATTGGGAACTAATTTGTCATTTGGATCAGCTTACCATCCTCAGACCGATGGTCAAACAGAGGTGGTTAACAGAGTGTTAGGTAACCTATTGAGGTGCTTGACAAAGGAATATGGGAAAACCTGGGATATGGTGATTTCCCAAGCTGAATATGCATATAATGATAGTGTGAACAGAACTACAGGAAAAAGCCTATTTGAAGTTGTGTATGGAATGCACCCAAGGGGAATTTGTGAGCTTAGAGACTTGGGAACTATGGAGAACAAGAGTGGACATGCAGAAGATTTCACTCAAACCATAAAGGAGATTCATGAGCAGGTTAAGAAGACAATCACAGTAGCAACACAAAAGTTGAAAGATAAAGTTGATGAGACAAGAAGAGATGTGCAGTTTCAAGTGGGTGATTATGTGATGGTTCACCTCAACAAATCCAAATTTTAGAAGGGGATGTCCACCAAATTTCAAATGAAATGGGTAGGACCATGCAAGGTGATAGCTAAGTATGGAAAGAATGCATACAAGGTGGAACTTCCATCGGATTTGGGCATATCTCCAGTCTTCAACGTTGCTGATTTGATCAGATACAAAGGGACAGTCAATGATGAAGTTCAAAATAGTCAGGAAATATTTCAGGATATCACTAATATACCCCTTCCAAGTCAAGAGAAAGCTCAGGCAGAGAAGGTCTTGGAGTCCAGGGTGAAGAAAGCAACAAGACATAAGGCATATATGGAACACCTTGTCAAGTGGAAGGGCAAACCTGAGTCTAAGGCTACCTGGGTTGAAGAAGAAGATTTCAAGAAGCAAGGAATTGATCCATCACTGCTGACACCTCAAGTTCCTTGATTTTTGTGTTGAGAGGGGGAGAATGGTGCAGGAGCACCTACTTGAGTACAAACATAAATCTTGAAGTGTTATTTTAAATCTATTTTATTTTTGTTGTGCAAGGTTCTAATGCCTTTTAGGATGTGTAAGGGGACCTTTTTAGAGCTTTTGTTTAAATTTTAATAAGTTAGGAAGCCATGTGTAGTTGTTTCCTAAAATTTTAGTTATGTTTGCAAAACACAGTGTGTTTTCAAACGCGAGTTGTTTGGTTACTTTTGAGCCCAAAACTGAAAACCTAACGGTTTCTTTGTGATGGAAAAAGAAAGCATCGACCATTTTTGAGTTTGTTGAATGTTTTTGGATAGGAGTTCTTTTGGTTGTGAGCAGTTTTCTGGAAATAAGAAAGAAAATAGTGTTTTCATGCACTAAAAATCTGTTTTTCTAGCTTTGACTGCATAACAGCAAATTTAATGATTTATCAGAGCATTTAATAAGTTTTTTGTGATGTAAAGACTCTTTTAGAATCATTCTTAGTGGAATTTTAATAGCTCTTTCTACGTTTATTTCTGTTCTTGTAAATATTGTGCTTTACTCTCTCTTTTTCTTTTGACTGGTAAATTTGCTTACAATGGTGGTTTAGTCTGTTTCTGCCTGCCAAGAAGCATGGACATGTGGGAAACAAGACTAAACCTCTCACCTATACATAGGTTAGTTGTAGGAGAGCATAGAAGTTTTGTTTCCTTGATGAAAAGCTGTCCCTAAGCGAGCTAGAAGGCCCGATTGGGAAAAGACAGCAGTAACTTATGTTTGCGTGGCAGGGGTGTTCATTTTGTTGCAGGCCAAGGTGGTTGGCGAGTGCATGAAGCCTTGGAATATGCGTAGGAGTGTAGTAAGAGCTTTTACCAGTGTATTTAAGACTGGAAAAAAAACAATACAAATCTGGAATGGCTTAAACCCTCATTTATGGAATAATGCTGAGTTATGTTTGTGTGCAGCAGAGAAGGGACCCAAACTCTAAGAACCTGGTGGAAATTGGAAAAAGACTCTGAGTGTCAGAAGGGGGCTGAGTTCAGTTTAAAAAGGGAGAGGAAATATAAGTAGTTTCCTTGTGTGTGGAGGCTAAAAAGGCCAAGGCTTGTAACCCTGCCCCAAAACCTAAAAACTGTGACTTTATGCTAGCAATGGAAAACTTGAGTATGGTGATTAGGCAAAGGCCTTTCCTGATGTTTTTTTGAAGCCATAGTAGTCTGAACACACCCTGCCAAACAAGTTTTAGAAGTGGATGAAGTTGCACTGGTCTTTAAATTGATTAAGGGCTGGTTAGTGAAGTGAGGGAAAGAAGCATCAAGAAATGCTTGGTTAAGACATTATGCATGTTTTGGAATATTGATAGCAGGGTTGGCAGCAAAGACTAGGGGTGCCTAATTATTTTGGGAACCTATAGGTTTGGTGGAGGCAGCAACACCAGGGGTTATCTAAAGTGAGACCCAGAGCATTGAGTCAGTGAATGATTCAATCCAACCCTCGTTCTATTACACAACTAGCTAGAAAGATAGATAGAAAAGATAATAAAAAATAAATTAGATAGACAATATGAAGATAATAGGTGATTTAGAATAACAATATGCTACCCGACATGAAAATGATAATGCAATATAACAAGAATGTAGTTACCCTCCCTTTATAAAGATGGTGATTCTGAAAGGAAGAGCAATGCCACACCTGAGACATGCCAAGGGGACTGAAGTGGTGGTGTAGAGAGAAAGAGAGTAAGAAATCTTGATATAATAAGAGAATAAGAGTGAAGAGAGTCAAAGAATGAGCTAGAGTGAATGAGAGATCGACTAGAATGAATTGAATTAGAAAATAGGAGGTTTGAAAGGAGAAAAGACGTGCAAATGGATGTTTTCAACTTGCAAACCACAAAGGTGTTATGCTTCACAAACAGGTAGGAAGTGTAATGTCCTAATGGTCATGTAGTCAAGAATCTTTTTATGACATTTGCATCATGCACAAGAATTTGCACATCATGCTAGTGTTTGTAACAAAAGTTTAGTTAAATGACCAAAAATGAAAGGGTTAGGGACAACATTAAGGTTAGGTAAAAGGGAAAATTGCATTATCAATTTTATTAATTCTAAAGGGGAGGTTATGGAATGTGAAATTGCATAGGATGCAATTTTTGGCATTATATTTTTCCCTCACTTTAGTGAGCATATTTATTCTAAATATGTGAGCTAAAGTAGAGAGAAATAGGTTGAAGAGAATATAGCCAATGTGAAGAGGATGTAGGCCTTATATCTAGTGTATGTGAGTGAAAGTCTAAGCCAGGACACGAAGAGGACATGGGTCTTCTATCCTTCAAAGTTGACTGTAATCTCACAACAAACATGTTAGCTACAGACAAACACATTAGGCAAAAAAGTGAAAAATAGGCATGATAAAATTTGATCAGGTAAAAGATGTCACTAATAGGTATGGCCAACAAGCTCGAGACCATACAACAAGAAAATATAAAGATGCAGGATAGAAACAAACCTCACAAGGAGAAGAACCCCTATCACAAAAAAGATGAGAGATAGAATCCAACCCTACAAGGAGGAGAAACCCTATCACAAAAAGACATAATCATTAGACAAGTCTAGTTAGGTTACCCCCAAGCTAGATGATGATATCATAAGACATCAAGATTTATTTCTAAAATGAAAATTTGAAAAATAAGAATAAGAATATATGACAGCCCCAGGCTTAGAATGATGTGTGCTACGCAAAGGAGCACATGTCATTCTAAGAGAAGAAAGACAAAGGAACTTTGTGGCATGGAATACATAGTGATATGTATCTATGGAATGTTGTCACATGAGGAACAACACATAGAATCCACAACATCGAGAAAAGTAGAGACAAAGAAATCAAGATCACAAGGGGATCCAATTATTCAAGGTCATAACTGATCATAGATGCATATAGATAAATATAGTATAATGTGTATGAATTTTCATCATCCCTAAAGTAGATTGGAACAAGAAGAAGAGCACATGAAGACAAATAAAAATTTGGGTCAACATGGAAGAGGCCTAAATTCCCCAACGCTTTACATCATTCTTGATGTGAAAAAGCAAAGTTTATGACAAATAGAAGAATGATGAGACAAATAGAAGAAGTTTTATTATAGTTTTTCTCTCATGTATCCAAGTACCAAAAAGGGTTTCAAGGGTCCTCTAGGAAAGAGGAAAAAACATTATCAAATGAGCATGTGGGAACACAAACAAACACACGAATCTAATCTAAAGATAAAGAAGAGGTACCACTCTAGTTTGACACATCCAACAAGTCGTATTGCTCCCAATCTGGATCATCATAAGGGGAGGGAAGATGAGCCTATAGAGGAAGGATAGCAATAATAGCTCTTGTCGACTCACTTGAAGAAAAAACCAAAGAGGAGGCAGCCTCAACATCCTCATTAGTAAGATCTTGTGAGGTTAGCATCATCGATCAAGCAAAGATAGATGACAAATTTGGGATATCCTCCAACAATTTGAACATACACTTCTTCAAAGTGGAGTGTAGTGACTGAATAGGAGGATGAGAAACCAGAGAGCCATTTCTAACCTCCGAAAGAGGGGAAATGTCAAACTCTAGGGAAGGAGGTGACTTATCCATCACAAGAATGGTACAAGCCAAAGTAGACCAAGATGAAGAAGTCAAAGAAGAATTTTTGTGATCTCTATTGGGAACAAGGTCATGCTATAACTTGCACTTAATTGGAGGTTGTGGGTTCCTCATGGTAGAAGTAGAATGAGGAGAAGGATCCATGGTAGACACCACCTTCGTGTAAGGCATGTCGATAGGCTCAAAAAGAGAGGAAGATTAGGTAAAGAGGTGATCAGGGGAGGCTCTAAATAAGGTTTGATGAACACTTGTACCTACTTAGGGGGAGGTTCATCGAAGAACTTAAGAGAAAGAATAAAGTGATAGGAATGAAAGCAAAGACAAAGATAGGAGTGAGAATGGAAACAAAAGCAGGAATAAAAGTAGTAGAAGTAGAGATAGAAGGGTCCCTCTTGGTCTTCTGCAAAGCCTCATGCTCTCAAGCCAATACCCATCAAGGATGCTTATTCTCACACCTAATTTGGTTTTGATGGTTATGACCTCTAATAATAACATCTCGAGGAGATTCTGGGGGATCTTGTTCCATTAGAAGAGCAATCTTCATAGTCATTGTTGACATAAGAGTAGGCTCCTGAGGAGGGACAAGAGGAGACACAAAGATAGATGTAGGGGTCTCAGTCATGATCCCATTTCCTTTTTCTGGTTTTGGATTAGGTGGAGGAACAAGAGGAGGCCTCAGAGGCCAAGATACAAGAACAACTCCATGTGTGTGCTTCCCTTTTCCATATAGGGTGGGTCAGGGAACTGTAGGAAAGGCGGGGAGTTGGAAGACCCGTGGTTTAGATTTCTTCAACAAGGGTGCCTTTCCCTTGTACTAGGAATAGTATAAGGAATGAAGGACACCATTGAAATTTGAAAATCTCGGAAGAAGGAGAAGGTCCATGTGCGAGGGCATGCTTTTTTGTAGCCTTCAAAGAAGAAGGTGCATAAGACAAAGCATGTTGTTGTGCACGCATGGAAGCCTTCATGGAAATGACATGAGAAGAAGGCATATAAGTAATATTAGGGGTCGAGCCTCTAGTATTGTACCTAAAGTAGGACATGTAGAACAAGTCCCCTCGAAGTAGTAAAGGTCCAACTAGAGCAGGCCATAAATGATCTAGAGAAAATCCCACACGCAACATGAGTGGTTTATACCCAGTATCTTGATAACATGCATAGTGTCGTCATGGAGAAATTTTAAAAACTTGTGGACAACTAAAGTGACTACACTCATGGATACTAGCCATGGAATGCGTAGTCTAACCTTGAACAGGTTTGATTCAAGAATCACAAGCAATGGAACATCAATAGATTTAGGCCCAACAAGGACTGAAAAATAAATGGAACCAATAGGTGGGATAGAGAGATTTTCATAGGTATAGAGCATGATATTTGACTCATCATACTTATCCTTATGTAATTTTTTGATAAAGAGGGTCTCCTCCATGATGAAATTGACCTAACTAGTGGGGTCAACCATAACACCGGTCACGATGTTACCCTTGCCTTGAGCCAAGATGTATACCAAAGAAGGTTTTGTGTTAAGGGGTAAGTCACGTGGTGTGAATTTCATGTTGAGTATCTTGTCCACATGACCTATATGAGGAATATGAGTGAATGAGACCATGTTCACATACTTAGATAGACTAGGATCAGAAGATGAAGAAGCAGATGTTATTAGATTGGCAGAGTGGGAAGGAAAGAGATCTATATATATCTATAGTTGGTTGTTAGGCCTAGCTATAGACGAGTTTTGTTTCTTACCATCAAGTTAGATGGTACCACTATCTATGTGGTCTTGGACTATGTTCCTAAGACACACACAACATTCAGTATCATGACTAGAAACATGATGGTATTGACAAAACTTTTGTGGATCATACCAGCTAGGATAGGGCTTATTGTCAGGAAGTGGTCATATCTTTGGGAGAGTGATTAATCCATATTTTATTAACTTTTTAAGAACATTAGTGTATGATTTAGATAAACATAAAATATATTTGCTACTGCTTTATTCTTTTTCAACTCTCTAGGGATAGACACAACTAACTGATTATCAAGATGGGAGATGAGGAGGGACCCTCATACTGCAACACCTTCTACTAGTATTCTCTTAATGCAACACACAAATGGGTGAAGGAAGGGTATTTCATCAAGAGAACTTTCTCTCTCAATGTTGGCAGTTTATTTTTGATAAACACACATTGAACATCAGAATTTGGTAGGGTGTAGGAGATTTGGGAGCAAGGATTGATATCAAGCAATGACATCAATCACCTTTTCATGAGTTCTTTACTTACAATAGACGAGGCAGTAAAAGTGATCTTTAGACTGATGTTCACCTAAAACTGTTGTAAGAACTAATTAACCAATTGATTGAAGGAAAAGATGGAGTTATCAAGAAGTGAGAAGAACCATTCCAATGCAACATCCTTAAAGGATCATGAGAATATATTTGATAATAAAGAATCATGTTAGAATAATACACATGGTAGTGAATGACGAGACATGGGTCTGTGGATCACCCCTGCCACTATACTTATCAAACTTTAAGATTTCTACCCCTTGGGGTATGTGAACATTTAGAATGGTGAAGGCTAAAGGATTTTAGTGATAGTATGGTCACAATGTGGATTGAGAGGTAGAGTTGGTCAGGTTAGCCAACTACAATTGCTTATGTCCCATGTTTTTTAACAAATAATTCAAGATGGGATTAGATGGTGGGATTTGATTGGTTGAGGTACCAAAGGTTCAGGTTCGAGAAATAGGGACTTCATATCCCAAAGGGATGTGATTCACTATAACTCTAGGACCATCATGGGGTAAGGTGTTTGTATTATCAACAGTGGTGAAAGATGGCACAAAAGGATCAGTGTCTACCATGTGCATGAAAACTCCCAATATCGAAAGATACAACTAGTTACCAATGATCCCCGATTGGACGTCTTGAGGATTGCCCAAGATAGAAGTGTACAAGGGGACATTGGAAACTAAGTTAGCTATCCCTTAGAGTAACTCAATGCCTCTATGGCCTGAGATAAGAAGATCTCTTAGACCACAAACAAAGGAGTAGCTTGAGTGTATGTATCATCTTTATTTAAAAAATCTTCAAAATCTTTAAGTTTCTCATCCAAAGATTGGACTTGCTCAAAGGGGACCCTAAGAGAAGTCTCCTAATCTATGAGAGAAGATGACTCAAAAGGAGTTTTTGGTTGAGGATTTTCTTGAATTTTTGTTGATGGATGAATGAAATCAAAAGGAGGCTCGAAACTAGGTGATAGTCTTGTAGTGAACCGCTCAAAATCAAGACCCTGGTGGGGAAGACTAAACTATCTCTTGGAACCCATATCTAGATGTTGGATAATTCTTATAACTATATGTTTGGAGGTTGTAGACTAGGTTGTGACACTTATAAAAGGATCACAACACTTGATCTATCAGACAACCCAAACAAGAGAAGAAATTTTCAACAACAAATTAAGGTAAGAACAGTTCACATCGGGTTCACCAAAATGTAGAGGAAATTTAACTCCCCCCTCTCCCCTAAGGGAAAGAATTCCTTGACTACCTAAAGGATCAAATATCAGGTGATCAGGATGGAAGGACAAAAGGGAGTTTATTTTATGTTTTCTATTTTTATGTGAAATTGGGGAGTAAGAGTTTTAGAGATTGAAAGAGAAAGTCACAAATGTCTCATGAGAAAACTGACAAGCTCTTGGACAAGGATGACAACATAATGCATGGACATCCTTGCAGCACATTGTAGCCTTGTACAAATCAAAAATAAATTGTTGACAAGGAAAACAACGAACTCACTAGCTATTTGAAGAATAAAATCTTAAAAGGTATGCTAAACGAATAGAATACCAAAAATGACAAAAATAATGAAAATAACAAGCGTAGATTGAACAAAATGAAATAAAAGCAATGAGATGAAAAGGAAGAGAAGAACTCACAAGAGGTCCTACGAGTGAAGCCTCTTGCAATGCTCCAACTCTAAAACCCACACACACAGAATCAGGAAAATGGTTGGGGTTGTTTAAGGGGCTTGCCTCAGTCAAACCCTTGTGTAGATGTTCCCACCTCCATGGACAACCATATACATAGATATAAAATATAATAAATAAGAAATTAGGTAGAGAAGATGAAGATAATAGGCAATTTAGAATAGCAATATGCTACTTGACATGAAAATAATAATGCAATATAACAAGAATGTGGTTACCCTCCCTTTAGCAAGATGATGAAGTTTAAAGAAAGAGAAATTCCACACCTGAGACATGCCAAGAGGACCAAAGTGTTGGTGTAGAGAGCAAGAGAGCAAGAAAGCTTGATAGAACACTTGAGAGAATGAGAGTGAAAAGAATGGAAGAAAGAGGTAGACTAAATGAGAGAGAAAATAGAATGAATCGAATTAGAGAATAGGAGGTCTGAAAGGAGAAAAGGCATGTAAATGGATGTTTTCAGCATGTTTGCAAGCCATCGAAGAGTTACACTTCGTGGAAAGGTGAGAAGTGTAACATCCCAATGACCATGCAGTTAGGAATATTTTTAGGATGTTTGTGCGGTGTGCAGATGTCTGCACATCGTGCTAGCATTTGCGACAAAAAATCACTTAAATATTAAAAAATGAAGGGGTTAGGGACAACATTAAGTTTGGGTAAAAGGGGAATTGCATTATCAATTTTAATTATTCTAAAGGGGAGGTTATGGAATGAAAAATTGCATAGGATGTAATTTTCAGCATTATAAAAAGTAATGAGGAAAGTAAATTAAATAAGCAAATTGATCCAAGTATATGAAATAGGATGGTGTCTCATGGTATCTCTACTTTTTTTACAGAAATATCTCCTAACCTACACACATTGATCATTAGTAGAATATATAGAAAAACATCTATATCATCAATCATAATCATCAATATTTTGTATATTAGTAAGTTTGATATCTATAAAGTCTAAAAGGGAAATTAAATTAAGGTCTAATTATAAAAGTAAGGTCATGATAATGTGACTAAGTTGGTCTCCATGAAACCATGTAAAAAGTTATGAAATATAAAAAAGTTCTAATGATGTATAGGGTTATAATGGAGTTGATTTAACCAATGTGAGCCCCATAATGTATATAAATATGAGCTTAAAAATAAATGCATGATGTGTAAGGTTGTTATTTGGAATCGATGTTCCCTCATAATCTGTAAAATATGAGGTCATGAAAAATTTAAATATGAGGTCATGATCCATATGGTTGTTATGGAGTTAGAACCAATGTATCCCCAATAATATATGCATACATGAGCTCATGTAAATTGGTACAAATTAAAGGATGTGATATGCCCCCTCAAGTTGAGTTCATGCATCATTATCAAATAGATTTGAGGGAAAAAAGGTGTAATGATCAAATGTGATAAAATGTGTGGCCATAATGTGTGAATTGAATGATAAAGAAAGGAAACCCATGTGATGGGGGATGAAAATATTTGATGCAACCAAGGATAGGGGACCCAATTGATGATAAACTTCTCTTATAAGTAAACCACAAAACCCATAAACTTAGACTCAAGTTATGAGATGATCCAACTATATAAATTTCATTCCAAAACACGCCTACATAATTGAACAACTCAACATACCAATGCTACCCCTAAGTCAATCACAACCCCCAACCTAACAACACAAATTTGAATAAAAAAATTCACACCCATTTTTTGATTTATAAACATAATCAAAGAATCATAAAAGACAATTTTTTATTCAAATCTAAGTAAAAATATTATCTTTGAGGAGGAAGAGAAGAATTCTTTGGATGATTATTTTTTTCCTCAATTTGAGGAGGAGAATTTAGAGAATAGTGTGCATGATGAAGAGGAGTAGGAGGACAGAGATAATGAGGAAGAAGAAGATAATAACAGTGAAGGTGTTAATTCTGAAGAGGTAAATGTGGAAGAAGAGTATGAGATGGAGATTGGCTAGGAGGAAGAAAATTTTAACAAAGATGATGACATGTTGGGAACTAAGAAAGAGAAATAGTTTGTAACAGAGCCTATTGAAGAGATAAAAGAGTAGATTAACGACCTGCATGCTCGCTTCTCTATTATGGAATAAAAAATTGACCCTGATAATATTATGGACAAGTTAATGGTAATGGAGAATGATCTTGGAAATATTATATCCATTACGGATGGTATGATGTAGAAAGCTATTATGGGTATTATTTTTGATCAATCTCCAAGATTAAAAAATAAAGAAAGAAACAAGGTAAGAACCAAGAGTTCACTGTTCAACCTAAACATAGAAACAAAAAGTCAAAGAATGATTGGATGGACTCCCTTGACACTTTGAAGGAGAACTGGGACCTCATAAATGGTCTTAAGGATTAATGGTTGTTTCAGCTACCTGATATTTCTTTTTTAATTTTTTTATGTTATCTCCGACAATGTGCCTAGTTTTGTCTTTCATGTGTGCACCTTTTGATATGTTTTAAGTAATTTTATTTTGGCCTGTGTGCCTCCTTAGGTTGTAGGTGTTAGTAGTGGCCCTTGGGCCTATTTTTAATTTTCTTTCTATTATTTTTTCTTCGTGATCTTGGGATCATGGCCCTTACCTTGATTTTTAATAAAAAAATCAACCCAATCTTATAATAAGATTTACTATAAATCTATACAATCCTAGGGAAAATTGGACAAGCTTTCCCCTTACAAAGATCACTTTGTAACCCTAAAAACTATATAGTAGTCTCAAATATTCAATTGCAATAGTTTCCCTATAAAAGGAACTTCAAATATGCTTCCTCATTGGTCTCCTTTGTTTTAGTTACCCCTCAATTCTCTCATATGAGTTCCCAATTACTTATATAAGAAAATAGGAAACACTAGATCTCCTTATTACACCTCATCACACTCTCCTTAAAGCTAACGTTTTTTCAATTATGGAATTCTCCAAGTGTATCACCAAAATGAGAAACTTTATAAAAGTAAATATAAATCTAGTACAATGTAAATCCTTTATGAGGTGGAACCATTCTCAAGGTCAAGTCAAGGACGTTATAAAAATAACTCCCACATAATCATCACAATTAAGACAAGGCATGTAAGATTTTCATTGAATTGTAACTTCCACACATGAGTTTCTTGTTCAAGTAAAGTGGCATGAAAATGATGGTCAAATATGAAAATTAACTACGAAACATATAATAAGTCCATCATTCTAGGTACACTTATGAGAAAATGTGACTTCAACTTTTGTATGGTGTCATGAACACGTTTATAGGTGTCAAATGTGGACTTAAAAAATTTAAACCAATAATTAATGTACAAATGAGAGGTAAAATATTTAAATTTGAAATCTTGACTAGTAAATATTATCTCATATAATTAGAAGCATAGGGTTAGACTACCAGAAATCCAAAATTGTAACAATAGAATATTTTGGTTGATGTTGATGATTGGACCCTTGATATGTTCCTACATTAGACACCAAGGTAATATTTTTGTGAGTATATCTATCATAAAATAAGACTCAGTGGTATAACTTCCCTTCCTATCTATGAACAAACATCAATTTACCTTGTTATGAAAGATAGGCATCTCAAAAGAAATATGATTTTCTTTCTTCACCTCTTCCAAATTATAGCTAGGCCATACCTCACCATCCTATACAAAACTCTACATACTCTCTCTCTCTCTCTCTCTCTCTCTCTCTCTCTCTCTCTCTCCCTCCCTCCCTCCCTCCACCTCTCTCTCTCTCTCTCTTCATCCTTGTGCATTTTAGCTCACCACTGTCCACCATGTAAAAAAAAAATTATTCTTCCCACTCACTAATTTATTTTCCATATTATCATCCTTTAGGTTATCCCCCTTTCTATAAATGTATTTCCTTAATTTTAGGTATAAAATTTTCCCTTAGTCTCAACTCAATATGCATGGTGGAATATAAAAAGTCAGTCATTCATCATTCACCTTGTTTCCCCCCTTAATCAATATCACCTCTTCCTTATCTACAATATCCTTAAGTATTGAATGTGTATGTTTTATGCATGGTACCATCACAAAGAACTTGTCATGTGCACTCTTATGATCTACTATTAATTCCTCAAAAGCATCTACTCTAACTCCACCTCCATATCCTCTAAAGAACATACCCATGATACTTTACTATTAATATTAAACACCATTGCTTCTATATCCTCCACCATGATGATGTTTTCTTCTAGAAGCTACACAGATTCTCATTTATACTTAGTAGGTAGATCTAAAAAATTCTCCATCATACTTATCTCTTCTAGAGGTTACATATAACCTTCTACTTGATCTTCAATTATCATTATTCCTAAACATCTCAAGATTTCATCCAAAAAATTCACTTCACGCATTCCAACCTCTCATCTCTTGTTACTAATACAAAATATTCACTCATAAAGATAATCCAACCTTGCTATCAACACATGTATGTTCTCAAAAATATTTTTCCACATAAGCCCTCTCAATCCTTTCTATAAATGTAAACCTCGTTGACCTCCCCAAGACTACTCATTTTTTTTTCTTTTAGAAGACATTTGTACACCCATAATCCCCATGACCAACACTCTTTCAAACAATGATGTAGTCACACACACTTTGACCCACAAATTGGTTTCCTTTCAAACAATTTGAACATACTCTATCTAACACTTTTAAGATACATACTCTCTAAATATCCTTTGTCCAATATCAACTAATTAGAGGATGTTCTTTCACATTTTTCCTATTTCTCTTTTACTAAAGGATATTCATACATACTCACATACAAGATGAACTATCTCTAATTCCATTTAATGTAGGTAAGGATGGGAGACCCAATTAAGGGTATTATTTTCCTTGTAGCTAGAACACACAACCTCGTAAACTTATAATCAATACATGAGATGAACCACCCACAAAAATCCCATATAAAATCACACCCACATAATTGAAATAAGATCTAATTCAACCTACCAATAACAACCTGGAATGGATCAAAACATGCAACTTGAAAACCCGATTTAAATAAGAACATAACACCTGTTTATAAAATTATAAACACTCTCAAAGATAACAATTTTTTAATTCAAATTTATTGGTAAAATTGGAACATACATCCATACTTACTAATTTTAAGCATAAAAAAATAATACGATTCATTGGATTTTAGTACTCAAATTATGAATGCAATACATCATGGTCTTCACACCTTTAGAACACCCAAAAAACAACCATAGTCTATCAACCCACATGAAACCATTTAACACCATATTTTTATTGTAAACACATAACTATTATCACTCTGATACTATTCTCTACAAGTTTAAAAACCCATCTCAACTGCAACAGTGGAGTTGCCTCTTTATCGTGGGACTTGCTTCTTAAAACCACTCTCTAAAAAGGGTTGGCTTCCAATATTAATTAAATATACAATGATAAAAAAATTACCTAATACTAATCAACTATTGATTGGGATGGAAAGAGAAGGAAGACATTAAAACAAAAGGAGGTGGTGCACCAATAGTCTAGAAATCAACATTTTTCTCCAACAAGCACAAAAAAATATTAGGAACAAACAATCACTTGCATTAATCTCATTCAAAATATTATCAAAAGGTCCAAGGAAGGGATATGTAGTTGTAAAAGGGACAAGATACCTAAAATATACCTAAAACAAGTCAAAAGAGGGTAATATCGACAATAACACAATTTCCAACCACTAATAGACACAATTTCCAACCAATAAGAGAGGTAAAAGTCTGCACTTTATTGATTGAAAAGGCTAACAAAATACATTTTCTACCTTGAAAAACAACCAAAAATATTACAAAGAAGTTTTCTCTATTTTTTGTTATCACTATATATATGCTTCTTATCTTATATATACAAAATATAGGAGATAATCTTCAAAAATAAATGGGTTCGTCAAATATAGTTTCCTTACCATCCACTTCTTCCACAAAAGCTGCAAAATCAATTTCCTGACCCTCATATTCATCAATACATTGCAAGAATCTCAAAATATCATCATCATTAAAAACTTTCCAATTCTTGATGTTGTCAAGAACTAAAGGTCTAAATTGCACTTCAACCTTTGAAATTCCAACAAATGTAATATCATTTGATAAGAGATCAATGTTAGCGAGTAAATCTGCCACTCTATTATTTCCCCTATCCAACCAATCAATGCCAAATGCATCAAACTATTCAATAGAATCCCATACAACATTTCTATACTGTCGTAGTCTAGTATTCTTTGATGCATATTTTCCTCTCACCTGAGAAACTACAAGTTCTGAGTCTCCAAGGACTCAACTTCTTAATATCGTGTTTCTTAGCTAACCTCAACCCTAGTAGCAAGGCTTCATACTCAACTACATTTTTTTTGCAAGAAAACAGTAATTGAAATGAAAACTTGAAAGTATTACCACTGGGGGAAATAAGTATTACCCCTAAACCAGCTCCTTCCTTTGAGAAAGCTCCATCAAAATGCATGTTCCAAATATCATCATTTTGGCTATGTAACCCTTTTCCAAGGGTGAAAGTAGTTTCTCTTCCTCTTCTTGTAACTCTTCAATTATGAAGTTGTCCATACCAGTGTCTACAAAATGAATTCTATTTGCTTCTCCCACAAACTCAATAATATGTGGAGCTCTTGGTTCCCTCACAAGTTTGATGTCCTTTCCCTCAATTGGAAAAGTTTCAAAGGACATGTCACATTGGATGCTACCTCCCATGGAAGCACTTTCACGTTGTGCAGTTTTTGCACACACGCCCCACTTGGAGTAGGGACCCTCTTTTTGGATGTCTTTCGACCTTTGGTTTTATTGGATCTATCATTTTAGGGTCTTGGCATGTTGGTCTTGCTGGATTTGACCTTGCCTTGAGGTTGGAATGGATTGAAATTGAGTTTTATGCCAAATCCGGGTTTTCACCTGGATCCGGGATTTTTCGTTTCCGGCGGATTTTCCCGGGCCCTGGTCTTTTGTCCATTTCTAGCCGGATTCTCCGAATCTGGGTTTCTGCTCGATCCCAGGATTTTCCGGTCCTAGTGGATTTTCCCGGACTCTGCCAAAATCTCGAACTTCACCACTTCCCCGGTTTCTGCATTTCTGCGAAATCTGTGTTTCCGCGCATCCTGGGATTTTTCGGAATTCTGTTTTCAGCTCGGGTTTCCAGATTTGTCAGAAGTGTCTTGTCGCGCATTAATGACTGAGGTACCTTTGCTCAGACGAGTATAAGGGTGGATTTAGGGCATTTTAAGCATCATTCTGATTTTGATTGCTCACTTGTTTTTGCTCTGGCGATTGGAAATTTTCATTTGAGCTTAGTGGTTTGATTTGGAGTGCATGTGTGTGAATTGATTGGAGCGCTGCTAGTTAAAGTTTTCATTGCTAAGGATGCGCTGCTTACGTGGTTTCTGCCTCGAGCTCTGATTTCAACCGCATTGATCCATGGTAGGTTATCGATGGCCCCTCTTGTTTGTTTACGCCATGATTGGGTTCTTTTGTATTTAATGGTAATCATTTGGGTCGGCCTTTGCTGGGTTTTGATTCCATATTTATAGAGTCAGGGTTTGACCCGTTTTGTTGTGGAACCCTATCATCCGTGCCCTATGAGCTCTATTTATCCTTTGGATTGCGCATGTATCCTTTAGACAGGGTTCTGGGTTAGATCATGTGCCCCTTTAGTGCGAAATTTGCTATTATGTGAAGTTAGGGTTTCCCTCGGTGTTTGACCCTGAATGAAAATTCGTTATGGTTGAGCAATATTGTCCTTGTATCACATTGACCCTCGTCCTGTGAAGATCCGGGTGCTTTAGGTAAATCCTTGACTGATATTTTAAACCTTAAAGTTTCCCTTGGTTTTAATGGCAAAGGTCTGGTTATTCAAATTAGGGCATCATCATTTTAACATAGGGATTCGTCCTTTGAGGGCTGTTGAGAAGTTGAGACCTTTTGCATCCTGAGTTTTGTTGATTATTGTCAATTTTGAGATCATTAGAACTCAGGTAGAGGAGATCCCGTGATCATTGAGCTTTTGGTTCGCATTTCGTCATTTATCGGGTTTCCGAGGTCCTTGCAGAATTCCACCGCTTTCGGATTTTCCCGGTTTGGGCTTATTCCGCGGGCTAGGGTAATTACCGAAATATTTCAAGCTGTCCGCAAAAATCCATTCCATCCGGATTTTTTCGGATTTCCCATCTGGCTTTGTCCGTTTTGATGTTTCGATGATAGGACTAATGGAATGATTGTTAAATGTTGATTTCTTGTTGCTAATGAGTGAATTCCATGATTATCTTTTGATCTTTCATCTGTACTAATGATCCATTTGACTAATGATGCTTTGGCAGTAGGAATCCGTCTGGGTCGGATTTCTCTGAAATTCCACCCTGACTGGATTTTCCCTGATTGCGATATTTCCCCGGACTACTTGTTTTTCCGGATCTTTAAAGGATTAGCAGATGTGATGAATTTTAATGGATTTATATGATCTTATGCTAACCTTTAGTCAGAATATGCCTAATAATTAAGCACTAATGGTGTCTTTTGTGAGTGCAGGCCAAATCAAGCAAGGCTGCGGTCGGGAAATCTAAGGGTGGCACAGGAGGGTCATCCATCTCTAAGACAGAACGGTTATGACTAGATATGAAGAGTCAGCTTCTCGAGAGCAAGGTGTCTTCTGTGTGGGCCGAAGTATCTGATACCAATGTTGGGGCTTGGAAATATGAGGAGTTTAAGCAGAGGACGGCGGAGAAGGATCTGTCGGCCTTGAGGCAGGGAATGATAAAATCCGGACTAGTGCATGTGGCAGGCTTCCCTTCGACGGTCTAGTGTTATGAGCTGATTCTCAAGTGCGCCAGACAGTATGACTTTGATACACAAAGGGTGGTTAAAACTAAGGGAAGAGTTCTTGCGAATTTCAGTCCTGCCTCCATTGCACAAGCTTTTAGCATGCCTGATCTACCTTCAACATGTGCTTTGAATATAGATATAGCGAAAACATATTATGAGAATGAGCCCATCAAGGCTCAACAGATAGTCAATTCATGGCTGGAGAAACCCAAGTCCCACTATTCAAAACTGCCCAAGCAGCTGCACAGGGTTAAGTTCAGGTCAGACATCTATGATGCGATTACATTCTTGAGCAGAGTGGTTGGTTTGAGGACTGCCAGGGTGCTAGAAAACTGGATGGTCCACGTGATCACCAAGATCGAACAGGGAACCAATTACCATTGGGTAGGGCATATCAGCGTTGAAATCGACAGGCAATTGAGGGGTATCCTGGAGACAAAGAAGTTCACTATGTCCTCATATGTAATGTATGTGTTGGCCATCTCTTACCCATATAAGGGTCTGAATCCGAAAGGGACACTTGGACGAGATATCATTCATGAGGTATATCCAGAATTGCATCTTGGGCATAAGGATTATAGAAGGGCTAACGATGCATTCACGATGCATATCACCCAGACGCTACAGAATGCTGAACCCATGAGGCTGTCGGATGGGGCCAAGGGATTGATAAAGAACTATGGAGCATGGTTCATCCAATTCCCCACCTTCACCTACCTCAGAGTTGGTGGATGCCCGGTTGCTCCTTACAGGTTGCCTCGGTATCCCACTGATCACCTTGTTTTATTAGTTGTGAGGCAATTTTGTGAATTTGATGCTGTGGTAAAGAGAGAGAAGCACAAGACAGGCTTTGGTGGGGACTTCCCTCTTGGAATTGGTGTGGCGGAAATGTGACCTTCTATCCAATTAGCCCACACTGCAGGAGAAGAACTGGCGGCATATGGTTTCTCCTTCCATTCCAAAAGGATGAACTTTGACATAACTGGAGAAGCACAGAAGAGAGCCACTAGGGAATACCGCCATAAGGAGGACCTGGAAGATTATTGGGCCAACATCAAAGATGATCTTGAGGCCAGAAAGAAGAGGTACTCCAGGCTCCTTGTGGAGGCAGTTAGACAGTATAATGTCAAGTTGGTTCCGGATCAACTGAATGATGATGGAAACCTGGTTCAGGACCATGCCTATAAAGCTATAAAGGACAGGTCAGTCGGGGATATCGATTGGAATGAGGATGAGGTTACAGAGTTGGAAAAATTAATGGCTCCCGTCATGAGATTCACCTCTTCTTGGATAAAACATAAAATTTGGGAGTTGGAGAGTGCAAAGGTAGCTTGTACTTTCGAATTGATGGGGAATCTCAATCCCATGTCCACCTCAGAAGAATCCAGGGAAGATGACCCCAAAGGGAAGGCTGTAAAAACCTCACCGTTCAAGATAAAGGTCAGAGGTCCTAAGGGAGGTGAGCCCGAAGCGAAAAGGAAACCAAAAGGAAAAAGGAGGTGGAATATTTTGATGATTAGCAAGTCCTCTGTTGAGGAGGAAATGGAAAAGGCAGAAGAGGAAGATGTTCCTCCACCACCGAAGAAGACAAGAACAACAAGGACTGCAAAGAAGAAGGGTCAAGGTGCTTCGGGAGATGAGCCTCTAATTGTTGATGTGGAGAGCTCAGGAGGGGAGAAAGCTAAAGTCTACACAAGGAGATCCAGGACTACATCTCCAAAGGACACTGTGCCTAAGACAGATCCTCCGCCAAAAGCACCAACCGCAGAACCATCCAAGCCTGTTTCTCCTCCACCAAGTGCACATGAAGAGGAAATTTCAGAGGAACATGAAACTAGCGGAGAGGCGGAGCCCTTTAGGGAGGGGACTCTCTTTGGTGAGGCAGCGGGGCTCGAAACAGAAGAGGTTGAAAAGCTTCCTTCTCCCCTGGTGCAGTATGAAGATTCTCCGGAGAATGGCAGGGGTGACAGATCCCCTGAGCAGAAAGAAGATGCTCCTGTTAAAACCCCATCACCAGTGCAACCAGAGGCGGAGCTTGATGAAGGCGACCAGGGTGAGCAGCTACTTGAGAAGGAAGAAGACAAAATAACTACAGAGGAAGAGGAAAAAGTGATAGAACAGCCAGAGGATGTCAGAACAGAAGAAATCCGGGTAGACCCTGCAACCCCGGACTGGCTAGAAAAAGAGCTTGCAAGGAAAAAACAAGTGATTGTTGAGGATACTCCCTTGGATTGGGAAGAAATGCTGTCAAAGATTGGCAAGGGGAAAAAAAGGAAGGCGGCCAAGGTGGTTTCAAAGGTGGAAAGGGATGAAGCCAATAACAGGGTTATCCACATTGCCACTCCTGCTGCGGACAAAATGAGAGAGGATGTTACTGGTCAGGATTATAATGTACAAACGATTAACCTTGGGCCTGCATCCATGGAGCAGGATATAGAAGAGTTTGAAGGGTCTAGTGCGGTGATTGTTGACAGATTGAAGAGGGAGACTCAGACCAAGCGTGAATTAAAGAGGGAAAATGAAAGATTAAGGAAGTGTTTGGAGGAGGTAATGAAGCCTCTGCAATCCTTCCATCCTTCTTCTTCTGCCACTCCCGGCTTTTTCCCCAAAGAAACGATCTCTGAAATTGAGAAGATGAAAACCTCGGATCAAGCTGCAATAGACTGGTTGATGAGTGTACAAATGAAGGGAGATGATGCCATCAAGGACATTCTGTCGGTTGGAAAGGATGCAGTCCAGGTTAAGGAGCTATTGGAGTATGTACTATCCCAGGACAAGGATGACATGGACCTCCTATTGCAGAAATCAAGAGTTATCATGAGACATGGTAAGGATCAATTGCTGGCAGATGGAATCTTTCCTTCCTCCAGATTGGATGAACCTTGGGAATGGTTCGAAGCACTGCAGATTAGGCAGAAGGCAATGAAGAAGATTTTGAAAAGAAAGAAACAGATTGATGGGGATCTCACTGTAGTGTATGACAGCTGCATTGCATTCTTTGAGGTGATGACCGACAGGAGGAAAATCGCTCCCAAGTACCTGAGTCTTGAGCAGCTAAGGGAATGGTGGCATGAAGTTTATGCCCCAGATGCAGAGGGAGTTGTAACTAGCCACCAGCTTGACGATGCAGCCACCTACTTGGCAGTGATGGATAAATATCTGGCCCATAGGGAAGATTGGGATAAAATTGTTGAATGGTCCAAGGAAGAGATTGATGCTATTAAATTCTGGCTTAGGGTATTACCTTTGCCACTTGTCACCGAGCTGGATAGAACATTCTTGAGTGTGTAGGGTTCGTCTGGAAAGGGAGGATAAGGGAAGAAGCGGTTAATGCTTATTTTGAGATTTGTGCTTCCCTATTATCATGGGGCATGCATTGGACGGGACTGCATTGAAGATTGTGTCGAGGCTGACCTGGATGATGGCATTTAATGTGTGCCTTAGTTTGTTTTTCCTTGGCCGACCTGTTTTGCCGATTTTTATTATTTTGTAAAAATGTTTGGCTGGGCTGGCATATCTTGGGGGTTACTATAAATGGGCATTCTTGCCTCATTGTAAAGGGTTAGAAGTTAGCTAGACAGTAATAGAGAAGTGAGAGCAATAGTTAGAGTATTTTTCCTTAGAAGTAATATTCAGTTTCTTGAAGCAAGCATTATATTCAGAACAGTTGAATTGTTGCAGCATTTTTGATGATTAATACAATTGAAGACATTGTGGTTTTCCTGGTGAAATCTTTTGTATTATTTCATGTTGCATGGTTCTTTTGTTCTATCTTTCAAATTGCTTGGAGATTTAAGGTTTAGTGTTCAGAATTAAATAGTCTTGGTTTGATGAATGATGTTTCTTGATTTTATATTTGGAATGTTTGTAGCAGCCTCTGGTCTATACTCCCAGTAACTATCTAATTGTAGTAGGCTAGTGAAGTCAACCTGGATCATACATTTAATGTGCTTAAGTTCGATTGTAGATGAATGTCTATAATTTGAAAATCTAAACACCTTAGAAGATTGCACCATTCTTGTGAGATTGCATTGTGGGTCAATCAAGGATTGGTTATTTGAGATTGGTCCATTCCAGATATCTGTCATTTGCATTGTTTATCTTAGGAATAGTTTAGATTTCATCACATCCTTGCACCCTTGTCTTTTGCTATTTCTTTATCATTTTGGCTAAATTTAGGATTAAAGATCATCATATTGCAAGATCTGATAAGTAGAAAGATACAGTTTGCTTGTAGTAAGGTCCGATTGTGATTACCAACATTTCACATATTATCTGAGTTGTTTATGCATTGTTATGACCTAACACCCGAGAGACCTTGGGGTGATTTTCAGTGATTTATTATTGGAAATAACCTTTCAAGAGAGATAGAATATTGCATTCTGTCTGAGTTGTTGCTGTGCAGAAAACACCATCAACACATCCAAAAGCAACCACTTGTATTAAAATGACATGATCATCATCTTCATAGTCTTAAATGCATTTAGATCAATGCCCTTATGATGAATTGTGGTTTTTGGGTGTCGATATGTCAAATATATTGGTTGTAAGACACTAAGATGCATTAATGGTGTTGAGTTATCTTGGAGGGTAGTGGGAGTCATCATGGAAAATGATAGTATCTTCAAACTATTAAGTTCAGGTAACATATGCCACATGCCAAGGTTCAAAGTGTCGGGGAATCAAGGGTGACAAGGAAGTCATGCTAGGGGAGATGTGAGATGGGGGAAGGCCAAAACTAGAACTCTAATAGAACAAGGTATCAAGATGTCATGATTGGAGAGCCAGGATGGGGCACAACTTGGTATTGAGTCAAGGAAATGGCTAAAGTGTTGGCTCCAATAGGCTATATAGAGCAATTGGAGTTTTAGAATTTTGAGGGTTGGTGGAAATGGGTATTCAATTAAGGGAAATGTAGAAAGTACAACCTTGAAAGACATAATAATTTTTTTGGAATGCAAGGTATTAGAGATCAAGAAGTAGAGATGGAGAATGGTTGCCAAGGGATGGAATGGATGAATAAGTCTAAAAGATTGATAGATGCAAATGAATTAGACTTTTAATAGATTTCCAGGGGCTCAGGAATGCCAAAGGAGTGGTACCGGGGGATGGTAAAATCTAATACTTCAATAATAGAACACTTAGAAAAAAGTTTAACAAGGACTTAAGCATCTTTTTAGGATTAGGGGGAAGGTATGTAGGTATGGACAACCTTTAAAGTTTGAAAGACCGTCAAACACATAAAACACCAAGAAAAACACCAAAAATATCTCAAAATTATACTTTTTATGGATTTTTGCATTTTTTGACACTTAAGGGAATCATTTAGGATGTATTAGATTGGTTATAAATAATGGGTCAAATATGACTAAGACACAAAAAATAGAAGGGACTCGAGCAAAAAATGACACTATAGATTTGAGTCCCAACTAAAAGAATAAAAACAAAACCTAAAATGAATTAAGCTATCATAGA
The DNA here is from genome assembly GCA_007258455.2 of Sequoia sempervirens. Classification (NCBI taxonomy): domain Eukaryota; kingdom Viridiplantae; phylum Streptophyta; class Pinopsida; order Cupressales; family Cupressaceae; genus Sequoia; species Sequoia sempervirens. The sequence goes on from VDFB02271358.1 coordinate 292,757,294, forward strand.
AAAATACAAAAAATATAACAATAAATAACCTAAAATCCCTTCTCATTCATGTACAAACTCATGAGGATTTTACATAGACACCTAAATGATGACAATGTAAGGTCAATAAGGCATAAAATAATAACATTTAGTGACCTTTGTAGGATGATTGACTACTAATCATAGATCTAGTAGCTTTATCAATCCATTGGACAGATAGCCATTTAATCCTTTCAAATAACTTAAAAGAACTTTAATTGAAACATTGCATGAATAACTTGAAAACAAACTAGAAAAATGCATGAAAGCACAAGAAAAATAGAAAATGACAAGTGAAACAACACTTGGAGGAAAATAGAACTACATAATCTCAAGTTTTTTTATCCCAATTTATCACTCATCTACAACATGGGTGCAAATCCCCAACATTTGGTATTAGAGTATAAGGTTTTTATTTGAGTAGTTACCACTTCATTGGGATTCTAAACCCTAGTATATGTGATATTTTTTTAAGTAAAAGGATCAAGGCCTAAAACTATATTAATATAATAAAGTAGCTACATAAGATCCATACATATATAGGTTGACAAGAGTTCAAAATGCCCAAATAAAGAACCAAAATTAATACAACCACCTCAAGAATAAATAACTATACAAAACATATAAGCCCGTAATTACATTTTGCAATTAAGCCTATAAACTCCCAAAAAAAAACAAAAAAAAAACATTGAGGTAGGCATTACATAGAGGATTGACCATCCTCCACCTTCAAGGGTTGCACAACAGGTAACATGGGGGGGTGAACAATGTGAGAAAGCAACACTAACATGGCCTTACAGACCTTAGAGACTCTTCTATAGAGACATGCACCTAACTCATTTTTGTGAGATTTAATGGCCCCGTCCATTTCCTCCTCCTCATGTTCAAGAAGAGCTCATTTCAGAGCTAGGTAGACACACAAATAACAAGAATTATGATTTAGATCTTTGTGCCAAAAAATCCCCCAACCAGAGCTTTACCATTATGAAGATCATCATCCCTGATGGAATTATTTAAAGAGTGGCCCAAAAAAATCTATCCTAAACATAATCAACTACCAATTGCACCACTAAACCATAGTGTTGTAGGAGATCCATAACATTGGAAAGAAAACTAGAGGCTACCTAAGATGGGCATAACAAGCATAGATGGCTTTGCAAGATGTGATCATTCACAACCACCCATATCACCATCTCCACTCTTGTGCAATCGATTTTGAACACCTATTTGAAAATCTCTGAAGAAAAGCACCTAGACTCTGGATATTCCCATTTTAAAAAGGGAATGAAGACTCATTTGTTTAGAGGTTGCATTTCCATGTTGATCATTAAGAACCAATAGAGAGGAGAACACAACCCAAAATGACAAAAATAATGAACCGAATGCATATTTTAAGGAAACCACATGCCAAAAAATTGTAACTTTCCAAAAATCTAGATGAATCTAGCTCACCACCATATCATACCATCATTAATTTCAAAATAAAGCCAAGGAATAGGGTAATGATTATAAATGCCTCAAGTGACATTAGCTGCCACCAACCAACCTAGGAGTACAAAGATACATTGTTTCATGAAGTCCCCACATAGCATGAAACTGATAAGTAATCATGATATTGCAAAGGTAGAATATTGAACAAAAAATTGAGAAGCCCCCACTACCATGTAAACAAATGTTATCCCAACACAAACAAATCCCTAACGAAACAATAGCCACAGAATGTTAGAAAGACCCCTTGTTTTGGGGTTTACCATCTTCAGAGGTAATTTCAACAAGAAAGCGGAATTTATTAAGTCTGTTCTAAATCAAGGTGATTTTCTCTGGTAGGTCACAAGCCATATTTGCAAGTCTATCTACCAAATGATTCACCTCCCTATAACAATGGATGATTTGAGAGATTTGTAATCCCTTTAAGAGAGATAAAATCTGATTTAAGATGTAATTTAAAGGCCAATAAGAGGTCCCGCCATTCTTACAAGCATTGATTAGATTAAGAGAGTCACCCTCCACCCATATATTATTGTAATTGTATTTTTCACAAGAGTGAGCCTAGCCAAAAGCATATGAGTTTCATCTCTATTATTCGAACCATTTAAGAGTTTCAAAGCAAGAGCCATCAACATCATACCTTGATGGTCTCTTAGAACACAACTTGCACCATATCTTCTTGGATTACCACACAAGGCTCCATAAATTTTGAGATTCACTACTCCTTCTTAAGGGGGACTCCAAAATATTAATTTCTTACAAAATTGATTAATTTTATTGGATGGTATGAAACCAGGGGTAAGAAATACAATATATTTCTAAGATGCCATCATTTGGAAACCCAAGATGAGAAAAAATTATAATTACCTTGAACCTATAGCTTATGAATCCTTGCCTTGACCACTTGTGATATTGATAATTCCAATTTTTGTAGCATTGTTGAGATAAAATTGAATTACTTTCTAAATATACTCATGTTTATTTCCCACTAGATGTTCCATGCCAACAAAGATGGGGATACTAGCCAAAGTGAAGATAATAGAGAGAACTAGAACAATCTCGACAAACTATTAAATACTTGTATTAGAGAATTACCCAAAGGGAATTGCCAATTGAGTTTATCCTATAGCCATTTCCAATATATTTGTGCAAACTCACAATGAAGAAGAAGATGATAAAGATTTTTTCTTACTTTTACCACAAAGGACATAGTTAAAAGAATTAGCTATGCCCAATCTTTCTAATCTTTCACTATTCAAAATCCTATTATTGATTTCCAACCAAGGAAAAACCATTGCCTTAGGTAACACAAAATTATTCTAGCATAATATGTGTGGCCAATTTACATTGATTGGATTTACAAATAAAAGGAATGAATTCTAACCCTACTTCACATTGTACAAACTGAACTTTAATGGTGAACAAGCAAGTTTATCGTCTTTATCCGAAAGGAGAATAATTCTCTGACATAAAATTAACTTTAGTTCCTATTTTTGGTCTTGAGGATTACCAAAACTGTTCATGTCCTTCCATTTAATATTAGAACTAAAGGACTCCATAGAGATTTCCAAATAGTCTTTAACCCGATGACCCCAATTTTGTTAATGAAACACCTTTACATCTTGTAGACCCTAAATTATAACCAAGGGAGCATAACCATTCCACGAGTCTTCCAAAAATAGAGCCTTCTTGATGAGACCATAAATTGTCTCATATTTTATCAAAGAAAATAATCTATTTCTTCCTAATGCATTAGTGTTGAAGTGGATTTGAGTAATGATTGAAAGTTCTTTAGTTGGTTAAGGTAGAATGTAGAGTGAATATTTGATTTATTTTAGTAATTAAATGTGATCCAAATTGAATCTAATATGTCTCCATGAAGTGTTTAAGATGATATAATGCAGATAAATGAGTTATTAAATAACTCATGGTAAGAAGGAGCTTCATAGACACTTGCAGTAGAGAGCTCTAGACACTTGAAGCATTTAACTCCTAAAAACTTTAGAAGGCTTTGAAGAAATAATGAGAAGATAGAGAATAATCCCAGCACACTCCTACATTCATGCAAAATCATGGAGCATCATTCATTCCTAAATTAATGGGATGAGTATTTGTTTCATGTTGAGTTTTAAGATCTCTCATAGTTGTTAAATTTCATGCTTCCTTCTTCCACCAAAGATAACTCAAGTTACCACATCACTTAAATGTTGTTGCATGATTATAGCATGTTATTCATGCTAAAGATCAATGATTTGGTTGACTGAACTGAATAATAATTCCTTCATTCATGTTCAACACTTGAAGACTTCCTAAAAATCAGGCGCTCATAAATTGTCAAAAACGTAGTCTCAGTAAAATAGCGATATCTCCCTCATTTCTCAACAAAATTCAAAACTTCAAAATGATATGGAAAGTATATTTGAAGGGATTAAAACCATTTTGAAAATTTGGCATGATTTTCATAAAGGAAGGAGTAGTATGTGACAAAAAATGACTGAGACAAAAGTGGCGTGATGGAGGACAACAACTTCAGTTTTTTTTTAGAGTTTTGTAAACGACCCCTCAAAAATAGGATCTTGGACCCACATTCTTAGTGGATTGGTTGGATAGATATAGAATATGAATTCTATACATATAATGTAATCATTTGATTAAAATGAGGGGATTAGAAAGGCTTGTTTTAGCCTGAGGAAATAAGACAGTTTTAGTTTCATTTCCAGCAATGTATTTCCAACTTTCTATAGTAAATTTGAATTCAAGCAAGATTTTCATTTCCAACAAGTGTGAATTAGTTTAGCCTTTTTAATTCTTGTAATTCTTCCTTACATTAGTTCCCTTTCACACAACTTTTCTTTCATGCAAATAGGATTTATTTTTGCAAGTAGAATAGATAGTTAAGCAGGTTTTCTATTTTCTCTCTTGTAGACAGCCATGGACACCACCTTGGATTGATAAATTAAATGATGAGGATTAAAATGACCCCATCACTTCTCCCCATTACCAAGGTATAAATATGGAAAAATTATATTTATGTAATCTAACAAAAAATTCCACATTTTGGAACCATTTCTTGGGTTTTTAATTATAAAGATTCTTTCTGAATTAAAGGTGTCTCAATATTTGGCTTGCATGATTTTGCACCATTTTGCATTTGGTTTTGTATACATTCTCCAAGCTAATTTAGCTCCTAATGCCAAATTTTTTACTTTCAAATTATGAAATCTTACCCCACCCAAATGCTTATCTTTACAAAGGTTATCCCATGAAATGAGTGGGATTTTGCCTTTTTTTTCCATTTGCTTCATTCCCTTTCCAAAGAAATTTTTTAAATAACTTTTCAATATCATATTGAACCATTTTTTGGGAGTTTCAAGACTAACATAATGTATTTTTGGATGGTAGCAAGCACCATTTTATTAATAGCAATCTACTTGCTAGAGTGAGCCACTTCCCCTTCTAGGTTGCAACCCTAATTTTTATAGTTAATATAACCTTTTCCTAGAATGAATATTTGTTTGTGTATTTGAAAAGAAAAGGAATCCCCAAATATTGACAAGTTAAACTTTCCAACTTAAAACCAAAAATTGAAACAATCCTTACAATAGTAGTAGCAGAAGTATTTTGAAAAAATATTTTAGATTTCATTGGATTAACCTACTAATCAAAAACAAAAGAATACTCTTCAAGAAATTTACTGATAGTATTCGCTTCAAATATAGAGGGTCTACCAAAGAGAAGCGTATCATTAGCAAAGAGTGAGTGGGTCATTGAGATAGTTGTCCTTGGGATGGTAATTCCTTTCCATTTTCCCTCATAATGTACTGTGGATATATATCAACTTAGAGCCTCAACCATTAAAATAAAAAGGGGGATAAAGGATCCCCTTGTCTAACCCCTTGAGATGAGTTGAAAACCCAGTAGGACTCCCATTGACAATTACAAAGAATTTCACACTAGATAAACTTGAAAAAACCTATTTACACCATTTTTTAGAGAAACCAAAATTATTTAGAAATTTCACTAAAAATTCCCAATTTACCTTATTGTATGCTTTCAACATGTCCTTTTGATAATCATTGCAAGAATCTTCTCACTGTGAATAGAATGCAACACTTCATGAGCAATGATTGCTCCTTCTGAAGTCTCCCTACCTGAAATAAAGCCCTCCTATTCATTTGAAATAATTTTGGGGATTAATTTAGCAAGCCTCAAATTAATAGCTTTTGTGAAGATTTTATACAATGTGTTGCAAAGAGAAATGGATTAAAAATCCACAAAAGAAGAGGGATTGGACCTTTTAGGTATTAAAGCTAAAAAAGTTCTATTGAAATCTTTTAGAATTGTGACATTCCTCCTTGATTCGTCAATGGCTAACCAAAGATCTCTGCCAAGCAATGACAACATTTCTTGAAAAAAGAAGCCATACATCCATCCAAACTTGGAGCCTTATTTAGAGGAAGCAAAAATACCACTTCCTTGATCTCGTCCATGGAGAATGGCTTCATTAATTCTTAATTATCCTCTCTACTCACCAATTGGAGTATCACATCAAGGACTCTACCCAACAAATCTTGGGGGGAATAAAGTGCTAGGAGTTTGAGGAGGAGCTAAAAAGAGATTAGAAAAGAAATAAACTACCTCTTTTTGGATTTTGGATCCATCAGTTAGCACCTCACCCAAACTTGACTTGATTAAAAAATAGTATTAGACTGCTTTATCAATTTATTTGAAGCATGGATTTTTTTGTATTCCTATCCCCCTCCTTTAACCAAAGCTCTCTAGATTTCTACCTCCATTATATTTCCTCCCTAGCCAAGATTTCTTCCTAATCCGATTGCAACTTTTTTTGTGATTGGAAGGAAGAATTATTCATCCCAAATTTGATAATACGATTGTTCAAATTTTGTAGCTGGAGTTAAAGTTCTTCTTTCTATTTGAAGATGTTTTTGAGATGATTAACATTCCATTCCTTAATATGATTCTTGATGAATAATAATTTCTTAGAGAGACAAAACATTCTTGAGCTTGGCACAAATGACATATTTAACCACTAAAATTCTAACAATTTTAAAAATGAACTATCCCTAAGCCATATTTCTTCAAACTAAAAGGATGTCTTATCACCATTCTAGGCTTTCAAAAATTCTATCAAAATTGGAAAATGATTCGACCCTATAAAGGATAAGATTGATGCCTTATAAGAATTTGGAGAAGACAACCACACCGAAGAAACCAAAAATCTATCCAACCATTCTGTAATCATACATAAGTATTTTCTAAGATTTGTCCATGTGAAAGAGCCATTTGTGGGGGGTAGTCCAATAAAGAATTATAATTTATGAAATTATAGAAATATTCTACTACTTTTGGTGGGGGAATTACGCCCCCAATTTTCTCCTTGATTAGAAATTACATTAAAGTCCCCTCCCAAGATAACCACTTCATCTTTCAAAATTTCCATGATGGATGACAAGGAAACACAAAGAGTTATTTCCTAGTTGTTGATGTTGGACCATAAACATTAAATAACCAAAAGATGGAATCAAAATGAGAAGCTTTCACCAATATCCAATGTTGGGAGGAGGCAATAAGTTCCAATTACATTGTTTTAGCTTGCCATAGTACTACCAAGCCGCCAAAAGCACCCATATCCAGAGTAAACAAGAAATTCCAATTTGATCACTTTAAAAAAAATTCTAAATTTTGAGATTAAGAAAAATTCATTTCCTGAAGTAAAAAAATGTCATCATTGCTTAGATCTATTTGATGCCTAAGAAGGCGCATTTTGTTAGGGGCGTTAATGCCCCTATTATTCCAAGGTATGATCTTCATTGGTCTTAAGGAGAGTAACATGCTCTCCTCGGTCTCAAGGATTTTTCCAGAGTAGCCTAGATACCCACCTCAATCTCTTCTTCTAGCTTCTTCCTTTTGGATTTCCTACCTCTCTTGGGAAGAGTAAGGAAACATTCTTGTTTACTAATAGTTTTAGAGAATGATATAAGTTTGAGAGAACTCAAAACCTACCTCTTCATTCTCAACCTCTTGAGCTATGTCATCTATCATTTATGAACCCACTTTGTTAATAATTTCATCCACCATACCTTCCAAATTGATCTAATGGATTTTCCACTACAACTGGTTCAATATTCTTATTAGATTCCTCCTTAGGCTCCTTATAAAAATCCTTTTACTCTTGTGGGACCTCATTCTTTAGGTTTTCATGAGCTCCATTTGTTTCTATTCAGTTCAACTCTTGAATGGGTGGTAATAGCCCAATGGCTTCTGAGGGTAAACTGGCATCCTCCTGAACCAATTTACCATTCAAGTCCTTACCTTCATCCCCATTTACCAAAGTCTGAGGAGAAGGTGACTTTGATAGTTGTATGATGGACTTGTGGAGCTTCTCATGACCTACCTACACCACTACTACTTTGCCTGGGGTTTGAAAATTTGTCCCAACTTCCATTTCCTTTTTGCTCATGTCATCAAATACAGTATCATTAATCACTAGGACACATTATGGATCCTTACAAACCCTAACTAATTTTTTGGCTATTGGAGACTTAATGGCCAAATGCCCATGATTTTTGCATGAGAAGCAAAATTGCTCTGATCCAACTATTAAATCTCTTGTAACCAAGGACCATTTATGGATAAAAATTCCACAAATTTAGGGGGAGGTTTTAATGCATCTACCAAAATACAAAATATCACAAGAAGTTCCAGATCATTGAAAGATTCCATGTCATGATTTTGAAAGCCTCTTAGAGAATCCCCAATAGTTTATAAAATCTCTAGATCTTTGTATTCCAGAGGGAGATTAGGAATTTTAATATAGCAAGGGAAGAATATGATTGAAGCTTTAAATGGATCAAAATGGGGCAACCAAGGTTGAGCATGTAGACTCAAATCATTGAAGAACCAAGACAATTTTTAGAATTACATCTTGGGCTTCTGTATTCTTAAAATTAGCCATACAAAAAAACCTTTTTCCATGCTTATATAAAAAAATTATTTACATCTATCCAGTAATTATCTACCCAAGAAAAAAGCCCATCCTTAGATGGAGTGAGATTGTAAAACTTACCCACCAAATCTTTATGCTTAAGATCCTAAATGTGGTTGGATACTATTTTGTTTAGAAGATGGATTTGCATACACCTCCTCTAGAAATCCAAATTGAAACCAATAATTTTTACTATCAAATTATTCTTATTCAAACAAGATTTGGGCTACTATACTTGTTGACTATTTTTTTTCTTATTGTCTATATGTTGAGGGTTTCTTTTTTCCATGGATTTTAGGGTCCTAGAAGAATTATATTAGGGTTTTTCTAGGCTAACTGTTGGTTTGGAAAACACTTTTAAGAATGAGCTTTTCCATTCCAAGATTGGTAAGAGTTATTGATATGCCACCTACCCTTAGATCTACCACCATTATCCCACCTATCTTTAGATCTTCCATGAAGGTTGTTGGAAGTTTGGAGAGAATGTCATTGATGATTTTGTTTAGAAACATAAGCATGGAAGGTACATAATGATGTGTTGCAATGTTGTCATTGATGCCAACATTGTAACTTATATGGAGTTTTTGGTTGCAAACCATTTTGATCAATTCTAACGGGTTGTTGAGTTGTTGAGGAAGACATTTTTTCTAGTTGGTTTGATATGGAGATATCAGTTGTGTGGGAAATTGACTAAGTGTCAATTATGCTTATATAGTGTTACAAAGCGATTGTTTTTGGGTCCACACCACTCCGCAAATGAAGGTTTCAATATGTGCTTCAAACATCATTTTTATGGATGTTAGATGTATCAAATTCAAATATTTCATCATGTTTTGACAAATGGTTTGAGAGATATGAGTTATAGAAGTTTGGCCTAGAAATTACAGTTATTTTCTATACAGTACAGTTGTGTGGGAGAATCCGTACTTCTTTGTGGATGAGATTTTGACTTTGTGCTTTTGAGGATAAGTTACCAGATGGTAGTAGAGTATGGATTCTAGTTGGCATTGAATTTTGAGGTCCATGTGTCGAGATATGGATACACAGTTCAATAATTTTGTTATTAGGTCTCCAATCTTGTCAACCTAATATGTTTAAAGGTATGTGAAGGTTAAATGAGTATTGTGGTCCTATGTAGGATTAATTATAGGTCCATGCCAACCTATTTCAAGTTGTTTTGATATTTGAATTGTGGTGTGTAGTGTGGTTGAATTTTTTTTGAGTCGACAAGTTATGATCTGGGTATTACATATAATTAGGCTAACCTAATTGATATTGTACTTGATGTGATATAATGTTAGATCTTTTATGATGTTTTAAAGGGGATATATGTATGAATTGAAAATATAATGTAGATCACTCTAAATTTAAGTTGTGAATTTTGAGTTGAAGAATAAAGTGAGGTGAATACAGAGAAAGTCTGAGTGTTAAATCTGAATTAGACGAAGTGTGTAAAGTCGATTTATTGAGCTTCATTGGAATTGTATTTCATGTATATGATAGATAAAATTGTAATAGTTCAAAATAGGCTGCGAGTCACCATATCTCTTCTATATTTTTTTATAGATAGTGAGTCCACCTACAGTGAGCACTTCTGTAAATATACTATAACCAATTATAATATATTGTGAGCTAACCCTCACCATTGTTTTTCTCATTTTAAGTTTTCCACATAAAAATATTGGTGTTCATGTGTTATGTGATGTTGTGAATGTTTCATGCTTTCTTTCTTTATTACAGTTGAATATGCTTTGGTAATTGGATGTTTAATGTTTGAATGGTTTAAGACAATAATGATTCACCCCCCTCTCAATATTTTGGGTGTTCAAAAATTGGTATTAGAGAGGAGCTTAACTACTTTGGGAAGGTCTTGGAAGTTGACCACATGGCTAATAGAAAGTTTCCTATTCCTTCGAAAGAGATTCCAATAGTTGGATTCATAAAAGAAGATTACATGCTTGACAAAGATGGAGAAATTAAAGTCGCCCTTAAAGACCGTGAAAAGACTAAAGATGAAAATAGAGACCTGAAAGAAAATATCAAAGAAGCAAATGAATGCATTAGAAAATTGAGAGATCAAATCAAGAAGTTCAGAGAAAGGCATAAGGAATTCAGTGAGCAATTGAAGCGAGTAAATAAATCCATCACTAGTCTGAAAGTTCAAGTTGAATAAAAGAAAAGAATTGAAAAATTCTTGAATACAATGGTGAAAAGAAAATTAAAGGAATGCACAAGGCTTGAGCAAGAAGTGGTAAATCTGAGATCATATTTGGAGAAAGCAAGAAGTCATGAAGACAAATTCAAAATGAGTGCTACAAAGCTTGATGAAATGATTTTAAACTAGAAAGTCTCTAAAGACAAAGAAGGTTTGGGATTTGAGATAGGATAAAGTTTAAAGTCAGATCAGACATCAAATACTTAAAAGAGGATTGAAGATAAGAAGAACAATGGCAAGATCTAGAATCAAAAAATGAAGCCAGAAGACCATCGATAAGACAACCAAGTGCACAAAGGTACCCATATTTTAATGGTTTTTGTTATTCCTACAACAAAATTGGATATAAGGCAATGGAATGTGGAAGAAAAATGAATTAGAATGCCCCATCCTTTTCTGGTTAATGTTTTACATGAAAAATACTTGGTCATAAAGCAAGTGAATGCAGAAGTCAAATGATGAATGGCTATAACAATGGTAGAATGATTCAATCTTTCAATGGTTATTGTTATACATGCTATGGATTTGGACACAAAGTTGATCAATGTAGATCTAGGATGAATGTAAGGAACAATGTTTAGAAAAATGTTGTATGCTACAATTGCAGAAGACCTGAACATATTGCTATGTTTTGTAGAAGCATAAATACAAGGAAAGATAATTTGGTAAAGAGGAATGAACTAGTTAAAAAGGTTGATCCAATGAAAACAAAGAAGGAGATGGAAAATATTTGGAGAAAGAAGGAAGAGACAAAAGACAAGGAAGAATTTGTACCATCCTCTGATGCAGATGTTTCCTCAGAAAACTAAGCTAAGAGATATGGATTAGGGGAATCTTTAATGGAAACCATTTTTCCCCCACCAAAGAAGAGGTGTTGATGCCTTGACACAAAGATATGTGATGTAGATCAACATTCTTGATCTATTGGTGAAGATTTCAGAAGAAAACATGATGACGTGGAAGTTTGTGGAGCTTTGGAAGTTGTCTGTACATATAGATAAAGGGTTGCTAACTTTATGGTTTGAAGCATTCAATGCAAAATTAGGTCAAATTGACGGATTATAAGTGATTCTACTAAGGAAAATTCATTTCACAAAATCATTCAAGAAGGAGAAGAGCAGTAAGAAAACAACTCAAAGAATTCAAGGTGATTTGTGACTTAGATTGTTCAAACCCTAGTTCAAAGAGAAAAGATAAAGGTATTTACAAATCTGTTTACCCTAATTTTTGAAGAACTTTGTTCGAAAAGTAGTTTAAATCTATTTTGCAATGGCCACACCGAGGGTTATAGAGATAATAGAGAAACCACAATCAAAATTTAAGAAGCGTCCTGTGAAATCTATAGAAGATGACCTGTTACTTGCATTTTCACACATTCCTTATGGGGTTTTACCAATTGAGGATATTAGGATCTACATTCATGGCAGAATAGAAGAATTTGACCATTCTAAATTAGGGGAATTGTGGGTTAATGAGCTTATTAGAGAAGAATTTTCCCTAAAGCCAGAATTTTAAAACCTAGTCGTGAAGAAACTGGATGTATGGCAAGGGTTTCCTAATTTCTATTTTGATAGCAAGTGGGTTAGAATGGAACTTAGCAAAATTCATGATTAGTTTTTCTGGATTATGTTGTAAGTATGAAGGTGTTGTCATTGATGTCAACAAGATATCTACTAACTGGTGTTGTCATTGATGTCAACTGTGTGTTAAAGAAGTTGTTGCATGATGAAAATGTCGAGGATATTGTGAAAATTGTGGAAAAGAGGAAAAAAAATTGTTGTAGGTTGTGTATGTGTAGTTGAGACATTGAGGAAGTGTTGTGAGTACATGGAGCTATATTTTATTGCAATTTTTGGAGATGAGTTGGAATGAGCTGAGATGATGTCTTTGGTACTTGATTTCCAAGTGATTTTGAGAAAAAATGATAAACACAAAAAATAGTGTTGTGAAAATGTTTAGAGTGCTCTAGATTGTGCTCCACATTTCTTCTATATTGATGTTATGCCTGTGTGGATTTAGTATGTTGTTCAAGGTTTTCAGAAGTTTCAATATTCATAATTTTGGATTTTGGATCGTGTTGATGGTCAATTTAGCACAACAACATTTAAACAAAATATCTCTATTCTATTTCTCCTAAAAAAGAAAGACAACATATAGTAATCTAACTCCCAAGGTCCTAGTAGTTGGTTCTCAACTGTGTTGATATCACTCAGAGGTTAATGTAACTATAATTTTTAAGGGGCCTTTGTTGGTAACAAGGAACAAAATTGCATGAAATAAACTATTCTATGTTTGTGGGGTTTAAATAAAGAGAAAAAGATAGACCGGAGCTTTAAAATCAGAAGAATATGAATAAAACTACTTAACATCTAGACATGCATACCAACAATGAGTGTTTCTTCATTCATCCACAACCATGACATGAAACAATCCATAGAACAATCTATACCATTGCATACATCCACAGTGCTAATTCAATCATTATAACTGTTAACCAAACTTTCTTCATAAAACTTTGAAACAAACCATTCACTCATAATGAAAACATAGATCAAATAGATATAATGGCAATTCATTCACAGATAACTTAATGAGATAATCTTAAATCCGGTTCCCTCTATTAACTTTCATCAAATAAGAAACACTTAGGCACAGCAAAATAATTGGCATACAGATTGATTATATATCATTAATATCATCAAATAAGTCCAACTTGATAACATAAAACTTGCACAAAGCTATAAAGAAACTGTATCTAAATTCACTTGAAATTTCTGAGTATCTGCTTAACAATTATGAAAACCTAAGACTATTTCTGTCTGCTATCATTAGGTGGCTAAACTTTCTTCAATTATCCAACCTTTACAAAATGGAACCAAATAATACATATAGGCCCAACATGCACGAATTCCTCCCATTTTAGAATCCAGATCCACAAATTAAGGAACATGAACTGCTGATGAAACTAAACTATTGATGAAACTGAATTGTTGATCTCTTGAGTTAGAAGGCTAGAGAAAAAGGTTGCACAAATTCTGGCTTCCCAAATAAAAAGGTGAAACTGAGGAAAGGAACTGGAGTTGAGTCCACATCAAATCCCTGCACAAGAGGAGAGAAGGAGATGTTGTGTCCAGTAAGGAGATCCAGTTCATTTCTGTGTTGCATGTTCAAAGATGTATTCATCATAATTGGAGAAAACATGTTGAAGGACATTATAATTAGGCCCATCCAACCATTCATCTTCAAAGTTAATCCTCCTTAATTTTGTTGAAACCAACTTTTGTAACTCCTTTACCTTGATTACTTCTCTTCTGGTAATCTTTGCTTCTTCCTTGATATCCATAAATCAATCTAATAACAAATCCTCCCCATCATCTCCTTTTTGCATCATTTCCTCAAATCTATCCCTCCATCTTTCCCTCATCTTATCCAAAGAAAGGCCTTCTTTAATTGAGATATCTAGATTGACTAAAATAGCTACAATTGCCTCCAATTCTTCAATTTGTTGATTCAAATCTTTTGTCAACTCCTAAATTTGATTCTTATGCTCTTATTATCCTCACAGTTTTCTCAACAAAATATGCATTATCATCCTCAAGAATTGAATGTTCAAACAAAGTTGACTTAGGTACCTTGCTAATATCCTCAAGATTCTTAGCATGTTCTTTATATTCCTCATCTAGCTTATCTTGATCTTTGGAATGTTGATCTAAATCCCCTACCAAGTCAAGAGCTGCTCTACTTTGATCTTCTTAGGCCTAACTCCTTGCCTTGAAGTTTCACCCGGTTGGCTCCTTTGAGAAGCCTCATCTGATGCCCCAGACATTTCTTGATTCCTATAGTAAACTCCTATATTAGATGAACAAAAACATCAAAGTTAGTTAATCATATAATACCATTCCCTACCTTCCTAAGATAGCATTTATACTTAGTCAATTTTTTCTTTCATCAGAAGCAAAACCATAGAAGGATCAAGGATAAGAAACACATTTTGACATATGGCGGGGTCAGAACTAAAACAAGACCGAAATGGGAACCAAGAGAGGATCATAACCGGAACCGGAATGGGCACCGAACTAGAAACTAATTGTTAGTTCCAAGTTCGATATCCATTCTGACTCCAATTCCACCTAAGGTCAAGTGTGAAAACTTGAGTATAAATATATAAAGAAAAAAAACCGCAATGACCAGAATCAGAGTCATTTTAGGAACTAGTCCTAGAGAAAACAACCTCGAGACACTTTCATTCCCGAGTCTGCTCCTGCCAATTCAATATGCAAAACGAAGTGTGTTTTCCAAAGACACAGTCATATGCATTTTAAAACTTGGGTCACATGAGCTTATGAGGAAAACCAAATAAATGGGGCCTAACCCATTCCTTTCAATCATACAATGACCAAACAAAACCAAAGGCTAAACGCATTGTAAATTTTTATCGAGCAAACCCTAATGTGCTCGATACGTCGATTTGATCACTTAGGTCAACACAAATCCACCATAGAACACATCTAAAGGACACAAGATTAAGATGAAGTAGGTTTTCAAACATATTTCAAACATCTAAAGTATGGGAAACCCTGGAAAATGGAAGCCCTAATTAGAAATTAGGGCATGACAATGAACCACCTGTCACGAAAGCGACAACAAACAGAAAATAAATAAAACAAAACGAAAAAGAAAAGAAGAAAAGACAAAGCAAACAAAAATAAATAAGACAAAACAAAAAGGAAGGCAAAAATTCACATGAGCAAAAACCATGAACGCACCAAAACACAACAAACAAAACAACAACACAAAGCGGGAAGAAGAAGGAGAAGAGCCCTACCTTGAAACACTCTCCGGGAAAGACTAAAATTCGACCAAGATTCTCTCTATAACTCATCTTTGCAATCAAATCGATCCTCTCAAAGCTTTTCCAGCTCTGGTTTACTCAAACGTTTTGAATAACAAAGATAATGAGCCAGTTAAACATGATTAGGAATATAAAATCAATTCGCGTGTGCAAAGAGGCTGCAATTAATGCCATTAATACGGTATGTCAGAGGCAGAGCAAACAACACAAACAGATAGTTAAGTATCGTGAACACCCAAAGCAAGATGGACGGGGACCCAGGTCAGAGACAACATAAAGAACCTTGTACAAAGTCCCCTACCCAGTTTCTAACCCAGTTCTGGTCCCGCAACAAAGACAACGATGAAGAAGAAGAAACAACGGGGCAGAGATGGAGCCAAAATTGAAACGAAACTTTCACAAAGTTCAAAGTTTGGTTCCAATTTTGGTTTCGGTTCCACCCAAAAGGAAGAAATGAAATCAGGACACACGAACACAAAGGGAAGCGGGACCAGAATGAAAACCGGTCCCAACCCAAACACCAACGAAACAATGAGATAAAGCAAACGAGTAGAGTCAGGATCAGAATGAGAACAGGATCTGAAATTTTGAAAGTTCCAAATTCTATTCCACCTCCAGTTCCACTTCTGCTCAGGAAAAACAAAACACAAAGAAAACAACAAACAACTCAAGGGACAAACAAACCCGAGAGTGCAAAAACACAACAACAAACAAAGAACAAAACAAGGAAAGAGAGCAGACCCAGAGTCAAAACCAAACTTGGACTAGGAATTCTGAAGAAGTTCTGAATCTAGTTTCATTTTTGGCTCCGCTTCCGACAGAGAAAAAGAACAAAAGAATTAGGAGAAAAACAAGACAACTCCTACGACCCAAAAAAAACCTAAAAACAAATCAAATCCAAGGGGGACCCATTTTGTTCCAAACTAATAATGGGGTGGTTATGTAAGGCATAACAAATCATTGGTGAAAGGAAGTTGTGTTTACTAGTATGAGAACTGGTTTTGTAGTGTTGTACAGAGGTGTCTGGGAGAAATGTATTTGGTCCACATTTCTCTGCAGTTTCTTTTCAAGACTTGTGGTTTTGAAGGAGAGTTAATGACGTTGTTCTCTTCTTTG
Organism: Sequoia sempervirens; assembly: GCA_007258455.2. Lineage (NCBI taxonomy): Eukaryota > Viridiplantae > Streptophyta > Pinopsida > Cupressales > Cupressaceae > Sequoia > Sequoia sempervirens. Next base: position 292,773,989 of record VDFB02271358.1, read on the forward strand.
TGTCAAGAGGAATCATGGTTAGGTGTATCAGAGGTTTTGGAAGTGTGTACTAAATGTTTAATGTATTTTCATAGGTAATGGCTGATTTGGTGTCTACAATACATTCAAAAATGCTCAAGTATTAATGAATGCATAGTGTGGCATGTGAGACTTAATTTTGGGTCTCAGTTAAGTGTTGTTTGGGTCCCCTTTCATTCATATCCACCGTGAGAATGTTTAGGTACTGACCTAATTTGAATTTATAAATACAACAGATAGAATACCAACCTTGGAGAAGATGTTTAAGGCTGAGGTTGATATAAATAAGAGTGGAGTTTTTATGAGTTGAGAGAGGATGAAGAGAGAAGCAAGATAGATGTGAGATCAATGCAAGTGATGTGTGTGCTGCGAATTTGAGAAGAGTAGTGCGAACTTCAAAGTATTGGATTCCTGAATGCAATGAGCCTAAGGTATCCAAAATATTTCAAACAAGACTACAAAAGTGTTGGAGCATTGTGGTGGATTCCTTGTTGCATTGAGAAAGTGTTCTTTGTGTAACATTTCTCTTCTATCTTCTTGTTCTTTTTGTAGTAGTGAGCCTTGATTGTGAGCCTTTTTGGATAGTGTGTCCTATTCTGGTAGTGAGACCCTTTGTACTAATTTTTCAATTACTTATATTGTGAGCTAGCCCTCACCATGGTTTTTCCCTTATTGGGTTTTTCACGTAAATTTGGTGTTCTCTTGTGTATGGTGTTGCTATTTCAGTTTCTGTTATCTACATTTCATGATTAATCACATTAAAATAATAAGAGTTTATTGAATGCATGTGGATCTAATTACTATTGAGGGTTTTTGATGTTTTGATTAGATACAATTGATTCACCCCCTCTCAATTGTCTTGTTCGTTCAATAGATTGATATGTGTAACATGATAAAAAAAGAAGTAATCAGAGATGTTACTAGTCTATGCTCCACTAGACTAGTTCCTATGTTAAAATATGTCAAGAATGAAGTGGTTATGGAGAAGACAGGTGCTACATATGATAAAAGAGCTCTAGTAGTGAATCCCATTAGAAATCTAGCTGTGAGATACACAACAATGATGATTGGCTATAAAATTTACTTCACAAATAGGGACAATTCAGTATCCGCCATCGTAATCAATGTGGCATATGAGATGGTTGAAAATGGTGCAGACTATGATCTTTGTGAGTTGCTTAGGAAAAAATTGACGGAGAACATAAAGCAAACTAAGGAAAAGAAATATGTATTCAAGTATGGGACTTTGGTGGTATGTTTACTTTTCTATTTTTTAAGGCAACTACCCAAAACTCAAAATGTGACATGGCTTAGAGGTAGACCTATTTCCCATAAGATCAGAGACCATATGATTAGACTTGGAGATGGGAAGGCACAAGATGATGCTCTTGCTTCTTTTTCCACACTATTTCAATGGAGGATGCATGAGAGATAATGAATCCCAAGGAAAATGGTTGAAAAATACCATAATGAGATCACTTTCCTAGTGTCAATAGATGAGCGTATGATGGAAGCGGTGGAACCGAGGAAAGTATGGATACCTACACTAGGATCTGAGATCAATGAATAAGAAATAACTAGTTATGCTGATATTTTGTTGAAGAGTCCAAAGGATACAACAAAAGCAAGGTATGGCACATGTGAAGAAAAGTCTATAGAAGTACACATGGAACAAAGAAAACCTATAATCAAGAAGAATGTTGACAAGATGGTTGATGTGTATGCAAAGGAAATGGTAATTTCAAAAGAACAAGTACAATATGCAAGAGAAAGAGCTAAGGAAGATTTAAGTGTTGTAGAAGCATCCAAAAGCACAAGAATATCTTGTAGGATAGCTACCACTCCTCCCATCCAAAAGTCCTCTAGGATTGTACCAACTATTAGAGAAAAGAGAAATACTATTGCCAGTCCTTTGATAAGGTAGAGATACCCTCTGGTAGTATAAACTACAAGAGATGAGAAGAAGAAAACTGCCATTGTTGCACCACTTGCTGCCCCAACTAAAAGAGGAGTAAAGAAAAAGGAAATGAGAGAGAAGGTTATTGGTATTAATTTTGTAGAAGAAGAAGAAGAGTTGGAAAAAGAGGGACCACAGTTGGTTCAGAGAAGAAGAAGTGATGCTTCACAAGGTGAAGCAAGCACCAAAATAAGAAGATTTGATATCATTGACACCAAGAGTGAAGAGGAGATAGAAAAAGAAAAGGAAGCATTTGTGATACATATGAGGGAAAAGAAGAAGGAAGCCAAGAAGGCTACTCTGGAGAAGAAGAAGAATGTAGAAACAAATAAGACTCCAGTTGAAGGCAAAGAACAAAAACAAAAAGAATCGGAAAGGCCTCATTCCCCCATGAAATTAGAGGCATCGTTTAAAAGTATTTTATAGAATGATATGTTAGGGGAGATTGCATATTTATACAAAGATGCAGATGAGGTGGATAGGGCCACCATCATTGAAGCTATAGTCAAATTCATTATTGTTCTTGAGGTGGATATGAGAAACATTAAGAAACAAATTCTTGAAGACTTATGGAACATTTTGCTAGAAAGAAGAAAAGAAGCTACAAAAGAAGAAGCAAGGTTAAAATAAGAAGCATTAGAAAGAATAAGTGCTCCTCTCTATGAGGATGATAGATCCAAATTGGCTACAATATTTATCAAGGAGCTAAGAACTAAGAAAAGGGTGACAACCCTTATGGGAAGAGATAAAAGTGATCTTGAAAGAATCATAAAGCAAAGCAATGGCAAAGCAGAGGAGATAACTCAAAAATTGGGGATGATACCAAAGGTTAGAAAAGAAGTGAATATGGAGAACCTAGCTCCAGAACCAAACATTGAAGAAGAGGTGCAAATAGATCATGCTCAAAATGAGCATAACACAAATGAAGAAGTTGCACTGGACAACACACCTTCAGAATTGAAGGACATGACAAAAGAAATTGTGAGGATGCAATGATCAGAGAAGACATTACAAAAGAAAATATCATCACTCCTCTAGTAAACACTCAAAATCCTATAGAGGAAGATAAGGAAGAGAATGATGATGAAGAGAAAGAAGAATAACATGTAAAGAAAGATGAAGACAAGGATGCATCTGAAGATGCACATATAGAAAAAGAAAAACCAGTTGACTCTAGAATTGCCGAGGAAAAGGGAAAGGTTATGGAAACAAATAAGGTTTCAAGTGAATCCTCTGGCTCCTCTGGATATTCCTTGAAGAATCTTTTAAGTATGCAACCCAAGTTCCAACATGTGTCTTCACAACTACTGAAACTATAGATGTAACAAGGTAATATTGATTTGGATAAGATATCTCCCATCCACAAGCTTCAATTGGGAGATATGTTTCATGCATCTGCAAGGAAAGAAATCATTGAAACACACTAGAGAAGCAAAGAACTAATGGAAGAAGCAGTGAAAGCACTACAAGAGACCATACCCAGTACAAGTATAGACACATCTCTCTCTGATATGGAAAATCTCAAACTATTAATTGATTCCTTTAAGGTTTATGCATCTAGACTAAAGGAAGAAGTAGAGAAGAGAACCAATGATAAAAGAAAGTTAGAAATTACATAGAAATGTGCTATTGCACATAAAAAAATTTTAGAGTTGTTAAAGGACGTTGAAAGATGCATTGATGAGGCAAAGGCTCTATATTAGTATGGCATGAAGTGGCCCAGAGCCACACAGAGCATAAGGAAGGAGATGGACTCTATTGAGTCACACATTGATACTTCCTCAAGTGCCTATGATCAGACACTCGACCTAACAGGTGTGACAAGAAATGTAATAGAATATCTACATAAGAAATTATTTCAACTACAAGCATAAAAAGAACACATTATTCTATAGTTTGGAGAGGTAAGGGATCTGGTCAATCCTAAATTTATACTTGTTTCAAAATCTCTTTTGAGTGTAGACAAAGCCAAGAAGATGAATCTGGTACCTGGTACTCCAAAAGAGGGAGAAGAACTACTTATGGAGTTTGAAACACATAATATATTTCTTGTGGAAGGAAAGAGAGAATGGGAAGATGGAAGGAAAGCATGGAAAGACCATTTGTAAAAGTTATAGCGTCAGCCACCTCTGGTTGACTCATTTCTTATATTTTTATACATTTTAGTATATTGAGTTCAAATTCTTTGAACATATGTGGAATTTATAGTGATGTTTCTAGTATAATTTTTGGTTTGATCTGGTATATGACTTAGGGGAATTCAATCTATTCTTTTTAGTTTGTACATATGCTTACATTTCTCAAGGGGAGTTTCCGGTGAAAGTTAGAACAATTTGTATAGGTTCCCTTTTCCCTTGATTTCAAAGGGGGAGAATATTGGAAAATGTTTTGGAGATCTTTGGCATGTTTCCTTCAATGAAAAAGGTGGATACTTTTGGAAGTTTAGAGAGATTTTCATTGATGATGTTGTTTGGCAACATGAGCATGGAAGGTTGATAACGATGTTGATGCAGAAGCATCCATTTGGGTGCATTTGTTGCCATTTGGGAAAATTTTGGTTTTGGGTTGATTGGGATTGTTTTGTGTCAATAAGGTCAATTTGGACCATTTTAGGCCATTTGGGATCCTTCTGAGTCATTTTGGTGGTTAGGAGCAAAAAATTGTAAAAGTTGCAAAAAAGTTACAAAAGTTGTCATGTCAAAGTTGTCAAAAGTTGCATTTTTGGTTTTGGAAGTTAGGAAGTAGTTTTGGGCAATGGGAATGAATGTAATGTCATAAATATGACATGTAAACTTGAGCACCAAGGTTGGAGAAGAGATGGAATGAAAAATGAACATTTTGGAAGCATTTTCTTGTGTTTTTCATGGTAAAACATACTGTAAATTAGATTGTACAGCCTTGTACTGTATAGTGCGGCCTTGCAAGTTATTGGAAAAGTTGGATAATGTTGTTAGCTTTCTAATTATTTTGGTTTGGTATAATTTTATTCAGGTTTGTGCAATATATTATAATTTTTTTGTGAACAGGTCTAAACCCTACCTAAGGTTTCCAAGGAGCATAAATAAACCATGGGCAGAGTTTCCACCATCCAAAAAACATTAAAATTTGTGGAAAGCTATGTCCCATGCCTATCTACATATCTATAAAGGGAAAGTCCTTGGTTTACACATGTGAAGGATTTTTTGTGGTTTGTTTGTTCTAATTTGCTTGGAAACTATCATAAAATCATAGTTACCAGAGAGTTTGATGAAACCAATGCATTGTTTGGTCATGGTTGGATGGTAAATCACTGTAATTCATGGTAGGAGGTCTACACATTCTATGTATTTCATATTTCTTGTTGTTTCCTTTGTTGAATAACTTTTAGGCCTAAAGGACAATGTTACCAAGTTGCATTAGAGTGCACCAAGGTATGATTACAAATGGATAAGTCCTTTGAAAGTGTCAAGTTGTGTTAGGTTGAGTCCTTCCTCTGTATTAGATGTGTTGTAGTATTTTCATTGATGTCAACATTGTAACTTATATGAAGTTTTTGGTTGCAGACCATTTTGATTAGTTCTAATAGGTTGTTGAGTTGGTGAGGAAGAAATTTTTTCCATTTGGTTTGATTAAGAGACATCAATTGTGTGGGAAATTGACTAAGTGCTAATTCTGTTTATACAAGGTTACAGAGCAATTATTTTTGGGTCCACACCACTCCACAAATGAAGGTTTCAATTTGCACTTCAAACATCATTTTTATGGATGTTAGATGTATCAAATTCCAATATTTTATCATGTTTTGACAAATGGTTTGAGAGATATGAGTTACAAAAGTTCAATCTAAAAATTACAGTTATTTTTTGTACAATATAGTTTTGTGGGAGAATCTGCACTTCTCTGCAAATGATCTTTTGACTTTATGCTTTTGAGGATAAGTTGTTAGATGGCAATAGAGTATGGATTCCAATTGGCATTGAATTTTGAGGTCCATGTGTTGAGATATGGAAACACAGTTGAAGAATTTTTTATTAGGTCTCCAACGGTGCCAACCTAATATGTTTGAAGGTATACGAAGGTTTAATAAGTATTACAGTCCTATGTGGGATTAATTATAGGCCCATGCCAACCTATTTCAAGTTGTTTTGAGATTTGAATTGTGGCGCGTAGTGTGGATGAATTTTTTTTGAGCCAACAAGTTATGATTTGGGTATTACATCTAATTAGGCCAACCTAATTGATGTTGTACTTGATGTGGATATATATGTTAGATCTTTTTCAATGTTTTAAAGGGGGTTATATGCATGCATTATGAATATATTGCAAAGTAGTACAAATTGAAGTTGTAAATGTTGAGTTGAAGAATAAAGTGATGTGAATGCAAAGAAAGTCAAAATGTTAAATCTGAATCAAATGAAGTGTGTAAAGTCAATTTATTGAGCTTCATTGGAATTATATTTTATGCATATGATAGATGCGATTGTAATAGTTCAAAATAGGTTGTGAGCCACCATCTCTCTTCTATCTTTTTCTCTATGGACAATGAGTCCACTTGGACAGTGAGCACTTCTGTAAATATAAGTTATAACCGATTATAATATATTGTGATCTAACCCTCACCATGATTTTTCCTATTTTGGGTTTCCACGTAAAAATCTTGGTGTTCATGTGTTATGTGATGATGTGAATGCTTCATGATTTCTTTCTTTATTATAGTTGAATATGCTTTGGTAATTGAATGTTTAATGTTTGAATGGTTTAAGAGAATACTGATTCACCCCCCTCTCAGTATTTTGGGTGTTCAACAAAGGTGCCTAGGGAACTTGATGACATTATTTCCTCCTTCCACCTAGCCCCCATATGATGATTATATTGATGCTAATAGAAATAACTATGTAAAGCGTTGTCAGAGTAATTTCTATGGACAATACCTACATACAAGACATGATCATTGGCGTACATCTTGCCTCTTGCCATTTTATATCTTGATCAGAAAATTGCTAGGGATATCTTGACTGAGTTGGCACTACTCTTAATCTGCATTGGGTGATTGAAAATTAGTATATGTGAGATTAAAATATATAAAAATTGGTTTATCATATTTCATGTATAACTAGAGATAAAAGAAGACTTTGAAAGGTTTTGGGAGAAAGAAAAAAAACATTAAATTTATGGCTAACATGTCAAGGTTTGAAATTGAAAGATTTAATGGGAAAAAATTAAATTATTAAAGTTGAAGAAGATATTATAGTGGAAAAAAATTAGATTATTAAAGTGATTGCATAAATAAGTAATGAGAAATAAATTATAAAACCACATCAAAACAATATTTACATGGAGAAACCCAAGTCATAAACTTTTTGTTTATTTATTAATTAAAATAATCATTTACAATTGAAAATATTATATATATGCTGCCATTTGTGAAACAGGGGATCTTTTATCTTTCCTTAATTTAGTGAAAAGGTGGTTGAAAGACTAGATATAATTTTTGTATAAAAGTTGAAGAGTATGTGTGCTCTACGTTTTTAGACATTCAAATAAAGGAGTTTATTTTGAGTTTGTGTGATTATGATAAATTTCTTGTGCTACCATTTCTCCTATTGTTGGTGTGGTATTCACTTTAAGTGCTCATTATCTCTAATAATTTGTATCTTATTTAATCCTTAAAAAATATTCAACTTGGGTTTAAATTGGAATTATTTATACTTGTTTGTGAATTTGAAAATCATTTCAAAATTTATCTTGGTTGCATGTTACATTTATAGTTTTTCAAGAATAAATAAATAAATAAATAAATAAATAAATATATATATATATATATATATTTAAAGAAAAATCATTGAAGAGTTTTAAGTTTTATTTTGTAGGTAGTTAATTTTTGCATTTACTACTTTTTGATTAAAAGAAGATCTTAAAATTTAACTTTCTATTATAAAAGGGAGTTGTACCTCTTAAATTCAAAGAAAAGTTAAGTACAAAATTCTACAATTTTTGGTTCATTGGCTATTGTATATTAGATGTTTTAAGGTCATTTTAAAAAATATGTGTAGTAAAAAATCCATTAATAAATAAGGCTATAGATTGATTACATTTATCATCGATTCCTAGGATTTGGACGAGGTTGTTATTGATGAGGTCTTGGATATTGTGTTTTAAATCCACGCCTTATTTGGTATCCTTTCCTAGAAATTTAAAATATTAGAAAAAATAATTAGGGTTATGGGAGTTGGGTAATAGAAGGGTTGTATATAAGGGGACAATTAGAGGAAGTTGGAAGAGGTTGGTGGAGATTACTTGGTTCAACATATTTTTATATGAATAAGCTAGTTTGGTGAATTGTTGAGGTTGTCTTGGATTGAAATATAAACTATTGGTATAGGAGGTTGTAATTATTAACATGAGTGGTCAGAGGTGGAATTTTTTGCAATAACAATGTTGACAAGATTAGTGGAGGTATGGGTATTAGTGGGTTGATTATTGATGTAGTGTTTATATAATTTATTATGGTGGTTTGACATGTTTAGTGCTAATGTGATTGTAGTGTTTAAAGTATGAGAAGATTGGTGTTTCCATTGATGTCAAAAAGCTCGTGCTATCATTAATGAGTAGAAGATTGTTGCAAGAGTATGTTGGTGTTATCCATGCTTTGATTAGTTGCATTATGTTGTCATTAGTAAGCTACTGATGTCAACCTCTAGTGTTGCTTTGATAAGCTTATGTCTATGGATATATGGTTGAGTTTCTATGTTACAGTTGGCTAGGTGGTGATGAGGAAGTACTGGAGGTGATGAGGATGTGTCTCTAATGCTTGTTTTCCAAGTGATTTTAAGAAAATTTGATAAAAAGAGGAAACAATGTGTTGCAATGTTGTTTTGGGTTGTAGAGTAGTGTTCTAGTGTTGCTCCACATTTCTTCTAGGTTGAATATTTGCCTATACATTTCAAATATGTTGATAAGATGTGTTATATTTAGAATTTGGTGTGATGGATCATTGTGTAGAATAATTTGTATTCACCAGTGTGTGAATAGTGTATTATAGAGGTGTCTAGGAGAAATGTGTTTTCTCTATGTTTCTTTGCTGTTTGGTTTCAGGTCTTACGGATCTGAAGGGGTGTTGATAGTGTCGGTATCTTTCTTCGTTGATTTTTTTTTAGGTTTTATGCTTCAGAAGTCAGTTTCTTAAGTTGTGGTGTATGGAAGAGTTGTTTGAGTGTACTAGGTGTGTACATTCCTCATGTGAAAGTTTTTGCAAAGGAGTTTGTTGAATTTCAGGGTATTTGTGGAATATTCTAGGTTATGTTCAGGTGGCATTTGTTGTCCGGGAGTTGTTGGATGAAAGGAAGCATGTACTTAAAATTTTAATGGTGTTTACACTAATTGCAGTGGATTCTTATTGTTTATAGAAGTGTGTGGTAGCATGGTGTTATAGATTTTTGTCCCAAATAAGGAGTGGTGTGGTCCACTCTCACTTCTATCTACCATGAAAGTGTTTTGGTGCTGAAATAGTTTCAATTCGCATGGTTGAGGTGCATAGTTGATCTTGGAGAATGTTTTCAAGGTCGAGGATGATATAAATATGAGTTGAGTTGTTGAGAGATGTGAAGATAGACAAGTATGATGTGAATGATGTAAATTGTAGAGTGTTAGAGTGTGAATTTGAGAAGTGCAGTATGAGCTTTCATGTGTTAGATTATTGGATGCAGTGAGTAGAAGTTGTCTACAATTCTTTAGTCAAGTTGTGAAGATGGTGGTATTGTGGTGGATTTCTCTATTGCATTAAGATGAATTTCTCTATGTAACACTCTTTTCTATTTTCTCTTCTATTCTGGCATGAGCCTTTCTTTCTTTGGGAAGTGAGCCCTCCGATAGTGAACCCTATTATATTTAGTGTTGATATTACTTTATATTGTGAGCTAATCCACACTGTGGTTTTTCCCATCTTGGGTTTTCCAAGTAAATCTAGTGAACTCTCTTGTTCATGGTGTTGATTTGTTTCAATTTCAATTATTTTCCTTTCATGCTAAATCATCATAATAGATTAAGGGTTAATTATGTTAATGTGGATCTGAATGTATATGAGGGTTTTAAAGGTTTAAGGGACAACTGATTCACCCCCCTCAGTTGTCTTGTGCATTCAACAATTGGTATTAGAGCAAGGTTCCTTAGAAGAAATCTTAACCCCTTGAGGTAGATCTGGGATGACACATAAGAAAGATATCCCTATATTTATGGAACTGATTATGCATTCTAGAAGATAAGGATGGAAGGCTTTTTAGTTTATCTTGGATATGATGTCTAGAAGTCTATTAAGACTAGATATAATAAACCTACAAATGGTCCAAGTACTGCTAATGAGATAAAAGCTTATGAAAGCAATGGTAAAGCAAGGTATGCTCTCTTAAATAGTCTTACTAATTATGAATTGGTGAAAGTTATGAGTTTGAAATATTCTAAAAAAACTTGGGAAAAGTTATAAAGTATTGATAAAGGAGATGATAAGGTCGAAGAAGCTAAGATACAGAATATGAATATCATGTTTGAGAACTTACGAATGTTTGAAGAACAAAATGTTACAAGCTATATGCAAAGGGTAAATTAATTTTTTTAGCTCCATCATAGGTTTTGGTGGTGAACTCAAAGAACCAAAAGTGGTAAAGAAAATTCTCAAAACCCTTCCTAAATATTATAGTCATAAAGTTTCTGCTATTGAATAATTTGCAAATTTGAATCAATATATTAGAGATCAATTGTATGGTTCTTTAATTTCTTTTGAGATGAGAGAATTTGGTACAAATAATGGTGCAAAAGATGAGATTGCTTTTAAGGTTACTAAATCATAGGAGATCAAGGAATCAAATCAGGAGGACCTTGATGATATAGAAGTTAAATTCATAAGGAGAATGAAGAAGGGTACTAGTAAGTATAGTGGTAAATTTCCTTTCAAATGCTTTAGTTGTGGAAAGATAGATCACTATGCTTCAAGATGTCAAAACAGAGCTTTGAATAACAAAAACAAGGAGAACAAAGGTAAGATGATTAAGAAAATTTATTATGTTAGAGAAGATGAAAGCATTTTTTATGGTGAATCTAATTATGGAGATGATGATGATGAATGCTTGTTCATGGCTTTAAAAGATGAATCTATTTTTTCTCACTTTGAGAGACGTGTGAAGGAAAGACCTCTGGAGACATGATAAGACTGAAGGTACTTTGGTATCTACTTTTCATGCTAGACAAGAGAAGAACTATTGGATCATTGATAGTGGATGTTCTAATCATATGACCCGTGACAAGAGTAAGTTTGTTAAACTTGAAAAATATGATGGAGGATGTGTTAGATTTGGTGATGATACATTTTCTAAGATATGTGGAAAGGGTTCTATCAATTTTGATGGCAAGCATAACATTGATGATGTTTAATATGTTAAGGGTTTATGACATAACCTCTTGAGTTTTGGAAAAAAATGTAGCAAAGGATACAACCTTATGTTTCAATATGATGGATGTGAGATCAAGAAAGGATTTGAAACTGTGGTTGCTGCTAGAAAAAGGACAGATGGAAATGTTTATTAGCTTAAGGGTGCTAATGGTCATTGCTTTATGAATCAGATTAATGAAAGCTAGTTATGACATAAGAGGATGTGTCACATCAATTTTGATAACCTAATAAGAATTAGATCAGTTCAAGCTGTAAGAGATCTGCCAAAGATTACAAAACCTATCAATATTGTCTATAAAGAATGTCAAATAAAAAATAAAGCAAGAAGATGCTTCAAAGTCAAAGAATAATCTACTACCAAACTGTTGGAATTGGTACATATAGATCTTTGTGGCCCTACAAGAGTAAAATTCTTCAAGGTGATAGGTATTTCATGCTATTAATTGATGATTATTCTAAAATGACATGGGTTACTTTTCTCAAAGAAAATCAGAAGCCCTAGACAAGTTTAAAGCATTCAAAGTTATGATTGAGAATGAAATGGATATGAAAATCAAATGTTTAAAATATGGAAAAGGTGGAGAGTTCACCTCTAATGAGTTTAACATATTTTGTGAGAATCATAGCATAAAGAGGCACTTGTCTGCCCCTAGGACTCCTCAGCAAAATGGAGTGGTTGAAAGAAAGAATAGGACTGTTCAAGAAGTGCAAGAACGATGATGAAAGAGGTAAATCTACCAAAATTATACTAGAGAGAAGCAATTCATACTATTGTTTATATACTTAACAAAGTTCAAGAAAGAGAAAATAATACAAAGACTCCCTATTATTGGAAATATGTGCCTCAAACAATATAGGCTAAAACCTCCATTAAAGCAAATTCGGTATGACATCTATCATGTCTGGTCAACTAGCAGATTGATAGCATCATGTTTTGTATAGGTCGCTGTGACCGAGTTTCTGTCTTGTCGAATGCTTTCATTGTGGAGCTATCGCTATGACAAGGAGTGTTCAGTATGACCTCTTAGCGCTCAGGAGACCTCTGGCCGACAGGCCATTCAATCGTAAATCAGGGAGACTCATAACAACTACGGGCTTTGGGATAACCTATGTTGGTTCGGTGAAAAGTCTTAACGAATAGGTCACGCCAACGGGGACACACTTGGGAGTCATCGATGTAACACTAAGGTTTTGTTATGAATTCTGCGCGATGAGCAAATGTCTCACCGATGGTGGCTCAAGTGTTGGCTATCAGGGTAACTCAAAGATCCTGGGAAGACGTCTCAGCAAACGTTGAAGGTCTCACCGACAGAAACACCTTTTGAAGTCTTCGGCGTATCTTGTGGTCTATTGGTAAGAAGTCTTACCGATGAACAAATGTCTCACCGACGAAGGTTCAAATGTTGGTCATCAGTGTAACACGGTGGTTTTGGTAAGAAGTCCCAGCGACTTTGGTGAGTCTTGCCAATGATAAAGAGTCTTCGGAATAGCTAAGAGATCTCAGAGAAACCTCTCGGTGAAGGTGTTAAGTCTTGCCGACTATTCTTTGGAGCTCGGTATGACAAATGACTTTGGTATAACCTTTGGTGACTCACTATGATCTCCTGGCGAAAGTGATAGGTCTGGGTGACTGCTTGGTGATTCGGTGTGACACATGAAGCTCAATGGAACGTCTTGGCGACATCGGTATGAAGGTTATGTGGCATCAGTGAGACACTATTAGTGTCTGACCGAGATGCCAACACAGTGAAAATTCTATTGACTGATTGACCGTCCGATGTGGCATCTCATGGACGAATAGGAGGAGCCGAATGTGAACCATTAGCAGTTGGTTCGTTGTGACAGTTATGTGAGGAAGTTCTACAGATATAGTTCGACATGGATATACTCTGAGATTGCAGATTGTAATTGGTTGGTTGGATTGACGAATGGTTGAGTGATTGTATTAGTAAATGAATTCTATTATGTAAAGACTGTAACTCAAAGGTTCCTGTACAAGAATGTTCATGGTGAATGTTGCTATATAATGACACTAGAAAGATAAGTCTGGCATTTGTATGTCAGTTATTGTAATACAAAGTGATTTCTCTTGGTGTGGTGGGTTTTTCTCCCGTAAGGGTTTTCCCACGTATATCTGGTGTTCATGTGTGATTGTCAAATACTCTATTTCTGTTATCTGTTTTCAAAGTGCATCTTAGTTGAACTGTAATTGAAAAATTTAAAAGTATATTTGCATTTTTTCTTGAGGTATTTACATTAGAAGAATTGTTTCCACATCTAATTTTCCTTACAAGTGGTATCAGAGCCTGGCTAGTTGTGTTATCCTTGTGGGTACATTGGGTTTTTTGAGTCAATTCTGTTCAGTGGGAGTCTTGTAGAAATTTTTTATTTCTGATTACAGGTTGAGATGGCTAGTACATCTGGAAATTTTGAAATAGAGAAGTTCAATGGCAGTAACTTTGAGTTGTGGAAACTCAAGATGGAGGATCTTCTAGTTGATCGTGATCCGCTTGTAGTGTCTGGAACTAAACCTACATGCATGAAGCAAGAAGATTGGGACCTCACAGATAGGAAGTCTAAGGGGCTGATAAGGCTCTATTTGGTAGACTCAGTGCTTTTGAATGTGCATGAGGAGAAGACTACCTCTTCTTTGTGGAAGAGACTGGCATCTATTTATCAGGGGAAGTCCTTGGTGAATAAACTGTTCCTGAGGAAGAAGCTGTATTCTTTGAGAATGCAGGAAGGAGGGTATGTGGCTGATCATTTGAATGCATTTAATATGCTAATTGCTCAATTGACATCTGTTGGTGTGAAGATGAAGAAGAGGATCGTTGTATGCTTCTATTGTGTTCTTTGCCAGACTCATGGGATCATCTGGTGATGGTGATTGGAAGTACAACATCCAGTTTCAAGATGGAAGATGTTGTTGCATCTTTGCTCAGAAGAGATGAGAAGGAAATCTTCTGAGATGGCGAAGGAAGCTCTTGCTGTCAGAGGAAGACCGAAAGAGAAGGGCAAGAAGAAGGACAAGAAACCAAAATCGAAATAAGAGGGGAGATCAAAGTCTCCTGGCAAGAGGTTCAAGGTGAAGTGTTGGAACTGTGGGCAACCTGGTCATGTCCGAAAGGATTGTAAAGAGGAGAAAAAAAGAAGAAGGGCTCTTCCGATAATGGTTCTTCTCATAGTGATGGTGACGCCTTCATTGCAGCCTTGGCTACACAGGCATCAGATGATGTCTGGCTGATTGATTCTGGAGCATCTTTCCACATGACATCTCATAGAGAATGGTTCATGAAGTATGAAGAATACAATGGTGGAAAGGTGTACTTAGCGAGTGATTCAACTTTGGAGATAGTTGGTCGTGGAAGAGTCAGAATACAATTCCCCGATGGCAAAGTGAAGGGAATCAATAATGTAATGCATATACCAGGTCTGGCTCAAAATCTATTGTCTGTAAGTATGTTGAATGATATTAGAGTACAAGTTACGTTCTCTGGAAATGGCTGCAAAATGACTAGAGGTTCAATGGTGCTGGCTAGAGGTGCTTGAATTGGTACCCTGTACAAGCTAGATGCACATGCTACTCAATGTAACAGTGTCTTTGGAAAGTCACTGAAAGCTGCTCATGGAGGTAAAGAGGGAAATATCCCTAATTATGTAAACTCTATGGAAGTAAAACTTCATGTAGAGAAGACTATGCTTTGACATCATAGCTTAGGCCACATAGGAGAAAAAGGTTTAAAAACCTTGAAGAATAAAAACCTGGTTGAGGGGCTTAAAGATTGTAATCTTGAATTTGAGTTCTGTGAACACTGTATATATGGAAAATAGCATCGTGTTTCATTTTATTCCAGTCCTCATAAATCTTCTGGTTTGCTAGATTATATTCATTCAGATGTGTTTGGTCCAGTAGATGTTCCTTCATTGTCTAAATCAAGATACTATGTGTCATTCATTGATGATTATTCAAGAAGAGCATTTGTTTATTTTCTGAAGAGTAAATCAGAGGTATTCAATCGGTTTAAAGAATTTAAAAATCTTGTTGAAAATTAGACTGGTAGAAAAATAAAATGCTTAAGGACTGATAATGGCGGTGAATTCTGTTATGATGAATTTGAAAGATATTGTAAAGACCATGGAATTAAAAGACACAAGACTACACCTTATACTCCACAACAGAATGAAGTTGCAGAAAGGTTCAATAGGACAGTGATGGAGAGAGCACGAAGTATGCTCAGTAGTGCTGGCTTGGAGGAAAATTTTTGGGCTGAAGTTGTATCTACTGCATGTTATCTAATAAATCGTTCTCCAAATTCTGCTCTTGTTGAGAAAACACCTTTGGAAGCGTGGTCTGGTAAGAAGCCCTCTCTTAGACATGTTTGTATTTTTGGCTGTGAGGCATATGCTCATGTGCCAGATGTGAAAAGATCTAAATTGGAGAACAAGGCTGTCAAATGTATTTTTATTGGCTATAGTGCTGTCATAAAGGGATACAAGCTTTGGAATTCTGATACAGAGAAGGTTCTGTACAACAAAAGCGTAATCTTTCGTGAGCTGAAACCTTCCACTTTGGATCTGCAGTCAGAGTCAAAGTCAGAAAACAATAAGGATGTAGCATTAATTCCTCCTACACCAGAGAAAGAGGAATTGAGAATTCAAAATGTACCTGAAACTGAGGAGAGCTCAAGCAGTTCAAAAAGTTCTGAAGATGAAGAACCTCAGCCTCAGCAAGTGAGGAGGTCAACCCGAGAAAGAAAACAAACAGATAGGTATGGGTTCTTATTGATTGATTCTACTTGTGCCTATGCTTTGATTTCTAGTACTGATGAGCCTAGGACTGTAAAAGAGGCAATTAAAATGTCTGATTCAGACTCTTGGTTGGAAGCCATGAAGAAGAGATGGCATCATTGGATAAAAATGAAACTTGGAGTTTGGTGCCCTTTCCTGAAGGTAGAAAACCTATGGGCTGCAAATGGGTATTTAAGAAAAAGATTGGTCTGGATGGCAGTGTAGAAAAGTATAAGGCAAGACTGGTTGCAAAGGGTTATTCCTAGGTAGAGGGAATCGATTATAGGGAAATATTTTCTCCTGTAGCAAAGCTGACATCTATCAGATTTCTTTTGTCACTTGCAGTAGCATATGACTTAGAGGTAGAACAGATGGATGTGAAGACAACATTTCTTCATGGTGATCTTGAAGAAGAAATCTATATGTCCCAGCCTGAGCACTTTGTTGAGAAAGGTAAAGAAAAACTAGTATGCAAATTAAAGAAGTCTCTGTATGGGTTAAAGCAGTTACCTAGAATGTGGTACCAGAAATTTGATACTTTTGTATTGTCTTTGGGATTTGTGAGATCAAAATCTGATCATGTTTATATTATAAAGCTGAAGGTGATCAAGTTCTTGTTATTGCTCTTTATGTTGATGATATGTTGTTCATAGGAAATAACAAGCTAATGATTTCTGATCTTAAGTCTCAGTTGTCTGCTAAGTTCGAAATGAAGGATCTTGGTGCAGCAAGGTATATTCTGGGGATGGAGATAACCAGGGACAAGAAGAATAGAAATATTTGGCTCAGTCAGAGTAAGTATGTCAGGACTGTTCTTGAGAGATTTTGTATGAATGATTGCAAATAGCTAGTGCTTCCAATCATGCAGGGAATGAAGCTATCTGTTGAGGACTGTCCAAAATCTCCTATTGAGATGGAGGACATGACCAGTGTACCCTATGCTAGTGTAGTTGGAAGTCTCATGTATGCAATGGTCTGTACAAGGCCAGACATTGCCCAAGCAGTGGGAGTTCTTAGTCGATTTATGGCTAATCCAGGAAGAACGCATTGGGATGCTTTGAAGAGAGTGTTTAGATATTTGAAGGGGACTTTAGATTTTTCTTTGTGTTATCATGGAAACTTGGTTGAATAATAGAGGACTCTCAACATTCATGGTTATGTTGATTCTGATTGGGCAGGGGACATTGACAACAAGAGGTCCACCAGTGGATACATTTTCATGATGAATGGTGGTGCAGTGAGTTGGATGAGCAAGCAACAAGTTGTA
This sequence comes from Sequoia sempervirens, assembly GCA_007258455.2. Taxonomy (NCBI): domain Eukaryota; kingdom Viridiplantae; phylum Streptophyta; class Pinopsida; order Cupressales; family Cupressaceae; genus Sequoia; species Sequoia sempervirens. The sequence goes on from VDFB02271358.1 coordinate 292,791,440, forward strand.
GTCGCTTTGTCCACTACGGAGGCTGAATACATGGCAGCTACTCATGCTTGTAAAGAAGCTATATGGTTGAAACGTTTGTGTTCTAACATTGGTTTTGATGCAGGGGAAATAACTATTTTTTGTGACAGTCAGAGTGCAATTTTTCTGGCAAAGAACCCTACTTTCCATGCCAGGACAAAACATATAGATGTAGAGTACCATTTTGCACAAGATATGGTGGAGGATGGAAAGGTCAGATTGGAAAAGGTTGATACTCTAGAGAATGTTGCAGATTCATTGACGAAGCCAGTAAGCACAAACAAGTTCAGGTGGTGTGCCAGTTCAATGGGCCTTAGTGCCCATAATTTTTAGTAAATTATGTTGTGCTCTGGAGGTGCCTGTATGATCTTTGTCAAGTGGGAGATTGTTGGAAATATGTGCCTCAAACAATACAGGTTGAAACCTCCATTAAAGCAAAGTCGGTATGACATCTATCATGCCTAGCCGACTAGCAGATTGGTAGCATCATGTTTTGTACAAGTCGCTGTGACCGAGTTTCTGTCTTGCCGAATGCTTTCATTGTGGAGCTATTGCTGTGACAAGGAGTGTTCGGTATGACCTCTTAGTGCTTGGGAGACCTTTGGCCAATAGGTCATTCAATCATAAATCGGGGAGACTCATAATGACTATGGGCTTCGGGATAACCTATGTTGGTTCGGTGAAAAGTCTTAACGAACAATGGAGGTCACGCCGACGGGGACACACTCGGGAGTCATCGATGTAACACTAAGGTTTCATTATGAAGTTTGGGTGATGAGCAAATGTCTCACCAACAGTGGCTCAAGTGTTGGCTATTGGGGTAACTCAAAGATCTCGGGAAGACGTCTCAGCGAACGTTGAAGGTCTCACCCACAGAAACACCTTTTGAAGTCTTTGGCATATCTTGTGGTCTATCGGTAAGAAGTCTTACTGATGAACAAATGTCTCACCGATGAAGGTTCAAATGTTGGTCATCGGTGTAACACGGTGGTTTCGGTAAGAAGTCCCAGTGACTTTGGTGAGTCTTGCCGATGATGAAGAGTCTTCGGAATAGCTAAGAGATCTTGGAGAAACCTCTCGGCGAAGGTGTTAAGTCTTGCCAACTATTCTTTGGAGCTCGGTATGACAAATGACTTGGGTATAACCTTTGGTGACTCGCTATGATCTCTTGGCGAAAGCAATAGGTCTGGGTGACTGCTTGGTGATTCGGTGTGACACATGAAGCTCGATGGAACGTCTTGGCGATATCGGTTACTCTTGGTGACATCAGTATGAAGGTTATGTGGCATCGGTGAGACACTGTTAGTGTCTCATCGAGATGCCAACACAGTGCGAATTTTGTTGATCGATTGACCGTTCGATGTGGCATCTCGTGGATGAATAGGAGGAGCCGAATGTGAACCATTAGCAGTTGGTTCGTTGTGACAGTTCTGTGAGGAAGTTCTACAGACAGAGTTTGACATGGATATACTCTGAGATTGCAAATTGTAATCGGTTGGTTGGATTGACGAATGGTTGAGTGATTGTATCAGTAAATGAATTCTATTCTGCAAAGACTGTAACTCGAAGGTTCCTGTACAAGAATGTTCATGGTGAATGCTGCTGTATAATGACACCAGAAAGATAAGTCTGGAATTTTTATGTAATCTCAGTTACTGTAATACAAAGTGATTTCTCTTGGTGTGGTGGGTTTTTCTCCCGTAAGGGTTTTCCCACATATATCTGGTGTTCATGTGTGATTGTCAAATACTCTATTTTTGTTATCTATTTTCATAGTGCATCTTAATTGAACTATAATTGAAAAATTTAAAAGTATATCTGCATTCTTTCTTGAGGTATTGATGTTAGGAGAATTGTTTCCGCATTTGATTTTACTTACACCTATGAGCTATGATATGAAAGGATTCCTACTGTCAAGTACTTCAGAGTGTTTGGAATCAAATGTTATATCAGAAGAGATGAAGAAAACTTAGGAAAGTTTGATGCAAGGTCTGATGAAGGTATCTTCCTTGGATACTCTACTAGAAGCAAAGCCTATCAATGCTACAAGAGATTGAGAAATATTGTTGAGAGTGCAAGTGTTAAGGTTGAGGAATATTTGTAGAAGAATTCAATAATGATAGATGGATATGAATTAGATGAGTCTTCTTGCATAGAAGAAGAAAAATAAAGAGAAGTGAAGATCGAAGAGGAAGAAGCTTTAGAAAAGACTCCTAAAACCCCTAAGTATGTGCAGAAGAATCATTCTGAAGATCAAATCATTGGAGATAAGAGAAAAGGTGTACTAACAAGAAGGAAAGTTGTTGAAGAACAAGTAAATCCATGTTTACTTTCTGAAGTGGAACCTAAAATAGTGATCGGGGCATAGAAGGATGAATATTAGATCAAAGCTTTGAAAGAAGAACTGTTGCAGATTGAGAAGAATCAATCTGAGGAACTTGTCCCAAGACCAACAAACAAAAATGTGATTAGAACTAAATGGGTATTTAGAAAAAACTAAATGAGAATGGATAAGTGGTAAGAAATAAGGCAAGGCTTGTGTGTAAAGGATACTCACAAGTTGAAGGAATAGATTTTGAGGAGACATTTGCTCCGGTGGAAAGAATGGAAGCTATCAGGATGTTTTTGGTTTTTACAACACATAAGGATTTCAAATTTTATCAAATGGATGTGAAGTTTTCTTTCTTGAATGGATAATTGGAAGAAGAGGTATACATAGAACAACCAAAATGATTTCAATTATCAGACAAACCAGATATGGTTTACAAATTGAAGAAAGCATTGTATGGATTGAAGCAAGCTCCTAGAGCTTGGTATACAAGGTTGGATAAGTATTTGATACAACAAAGATTCAATAAAGGTATCACAGATAGCAATATTTACTTTAAAGTTGAAAAATATCAAATCTTGATTGTGGTTGTATATGTTGATGACATAATATTTAGAGGCAATGAAGCTATGTGCAAAAAATTTACAAAGGAAATGCATAAAGAGTTTGAAACGTCTATGTTTTGGAAGATGAATTTCTTCCTTGGATTACATATAAATTAGACAAACATAGGTATTTTCATTTCACAATCAAAGCATGTCAGAAAATTGTTGAATTTTTTTGGAATGAAAGATTCTAAACTGGTGTGTATCCCTATGGTTACTAGTTGCAAATTGAGCAAGAATGATGAATCTCCTAAGGCTGATCAGAGCAAGTATAGATCAATGTTTGGTGGACTGCAATATCTAACTACTACTAGACCGGATATCATGCTTGTAGTATGTCTTGTGGCTATATTTCAAGAAGATCCTAGAGAGTCACATGTTGTATCAGTGAAGAGGATATTCAGATACTTGAAGGGCACTCGAGATCATGGCTTGTGGTATCTAAAGGATACTAATTTTACTTTGAGTGCTTACACATATGCAGATTGGGTCGGTTGTGTGGATGACAAAAAAATTATAAGTGGTGGTGCATTCTTTCTTCAATGGATATTGGTGTCATGGCTAAGCAAGAAACAAGATTAAGTATCTTTATCTACTGCAGAGACAAAGTACATTGCAACAACATCTTGCTATAAACAAGTGTTGTGGATGATGTAAACATTGAAAGATATTAGGGTGGTATATGATGAACTAATTTCTATATTTTGTGATAATACAAGTGCTATCAATATTTCAAAGAATCTTGTAATGCATTCAAGGACAAAACATATCTCAATCTAGTATCACTTTTTGAGAGAGAAGGTTATAGAGAATGAAGTAAAGCTTGAGTATGTGTCTGCAAAGGATCAGGTTGTTGATATATTCACTAAGGCTCTTCCTAAGGATATGTTTGAGTATCTCTGGGAGAAGTTGGGGGTGATTTCCCCTCCTTTGAACTAGATGCATAAGGAGATGCATCAGTCCAGTGGATTTCAAGATTCATTCCTTGGTCTGGACTAATGTTGGTGCCTACCTCTTAGGGGGAGTAGGTAGTAACATTATTGGTTGTTGTAGTCAGGGGGAGTATGTGTTGTCTTTGTGTAATGATTGTTGATTGGTGTAGTATGGTGTGTGCTCCTAAGGGGGAGTATGTAGAGCAGTAAAGGAATAGAAGTTGCAGAGCAATTGTAAGAAGGTTGATTGATGTCAAAGTGGAAACATAAGTGATGCAAATAATTTTTCCTTTGCCATTGATGTCAAAGGGGAGAGAGAGTCATGTGGAGAATAAGACAATAAAAGGGGAGAGAGAGTCCTGTGAAAAAAAAGATAATAAAAGGGGAGAGAGAGTCATGTGAAAAAAATTTAGTTGTAAGTTGACAAAAGGGGAGAGAACAGTATAGCTGAATAAGGGAGAGTGAGTAATGAGAAAAGAAAAAAGGAAATAGGTACGGATAAAATCTATTGTGTCTTTGATGGTTTTTCACATTATGTGTTTCCATCAATGACAAAGGGGGATATTGTTGCAAGTATGAGTAGATTGGTGTTGTCATTGATGTCAACAAGCTTGTGTTCTCATTAATGAGTAGAAGATTTTTGGAAGAGTATGCTAGTGTTATCCATGCTTTTATTAGCTGCATTATGTTGTCATTAGTAAGCTACTAATGTCAACCTCTAGTGTTGCTTTGATAATATTTTATCTATGGATATATGGTTGAGTTGTTATGTTGTAGTTGGTTAGGTGGTGATGAGGAAGTACTGGAGGTGATGAGGATGTGTCTTTGATGCTTGGTTTCCAAGTGCTTTTGCAAAAAATTAATAAAAAGAGGAAATAATGTGTTGTAGTGTTGTTCTGGGTTGTAGATGTTGCAAGGTGTGAACCTTGGTCTCCTCTTCCTATGGTAGGATAGTCCAGCACGACGCTTGGGATCGTGACATGGTTTAACCACCTCCTATGGATCTTAATCTTGTATAAATCCAGTGGCTATATCGGGCATTAATAGGTCGATCTTTTGGTGCAACGACTACCGTCTTTGCAACAATTGGTATCAGAGTCGAGGTCATAGGTTTGAACCCTGCGCTTGCGCTGGGGGGGGGATTGTTGCAAGGTGTGACCCTTGGTCTCCTCTTCCTGTGGTAGGCATAGTCCAGTGCGACGCTCGGGCTTCGTGACATGGTTTAACCACCTCCTGTGGATCTTGATCTTGTATAAATCCAGCAGTTGTATCAAGCATTAACAGGTCGATCTTTTGGTGCAATGACAACCGTCTTTGCAATAGTAGAGTGGTGTTCTGGTGTTGCTCTGCATTTCTTCTAGGTTGAATATTTTCCTATGCATTTCAGATATGTTGATCAGAGGTGTTCAAAGGTGTTGTATTATGAATTTGGTGTGTTGGATCGTTGTGCAGAAGAATTGTATTCACCAGTGTGTGAATAGTGTATTACAGAGGTGTCTAGGAGAAATTTGTTTGCTTTGTAGTTTGGTTTTAGGTCTTGTGGATCTGAAGGTGTGTTGATAGTGTTGGTATCTTTCTTCAATCAAATTTGTTTGATATTTTATGCTTCAAAAGTCATTTTCTTAACTTGCAGTGTATGTCAGAGTTGTTTGAGTGTATTGGGTGTGTACATTCCTCAGGTGAAAGTTGTTGCGAAGGAGTTTATTGAATTTTAGGGTGTTTGTGGAATATTCTAGGTTATGTTGAGGTGACATTTTTTGTCCATGAGTTGTTGTTGGATCAAAGGAAGCATGTACTTAAAAATTTAATGGTGTTTACACAGGTAACAACTAACCTTGGTGTTTACACTAATTGTAGTGGATGCTTATTATTTATAGAAGTGTGTGGTAGTGTGGTGTTGTAGATTTGGTCCTAGATAAGGAGTGGTGTGGTACACTTTCATTTCTATCTACCAAAAGAGTGTTTTGGTGATGACCTAATTTGAATTTGCATGGTTTAGGTGCATAGCCGACCTTGGAGAATGTTTTCAAGGCTGAGGGTGATATAAAAATGAGTTGAGTTGTTGAGGGATGTGAAGATAGATAAGTATGATGTGAATGATGTGAATTGTAGAGTATTAACGTGTGAATTTAAGAAGTGCAGTGCGAGCTTTCATGTGTTAGATTACTGTATGCAGTGAGTAGAAGGTGTCTACAATTCTTCAATCAAGCTATGAAGATGTTGGTGGTATTGTGGTTGATTTCTCTATTGCATTGAGATGGATTTCTCTGTGTAACACTCTTCTCTATTTTCTTCTCTATTTTGACAACGAGCCTTTCTTTCTTTGGGTAGTGAGCCCTATTGTATTTGGTGTTGATATTACTTTATATTGTGAGCTAATCCTCAACATGGTTTTTCCTATCTTGGGTTTTCCACATAAATCTAGTGTTTTCTTGTTCATGGTGTTGATTTGTTTTAGTTGAACAATTATTTTCCTTTCATGCTAAATCATCATAAGAAATTAAGGGTTAATTATGCTAATATGGATCTGAATATATATGATGGTTTTGAAGGTTTAAGGTACAACTGATTCACTCCCCTCTTAGTTGTGCTTTCAATAAGTAGATGGTTCAATCCTATCCGATTTTGATTTGAAGTCTCCAAGGGTAGCTTATAATTTAGGGAAGGAACTATATTGTTAAAAATATGAAGCACTCAAATATTCTGGGAATAAGATTGTTAAAAATTATCTTGTATTTCAATGTCATATAAGTGATAAAGAAAATTAGCTATGATGGATTGGTATCAAAAGAAAAGGTTACTTACCTTTTCTTGTGGATTTTATTTGCAATGAGTGAAGTTGGTAAAGCTTGTTCCATATGATATTTGAATTTATAAGTGATAAAAAAAGGATTTTACTGTCATTTCAAACCTAGTAATGGAACCATGGGTAAAGCATAAAACTAGTCTAATACTTGATCTATGAGAGAATGAGTAAATCGTTTACACAAGATATAACCATCGCGAACATAGTTAAGGAAAAAGTAATATAATGTGTATAAGAGAATAATTGGGTACCTTTACCATCAAATTGTGGGAGTTTAGGTTCTTTGAGGTTTGGTGGAATGGATGTGTAGGGATGTATAGGGCAAGGGGGTTTCAATGAAGGGGGTGATTTAAAGTTTAAGAGATGGATTTTATAGGGTTATAAGTTAATGCAGTTTGAGAAGTATGGAGATGTGTAGTGCAAGTGTGTGTAGGTTGAAGATTGGACTGAGAGATCATGCAGTGGGTTGTTTATGGAGTAGGTTGAGGGATGGATTTGGGGATCATGAAGATGGGTGCAGTTCAAGAGACATGGGATTATAAATATATGCAAGTTTACAAATAGTGTAGGTGGGTGTAGTTTGAGAGATGAGATTATGAATGAGTGTGAGTTGAGGGATAGTGGAGGTTGGTGTATTTTTGGAAAGAGATTGAATTATATAGGTATTAGTGAAGGATATAATCAAGGGAAAATATGTGGTGGTTATTGGATAGGAGGGAGTTGGTGTAGTGGAGGGAATGTGAGAGGATAAAGGAGTAGTAGAGGTAGGAGTGGAGGTGGTGGTGGTCATGAGTAATTAGATGTAAGAAGGGATGTGAGAAGGTGGGGTTTAGAGTAGGTTAATGAGTAGAGATGGAGGAGGGACCACTAAATGAAGGGATGGTTGGAAATTGGTGAAAGGAATCTAGGTGAGCGAAAACATCTTCCTACACTAATCTAAGTAGGGGAGAGTTACAAAAAAAAATATTCTTAACACCTTATCTAGTTACAATAAGAGAAACACATAGGAATAATGGAATATAACAACAAGTACACACATACAACATACACCAGATATACATGGGGAAAACCCTTTCGAGTAAAAAGCTCCACCCTCCAAAAGAATAGTACTATTGTATTATTTCAAAAAAGAGTTATAATACAACCCTAAATACAAAGATTTCTTCAAAAAGTGCTTCAAAACAAACACCTATTCTAGAGTGATACTGGTAACACTTCATTACCTGTAAACAAACTATGCATTCTACAATCCAAGACAATCAATATATAGAGAGATACAAGCTTCAAGAAGCATCTACAAGGAGAGGGGCATCCAAATCCACACGGCACAATATCCCATGCCATAGACATGCATTTGGAAACATGTATAACATTCCATTACACACCTTACAAGTGTCATTAGATGCAATATTCCTTCCTCAAGCTTGGGAGCCTAGAATATGATAAAAATAGGCTATGATAGATTCCTTACAACTATCATAGAATTTTTCATAACATATGTCATACTTACAACACTTACAACTATAAGAGAATCTATCATAAATGACCCAAAATACCTGATTCTCTTACACCTTGTCATAACCCATCTTGGGTGCCAACTTTCTCCATGCATAAAGATGCGTTATGACACATCATAGAATTTGTCATAGGTCAAAGATTCCAAAGTGGGACACCTATTTCCACTTGGGATGATTGTGTGTCATCTAGTCACCTCCAATGGGGATGCCACCTAGTCGGTGGGTCCCAATTTGTGATATAAATACAATAATACATCAATTTAGAAAATAATATTAGAACTCTAAGGTTGAGACAACTTGATCCCAACATTCTCCCACTTGTCGAAGACCTGTCGAGAGTCATACAAAATCATCTACTTAGGGCCCCAAGGCCCATAACACCATCTAAAATTCTCTATGCTTACTAGTTTCATCAGTGCATCTGCAACATTCACCAAAGTGTCAGCCTTTTCCAGGTTCACCTTTCTATCTTCTACCATATCATGAAAAAAATGATACTGAACATCAATGTGCTTTAGTCTGGCATGGAAAGTATTATTCTTTGCTAGACAAATCACACTTTGACTGTCACAAAAAGAAATAATCTATCCTGAATCTAAACCAATATCATAACATAATATCTTAAGCCAAATGGCTTCCTTACAAGCATGAGTGGCTTCCATATACTCTGCTTTTTTCATAGACAAAGCAACTACAACCTTCAGCTTACTCATCCAACTGATAGCACCACCAAACATTATAAACACATAACCACTGGTGGATCTTTTGTTGTCAATGTCACCTTCTCTAATTTGAATCTTGAGCACTCTCTTAACTGCTTCCCAATGCACCCGTCCAGGATTAGCCATAAAATGGCTAAGGACTCCCATTGCTTGGGTAATGTCTTGTCTTGTACACATAATCACATACATCATACTACAAATTGCACTTGCATATGGTACTTTGGTCATGTCCTCCATCTCAGTAGGATATTTTGGACAATCATTCACAAAAGCTTCATCCCCTGCATCACAAGAACAACTAACTGTATGCAATCTACCGTGTTGAATCTCTCCAATACCGAGTTCACATACTTTCTCTAGCTTAACCAAAGCTTTATGTTAGCTCTATCTCTCATGATCTCCATTCCCTGAATGTACCTAGCTGCACCTAGATCTTTCATATCAAACTATGTTTACAACTGAAACTTCAAATCTAAAATCATACTTTTACTATTCCCAATAAACAACATATCATCTACGTATAATACAATAATGAGAATGCGACCATTATCACATTTAAAATATACAATGGTTAGATTTAGATCTTTGAAATCCCAATGACAACACATAGGTATCAAACTTTTGGTACCACATTCTAGGATATTGTTTCAAACCATAAAGAGACTTCTTCAGTTTGCAAACCAAATTTTCTTTACCTTTTTCAATGAAATGCTCTGGCTATGACATGTAAATCTCCTCCTCCAAATCACCATGAAGGAACGTTGTCTTCACATCCATCTGTTCCACTTCTAAGTCATATAATATTGCAAGTGACAACATAAGCTAGATAGATGTTAGGTTCGCTATAGAAGAGAATATCTCCCCATAATAAATTCCCTCCACCTGAGAAAACACCTTAGCAACCAACTGTACCTTATACTTCTCAACACTACCATCAGGACCACACTTTTTCTTGAAAACCCATTTACAATCAACAGGTTTATGTCTAGTAGGCAAAGGTACCAGATCCCAAGTCTTATTTTCTTTAATGCAACCATCTTCTCATCCATGAATTTTATCCAAGAATTTACATTATTGATACCCATAGTCTCTCTAACAGTCCTAGGCTCATCAGTGTTAGTAATCAAAGCAAAGATACAACTAGAATCCAATAGTGAATAACTAAACCTTTTTGGTTGCCTTCTAACTCGTGTAGACCTCCTCAAAGGCTGAGGCTAAGGTTCTTCTTCTCTAAAATATTTAGAGCTACTTGAGCTCTCCTCATCATTAGGTCCAACACGAGTGCATAGTTATTCTATCTTCAGAGTAGGTGGAATCTGAACTACCTCCTTATTTTGTTTCTCCTCTTTCTCTAGATGTAGCTCAATAGTGGAAGGTTTCATCTATCTAAAAAATACACTGCTACTATAAAGAACCTTTTGAGCTTCTAGATCCCAAAGCTTGTACCCTTTCACACTGACACCATAGCCAATAAAGATACACTTAACACTATTGTTCTCCAACTTTGACCTCTTCTTAATCAGAACATGACCGTAGAATAACCAAACCTTTTTGGTTGCCTTCTAACTCATGTAGACCTCCTCAAAGGCCGAGGTTGAGGTTCTTCTTCTCCAAAACTTTTAGAGCTACTTGATCTCTCCTCATCATCAAGTCCAACACGAGTGCATAGTTCTTCTATCTTTAGAGTAGGTGGAATCTGAACTACCTCCTTATTTTTTTCTCCTCTTTCTATAGTTGTAGCTCAATAGTGGAAGATTTTATCTCTCTAAAAATTACATTTCTACTATAAAGAACCTTATGAGATTTTAGATCCCAAAGCATGTACCCTTTCACACTGACACCATAGCCAATAAAGATACACTTAACAACATTGTTCTCCAACTTTGACCTCTTCTTAATCGGAACATGGGCGTAAGCTTCATAACCAAATTCTCTGAGATGTCTCATCGAAGGATTTTTAGTAGACCACGCCTCCATGGGTGTCTTACCAACAAGTGCTGATGTTAAAGATCTATTAATCAAATAACATGTAGTGGCTACCGCTTTAGCCCAAAACTTTTGTTCAAGGATAGCACCACTCAACATACTCCTAGCCCTCTCCATCAATATTCTATTCATCCTCTCTGCAACTCCATTTTGTTGTGGAGTGTAGGGAGTTGTCTTATGTCTTTCAATCCCATGCTCTTTATAGAACTTGTCAAACTATGCAAAACAAAACTCACCACCATTATCAGTCTTCAAACACTTAATATTTCTACTAATCTAATTTTCTACTAAGGCCTTAAACTCCTTAAACCGACTAAAGACTTCAACTTTACTTTTGATAAAATAAACGAATGTCCTTCTACTGTAATCATCTATGAAAGAAACAAAATATACAAATTTTGATAATGAAGGAACATTCATAGGACCAAAAACATTTGAATGAACATAGTCCAAAATCCTAGAAGACTTATGAGAAATAGAGTAAAAAGAAACATAGTGTTGTTTTCCATATACACAATGTTTACAAAATTCGAACTCGAGATTACAATCATCAAGGCCTTCAACAAGTCTCTTATTTTTTAGGGTTCTAAGACCCTTCTCACCAATGTGACCAAGTCATTGGTGCCATAACATTGTCTTCTCTGTAGGAAGCTTCATTTCCATGGAATGAGCACCCTTAGGTACCCAAAATTCATGACCATCGAATGTAGTTGCAACACACTTCTTCTTTGTGTGATTTGATGGTGAGGATGAAGAATCCAAAGGTCTCTTCTTTGGTACATCAAAATAACTATTATACTGGACAATGCATGCATCAAGTTGAAATAGAGTGCCAATACGAACTCCTTTAGCTAACACCATAGCTCCCCTTGTCATCTTGCATCCTCCACTAGAGAAAACAACTTGCACTCTCGAATCATTCAATTTACTTATAGAAAGTAGGTTTCATGCAAAACCTAGGATATGAAAAACACCATCAATCCCCTTCACTTGTCCATCAGGAAATCTGATTTTGACTCTTCCACAATCAATAATCTTTAGGTGGGAGTCATCATGTAGGTACACCTTTGTGCCATTGTACTCTTCATACTTCAAGAACCAATCTCTATGAGAGGTCATGTGAAAGGATGCACCCGAATCTATCAACCACATATCATTCGATGCATGGGATGCCAAGGCTACAATAAATGCTTCTCCATCATCTTGAGATGATTTCTTGGATTCAGTATTAAAGAAAGAATTGTTTTTCTTCTTCTTTTCCTTCTTGCAATATTTTCGAATGTGACCGAATTTTCCATAGTTCCAACATTTTTCCTTGGACTTCTTACCAAGAGACTTAGATCTCTCCAGAGACTTTGACTTAGATTTTGTTGTCTTTCTTTTTGTCTCTCTCCTTTGGTCTGCCATGGACAACAAGGGCCTCCTTGAGCATCTTAGAAGACTTCCTTCACATCTCTTTAAATAATAATGAGGAAACCACCTCATCCATCTTGAAGGTGGAAGTAGTGCTTCCAATAGCCATCACTAGGTGATCCCAAGAGTTTGGTAATGAACACAAAAGGAGCATGCAATGGTCTTGTTTGTCAATCTTGTCTCCAACGAAACTCAGTTGAGCAACCAACATGTTAAAAACATTAAGGTGATCTACCATAGATCCTCCATATTCCATTTTAAGAGAATACGTATTCTTTCTCAGGAAAATCTTGTTTACCAAGGATTTAGCTTGATAGACATCACCAAGATTCTTCTGGCCACAAAGAAGCATAAGTTTTCTCTTCATGGAAATTTAGGAGGATAGAATCAACCAAACAGAGTCTAATAAGACCCCTAGATTTCCTATCCATGAGATCCCAATCATTTTGTTTCATGCCCGATGATTTAGTTCCAAAAATAGCAGCCCATAGATCATGATCTACGAGCATGTATTCCATTTTGAGCTTCCAAAGTTCAAAATTATAATCATTAAACTTCTCCATCTCAATCCTCTCAGATGTGCTTGCCATCTCTTTCTTGCAACAAGGTCATGAAATACACTTCTACAAAACTCCCATTGAAACAAAGATCATCTCAAAAAACCCTTCTAACCTAGCAAAGGAATCAAGGCTGGCCAGGCTTTGATACAAACTAAAAGGAGGTCAGGTGAGTGAAAACAACTTCCTACACTAATCTAAGTAGGGGAGAGTTACAAAAAAAATCTTCTTAACACCTTATCTAGTTACAATAAGAGAAACACATAGGAATAATGGAATAGAACAAGTACACAAATACAACATACACCAGATATATGTGGGGAAAACCCTTTCAGGTAAAAAATCCACCTCAAAAAGCATAGTACTATTGTATTACATCAAACAAGAGTTACAATATAGCCCCAAGTACAAAAATTTCTTCAACAAGTGCTTCGAAACAAACACTTGTTCTGGAGTGATATCGGTAACACTTCATTACCTACAAACAAGCTATATATTCTACAATGCAAGACACTTAATAAATAGAGATATGCAAGCTTCAAGAAGCATCTAGAAGGAGAGGGGCATTCAAATCCACATGGCACAATATCCCATGCCATAGACATGCATTTGGACACATGTACAACATTCCCTTACACCCCTTACAAGTGTCATTACATGAAATATTCCTTCCTCAAGCTTGGGTGCCTAGAATATGTTAAAAATAGGCTATGAAAAAAGCCTTACAACTATCATAGAATATGTCATAGCATCTGTCATACTTACAACACTTACAGCTATAAGAGAGTCTGTCATAAATGACCCAAAATACCCGATTCTCTTACACCTTGTCATAACCCATCTTGGGTGCCAACTTCCTCCATGCATAAAGATGCCTTATGACGTGTCATAAAATATGTCATAGGTCAAATATTCCAAAGTGGGATGCCTATGTTCACTTGGGATGATTGTGTGTCATCTAGTCACCTCCAATGGGGATGCCACCTAGCCAGTGGGTCCCAATTTGTGACATGACACCATAGGAAATTAAATAATACAAATAAATACAATAATACATCAATTAGAAAAAAAATATTAGGACTCTAAGGTTGATACACCTTAATCCCAACAATTGGAAAGGTGGGATGTTGGGTTGAAGCAAAGGTTGGATGGCTGCAGATGGGGTACTTGTTGGGAAAATGTGTCTCAATCTTGCAATTACATAAGGTATTATTGATACGTAAGCATAGGAGGTACCCCGCGAGGGGTCATCCCTCAGTGGGGGGTCCAAGGGTCACGCTCCTTAGCGGGGGCTCGGGGGAAACACCCCGAAAAACTAAAATTTATGTATATTTTATTATTGTAAATTTTGACCGTTCATCATTAGGTCCCAGATCTAACGGTCAATATTTTATTTGCTTGAATTGCCCTAGAAGGCAACCCTATTTTATGAGGAAATTATATTATGGCTATGTATTGTGATGCATTCTAAGAGTTTGATAATGGTCGTGTTGACTCTAAATCTCTAGTTGGTGATACTCCTATGAGAAGCTTGCTCTACAAGTATATTCTAGTCTTTATGATTTTTGAATAATACATTACACAAATTTTGGAGTGGGGTTTTTCTCTTGAAATGGTTTTCCCCATGTAAATCAATGTGTTGTGGTATGCATGATATTTATATTTAAGTTTTTTTAACTGTTGTAAAGATTTGTAAAGTTTTGCATTACCCTCCTCTCAAGATTAGCGTAGAAAGTTGTTCCACTACCTTAGCTTCCTTACAAATGGTATCAAAGCCTGATCACCTTTGGTTTTAGTTGTGGGTTGTTGGGTTTTTTTAACTAATATAGATTTGAGTGGGAGCTTGTGTAGAAGACACTTTGTGATATTGTTGTAGGAATTTTCAGATGGCAAGTTCATTAAGGAGAATAGAGGTGGATAAATTTTTTGGAAGTAATTTTGAAATGTGGAAGCTAAAGATGGAGGATCTATTGATAGATTGAGATTTGTGGGATGTTGTTGATGAGAAGGTTTCAAGGCCTATAGATACTACTTTGTGATGTAGAGGAAGGACTCAACCTAACACAACTTGACTGCTTTTACACCCTTCATACAATGTTCATCTCAAACAATGCCTAAAGGCTTCCTAATTCATATTGAAACATGGGAACAACACCCTAATGGAATTAAACATTGAAGACAACATGGAACATGGAAGTATTGGCTTATTTAGACCTGTTACAACACATTCTAGGGGTTTCCAAACGTACATGACACAACCAAGTGATTAACACAATGATTTATGCAAATTAGGACTTGTTGCCACTAGGTGCATTAGACCATAACATCAAAATAAAAGGAAAGAAAACTTTCCATATGAATCCTTGGTTTGTGCAGACTCCTTACAATATGCCACAATGGTTCTCCATCCTACCAATAACAAAAAATTCACAAATTTGTCAAAATAACAGTGAGCCTAGGGTTTTTAAGATTGTCTCCCTACAATTTTGTATACGTAGTCAAGAATAACTTCTTCACACGTGCAAAACTTGAATTTTCCTCTTGCAGGAATGTGAATGGGCATGGGATAAATCTTTCCACCAAATTTCATGATTTTTGGATGGTGGAAACTCCACCCATGATTAAATTATGCTCCTCAGAAACCCTAGGTAGGGTTTAGACTCGCACTCACCAAAATTGCAATATCTTGCACAAAACTGAATGAAATTCTACCAAATCAAAAGCTTTCAAAATCTAAGACCCTTCTCCAACTTCTTCAATTGGTTTTAGGACTCTACCAATCTATACTAGTCTGTACAATGCAAATTATAGTCGATTTACATAGAAAAATGCAAGAATGGACGTGCAAAATGAAGTATTTCTCATTCAAACTCCTCTCCAAACTTTGTACTCGAGATTACATTGCATATTTATCACATCACAACCATTTCCAACTACAAAACTAACCACTAACTCCTTGGTTAACAATAATGACAACATTTTGCAACTTTTACAACTTTTGACAACATGACACCCAAATGTCCCAAAATAAACCTAAATGACCCCAAATGGTCTTAAATGACCTTATTGACCCAAAAAAAACCAAAATCCAAATTTTTGTAACATGACAACAAAGTGCAACAAAGGTGTATCAAAGGACACCCTTGCATCACTTTGGTTGCTCAATATGATGTTATGGACCATAAAGCCAAGGGTCTAATCAGATTTTGCTTGGAAGACTCTATTTTAATCAATGTCCATGAAGAGACCTCTACATAAAAACTATGGAAGAAACTTGGTGAGATTTATCAAGCCAAATATTTAGTGAACAAGATTTTCATGAGGAATACATTTTATTCCTTGAGAATGGAAGAGGGTGGAAAATTATAGACCACCTGGAAGCATTCAATATGTTGGTGGCTCAATTGGAATCAATTGGTGTAAAAATGGATGAAGATGAGAAATTTCAGATCTTGCTTTGTTCTTTGCCTAATTTGTGGGATTCTCTTGTTATGGCTATTGGGAGTACTATTATCTTGAAGAATAAAGATGTGGTGGGATGCTTTATTTTTGAAGAGATGAGGAGGAAGGTATCTCTCAATGCCAAGGAGGCCCTAAATATTTATGGAAGACCTAAGGAAAAAAGGCAAGAAGAATGAGAAGCGTGATAAATCTAAGTCTAAGGGGAGATCCAAATTTATTGAAAATCCAACATTATTTGTTCGAAATATGGTAAGCCTATAAATTTTTGTAAGGACTCCAAAGAAGAAAAACAAGAAATTTAATTTTAATTTTGAGTCTGAGAAGGAAGATGGTGATGCATTCATTACAACTTTGGAAAATCATGCAGGTAATGATGCATGGTTAATTGACTTAGGTGCATCTTTCCATATGACCTTCAATAGAGATTGGTTTTCTAAATATGAAGAATTTGATGGAGGTAAGGTGTACTTGAGTGATGATTCTTATTTAAATATTGTTTATCATGGTAAAGTTAGAATCAAGTTTCCTAATGATAGAATAAAAAGGATTAATGGTGTGTTGCATATCCTTAGATTAGCATGAAATTTTTATGTGTGAGAAAACTAACAGATGTAGGTGTGTAGGTAGTATTTTTTGATGCAAGATGCAAGATGGTTAGAGGTGTTATGGTGATTTCTAGAGGTGTCGAATATGACACATTATATAAGCTTGATGCATACACTATTGAGTGTAATAGTACTTCTATGAAAAGTAAGTCTGTGGAAGATGTGAGGGTTTCATCTTCAGTAGATGGTCATAGATTTTGGGTACCCAAGGGTGCTCTTTCTTTTGAATTAAAGTTAGCTATAGATAAATCTATGTTATTACACCAGAGACTTGTCCACATTGGAGAAAAGGGTCTAAGGACCTTGAAAAATAAAAATCCTTGTTGACTGGTTATCTAGTTTTAATCTTTATTTTTTTTTGTGGGCATTGTATTTATGGAAAACAAAACTACGTTCAGTTTTACTCGAGTTCTCATAAATCTTGTGGTGTATTAGACCTTATTCATTTTGATGTGTTTGGTCCTACAGATATTCTTTCAATTGGTAAATCTACATATTATGTTTCATTTATTGATGATTATAGTAGGAGATGGGTATACTTTCTAAAGAGTAAATATGAAGTTTTCAATCAATTTAAAGAATTTAAAGCAATGGCTGAGTTGCAGATTGGAAAGAAGATAAAATGTTTGAGGACTAATAATGGCAGTGAATTTTTCTCTAATGATTTTGATAGATTATGTAAATATTGTGGTATTCATAAACAAAAGACAACTTCGTATTCCCCATATTAGAATGGAGTTGCAGAAAGAATGAACAAGACATTGGTGGAGAAGGCTAGGAGTATGTTGAGTGGCGTTGGTCTAGAACAAAGGTTTTGGGCTGAAGTTGTTGCCACTACTTGTTACTTGATTAACATGTCTCCTACATCAGCTCTTGTTGATAAGACACCTATAGAGGCATGGCCGGGTTACAAGCCTTCATTAAGGCATCTTAGATTTTTTGGTTGTGAGGCATATGCATGTGTGCCAAAGGAGAAGTGAACAAAGTTGGAGAACAAGGTTGTGAAATGTATCTTCATTAGATACAATTATGGTGTGAAAGGATATAAGCTTTGGGATCTTGTTGCACAAAAGGTAATATAGAAGAAGTTTTATTTTTAGAGAAACTAAGTTTTCTTTTGTTACATTGTAGCCAGAACAAAGTAAACATGAAGATGTGATTCATTTTCCTTCTACACCTGAGAAAGTTGAATTGAGGCACATGGATAGACAAGAAGTTGATGAAAGCTCATCTAGTTCTGAATCTTTAGAAGATGAGGAAGAACCTCAAAATCAACTTGTTCATAGGTCTACAAGGCATAAACAAACACCTAAAAGGTATTCACTTGATGATTGGAGATGTATTTTTTCTTTGAATACTAACATGGATGAGCCCAGATAGATAAAAGAGGCATTAGGTATGAATGATGTTGAATCCTGAAAGAATTTTATGGATGAAGAAATGACATCTTTGAAAAATAATGATACATGGGATCTTGAACCATTGCCTAAAGGAATAAAACATATTGGTTGAAAATGGGTGTTCAAGAAAAAGATTGGTTCAAATGGAGGTATTGAGAAGTACAAAGCAAGGTTGGTTGCAAAAGGTTACTCTCAAGTTGAGGGTGTTAATTATGGTGAGATATTTTCTATTATAGAAAAAGTGACATCCATTAGATTTTTGCTTTCTATTGTTGTTGCTTATGATTTAGAGGTTGAGAAAATGGATGTGAAAACTTCTTTCCTTCATGGTGACTTGGAGGAGGATATTTATATGACACAACCAAAGCACTATGTGGTGAAAGGTAAAGGTAAATTGGTTTGCAAATTGAAGAAATCTCTGTATTGCCTAAAATAGAGTCCTAGGATATGGTACCAAATATTTGATACATGTGTTGAGTTTGGGATTTGAGCATTCTAAATTAGATTATTGTGCTTATTATAAAATTGATGGTGATTGTTTCCTATTTATTGCATTATATGTTGATGATATGTTATTTATTTTTAAAGGGAAAGGTATGATTTTAGAACTGTAATATCAACTTGCTGCTAAATTTGAAATGAAAGACCTTGGTGCAGCTAGAAATATTCTTGGGATGGAAATTAAAAAAGATAGAGTGGAAAAAAAGTTGTGGCTTGGAAAACATAAGTATGTCAATTCAATTTTATAGAGGTTTGATATGTAGGATTGTAGACCATTGTGTGTTCTTGTTTCAGCTGGAACAAAGTTATCTATTTCAGATTGTCCAACATCCCCATCAAAGATGGAAGACATGAGAAAAGTACCTTACCAGAGTGTAGTTGGAAGTTTGATGCATGATATGGTTTGTACAAGACCAGAAATTTCCTAAGCAATAGGAGTTCTTTCTAGATATATGTCTAATCCTGGTAGAGTTCATTGGGATGAAGTTAAAAGAGTCTTCAAATATTTGTGTGGTACCTCAAATTATTCCTTGTGTTATCATAGTAATATGATTGAGGATGATATTTCCCTTGATATTCATGGTTATGTAGATTCAGATTGGGCAGGTGATATTGATAGCAAACAATCCACCAATGCTTATGTGTTTACTTTATTTGGTGGTTCAACTAGTTGGATGAGTAAGTGACAGGTTGTGGTTGTTTTGTCCACTACTGAAGTTGAGTATATGGAAACTACTCATGCTTATAAAGAATCCATTTAGCTTAAGATTTTTTGTTCAAATATTGGAATAAAACAAGGTGAAATGACAATTTATTGCGACAATCAAAGTGTAATATGTCTAACTAAGAACTCAACATTTCATGCTAGGACCAAGCACATTGATGTATAGTATCATTTTGTTAGAGATATGGTCGAAGATGGCAGGGTGAGGCTGGATAAGATAGAATTTGATAAATGTTTCTAATTCTTTAACTAAGCTTTCCAGCATAGAGAAGTTCATATGGTGTTCAGAGTCTATGGGCCTTTCGACCCCTAGCAATTAAGAGATGATGTTTATACACCCTCTTGTTTCTCTTGCAAGGTGTTAAAAAAGTGGGAGATTTATTGGGGAAATATGTCTCAACCTTGTAATTACATAAGGTACTATTGATATGTAAGTGCACAAGGGAGATACCCCCGTGAGGGGTCTAGGGGGTCCGAGGGCCACACACCGCTAACTTTTATGTATATTTTATTATTGTATATCTAGACCGTTCATCATTAGGTAGATTAGATCTGACAATCGATATTTTGTTGGATTGAATTTTCATAGAAGGAAACCCTATTTTATGAGGGTTTTGTATTACAGTTGTGTATCGTAATGTATGTTGAGAGTCTGATAGCGATCGTGTTGCCTCTGGATCTCTAGTTGGTGATACTCTTGTGAGAATCTTGCTTTGCAAGTATATTGTAATCATGATTTTTGAATAATTTATTGGGTGGCTTTTGGAGCATGGGGTTTTTCTCTTGAAAGGGTTTTCCCCACATAAATCATTGTGTTGTGGTATGCATGATATTTATGTTTATTTTTATTTTAGTTTATATAATCATTGTAAAGATCTATAAATTTTTGCATTACCATCCTCTCAAGATTAGTGCATGAAGTTGTTCCACTACCTTAGCTTCCTTACAGTATTAAATGGTATTTTTGGTGGTGGATGAGTTATGAGCATTCATGGATTGTTTATGGGGACTTATTTTATGTGTGGCACACTAATTCATAGAGGTTGAGCTATGACAAGGTTTCCTACAAAGTCTAGTAATGATGTAGATATATTTTCTCAATGGGAATAGGTTTTTATAATGGGAATTTGGGAAACAATTCTAATTTTATTTTTAAGTATAATTGAACTATCTTGATCAAAGGTTTCTATAGCTAGATAAAAAAAATTAATTTCATTTACAAATGAGGAAAGGTTAACCATATGAGGGTCTAAATAGAGAATACTATGAGGGATGATCCTAGTAGGATTATTTTTTTTCAATCAAGTGTAGTATTCCCTATGGGTTTAGTCAAAATAATAAGTGAGTCAAACCAATTAGGCTCACCAAAATGTAGCCTAGGAAAAAAGATGATACAAAAATCTTTTTGGGGTTACTATTTTTTTTTATTGGTTATGCGAGATAGAATGTAAGCTAAATTTATTTCCATGTGTCAAAGGTGTAATGCATAATTTAAAACCTAAGGTCATCTCCAACCATCCAAACACTAGTTATATAACCATTAAATGATCTAGGACAAGCTAAGTGCAATCAAACGATAATTCCATTTGAATATGCTATGTGGAATAAGAGTTTTAGTATTTAAATTCTAAGCTAAGCTATGAAAAATATTGAATTAAGTGGCCAAGATCCACATAGGAAAGGTTGATCTAGTTATAGAAAGTGTTATAAATTAGGTTATACAAATTTAGGTTATTTTTTATATGTGGTGACCTACAACGAGGTCTTATGACCCTTGGATGGCCTTGAACTATTGTAATTTTTACTCCTAAGCTTTTTGGGTTTTGTTGTTCTTTATTTTTTGATGAAAATTCTAGGAAGATCTCCTAAATATTTTGGAAATTAACCTATAAGTCAGTCCTAGGATAATATTAAAATGATAAAATACTATATTTCAATATGAAATAGAAAAATGAAGCACTTATACTTGATAAAACTATATTTTTTGATCATGGGCGGGATAGAATAGATTGATAAATGCGTGGTTTTGATTTTGTGGAACACTAACCCAATTTGGGCTTGTTTTGGGTGAATGTTGGCCAATTAGAAGGAAAAATAGATGGAAAAGGTGAATGGTATTGATAGGATGGAGGCCTTGTAGGTAGTGGATGACTTGTTACTAGTAACACTTGAGGAGACGAACTTTATATCAATAGAAAAATCTATATGGTTTGATGGATTGGGATGGATGTACTAGTGATATTATACAATAATTTTTAGAGATACCCTAAAAAATGAAACTTTTATGACGATAAATCTACAAAAATATTGGTTAGAGGGGCAGTCTTATTCAAATCCCTTGTGGGGTGTTCAAACATGGATCCACATGATAGATAAGCATACTCAAGATGTAATAAATGATTCAAAATGAATAGTGTCTATAACACATTCAATCCATTAAAATTTAAAAGTTTAGTTCTAAGGCTCTTGGGAACCATGCAAACAAGTGAAGGTGGGAGAAAGGTTGGGATAGAAAAATTAAATTCAATACAAATTTATTTTGAAATTTATTATAGGACTAGTAAGAGGTGTGAAAAAATATTCTAAAGTATCATTATTGGTAGTTTGAATTGGTTTTGACTAGGGTCTTTGATAGGGTCACAAAAAGGTTGTACACTCATAAATGGTTGATAGGTAACATAGGAAAATGAAGAAATTGACTCTTGGTGATTGAAGAGGGATTAAAGGGGATAATGTGAAGGACTATTTTTTTAAATAAATACAACTAAAAGTTATTTTGGACCAAAAACATTTAGATCTAAGATCACTAGCCTTAGAATGAGTGTAATCTAGCTTAGGGGAGACAAAATTTGTGATGAGAAAAAAATATAAATGAGATAAAAAATAGATGGGTGAGGGAATTGAAGTGTAGTGGAATGGATGGAGAAGAGATACCTATAATATATTAGAAAAATATGGCCATTTTCCTATAAATTTTTTGTGCCAATTTAAACTATACTTGGAAATTTGTAAAAATTATGACCAACTTACAAAAAACCTTGGTGGGAAAATTACTTAAACATAATATGGATATTATACTAATAGTAGGTAGAATCAATCATGATTTTTTTGAAATTTTTAATACTAGTCATACTCTTTCTAAAAATGGAAAAAACTTGCTAAGCTTTGTAAAAAAAATATTTTTCTATGTTTAAATGGGGTAAAGGTTGGGCCTATTTAAACATTTTTCAAAGAAAATTGTTAGAGTGAAAAAGGTTACCACCTAATTAATTATTATTAAGCCTTTATTCACACTAACATGATTAATCTTACTTTGGGACCATTTTCATTTTTGTCTCAAGTCATATGACTAAGACACATGACATGATCATATTATATCCTCACATAGGGTTTCTTTATACTTTATCAAGTATTTATTCATTGTATATTGTAGCAGTTATTAATTATTACATTGAAACAATTTTTAGTCTTCATAACTAATTATTTACTTTTTCTTTCTGTGATGAGGTGTTTTGGTTGTAGGTGATCTTTGGGGGCTAAAGGGGTTTAATCATCAACTCCAACATGGTATCAAAGCTTAAAATCTATAATTCCCTATCCTTTTTTGAGAGTTTCAACCTTGAGCATTTAAACAATAAATTTTGGAGCAAAACAAACATCACCATTACATTTAGAACATCCAAAACCCTAAGATTTCCTATCTAAATGTTGAAATTAGAGTCTAGAAAAATTAGGGCATTTTTTGGGGTCTTGGAAATCATATAAGAAGATCCAAATGATGGTATAATTACATATATATGTACAAAATAATACATCACTATATCATCACAATGTCATAGTTTGACATTCTATGCAATTTTTTGATAGTTAAAAAATTGCATAGTGGCCTTTTTATGGAGTAGTGGTAAAAATCAAACATACTAGAATTTTCAAAAAAATTGTAGGCATTTTAGGCTTTCTAGATCTTGAGTTTTTTTTGTTGACGCTTGAAGGATATTTGGAAAAATTCATAGGGTTCGAGGGGGGTCATATTAATTTCTAAACACTTGAAGTTTCAACTAGTCATTTCTTCTCAATTGTTATAGTTTCCCATGCAATAGGGCAATGTTGATCTAGACAAGATACCTCCTTTACACAAATTGCAACTAAGTGATGTATTTAATGCATCTACAAGAAAATAAATCATTGAAGCATATCAAAAGAGCAATGAGTTGATAGATGAAGCTATAAAATCATTTTAGGAGATCATTCCAGGAACCAATGTTGATACATCATTGCATGCGGTGGAAAATTTCAAATTTCTATTTGATTCCTTTAAGGAATATGCCTTTAGATTGATAAGACAAGCATAAAATAAGGTTGAGACAAGGATTAAAGAGAAGAAGTTGATGGATATCATATAAAAATGTGTATCTGCACATACAAAAGTTGAAGAATGTTTGAAGGAAGTAATAGCCTACGAGGGTGATGCAAAAGCTCTATTTTATA